>JANAVB010042217.1:5863434-6498621 GCA_029216955.1 Iris pallida | reverse complement strand
ACTGTTTCTGTGGTTTTAAAATAAAGAACACCCCCCTGGTTTATAAAGTTAATTAGTTGTACCCCCCTGGTGCATAGAAGAAAATGAGTGAAAAATTAAGCAGCCAGGGGTGTTCTTTATTTTTGAAACAACGAAACAGTTACCAAAATACGTACAAGCCAGGGGGGTACAACTAATTAACCCCTTTTTGTATGGCAAACAATACCTTACTACTAATTATCTCTCATTAGGATCTAAAACTATTATCCACAAGGTGAGATGTGGACACATGATTCTCACTACTTCAACCCATGAATGTAATGCTGAAACTCACCCAGGTTCCTGTGACATTGTCCAACTACATCTGATTGATGCTACTGCTTACTGACCATTCATGACTTTCAGTAGATATTTTCAGGTTTAGTCTAACCATGACAGAGCCACATCTAATCAGGGCCGGCCCGGGGTTGGATCATCCTATCCGGAGCTAATTTTGGTTAGCCCTTGACTCTTATATTGTGGACCGGTTTTAGGAGGTCACCCGCAATCCTAACCTCTTGTGGGGTCACATTGAGCCTGAAGGGTGGCCATAAACAGAGAAGAGTTGCCCAAGCCCAAAGTTTTATCGGACTTATCCCTGGGCCGGCACTACATCTAATGGAGAGAGAGAGATATATATGGATAAGGACAAGGGCACAGTCCTTTCTCAAGATGATCCTGCTAAACTAATCCTCTCAAAGAACAATCAAACACAGATATATTGGAACCCACCACCACACCAGCTGCTGATATCATGCAGAAATTAAGAATAACACCTCATCCTCTTCTTCCTATTCCCCACCACCATCCATCAACATCTGCATTATTCATCATCAAACTCATTCATTAAATGTAGCAAAGAAAGAAAGAAATAAAAGGTTGTTGGTATCACATCATAGAACAGAATAGAACAGAGCACACAAAAGTGTAGGGGCCAGGCAAGGACAGCCAAGTATTATATGCACAGCAAAGACAACTGGTGATGATCATAAGAATTCCAGGAGGGAGAGGGAGAGCACATGTGACATGCCATGGCATCAGGGGCCTGCCCTGGGGTAAGCCAGACAAGACTTCGGGTTTGGACAACCCCCCTCTACTTACGACAACCCCAAGACTCAGCGTGATCCCAATGGAGGTCTAGGTCGTGGGTGACCCTACAGAATCGACCTATAATAAGGGTCAAGGGGCAACCAAAACTATGCTCCGGATAGGGCAACTCAACCCCGTGGGCCGGCTCTGCATGGCATGGCAGGTTTATTTAGCTGTCTCTCTTAAGTCTCTTTGATGCTCATCTATAGACTATACCCCCCCTTTTGGAGCAGTACCAGCAATAGCATTAGTAGTGCCCTATAATTCTTGAATAACTGTAGGATAAGTGGCTCTTCTCCTTACTTTAATATTCACTCCCTCTCTCTGTGTCAGTGTCATGGCATCTTTCCTTTGCTTCAACTTGATTGGCCAAGGGACTGGGATTTGTTGGGCATGCTCTGTGAGCCCACTATAATATTTCTGGTGGGGAAGACTGTCTGTCTAGAGAATCTTAAAATCCTTCACTGCTTCATTAGATTGGGAATATAAGGGAGTGCTACTTGTTTTGTCCAAGAAAAAACTGAAACCCCAAAGATGGCCAACTCCTACTCCTTTCTTTGGGCTCAGTGCTAAGAACTACACCTCTCTGTCTCTCTCTCTCTCTGAAAGAGTTTGAAGGTTAGACTTCACTATTTACATCAATGCTAGCTGTTCTTCATGCTTTTGTATAGGAGAGATCATTCTGATCTATATATTACTTACAAGTTACTATACTGGATACATTTACTTCTACAACACTCTTAACAGGTTTCTTGACCAATGGAGGTTTTTCTATCTTAACTTTTGTAAATTATATGTTGAATGCACTAATATTAGAGATACGAAAACATGGACTTGGTCAAGAGATTTATCCTTATCTAAACAAGATTCAATGTAGTTGTTATCTTAGTCTATCTCAACACGAGAGAGACTGAGATAATAACTACATTGAATCTTGTTTAGATAAGAATAAAGCTCGTGACCAAGTCCATGTTATCATATATATAATCTCTCTAATAATTAACAAATACTATAGATGTTAATTTCTTCATGTGTTCTTATGTTCTACGCATGTTATTTTCTTAACTACTGTATGTGTTGGTGTTGCAAGTGTCTTATGTTACATGCATGGAAGCCATTGTCCTTCCTTTTTCTTTTCGCTAAATTGAACTTTCTTACTATTACTAGCTGTTCTTGTTTTTGTGAGCTACAAACAAGTTTTCCTGAGTAACAGCTTTGGTGAAGGAACTAGTGTGGATATATAATTAACTTGAAGTATACAAACACTAGCCATAATTATTCCACCCATGCATTAATATTATTTTTCTGAGCCTAATAGTAAATACTAAAAGAGACATCATTAATCCAAACTGTAAGAAAACCTTGAAATGAAGAACTTGCACAATTAGAGTAAGTAGATTAATGAACTTAAAAGTAGCTCAAATAGTAAGATATTACCATGCATCATTATACCATTGGACGGACTCACCATTCACCACTGCCACGTACACGGCGTGCCCGCCCCACTGAATAATTTCTCGTTTGTCTGGCTCTTACTTTGTATTTCCCTTGTAAATTGTGATGTCATTGCCACTGATAAAGAATGCTAATACGTGCAGTAAGTTGATTCTTCAAAGACAAATATATATATATACATATCAAAGCAATCATACAAATCTTGTGACCAAGGCATCTTCAGAAGTTCCCCCAACCTCAGAAGAATTCCAATGGGTACATATCTGCAACAGTATGACAAAGATTACATGAGGATGGCCATGCTGAAGCAAGAAGAGACTTTCAGACACCAGGTATGTTACATTTAAAAGAAAAAAAAATAAAGCACTTCCTATGCCAATATTAAGTATTGCCATCCTTCTGCTTCCATAAAAGTCCCCTTTTAGAGAAGCATTTCAAAGGAAGTGCCTCCAAAAGAAGCACTTCCTGGTGTATCTGGCAATTGGTAAGCACATGCTAGAAAGTACTTCTGCAAGGATGTGGGAAAAAAAAAAACCTAGTTTCAAGCATGGCCAGCTATGCAATGTATATATATATATATATATATATATATATATATATATATATTAATCTATAGTCATACAACTCTTTCTCATATTGCGCATGAAACTTAAATTTGTAAACTATTCCATGCTGGATCTACTATGTCTTGGCCAGAAATTTTTGTGTTCATGTCTATCATAGTTAAATGTAATTTGGTTGAAATCAAGATGCCGAGAGATTTATGTGAAATTTGGGTCATCTATCCACATAATTTGTAGATAATATATATTCAAGTTTCTTGAGGTCATCAAATCGACTACTGGGAATAAATGGCAGGTTCCATAAATAAGCAGAATCTTAGTTGTTGTTTTTTTCTAATTCTTTTATAAACCACTCTTTGCCTTGATCATTTTTCTGTCAAATAAATCCTAAAAGTTTTATCTGCATAAATTTCTGCAGGTCCATGAACTCCATCGTCTTTATCAAGTTCAGAAGGTGTTGATGAATGACATGGAGGCAGAGAAGAGGCAGAGGAATTCTTCGAATTCCCGAAACAAGATCGAAAGATGGAACACAGGCGACCACAAGACATCTTCACATCAGCCTTGCCACGAATATAGTTGCCAAGACAAGAGAAGGCCCTGTCTGGCTCTAGATCTCGAGCTTCCAGCAGGAGAGCACGTAGGAAAGGATGACAGAGATGTGATGCTAGATGTGGACGACGAAGAAGAATGTGGCCTCGAGCTTACTCTGGCCACAGGATGCAGGAGTAGAAGGAAGAAGGAGAACTCTGTTACATCAGATTCCGGAGCGAGCATCTCCTCGTCATCTACTGAGTCTGGTACCAGAGTGAAGCTAAATGGCAATGAGTGGGGAGTGTTCCATGTCAGGGACAAAAAGTTGGGTGGTCACCGGAGAGAAAGGAAGAGTGTTTTTGATGCCGATGAGCAAATGAGAGAGGAGAGGGTGAAGCAACCTCCTTGGTTCTTCCACTGTTTGAGTCTGAACATGACATGAAGGACTTGCTGGAACTGCCATGGTTCTTTCTTCACCCTTTTATTGTAAAAAAGGATTCTCAAGGCAATGTGATGTTAATCAACTAATCTATGACTGCAGTTTGAGCTACAACAAACTATTTCTCCATAAGACCACTGATTCTTGAACACCAACAACAATTATCATGTCATAGCTGTACTTCAAAGTAACTAAAGAATCAAATATATGAAGTCCAAACCAAAACTACAATGAATGTCCATTGTAAGAATATCTTACTGAAACTGCATGAAGACAAAGATATATAGGTCTAGCAATTAACCAACCGACTTTCTAGATTTTATGGTAAAATTAACCATTCTCTTGCTCATACCTACCTTGTCCAGGAATGACTGCAGGGGATGGTTAATGTTGATCCACAGTGCCATTCTTACAGAAGAAAGATTGGGTGATGAAATGATACTTATCCTTGAGAAAACAAAGTGCAAACCACCAAATAATGAAATACCTTAAGGTTGGATACTTGCCTACCAGCTACGGACCTAGGTTGGATAACTTGGGAGGAAAGAAATACCTTAAGGTTGGATACTTACCTACCAGCCATGGACCTAGGATCTAGGTTGGATAACTTGGAGGAAAGAAATACCTTAAGGTTGGATTCTTACATACCAGCCATGGACCTAGGTTGGATAACTTGGGAGGAAAGAAATACCTTAAGGTTGGATACTTACCTACCAGCCATGGACCTAGGACCTAGGACCTAGGTTGGATAACTTGGAGGAAAGAAATACCTTAAGGTTGGATACTTACCTACCAGCCATGGACCTAGGTTGGATAACTTGGAGGAAATAAATACCTTAAGGATGGATACTTACCTACCAGCCATGGACCTAGGTTGTATAACTTGGAGGAAAGAAATACCTCAAGATTGCAAATATTAAGGAACATCCTATAGACATAACATACAGAGGGAATATATGAAGGTTATTAAGATGTCTCCATTGGGCTTTTTTGTGCTTGGGGTTAGTAGTGAGATCTTTTGGATCAAAGATCAGCTAATACAGAATTTAGGAAGAACCTAACTGTCGAGAATCAATAAGGGACTTTTAGTCCCACATCGGAATTTGTAGTATGTAGATGAGCTAGACTCCCTATAAGTAGTGAAGTAGTCCATCAATAAAATTACACCAACTATTATTTTCTACATGGTATCAGAGCCATAACTCTCTCTCTCTCTCTCCACAAAAAAAAAAAAAAAAAAAAATTAACTCTCGACCCCCCCCCCCCTCCCTGGAGCAGCCCCCCGACCCCCCCCCCCCCCCCCGGAGCAGCAGCCCCCCCCCCCCCCCAACCCCCCCCCCCTCCCGACCCACCCCCCCGGAGCAGCCCCCCTCCCCCGGAGCACCCCACCCCCCCCTTCCGGAGCAGTACCCCCCCCTACCTCCCTCTCCCACTCTCGACATGGAAACCCTAACCCTAGCCCTAGCAGCCCCATCAAAACCCTAACCCTAACCCTAGCCGCCAAAAAAAAAATAAAAATAAATAAAAATAAAAATAAAAATAAAAATAAAAATAAAAATAAAAATCAGTACCTTCTTTTTAGAAGATCTACTGCAGTTGCCTTCGAAAATCAGTACCTTCTTTTAGAAGCTCTACTGTTGTTGCCTTCGAGACTCAGTATCTTCTCTTTAGAAGACCTACTGCTACGCATACGAAATCTTTTTAGATTTTCGTCTTGCTTCTGTTACAGAATCTTTTTAGATTTTCGTACACTCAGAATCCTTCTAGGATTTCTGTTGCGGCGTGCTGCATACTTCGCCATGCAAGGAGGCACAACTAAGTTTGGGCTGTCCGAACACGTCATAATGACGCGGTTCTAGTTGGTCGCATACACTCCAACATATCAGTCAGGAAGCTAGTTTGTTGTTTCCCCCCCTGATCTCTATCTCAACTGTCAGAATATACAGTTGACGAAGACGCTACCTGAGATCAGGATTCACAGCAGATTGCTGACTAAGACGAAGACGAAGCAAACGACGACGACTCAGGAAACAACAAAACCTCACTGATTACAGTTGCAGAAACCATGGATTCCATCTATGGGAAGTTGACAGCAGAAGAGATGAAGGCCCTGGTCGAGGATCTCCTGACCAAGAGATTACCGGAGGCAACCTCACGCGTGACCCATACTGATATGGATCCGTCACCGTATAGAATGGGGAAGTTGGACAAACTGGAGACGAAGCTGGAAGGCACGACCAACTACTTAAAATGGTCGCGGCAGGCGATGCGGACGCTGAAGGGACGTGGCTTGGTTGGCTATGTAGATGGCCACACCAAGGCCCCGGTCGATCACTCCTCGAAGGAGTTTGCTGTATGGGAGATTGTCAACAATGTCGTGGCTGGTTGGTTGACAGCCTCTTTAACCGATCAAGTGTCGGGTAATGTTGAAGCAATGGAGGGAGCTGCTGATATCTGGAGAACATTGAAAGATATGTACTCCGGTTCAGGTAACCCAATGCGAGTCTTCCAACTGCAGGATGAACTCGAGCGGGTAGTCCAAGACGATCGTACCATATCTGAGTCCGTCGCCTTGTTGAAGAAGTACTGGTCTGATCTTGACCATTATGATCCTCTTGGAATGGAGGATGCTCAGGTTGAACCGTCCTTCGCAAAATATTTTCAGAAATTTCTGGATTATATCTCGCGGCAACGGATGATGAAGTTTTTGAAGGGGCTCAACCCTGCATTTGAGCAACGGAGGAATGTACTTCTTGCGCAACCGAAGCTGCCGACCTTAGAGGATGTCATAGCTGCCATGGCACAAGAAGAAGCACGGTTGAAGCTGATGCCCACCAGGGGCATCTCCCAGGGGGAGCAAGTCGGAGTTGCCACATCTGCTCTTGCTGCTTTCAACCAGCCTCCTTCTGCGGGAGGCGTTTGCCACAACTGTGGTGACACAGGGCATTACATCCGCTTTTGTCCAAAACCAGCACGGAGTTCCTCGCGTGGTCGGGGCCGTGGTCGGGGTAGACGACGAGGTGGTCGAGACAGCTACACTGGTGGAAGGGGCACTTACTCTGGAGGCAACACGGCGAATCTGGCGGATGAAGGCCGGGACAATCAGCTGGCGGACATAACTCCATTTGAGAGAGAAGTTCTTGAGAAACTGCGGGGCTCAAAGATTGAATCTGGTGACCGACAAGTCAATTCTGAGGTGCCGCCCACCTCAGGAGATTACTGCACTTACTTTTCCCAAACCAGTGACGGTATACCTCCGCGTGCTCTTGCATCTGTCTCTCAGCCAGTCTGGATTATGGACTCTGGGGCATCCCGCTATGTCACGGGGTCCCGAGGTGAGTTCCGGGAATACTCTAACCTAACGCCGCGAGAAAGCATTCAGACTGCTGATGGTACCTCCAGGCCTGTTATGGGTAAAGGCACTATTGATTGCACTCCTTCCATCACTCTATTTAATGTCTTACATGCTCCTTCCTTTCCTGTCAATCTTATATCCATTAGCGCCGTTATCCTTGATCTAAACTGTACTGTTTCCTTTGATATTCCTAAGGTAATCTTTCAGGAGAAGGGAACGGGGAGACGACTGGGCACTGGCACATGGCATAAGGGTCTATGGTACTTGGACAGGAACGGTCTGGACAGAGCACTGGCATCATTGGTTGCAGACACACAACCAGAAGTCCGAAGTCGAAGTGTCGAAGCCGAGCTACTCCTACACCATCAGCGTGTAGGACATTCTTCCTTTTCTGTTATTAGTCGCATGTTTCCATCCTTATATCAAAAAGCGAATAAAGAGTTGTTAGTTTGTGATACTTGTGAGTTGAAAAAACATACCAGAAGCTCCTATGTGAGTTCTGGGCATCGATGTACTGCTGCTTTTGATATGATTCATTCAGATGTGTGGGGTCCTTGTCCTACAACCGGTGTTAACGGTTATAGATGGTTTGTCACTTTTATTGACTGCTCTACCCGCGTAACGTGGGTCTACCTACTGAAGAATAAAAGTGACATTTTTGAAGCATTTCAGAGCTTCCATCAACGCGTAAAGACACAATATAATGCTCGTGTTAAGTGTTTCCGGTCGGATAATGGGACGGAATATACCCATACGAGGTTTGCTGCATATTTATCCTCTCATGGCATACTGCATCAAACCTCTTGTGCATATACACCGGCTCAAAATGGTGTTACAGAACGAAAGAACAGGCACCTGCTGGAAGTAGCTCGGACGATGATGCTAGCTATGAATGTGCCTAAATACTTGTGGGGGCAGGCTGTCTTGACAGCCTCTTATCTCATCAACAGGATGTCCTCTCAATTGCTGGACTGGAAGACGCCGTTGGAAATGCTCACGGGGACAACTGCATACACCGTTCCTCCGAAAGTATTTGGATGTGTATGCTTTGTCCATGATAACAGACCTGGAGTTGGTAAGCTGGATCCTAGAGCAGTTAAGTGTGTCTTTGTTGGGTACACCGGGACACAGAAGGGGTATGTATGCTGGAGCCCGGTGGAACGGAAGCTGTTTGTAAGCATGGACGTTACATTCAGAGAGGTGGAACCATATTATGGTTCAGATGAGGGCTCCGCGTTTGGAAACACACCTAACACAGCGGGTGTTAGCCGTGAGGGAGAGATAATACGTCCAAGCGTGGTCGTCGGATCGGTACCTTGTCCTGTTGTTGCAAATTGGAAGGAAAGAGGAGAAAGAATCAGTAATACCGATACGGAGGATGAAGAAGACGATACATATATTACGCAGGGGGAGAAGCAGACAAGGGAAAAAGAGCTCCAAGTGTACAGAAGACGACAGCAGAGGTCCAGTACTGTGTCGTGTCCTGTGCCAAATGTGCCAAGTCCCTCGTCTACTCCTGCCCCAACTCCTGAAGATGTTACTCCCGTACCGGATCACTCGGATTCGGAAGCGGGTCTCTCCGACTCGGATGGTATGCTTTTCCCACCTCCCATTGCTCCCTTAAGGAGGTCTTCTCGCATTAATGCGGGAAAGGCTCTTATTCGTTATCGAGATTATGAACATGATATCGCCAACTACTTGTCTTATTCTAATATCTCTCCGACTTATCAAGCCTTCCTCACTTCGTTAGACTCCACTTCTTTACCTAAGAATTGGCAGGAAGCAAAGAAGGACCCAAGATGGAAAGCTGCAATGATGGAAGAACTTGTGGTACTAGTAAAAAATAAGATATGGGAGCTGGTGCCATTACCTGAAGGAAGAAAGCTGTGGGATGCAAATGGGTTTACACAGTGAAGGAGACACCAGAAGGAAATGTTGAACGATACAAGGCAAGACTGGTTGCAAAAGGCTATACCCAGACATATGGTATCGACTATGATGAGACTTTTACCCCAGTAGCGAAGATAGGTACCGTAAGAACGCTGGTCTCCATTGCAGCAAACTATGGGTGGAAGCTACACCAGTTAGACGTAAAGAATGCATTTCTTCATGGAGACCTACAAGAAGAAGTATACATGGAGACTCCTCCGGGGTGCTACTCTGTGTCAGATTCAGGTGAAGGAACGTCACATGAAAAAGTGTGCAAACTGAAGAAGTCGCTGTACGGGCTGAAGCAATCTCCTCGAGCCTGGTTTGACAGATTCAGAAAGGCTGTCACTGGCATGGGGTACCATCAGACAAATGCAGATCACACGGTCTTCCTCCAGCATGCAAGAGGCCACATAACTATACTTGCTGTATATGTGGATGATATAGTGATCACAGGTGATGATGCTAATGAGATCACTAAGCTGAAGTCGAAACTCGCTAAGGAGTTTGAGGTGAAGGACTTAGGACAGATGAGATACTTTTTAGGTATCGAGATGTGTGATGGTGAACAAGGAATTGTTCTCTCACAAAGGAAATATGTACTAGATCTACTGAAGGAGACAGGGATGCTGGAATGCCGAGCAGCAGTCACTCCAATTGACCAGAAGTGCAAGATGGGAGCAGAAGCAGGAGAGCCTGTTGATCGCGAAAGGTATCAAAGGCTAGTAGGCAGACTGATTTATCTAGGACATACTCGTCCTGATATCTCATTTGCAGTAAGCGTTGTAAGCCGCTATATGCATGATCCAAGAACGGGTCATATGGATGCAGTATTTCAGATCCTAAGATATCTGAAAGGGACGTCGGAAAAAGGACTGTGGTTCAAGAAGAATGGATGCACAGATATTGAGGGATACTGTGATGCAGACTGGACAAGCTGCATAGACCACAGAAGGTCTACCACGGGGTACTGTGTTTTTGTAGGAGGAAACCTGGTTTCATGGAGAAGCAAGAAACAGTCAGTGGTAGCACGGTCGACAGCTGAAGCAGAATACAGAGCAATGGCTCTAGGGGTGTCAGAACTACTATGGGTGAAAGCACTGCTGACAGAGTTGAAGTTGGATAAGGGGACACCGTTGCATCTTCTGAGCGATAGTCAAGCCGCAATAAGTATAGCGAATAATCCGGTTCAGCACGACAGAACGAAGCACATCGAAATCGATCGATTCTTTATCAAGGAGAAGCTGGAGCAAGGGATACTGAAGATTGGCCATGTCCGCTCAGAAGAACAAGTGGCAGACTGTCTGACTAAGGGTCTTAGTTCATTAAGTCTGTCGAAGCTATGTAACAAGATGGGGATGATCAATATCTATCGTCCATCTTGAGGGGGAGTGTTGAGAATCAATAAGGGACTTTTAGTCCCACATCGGAATTTGTAGTATGTAGAGGAGCTAGACTCCCTATAAGTAGTGAAGTAGTCCATCAATAAAATTACACCAACTATTATTTTCTACACTAACTAGATCTGATTGAGTCCATTGTTCACTGTTATCGTGAAAAGAGAGTAACTGTCGGCGATCTTTTTCTTCTTTGATTCTCATCTTGAAGCTCTAATCAGAAGGAATAGGTTAATTATAGTCAGTAAAGACTTCTTGTATGTTACTGTCACTGTAGTTAAAAAAGGGTTCCCTTTTGCTTTTGTGACCTCTTTCCTGAACACTATATATATGTATCTTCACCACTCGTCTATGCCTTCTCAGTTGTTTCCTATATCAGTGCATGTAGCCTATGGTTTTCCTTATGTTGTTTCCTATGACGAATTTAATCCCATCTTGAACATGTACTGATTGAGTAATCAAGTCAAAGGCTCGAAGCCGAACTCCACCAATCACTATCACGAACTTAACCAGAACGGGCTATGCAGGGAGGCATTGCTAAAATGCACAAAGGTCTGTCCCGGAGGGTGAGTGTCCAGATGACCGCTACGATGATTCAATCAGTCCAGAGGCTTATGTGGACCTAGGGCCCTTAATGGAAACTTCACAATATAAAGATATATTGCTAAAAATGAGCTACCACATATATGTCTTCAAAAAATTACACCTTTACTAATTTTAACCTAATATTCACTCTCAAATTTGAAAAACACATGACATGCAAAAATAAATAAATTAAATAACACCATGATTGAAGCAACTCAGTTCCAAGATGGGTCAGGGATGAAAAGATCTAGTTGTGTATCTTCAACTATGTGTTTATCCGGGGACCAGTAGCAACTTCTACCAAACGTTCTGATTGCTGATAAATTTAATTTACTTCAGTACTAATTAAGTGCAAGTATAATGCACAATAACATAGAGAAAAACTAGAGCATTTGAATTTATGTACAAAATTAACAAATGCAAAAAGGAAAATTAATACAACCATAAATTTTACTCTGGTTCGCTTACCAGCATCAGACATATATAGTGAAGAAGACCACTGGGAGACATTTGAAGATAATTCAAATGATGTTGATAGTCTGAGAACCAATTGTCCTAAATTCAACAATAATTAGGAAATGGAATGCCTCCGATCTTTTGGTGGTTTTGTTTTAGCCTTCCCCGAGAAGGGCCTCGCGCCATCGGATTGCACAAAGGGGTAAAGACGACTGAGTTTTTTGGTGACAGAATTCATGAGCGACTTCTTCGGCAGGGGTGGCTTGCCTGAGCCTGAGGGTGAAGGCGTTGGAGGAGCTGAGTTCCCAGAAGACTTCTCCAACTCCTTCACCTGCATCCGCAATCTCCCCACTTCAAGCTTCAGGTTGTCATTTTCCCTCCTCAATCTCGAGAGTTGGTCAGCAGGTTTCACGCTGTCATTCGATCTCGAGGGCTCATCGGGCTTCGAGCTGTCGACATTTTCTTTCCTCGATCTTGAGAGCTCGTCAGGTTGGTCATGATTCACAATGCCACATGAGCCATCTTTGTGCGACAAAACAGGCGAGTCTCCTCCCCTGAAGCTTCCATTCGTTGAATTCTGAATGCGTTGCTGCTCATAGTAAAGTACCTGAACTACTATTTGGACGGGAAGCCGATCGTTCTGCGCTGCATGGGCACATGCCTCTCTTGAAAGCTTTTGGCAGTTCATCAAGCTGCAAACCTTTATCCTTTCAGTGTCATTCAAAGATGGATGAGCCTGCAAATTATACCATCACTGGTCACGTTTATAAACAGATCCATACTACTAGAGCAATAAACTTGATATATAGAGACCGCAAACTAAGGTTAAAGTTGCACATTACTCTCAGAGGAACTTGGAAAATTGACATTGTTAGTCAATAGGGCAAAGACTCTTAAGTAGCTTACAAACAACAAATATATCCCTCCACAAATCTATGCATTATGAACACAGGATGACAATGTGTACTAGGTAAGCATGTGCAGATGAATACCACACAGCCACTATAATACCATCTTCACCAAAGTAATAGAAGGTGACAACATCAAGAATTGTGGCTCCAGCAGAGTGAAATTGGATACGCAAAGAAAAATAGTGTGTTTTTGAATGGAAAGATAAACAGAAATAAAGGACGAGAAAGTGTAAGCACAAAGAACAAGGCGTAACCACAAATATCATCTTTTGCAAGCCTTCTACCCATCAAGATGGGTCTACAACTAACTACAAGGCTTCATCGAAGCAATGACCAAAATTTTGCAAGCAACTGACAGGATCCTGTTTAGATTTTGGGGGATTTATACTTTGTAGTTAAGACTACATGAGTGAGGATTGGGGCATACTTCTAGACCAAGACAGCCATCCAATCTGCAAGAGATGGCTTGTCATGAAACCTTAAGGTTGCAGGTGGGGAGGCTAAACCTACACTACTGCAAATGTAGTTTAAGCAGATCAAATAAAGAACAAGCCTCAAAAGATCCCATAGACAGCTGAGGAACATGACCAAGAATAACCACAAAAGGTAGATGAAGAAAGACACGATATAAGGTTTTATAGAAATCAATGAGCTATGAACAATACCTTCAAGTATATATCTATTCCACGATACATGCCATCTTCTGTAACCTTGGCTTGTTCTGGAATCAATTCAGCAAGACTGATGAACCTTGAAATTGTCAGGTTTTGGTCGGATGCAATTTCCGCAAGATAGCTCTCCATAAGCTTCCCAACCTCTTCTATGTCATTAGGAGACATAGAGACATAGTCGTCATCAAGCCGGCCTCCATCCACCTCATTATCCAGGTAGTTCATCAGAATTCTCTGAACTGTATCAACATCAAATGTTGTCTCTCCACTGGAGGAGAACGAAGGGATCAAGAGATCATCCAGTACAGCTTGGTCTAATTGCAATCCCATTCTCTTCTCAAGATCAAGTCTGCAAGCTACTGTTGTCTCGAGATATACCGCTGCTCTTAGAAGCACTGAGAGAAAGCTGACTGACATTGCATTCTTTTCCCTTGGCAAAAGACTAACAATTGTTTCCAACACGACCCTTTTCTCATGCTCTTGTTTAGGTTCTATTTGCTTCCCACCACTCCCGAAAATGTCCTGCCTCAATAGACATGTAAAAATGTTGATTTCATTTCGTCTTATATGATCTTAAAACTAAAGCCACCATATACAAAGAACAACATTAAATTTAGGCCTTCTTTTCGCAATGAGACTTGATGAAGGAATGATTAAGCTTATTGTTACAATTCAAATATAGCAACGGATCATGGATGACCGGAAAAGGGATGATAATTCATGACCTTGTTGCCATGATACACTAGCACAGGTTACTTAGGTTTTCAACAGAGCCTCTTTTAAGGGTAGTCAAGTGGAAAATCAAAGTGTAAAGGATTAATTTTGGAGGGAATTCATTCGAACCAATTTCTTTCTCTAGAATAATTATAAATTTGCTACAAAACTTTGAAAGGACAAGTGGAGTGAATAAAAGGGCATATAAATTGTGACTCACCAAACCTCGCAAAGATTTCTGAGCATAGAGCATGATAACTGGTCCAAGGGCATATTGTTTAAATCCCCTAGCCTTCATTGCCATTAACACCCTTTGAAAGGTATCAATCCTTAGAACTGTCAACTCTTCTGCGCACCAATTGACAATAGCTCTCGGTTGTTGTCCTAACAAGAAACTCGTATTCTCCTGACTATTATCAGTCTTGGGTTTTGGGCTGAACTGGCTATCATTGCAGGCGATATACGCTATTGCATCTATGCATCTGCTTACTAACTTTACCTTCTCTGCCATTGGAAGAAGGCCTTCCGACTTATGAAGCACCGTTACAGCACCGGAGAGGCTCATCAGTGCCACTTCCTCCAAGTAAGCCTCTGTTCTGCTCACAAGGTTTCCAGTCGAATAGTCATCAGTCATTGCAAGGTACTCTGATGCACAGCGAAGCATAGCAAGGTTCTCAATGCTGATCTCAAAGTTAATCCCGTAACAGAACCTTGCAATGAGTTCAAAAGCTTCAGCCCCACCAGGAATGTCTGGGATCTCGATGAGCGTGGATCTTGAGTCATGGGCTTCAGAGAGCAGCTGCCTTACAAGTCCACATTTTGAAACCAATGGGAACTGTACGAAGAGGAAATATTAAACTGCGTTAGGACGTAATAAAATTAGGTTAGGGCACTACGTCAATTTTTAAATATCACTATAGAATTGTTTTATGAGATTTTATGTCAATATTGAACATCAATTAACGACCGTCCAATGTAGGTAGTTCTTATAGGAAGATCATAGAAGAGCCAACTGGGGTTTGTTTATTTCTACGATTCTTTTTTCTTAAAAGAATTTGGAAAGTCCCCAAGTTCTCCCTCCATAGGGTTCCAACCTCAGTCAGATCACCATTTGGGACTTTTACCTCCTCTGGAATATGTGCCAGTTCAGCAAATCGTTCTTAACTTGCAATGATGAAATGTTCCAAACAGTCTAGATGATACAATAAGGTGTAGTAGATCCAATTAGATTTCTGCATGTTTATCAGTTCTTTCTGAGACTCGCAATGATGAAAATTAATTTTACTCCCCTTTATTTTCCTTCCCCTCAAAATTTTCTTTACCCTCCCCAAAAAAGTACCCAAATTTCGTTCCCAAACACACCCTAAAGCTGGAACAGTTAACCCCCCCCCCCCCCCCCCCCCCCCCCCAAACAAACCACCCCCCACTCCCAACACACACACACAAACCCAAGTTCCATTAATGATGAATTAATGAAACAAATACCCAAGTTCCATTAATGATGACTTAATGAAACAAATACCCAAGTTCAAGGAGATCACTTTTTAGCTTAATCAGTATGGAGTTGGAATTTACTAAATTAATCTAATATCTCAGTTGAAAATTGTCGAGGTAGTTATACTAATAAATATAGAGTAAAGGATAATTAGAGTTTTGCTTTCTATGACAATTGAGTTGGGATCCTCTATCTATCTAAGTCGATACTAAATCTAGCAATGGAGTCTTTCTCTATTTTTGATAGTACAGAAATGGAGTCTTCATCAGTTTATATTATCATATTTACAGGTAGAGTTAAAATTGTGGTTATTCAGGAAAGAGTTTTATGGAGAGTACCTTGTGCAAGGAGAAGGTGACACCTCCGATCTGAACTGCAATGTCACTGGGGATTTCCTGGGAGAAAACCCTGCTCATTCAGACAAACAAACAGTCTTCAGAAAATATACCTTCAATTTCCTCTCCTTTGAAACAACCATTCTCTCTCACAATTCTCTTCTCTATATTTAAAGAGACATTTCATACGGAAATATACAAACTAAGAGAATAAGACAACAATGAAACTCCTATTTCAGTGAAATTCCTAGCACAAGGTACTGTCCTATATCAGTGAAATTCCTGCACTATGTACTACCTGGATTTCGTTTTAGATTAATGAAATTCGGCAGGGATCTACTTGATCCCATCCTCTCTCTCAAAAAAGAAAAATAAAAGAAAGAAAAAACGTGAATCATAAGAGGAAAGGGAGCAGGTATTGGATTAGATGATGAGACAGTTCAAAAAAATGATTATTTTCATAAGTCATGGCTATGCATATAATATGCATCATGAAATAGATATGAGACTATAGTTGTGAAGAAAAGCAAAAGCAAAATATAATTCACAGATACTCTTCATATTCTTTGATTTCTAATAACAATTTGTTTCTTTCTGTATTTAAAAAAATCCAGATAAGGAAATTTTTGGAGGGAAAAAATCCAGATAAGTAATGAAGCATATAGAAGAAAAATGAAGTGAAGGGTGAAGAGCAGAACAAGACCATTCACTGGTCCTCTGCATAGCTGATGAGAGCAGCTGCTTCTTTTTGATGGCAGGTGTCGGTGTTGTTTCCTGATCGAAACCCACCATAATCTGTGGAAGGAGAAGGCTTGTCTCCTGTTTTCCTAACTATTCTTCTTCATTCTCTGTTTTCTTTGGCTATCTTGACTATACCTCCATCATAATATTTATTCTCCTTTCTGTTTCTACGTATGTTTTCTATTTATCCTTCTCGGAATGCTTGGTTTGGGGAGCAAACAGTCCTTGAGTAGAGATACGCGAGAGTAGGGCCAGGGCCATTATCTAAGACATAAATGAAGTATGTGGGCATCATAATCACACTGCCATAGCCAATGGAAGCCAATTCCCTAATCTCCATCGTAACCTTTCCCCAGTTTAAACTGGAGAAATTCCAACCTCATGTTCTCTGCCTCATCTTACCACAAAAATTGATGCATATGCCACAAAAGATTATCTGCAGTTATAATTTCTGGTACATTTACTTTCTCACTCCTACATAAACGACGAGCAATTCTGCAAGATTCTAAAAAGCTAAACAACAACAAGAGAACTGTAGTGGCCCAATTGTCCTTTCAATCAGCCTTCCTGCTGGCACTGCGAAGATATCCAACTTTGTGGTCTCATCTTGCATTAGAGGTGACTAGTCACTTCCTGGTTAGGTACTTTGCCACATAGTAATTACCAAACCTGATCTGAATCGACTTCGGATCCATGAGTTAGATCCTGATGCAACCTACTAGGAACCTTGTTTAGTGCCTCTACAGTAGGCCCTCATGTTTAGAGGCTAGATTGCCTCTTAAACCAATTGTTATGAGTACATATGTGCAGGCCGATTTGGCTAGTTCAATACTATCAGATTGATACTTAGCTTTTATATGATAATATTGGAGATTGAAGTCTCAGTTTCATACACATACCCAACTAGGGCTGTCAAAGGGTCAGGCCAGATTCAAGTTAGACCTGAAGATGACCAGAGAATATTTTGTCTCTAAGCCAAACCCAAAATTCATTCAGGTTCTCTCTAACATCTGAAGCTAGTTTTTTCATCAAAAAAATCAGGTCAGGTTAAGAGGTTATATACAAGAGCTTGTGCTTTTAGATTAAAAAAACCTAAACCAATGGTTTTATTGTGGCATTAATCAATTTCTAATCCAACCAGTTCAGAGACGTCAAAGAGCAACTAGGTCCAACTAACCACTTGCAGACTCTGTGATAGAGCTTGAGGTAAAAAAAAAATTGAGTTGATTGGCTAGGCGTCCAGCTCAAATGGATTGGGTTTGGGACCAGACAGAATGATGCAGTTCTGTAAAGCATAATATCTGAAATACTGGCCACACTTCTCTCAAACCAAAAACATGAAAGACAAATTCATGAGATGGACGTGAGCCCAGTGTCTGAACAATTTATTCTCTTTTCAAATCTGTCTGTTGTACTATGTGCGAACCTACATTTAAGAAAGATAATATCCATCCAGGTTATGAGCGGTTATGAGGGTCCGATGTTGGGTGGTTTTTAAGTAGCGGCTTTTAAACCAGTGTCCAATCCATGCTTGGTAATTCACTAACGAACGGTTCTAAAAGTTTTTTACACAAATAAATTAAATAGGGAAGGGTATTAGTAGTTATAATTATATATTTTTGGTGAGGATATAAATAGAATAAAATAATAAAACCGCTCAAAACACACCGATTTGAGGTGTTTATAAAGCCACCCAAAAATACATTACACCGGTTTTTTTTTTTTTTTTGGGGGGGGGGGGAGGGGGGGGGGGGGGGGAGGGGTGGTTTGAGCCGACCAAAATCAGTGCCTCAAAAAAATTAACAAGCAGGGATTTTCATAAACAATCGGTTCAAAAACACCCCAAAACAGGTGAAAACACCGTTACCAAGGAGACCCTAAATGATTCCAGTGACATCCTCATTTGGTGAAATTTGAATCACTAGTAGAACAGTAATACAACAAAGGACCACAGGCAGAAAGGCTTGAGACAGATTTGAACAATCCAGCCTTGAAGCTGGATTTTGTCTTGAACAGAAATAATTGCCAATGGCCAAACGGTAGAGACGAGTTTGATTTGAACTTGTAATGCTGTGTGCCACATGGATACAGTTGAAAACTGGTAATAAACTGTACCAGTTCACATATGCTCTTAGGCAAGATGACCTAAGTGTTAGTAAGAACTGGAACAGTTTTCTCGGCTATTCCGAGCAGAAGTTACAGGAGTTTAAATCGAGCAGGAAGCAATTTTCTTCAGCTCATCTCTTACCTTCCAAGAATTACCTGTGCGCCTACTGAACTAGAAGAAATGAAGACGGCACTTCACTTGGTGCTGCTTTACAGATTGATGACCATTGCTTCGGCGAAAATTGACAGGAGGCACCCCTTCACAAGATCAGGCTGACTTGGTCAGAGAGCAGATAAGAATGAGGTATAATCAAAGGGCATCCATAAATAGATTAAAGGGCAGGCAGTAACCTGGACCAACCAAAATGCCATCCAAGAAAAGATTCCAACTTGCGGTAGATTTTTATACAGCAGGAGAAACAATCAGACTTGCTCTAGATCATTTTAATAAGTTCTTACAGCCATTAATGTGTAAATAATATTCGCTACAAAATCTAGTTCTACAGCCAAAAAATGGCCAAACTAACTAAATTTGCTCCCTAGTCATGGAAATCCATTACGAATGAAGCAGTCATAGAGCAGAAGGGCCACTCTGGCTGTAGTTCGCCAGATCAATATCTTCAATTTGTCAAATGTGGTAGCTTGCAAACAATTTGAATGGTAACTTGCATATAGAGTTTGAGGGGTGAGCAAAACAATCTAGCAAATGTTGGAATCAGGAGCCATCCGTGATTTGCTCCACGCTTGCTTTCTGTAAGCTTGCCATGTATGTGATATAAATGGTCCAGAGATAAGAGAACGAATTGCTGACTAGAGGCTACATAAAGAAAATAAAATTGCAAATTATGAGATGATGCAGAACTTTTTTATATAATAATAGGTAAGAGAACTGATATCGTGCATCTCCAAGTTTGCAACCGTACCTGCACCTCCATGTCATTATTCCAAGTAGGACTAGATTTAAGGAGAGTTGTTTCAAGTGATTGAAAACTACCGGCTCTCTGAATATTTATTCATACGTGGAGCAATGGGTTTGCACAGGGAGTTGCAAACTAAGAGATGCACACTACTATCTCCAAGTTTAATTCGAAAATACCTGTAGACGAACAGGAACGAATTTAAATGTAATGAAATCACACATAGGCCAGTACACGAGGCAACTTTTCATTGTAGGAATAAAGTCTCTTTTCAACCTGGCAAAAATTTCAGCGTTGGTTTCACCTGAAATCACAAGAAACGAGTATCGAAACTCATAAGTACACTTCTAGGTGGTTGTAACAAAAAGTCGTACCAGTTGAGAGAAGGAAACAAATTCTACACACCCCAACACCACCCTCTGAATGTAGAATCCTAACCAATGTTTCCAACCAGGCGCAGTTCTCACATATGGTACAAACAAACAGCAATGAATGGACTGGTTCAGAAAATTGTAGAAGGCAAATGCCACTAGTTGTATGATTACAAATAGTATGGTTAAATGGTACTAAAGTTCCAAAAATCCTTTGAATTGTTCGGCGTGTTTCTAGCACTAAATTTTACATGAACTTTATGTCCAGACTCCAGACTAGAACTCTTCCTTCAACTGTAAAAAATATATAATTTCCCCCTTGAATTGATCCAAAATAATTAATCAAGATAGTACACAACAACAACAACAACAAAGCCTTTATCCCAAATTTCTGGGCAATCGAGATATAGATAGTACAACATTGACATAAATTGGTTCTCGTACTACTTGAAGCTTTTGTGAGTGTGATAATATCTCTCTCGTGCCGACCCCACATCCCCTTCAAAGAAATCAAGAATAGATGAGTATTTTTTGCTAACACATGCCTACTATTACTACCAGAAAATAGACATACAACATGATAATTTAACATGAATTTCCCAATGTAATTAGTAACTCCTAAATTCTAATATCAGTTCAATATTTCCCATCATTAACTACAATAACTCAATATTTCAAGATCCTTAATTACATTCTAATGAATAGAGAACATTCTACTGAATAAAAGTACCAATTTCAAAGTCCAGGAGAAGAAATAGCTTTAAATAAGCATCAAACTTCCCATTCCAAATCCAGTCGTCAGGTAAAAGAAACGATGAAGAATGACCATCAAGTCTCTCATCCCAAATCCTGACATCAACTACTTCAATAGTATGACCTGTCAACTTATATAGTAAATACAAGACAGATAACCACTTATAACAACAAAACCTCTGCCCAATTTTTTTGAGGTTGGCTACATGAATCCTTTTCTTCAAAGTTATTTCCTCTCTAACATTAACAAATGCCTTCAACTTTTCACAGCCCTAATCCAGATTCCTTTAGGCCTAAACCGTCGTTCTCAAAGCTCCTTTGACTAAGAACATGTTGCTCCTACTTTGTGCATCTAATTGGTCTCCATTGCACATATAAAAAAAACCCTCATTTGAATTCTTCTCCTTATCAACAATTGTCCCACGTTCAACTTCCCACGAATATATTCCTTTCTGATCCTACCTTTTAGGGGGGGTAGTCAATTGGAATTTGAGAATCATATGGGGTGCTTTTAAAATGTTGTGTTATCAAGTGTGATTCAGAAGTCAGTGGTTAGTCAATCAAGAGTCTGAAACCATTATAATGTGATTATGGAAACACATATTGTATCATTCATATTCAATCACATCATTCAGTGGTGTGATTCTTGAATCACAGGAGTTGCCTCCTCATCTTCCTCTTATGTTCTTCTTCTCCTTCCTCGTTGAAATAACTCGTACCCTCCACTTTGAGCCTTGATCCTCAAGGATGATTGCATAGAGAAGGTTTTGACAATATCTGAATATGTTGACAAAGGGTGACGGCTTGACAGGTTCTGAACATGGGCGACGGGTTTCCACCATGGGCAACAATAGAACGAGTCTGGACACTGGCAGGTTGGCAGCTGCGGGTGCATATTCTGCATAGCGACAATTGAAGTGAGTTTTGAACACGACGGTGGTGAGGTGTGTGATTCAGCCACAAGTCACGATGGGCATCATTTGAACACCGACCATGGAGGTTCTAATCTTGTGGGAAGTTTGGATCTGGTAATGGTGATAGATAGATGGGCATGTCAGAGACTTGTTGGAGGATGCTTTGGAATTGGAGATTAATGCGCAATGGTGAATATTATGGTCACCAGTTTGTTGGTCTTAATGATCATTTTTCTGGTCTCATTTGTGTCTCACAATATAGTATATGTCTGTGTACAAGCAGATGTTTCCTTGCTCTTGTTTATAATCGTCCATTATTGCTTAGAACAATAATCTTCTATTAATATTAGTTTATATGAGTTTAGTGATGCATTTGCATACAATGTCTATTTCAATCTTTCTATTACTGTTGGTGATTGTGATTGGTTGCTTTTAGTTTCCAATGCATATAAATTGTAAATTTTAATTATTTAAACATCATCTATTGTACACAGTTTTTATAAATTTATAAATAGATGATTAATAAAAATTTGCAGCTGAATATTTAAGCAAGTTATTGTGAAAAAAAAGCTATATTTGTTCTTTTAATTTATACTTTTAGCTTGTTTTTAAGCAGGATGATAGATTTTTGGGATTCTTGTTAAGTAATGCTTAGTACTAATTCCACACAAAAAATTAAACTTTAAGCTAATTATTATAGATTTAAGTTATTACTTTTTTCTATTGATAAGAATGGGATCTCGATAAACAATGGGGATTTTAATTAAAATTGTGATTTCCGAATCACAATGAATGTGGTTTTAGAATCACGAGATATTTTGTAATCACCGTGTTTTGTCTAAAATCACTGTGATTGTAATTGTGATTCTGAAATCATAACCACACTGTTTCTGAAATCTTCTTGGACTTGACCCCCCCTTGATGTATTTCGGATATGCTTAGTACGCTGATTTTCCAGACGCGATTCTTAATTGCCCAACATTCTGCTTTATAAACATGGTTGCTCTTACAGTTGTCTTACAGAATTCCTCTTCCAACTTCGAGTATCCAACAATCACAAAGCAATCAAGAAGCACACAATTCATTATACAGGTCATGGCATAATGGTTCCACGCTTAATCCTAAAATAAGATGAAATTATGTTCCAGTTTTTCCCCAAAGAGTGTTCAAAGGAACAAGTATCATGCATACAAGTCATAAGCACAATTCAGTACATACATCATGGATAACAGCATAACGTAATTCTAAGAGCACAGGTGCTCTTAATTTACAAATTTTCAACAAAAAATTGTATCCCTACAAAGATTAAAAGGCATAATGTTATTATACTGTTGAATGAGATATGTATCATGAATTGGTTTGTATCTTTTTTTTATTGTGTATCATAAGATAAAATTTGCACGATATTCAGATAAATACAAAATTAAGTATTCAGACACGAAGCAGAAATACATTGATAAATAAAATTAATCCTTAATAGTTGTCCCTGGAAGCCAAAAAAAAATGGGTAGGTGCACATAGACAATTATATACCTCAATTTTCTCTAATCGATGGGTGTAGGAATTGAAACCCTAACTGGGCAGAGTTCAATTTGACGAGTGGTGGGTAGGGTATGGATATAACAATTGAACCTGAGCCAAGGGTTTGAGTCCAGGTCTCGAAATAGTGAACAGAACAGGCCTACTTTATTCTCTCTAATGGTCAGGATTAACACACTTAAAGTATCGTCTTAGTATGGATATGTAAGCCAAACTTGATAATAACAAATCCAAGCGCCATAATTAACATTTAAGCTGACATCTAACCACATGACAAAATATTTGTACATTATTCCATACAAGTGTATCCAATCAGTAGATACACAGAGTATATTGGTAGATATTTTCTCCTAGTAGTTACACAGTTAGATACCATAGATACATGTTGCTCCTAGCTTTACTCTAATGAAAAGCAAAATACATACAGTGTATCTTAAGCTAATGGAAACAGATGCTCAAAGTACAATATGGTAAACAAACACCTGGAAGGGGCCAAATGATCACACTTCAAAGAGAAAATACTTGTGAAGAACTTAAACACCCAAAAGGAAACATACATACAAGACTAACTACCTGCAAAGGGGAAATAGACATAAAACCCAAAAGAAAACATACGCTAAGGTGCCAAATACCAAAAATTGCCCTCCAAATACACTAGATCACGTCAAAATTGGTGTGGTGTCTGTGTCCCCATGTTTGCATCGTATTATGTCATACTTGTTTGTGCATTGCTAGTAGTAAAGTTTTGTGAATTTCAGTTGATAAGGGTTTTATCAAAAGAATCACGGTTGAAACCGTTTTCTCTAATTTACTTTTGCATATCTTGTAACTTAATTGTAAACAACTAATAAATCCTCCAAGATAAAGGAAGAGAACTCCTCGTGAATCCGTAGATATCGATTAAAATGATATGCAAATGTTGCATAGGCATGCATAAGAAGACAAAATATACAAACGTGACCACACGGATATACGGCACCAAGTGTTCCAATTCACTTTTAGGGTGCCCCTAGTCATGTTTGATATGCGACTGACATGGACATGGAATCACTTTGGGCTGTCAATGACTATGCTTAATCGATATATCCTAGTTCCTTGTAGAAGTATACAATACGGCTCCAATTCATCTTGGGGTGCCCCTACTCATGTTTGATATGCGACTGACATGACATCACTTTGGGGCATCTATGACTATGCTTAATTGATATATCCCAGTTCCTCGTATAAGCATCTTAAACAATACGACATAGTAATAAATTTTCTCTAAGCAAGTACTATAAAGAACTCCATGAAAGTACATTGAGAGATTTCCTTGTACAAAACCTATAAACAAATCCAAGTCTCTTCAAATTGTGGTGTAAGGTGGGCAACCCCTACAGTAGCGCAAAGCGGAAAAAGAAGGGGTGGCGTCGCTGAAACGAAGTCAAAGGAGATAATCAACACTCAAAAAGTCGCTTTACGGTTTGCTCCAATCCACGAGCTAGTATCCAAGTCCACGAGGGTCTTGAATCCATGAGAGTGTTGGAATCCCCGAACCACTGGAATTCACCTACTGAAAGAGAATGTACTGAAAGGGTTGGTTTGTGTTGAATTGAATTCAAAACCATTACATTGGTAGACTTTATAGGCTTACTACCTCGGAGTAAAAAAAAACAAAAGGAAAGGCTAAGTACACATTCTAATTTAATCATACAACATTGAAAGGAAATATATGATAATACTTGGTCAAAGACTGGAACAAATCATCATACTTATTCAAAGACTTCTAAAAATATATGAAAATGACCAGAGATAAGTGGCCAATTTACTTTGGACCGCCTCAATCGGTCGTCCGGTACAATATCCGATCAGCTAACCAAGTCGGAATTTAGAGAGTATGCTACATCAAATTGACATATCTATTACTACATCCCCCAGTAGATGCAAAAGTAGAGACCAAAAAACTGGACAAATACTGTGACGTCTTCTGGCAGGTAGGTTGGTGTATGCATATCTTCAGTAAACTACAAAGGATTAAAGGTTACATAATACCAACTAAAGGAAAGGAACTCATCAAGTTAACCAGCAAGAAAGAATTAGATGACAAATGATAACCATAATTCAAGAAAAAAAAACTGATAATTTTCTTTTCTTTTGCTCGTGGAGTGAAAACCTAAACTGGCCTCTCCAAGAGTAATCAAATCCACATCTGCTAATTGTTTGATACTCTCATTAAAATCTAAGTTTCAGAAACCAACTTGTCATAATGTCTTCATATTAGGCTTCTATAAAGCCAATTGATAGGAATAATCTAATTAATAAAGCTCTCAGATTCCAATCCAGAATGGAGAACATGGATGTCTCATTCTATACAATTAAAATGTCAGTGGAAAGGATAAACAAAATGTAACTTGAGGTACAAAAAAAAGGGATGGTTGTAAAAGCTACATCAATGAAGTATGACACTTCATCATGGAAAGGATTATTGTCCTAGTTATGAAATGCTCGTATGATAGAAAGTTCAGAAAAATTAGAGTTGAGATTCATAACCCCAGCTAGTAGATAAATATGAAGATCAAATTAAGAATGAAATTATGAAACTTGTATCAGTTTTCAACAATAAAAATATGTGGACCAGAATGACATTGTGCTACACATTATAGCAGGTATCTGTACTAAAAGGCTACTAATGGCAAGAAAACATGATTGTCATTTCACCTTGCAATGCAGCATTAAAGGAGAAGAAAACCGCAGTCATTATAGGGCCATATACAGCCTGCCCGAGAAACATTTTCTTAAAGGTGGTGAGGATGTCCCGCTTTGGTAGAATTCTTGACACAAAATTGAACCATAAATGCAACGAGGGTCCTGAGATCATCATCCCGTATCCAGCCATGCGCAAGGTTCTTATCAGATCAAGTGAACATGAGGGGTCAAGTGTGATCATCTGACAAGAAATCCCCATAAATTAGTCAACTGTAACTGATTTGAGCAGCATATGGTTCAAGAATAATGTAACTATGTAACAGATATCTTTGCTATAAAAATATACCATTATATAAGTTCCATAAGAAAGAATGAGTTCTTAGTGTCTGGCCTTTTAACTAAAAGCTCCAGCTAAGAGTCCTTAATTTTGGTTACAATATTATATCACTTTTCTCTGTGAAAAAAAAGAAGACGAGCACTTGACCAAATTGTACCAATGGAGTCCACTGAATGCAGAAGCACCAAATCCCCTTCTCCAATATTCGGTTAGCAGGATCTCAACCTTGCCAATGGCTGCCTACGGAATAAAAGGAAATTACACCAGCAATGAGAACTATACCACTATGATTTTAAGGACGCGACACCTTATGAATACCTAATACAAGCAGATACAAGGGCCGACTTGCATTAAAACAAAAGAACAAACTCCTATCACAAGCATTGTCTCAAATTCAGCACTCAATCGCCAAAGCCCCCATAAAATTTTGTTGTTGTCAGTGTAACGGCAATGAAAAATAGAAACCCCTATTAATTATATCCAAACAGAGGTTGAAAAACGCGCCCCTCTAAGGGTTTGCTTGGATTGAGGGTTAACAGAGTTAAGTGAGGGAGAAAAATCCTGCTTGGTTTGAGGATGTGGGTTTAGGAGAGTATCATAGAGGGTTAAGTGGGGGTTTGTTAGCTTTTTTTGTCCAATTTTTCAACCCTCCAAATGGAAGGATTTTCTTTAAAAAATCATAAATACTCCTTATTTGCCCTATAAAATACCATGACTTTTTTTTTCCACTTTTCTTGTTTTCAACCTGTTGATCCGTAACTTCGTGACTTTGTCCAAGTGCGTCATGTCTCTTTTCGCTTCCTTATACTGTATTACCCATCGTTAATAAGAAAATCGTCAATGATGCATCTGTTAAGTGGATGAGAAAAAAAAAACAATTCTAAGGTTGATTAAAAAATCAAAATAAAAAGATATTTTTTGTGAAGATATTTTTATAGGTATTTTCTTTATATAGGTATATGATTATAGTTATTTCCTTTATGAATATATTTTGTGAAGATATTTTGTGAAAAAACAATTTCTAGTTATTTTTTTTATATAAGCATCAGATTTGTGAAGATCTTTAGACAAGTTTTAATTAAAGATCAATCAAATCTAATTTTATGCCATATGTAATAAGGATATTTTGGTAACTAGTGTATTTTTATTAATCCACCACCCACTCAAAACCTCCAATCAAAGCAAGAGTTATTAAACACACCTCACTTAACTCTCCCTGCAATCCAGGCAAGGTTATATGTATTGACTCCCCTCACGGCTCTCCCCTTCGGTTAGCCCCACTCAAAATTGCTCTCTTTTTTCCCCTCAATCCTAGCAGACCCTAAAGTCCGAGAGAGAAAATGTGATTGGGGCCTTCCAAGAGCGGATGCATGTGGGGGTCACTGGGGGGCGGGGCCCCCAGTGAAATAAAAAAAAATGTAGTAGTTTTCATTTGCTTTGAAATTGTGGGTTTCACTTGGCTGCAACGGCTGGGGGAGGTTGTGTGTGCCCCCAGTCAAAACAAACAACAGATGGTGAGTAGGAATGCACTTGGTTGCTTGACACATGCGTTGGGCCCCGTACATAAGAAAAATTAGAAGCAAGTTGCAACCAGCAAACCCAACACAGGAAGCAAACCCAACCCAGCAAGCAATAGAACCCTTTCTCTTCCTCTTCTCTTCTTTCCTTTCCTTTCTTTCTCTTCTTCTTCCTTCCGAGTTCCGAGCCTCCACCAAAAAAAATAAACAAATTACAAAGGAGTTGTTGAAGGCTTGTAGTCCAAAGGAGGAGTGGAGGATGGAGATCGAAAGATCTGTTGTTGGAAGAAAAAAGAGTCGTATGTTTTATAGAAAAAAGAGTTGTGTATTAGTATAGAAAAAGAGTTGCTTAGTAGTATTACAATGAATATTGTCAAGACGGATTTACGAAATCGAATTTGTGATCAGTCTTTAAATGATTGTCTTGTGTGTTTTATAGAAAAAGAGCTGCTTAGCAGTATTACAAATGATGTTGTAGTTAAACGTTTTCAAGGTATGAAAACTCGTAGAGGACAATTGTGAGATCACTGAGATGTAATGATTTATTGTATGAAAACTCCTAGAGAACAATTTCCACATTTTGTACTAAAAATTAGTCCTTTGTTTGGGGTTGTTTGGAGTGGTTTGTATTCAATTTTCAATTATATACTTTGCTTTTGTATGTTCAAAATTTTTGAGGTGTCGTTTCCGAACGCCTTATGATTGTGCCCCCAGTAGAACTTCATTATGGATCCGCCACTGGGGCCTTCCCCTGAGTCGATTTATCACCAATACACTCATTTCCCCCCAATCTCAATTGTAAACCCAACCCATTTAGCCACAAGAATCCATTTTATCAACCAAGTCCAAATTTAATCACAATCCAAACTGTAGCAACATGCAAGCATAACTAAACCGGTGCCGGTGTCCACGTCGCACCAGACACGTTGCCGAACACGGGACAGGACACCCCGAAGTACACTATGGCATATGCCAAAATGAACGCCGGCGTCGCGTGACAAAAACCTAAATTCCAATCCCAACCCCAACCCCCAAATAACTAAAATAGCACATACACACACACACACAAAAAACCCCTAAAATAGCAAAAGGAGGGGAAAGTGAAGAGAACCTGGGAGGAAACGTCGGCGGTGGCGAATATGGCGCCGGCGGTGAGGCTCTTGGTGAGGATCGGCCGAGTCTCGATCATCCGTAGGTACCATCCAATGAACCCATTTCTATTAGAAGAAGACGATGATGAAGAGAAGGAAGAACGAGCAGGAGAGAAATGAGAAGAAGAAGGAGGAGGAAAAGAGGAGGCTTTGAACTTGGAAGAAGGAGAAGAGGAATGAGAGTGGAGGAGGAGCTGGTGGGCTCTCCTCCCGCCATTCCTCAGAATGCTTCCGCTCATTTCTTTTTCTTCTTTTTTTCTTCCTCCTCTTTCTTCCGTCCCCCCTTTTGTTTTTCTGCTCCTCTTGCTTTATTAACCCTAATATTTTCCCTTGTCAACGAAGAAAATGCAAAGTTGTCTTCTGGAACAAGTCAGTCCATATGTTCGTATCAGTTCGATAAATAACACACTTTTCTAACAAGAATTCACATTTCATACACGGAAGTCCAGTTCCGGTTAGGACCTGTTTGGTAAATCGTAACTGTAGAAAAATATGGATTTGTACTTTCAAAGATGAATTTTGTAGAGGAATCCATTCACTTTCTTGTCCTCCTAATAGGGAACAAATGTGTTTGGTTGGGATAGGAAAGTGAAAAGTAGGAAGTGAAAGATTAAAAATATGTGTTTGGTTGAGATGGAAAAATAAAAAGTGGGAAGTGGAAGAGTATATTATAATAATAGTAAATTATAATTAATTCACATAACAATTTAATAAAGTAAATAATTAGTTTAATAAATTAAGTTAATTAATTAAATATTAATAAAAATTATATTTAAAATTCTAAATAATATTTTTATTAGTTATTAGTTTAATAAATAGTTAGCAACAAAACACTAATAATAATTAGCAACAAAAATGCATGAAAATGTTGATTTTTTGATTAATTACTAAGTAATTGAAGCCGGATTCCAAAATATAAGAATTAAAAATTAACAAGAAATTAAGGGAAGCAATAATATTTTACAGTCCTAGTAGTGAGTATTTATAGAACATGTTGTATAGACTATCACACTGTTTCTCTCAAGTTTAAAAAAAAAAAATTTATTGAATTACTTATGTTCTTTACATCATAAATTTACGATCATATAAAGAACAAAAAAATGAGTAAAATTTTTAAGACAAAATATATTTCTATCTATTAAAAAATGTATAACATATAGAAAAAAGTCATAATATGATAAACCGAACCGAGCTCGAGCGTGTTTGTGAACAAGATCGAGTCGAACAACCTATAGTCGAACTCGGTATCGATTAGTCCACGAGCGAATTTAAATTGAACTTGGACCGAGCCGAACACGAGCCGAATGCGAACGATTTGAATCGTTTTACAATCCTAGTTCTGGTGATGGATGTCACGTCTTCAACAAACAATTATATCCGCGTGCATGTTACTGAACACTTGGCGGCAGGATCTTTAGACTACATATATGACATAAAAATCCTTATATGTTTAATTGTTAATTTAATTAGCGATGCATAATGAACAAATTTGGTCGTATAGCATTCCAAAGATAAATGTTTAGGCCTCGTTTGGTTCACGGAAAGAAAATGAATTCCCTTCTAAGAAAATGAATTCCCTTCTATTTTTCATAGGAATGAAAAAGTAAAATTTATTTTACATTTTTTTCCGTTGTTTGGTAAAATAAGAAAACTATCTAGAAAAAGAAAGCAAAATATAACAATATTTCAATAATATCCTTACCTTTTAAAATAAAAATAATATTATTAAAAGTAACATTAATGGTAAAATAATCAATGAAACATGGTTACTTTTGTCAAAACTTTTGTAATAAATGTTGGAAAAGGAGGAGGAAAATTGATTCCCAAGTTTGTGGCTACCAAACAAAGAAAATGAACAACTTTTCTTTCTTGGTTCCTTAAATCCGTGAACCAAACGAGGCCTTAAAGTACACCAATAACACATGCAATATTTGAGAATTTTAACTTCAATTGTGAGGCTGTTTGGTTTGAGCGGGTGTGTGGAAAGTGGGTATAGCTGGAAGCAACTTTTAGAGTTTCTTCCGTTTGGTTCGAGTGAGGGAGTTGGTTGCAAGTCAAGAATCTCTGCCTCCCACAGTGTCTTGTTTTCTTCCATTTTTACTTCTTCAGCTACACCCAAAAAGTGGAGTAACTGATCTGGAGCTCTCCATTTTTTCCTCACTTGCATCACACTTCCGTGTAGTTCTCCCATTCCTGGCTCCGGTCACCTCCTTCCTCCCACCATCTTCAGCTTTCCTACAGGTAATTTTTTTAATCCAAATTGGGTATCAGTTCAATGTGCTGCTTAAGTATAAGTTTACAAATTGGATAAGTTTACAAAGGTAAGCATTGTTAGTACCGAGGCACAATTTTCGATGGAAAATTTTGAAACTGAAACAATTGTACACACAACGTTTCAAATACAACACCTTAAAGAAGATGTGCAATAGAGATCCTGGAGAATTCTGAACTACAAGGATCTAAAAAGATTCTACGTAATACACAAAAAATCTAAAGAGACTTTGTGCAAGCAACTATCGGCAGTAGAGCTTCTAAAAAGAAGTTACTGTAAAAGGCAACAGCAGCGATGACAGGCGAGAATGAGATGCTGGGGTGAATGAACCACCGTTGCTCAAAGCTTTATTCGTCCCACACGAGCACGAACAGCTTCCAGGAACCAGCAAGTTCACGAAGAACTTCTGGAACGCTCGTAAGTCAATATTTGAGACTTGAACGGGCTTCCTGGACTAAACAGACTCCCTCAACTCTCTTCTTGGTGTGACTTTCAAAGGAGGCCAAGGGGCTCTATTTATAGAGTGGAGTTGAGACTTCACCTCTTCTCCTATCCGATGTGGGACTAAAATACCAATACTCAAAAATAGAGTTTGATATTTTAGATCATCCCACAATCAGCATAGAAGTGTGCCAGTCCACGCCTACCTCCCGAATACTCCCGTGCATGCACGAGACAATCCTGGAGTCTGCGTCCGAGTCCGAGTCCGCACAACAAAAATTAACTTGCATCCTTGTTGGAGTTAATTATTTTTCCTTCTAGGAAAATACTCCCACATGGCACAAACTTGTGCCCCACTACACCTCATGTGCACACCTCAACACAAGCAATGCATTATATTGAGATACTCACCATTTGGTGTAGCCGATGTGGGACTATCTTTTCTAGTCCAAAGGCAAAAACACCAACAATCTCCCACATATCTCAATATATGGGTTGAGCGTTCCCCACAGTGACTGCCCATCATGCATTAGGAGAGATGTCGCTACGACTTGAATCTTCCCGCATAGGTTAAATAACAGCATGATACAAGAATGGACTAAGCCTTGAATTCTGCACCATAACTGCAATTCTTCCTACTCACATAATGACATCAACTGTGCTTCTGGCTGCACATTGAAGGCCTTGTGCCAGCCTGGTTTCAGTGTATAATTTTTGGGCGTCTACAAGTTTACCCTCAAGAGACGGCCTGATATCTCTGTCCATACACTATAGGTGAGTTCTTTATAAAGAGTCACGGCATGAAGCATTGCGCTTCTTTGCGGTGCTACGCCGCTATGACATGGCTTAAAGCCGAGGCTTTACCCCACCTGGGTACCTCATCATAGTGTCATACTACTGTAACATGAGGTCACAGGCCTCTTTGTAGTGCCAAACTACCCAGCATGAAGCCTTGCGCTTCCGTACGGTGTTACGCCGCTATGACGTGGCTCGCAAAGTCGAGGCTTTACCCTATCTGGTACCTCTTCGTGGTGTCATGCCACTGTAACATGAGGACATCGTCCTCTTTGTAGTGTTGTCTACCTCTCTTTATTACGATTATCATACAGCATTAGGCTACCTGTCTATTTGCGGTGCTACTCCGCTGTGACTTGGCTTGCAAAGCCGAGGCATTATCCCTACCTGGGAATCTCATGGTGGAGTCACCCCACTGTAGCATGGAGTTACACTCCTTGTAGTGCTGCTCTACCGTGCTTCCTGTAAAGCACTCCAGGCATTCACTCTGCCTGAGAACTCATTAAGGCATTTAAGCCAACCTTCCCACAGGATCCATTTTCCGCAGAAAACAACAGTAGACAACAGTGGTTGTAGGTCCGTAACCTCTCCATGTCACATAGGATAAGTACCCACCGTTCCTGATATTCTTCTGGTTAATAGTCCTCCCTTGAACCAAAAGCTAGATGCCTAGTAGATTTCTCTTTGAACTAATAGCATAAAACTTTATGGTAGGAATGTAATAACACAATATCAGAATGCCTTCAAGCCCATTTTACAAGCTGTGTCATCGACCAGCTGGCGCTTGAGGTCCTTAGTGAACGGATCCGTCAGGTTCTCCTGACTCCGAACATCAATCACTGCAATGACACCTCTCTTGATGAGATCGTTCATTGCCCTGTGCTTCAACCGCACAGTTCTTATCTTCCCGTTGAAAAGTTCATTTGATGCCACTGCTGCTGCCGCCTGGTTGTCACAGTATATCGGTATTGTCGGTATCTGAGCCCCAACCACCGGAAGATCATACATGAGCTCCCGAAGCCACTCTGCTTCATCTGCAGCAGCATCCAATGCAAAGAATTCAGATTCCATGGAGGAGCGAGATAACATAGTCTGCTTCTTCGACTTCCACGATATAGCAGCTCCGCCCATGGCGAATACGAATCCACCTATGGAATACTCGCTCTCCATATCTGAACACCAGCTAGCATCATTGAAGCCTTCCACTACTGACGGATCTCCGCTGTAGAAAAGTGCATATGTCTGAGTTTTCTTGAGATATCTCATAACACGCTTCACAGCTTTCCAGTGCTCAACGCCTGGATTGCTAGTGAACCGACTCAGCATTCCCACTGCAAAAGCTATGTCAGGCCTTGTGGCAGTAGTAGCGTACATCAAGCTTCCGATGACGCTAGCGTACTCCAACTGCCTGACGCTTTCCCTCAAATTTGGCTCCAGCTTCTGATCACTCCGGTACGGTGTATCAATAAAAGAAAGATCTTGATACCCGTAGCGAGTGAGCATCTTCTCAATATAATGAGATTCTGACAGCGCTATTCCAGTGCCTGTCCGGATGATCTTGAGTCCCAAGATTACGTCGGCATTCTCCAAGTCCTTCATACTGAACTTGGTCGAGAGGAATTTCTTTATCTCTGTGACGCAGCTTAAATCCGTACCTAGGATTAGCATGTCGTCCACGTAAAGACATACGATTACTCCTCTTCCGTCAGCAAACTTCGTATAGACACACTTGTCTGTTTTACTGACCATGTAGCCATTTGACCTTATCACCTTGTCAAACTTCTCATGCCACATTTTGGGAGCTTATTTCAAACCATACAGAGACTTCATCAACTTGCAGACTTTGTCTTCCAGACCTCTGACGACAAAATCTTCTGGTTGTTGTATGTAGATCTCTTCGGTCAGCTCGCCATTAAGGAATGTCATTTTCACATCCATCTGATGTATCACCAGCTTGTGTATTACTGCTAGAGCAATTAACAATCTGATGGTTGTCATCCGAGCTACTGGAGCATAAGTGTCAAAGTAGTCGATCCCCTGCTTCTGAGCAAACCCCTTGGCCACTAGCCTGACCTTGAACTTGTCAATGGTTCCATATGCTTTCATCTTCTTCTTGAAGATCCATTTGCATCCGATGGATCTTGCTTCTTCTGGCAGGTCAACCAATACCCATGTGTTGTTGGAGGTGATTGAGTCAATCTCGTTATCTATCGCCTCCTTCCAGAATACAGCATCTCTGGTCTTCATCGCCTCATCATAGGTAAGCGGATCTGCTTCCAATGATAGGTGACGAAGTCATCTCCGAAGTCTTTCGGTCTCCTCGTTCGCTTAGTTGACGGCTCAGCGAGTTCTGGTTCAGCTGGTGTCTCCTTGACGACAGCTTCATCTTGGACTACTGGTTCATTAAAGACTTCTGTCTGCTTTGAACCCTCATCATTCTCCGGAAGATCCGTGAGAACAATATTCTTGTGTTTTGCAAACTTGTCTTCAAAGTATTCAGCATCGCGAGATTCGATGATATGGTTTGACTCGATATCAAGGAATCTCCGAGCATCACTCTTCTCGGCATACCCCAAGAAGATCGCCTTCGTAGTCCTTGTCCCCAGCTTCTGAATCTTCAGATCCGGGAGCTTCACATAAGCCAGACACCCCCACACTCGAATGACATTCAAGTTAGGTCTGACTTTGAACCAGAGTTCATGAGGAGTTATGTCGGAAGTTGCATATGGCACTCTGTTCAGAATGAACGTTGCCGTTAGTGCAGCTTCTCCCCAGTAACACTTTGGAAGAACCGCAGTCAACAGCATGGAGTTCATCATCTCTGTCAACGTTCTGTTCTTCCTTTCTGCTACTCCATTGGATTGAGGAGAGTACGGAGCCGTTGTCTCATTGATGATTCCATGTTCTTTGCAGAATGATAAGAATTCATGAGACCGATACTCCCCGCCTCGATCACTCCTTAACCTCTTGAGTTGTTGTCCAGTTTGCCGCTCAGCCTCGGCCCTGAACTCCTTGAACTTCTCGAATGCTTCGTCTTTAGACTTGAGCAAGTAGACGAAAGCATACTTTGAGAAGTCATCGATGAAAGTAATGAAATACTTCATCCTGGCCTTTGTAGAGAATTGTTTGAAGTCACAGATATCTGAGTGAACCAACTCCAGAAGATCTGTGCTTCGATGGACCCTGTGAAAGGGTTTCCTTGTGATCTTCGTCTGAGCACATACTTCGCATTTCTCTACCTTACCCCCACACTTGGAGATAAGTCCTAGACTAGACATTCTGTTAATCCTTTTACAATGAACATGTCCTAGCCTATTATGCCACAACTCAAGAGAATAATCAGAAAAAGTGATTGCATTTATATTATCATGCTGGGTTACAACAAGCTGAATCTTGTACATTTCTTCAGTTTGGAAAGCTTTCCCGAAGAATGTACCCTTCTTGGACATCACCAACTGGCCAGCATTGATGTCCATCCTCAAGCCTGCGTTGCAGAGCAGACTTCCAGAGATCAGGTTCTTAGCAATTACTGGAACATGCTTCACACCTTGAAGCGTCAGAGTGTTCCCCGATGTGAGTTTCAGCTCCACCGTCCTGATCCCCAGTACTTCAGCTTGTGCCTGGTTTGCCATTATGACCTTCTCTGAAGTTGGCTCATAAGAGACGAACCAGTCTTTGTCTGAACAGACATGGCAGGTCGCACTAGTGTCTATCCACCAGTCAAAGTCAGCCCCCACAGTTGCAACCTGTGCTATCATGGCAACTAGATTAGTAATCATAGAAACCTTACTAGGCTCACCTTGTTCTTTGGGCTTGGACTTGCATTCGGATTTGTAGTGGCCCTTCTTGCCACAATTGAAGCAAGTCACATGGGACTTGGACTTCTGCTGCTTGAAAGCAGGACCCTTCACTTTCAGATTCGTGAAGTCCTTCTTTTTGCGATGAGAAGCAGCTTGCTTCCCCTGGTACTCTCTGGTTTGGACTAGATTTGCCTTCGCCAGTTGTTTGGACAGAGTATCCATCTTCTGTTGAGAGCGCATCTCGTCCTCAACATGGATCTCTTGCAAGAAATCTTCCAAGCTAATTTTCATCTTCTTTCGATGCATCCTTGCATAGAAGTTGCTCCATTCTGTAGAAAGTTTCACGACGATCCCTCCAACGACAAACTTGTCGACGAGGGGCATGTTCTCGTCTTCTAGTTTCTGACGCAACTTCAGAAACTCCTTCACTTGGGGCAGCATCCTTCTCGTCTTCGAAGGTCCACTTGTGGTATTTTTCTACCATAAAGATCTTGGACCGGTTCTCGTCATCTTCATAGAGCTTTTCCAAGGAGTCCCATATCTCTTTGGCAGATGTCTTCTTGGAGTAGGACTCTGCCAGAGAGTCTTCCATGGAATTGAGTATCAGTAGTTTGCATATACTGTTTTCTCTCTTCCACTTCGCTTGCTTGGTCGTAGCAGCGGCCACAGCCGCAGCAGATCCAGTGGTTGGAACGATCGGTTCTTCTTTTGACAACACGTGATCAACATTCACGAGTTGAAGATTTAAAGTGACCTTTCGTCTCCATATCTGGAAGTGTTCGCCATCGAATTTTTCCAACTTGTTAAAGCCGGTATCGATGAGCGAAGCACGAGAATTATCCATCTTCTCAATAAAGCTTTGAGATTGTTAGTACCAAGGCACAATTTTCGATGGAAAATTCTGAAACTGAAACAATTGTACACACAATGTTTCAAATACAGCACCTTAAAGAAGATGTGCAACAGAGATCCTGGAGGATTCTGAATTACGAGTATCTAAAAAGATTATACGTAATACACAAAAAATCTAAAGAGACTTTGTGCAAGCAACTATCGGCAGTAGAGCTTCTAAAAATAAGTTACTGTAAAAGGCAACAGCAGCGATGACAAGCGAGAATGAGATGCTGGGGTGAATGAACCACCGTTGTTCAAAGCTTTATTCGCCCCACACGAGCACGAACAGCTTCCAGGAACCAGCAAGTTCACGAAGAACTTCTGGAACGCTCGTAAGTCAATATTTGAGACTTGAACGGGCTTCCTGGACTAAACAGACTCCCTCAACTCTCTTCTTGGTGCGTCTTTCAAAGGAGGCCAAGGGGCTCTATTTATAGAGTGGAGTTGAGACTTCACCTCTTCTCCTATCCGATGTGGGACTAAAATACCAATACTCAAAAATAGAGTTTGATATTTTAGATCATCCCACAATCAGCATAGAAGTGTGCCAGTCCACGCCTACCCCCCGAACACTCCCGTGCATGCACGAGACAATCCTGGAGTCCGCGTCCGAGTCCGAGTCCGCACAACAAAAATCAACTTGCATCCATGTTGGAGTTAATTCTTTTTCCTTCTAGGAAAATACTCCCACATGGCACAAACTTGTGCCTCACTACACCTCATGTGCACACCTCAACACAAGCAATGCATTATATTGAGATACTGACCATTTGGTGTAGCCGATGTGAGACTATCTTTTCTAGTCCAAAGGCAAAAACACCAACAAGCATATCTCCAACCAACTTTCACTTTCATTGTTAATCCAAACATTGAAAGTCAATAATTTATTTTTCATCTACACTTTCAAGTGGTATCTCAACACAACATATTGAAACTTTTCACTTGCGAAGGACAAAATCTAATGTATCCAAATACATTTTGGAAACTCAAATGCATTACAAGTATCATGTATTACACGATTGAAACTTTCACCACTTTTAGGAAGCTACAAGGAACAAAACAGGCCCTGCATTAGAGAACATAACTTCAATTATTTTATAGATATTATTTGTTGAAAATATATCTAATTAGTATTAAAAACATGGATTTCAGTCAAGATTTTGTACCTCACCATAAACAATGTTGATCTCGTATCGAGATGTCGAGATAAACTGTTCAAACATCCAAAGGGGACGGTACAAAACGTTCCTTCTTCCACAAAAAAAAAAATGATAAACAGAGTTCAAATACAAGGAGTCGTTTGGTTCGCAGAATTTTCGGGTTGGAAAAGAGAAGTGATTACTTTTCTATGTTTGGGTGACAAAAGAATTGAGAAGAAAAGTAAAGTGATTTTCAATGGAAGGAAAATTAGGAAGGAAAGTGATTCCATCCATCCAAGTAAGGAATCACTTTTCCACATTGAAGTATTCACTTTCCTTTCCAAATTCCTTGATATTGTCAAACATCGAAAATGAAAAGTTTTCCAAAGAAAAGAAAATGACAATGAATTGATTTCCTTTTCCTTCCATTCCGCGAACCAAACGAGGCCTAAAAATGACAGACAAGGAAGCACAATACCCAACTCTAACAAGAAAGAAGTGAAAGCTAATAAGTGCAGTTCAAATCTATAAGAATTTTTTTACTATATAATGGGGGTTGCAGGTGGCTCAAAAGTAAACCGTCCAAATCGTATATATATCATCCTCTATTTAAAAAAAACAATTATCTAAATATTTTATTGATTATTTAAAAATTTAACTAAATATTTAAGTATTTAATATGTTATTGATAACTAAATAATTCTAACTCAATTGGTAACATTTTTGTTCGCACGTGCATTGCTCGTCCACATTACTAGTACAAATTGAAGGAGGAAAAAAAAAGAGATCATATCTCGAGCCTTGTTAGCAATCACCCGAATAAAACGCGAATTATACGCGAATTTTTTCGTATCTTACATAAACGTATAATACTTACGTACTTTTGAAAATTTTAGATTTGTACACGAATTTTAAGCCTGTGGCGTTTTAAACGCGTACCGTACGAATTAAAAAAAAAATAGGCCAAAAAAAAATTGACCAAGAAACCCAACAATCTGAACTTTCTTGACTCTTGCTGCTATTAGATATTAAGATTGGCACAATTCTTAAAAATTATCTAAAGAAAAGAAGAAAAAGTCTTACAGTAACCAAAAAAATAAACCCAAGAGCCTATGCACATGTTGCTTGTAACAATCAAAGAAAAACCTTTCGATTTTCCATCATTCCAACCTCTTCTTATTCTCACACTGAATCCTTGTTTATGAAGGAGTAGAGGTGGGTGGGCCCTATATATATGCCGAATTTTTAGTGTCGAATTGGTTCATATGAAACGTACTAAACACGAATTAAATCTGATCCGAATGTTTTTCGTTAGACGAATTTTTGATCGATTTTTTGACCGCATTTTATTTATATTGTGCCGATTTATACTCGTACTTTTGCCGTTCCGAATTTTTTCCGTTTGCCGAATTGCTAACAAGGATCTTGAGCGCTCTCATCTTCGTGGAACAATTAATTGCCATACGATCAAAGTCCATTAAACATATCACTGGGCTTTCTCTCCCATTTTTTCTTTATTTTCATATATCCATTAGATGGGCTCCTGCACTTGGCGAAATCCAGCGGCCCATGTGGCCCACCCGTAGCCCACGAAGGGTTCGGTATCTCATTGTACGCAAATCATGGATCATCTTCCGGACCTCTCTTCTACAAAACATGGAATAAGACCTGAAGAAAAATAAAATGGGCAAATACCAAGAAATCCTCTTCTACAAAATTTAATTCGAGTTTTAATTCGAGTTCTTCTATAACTAGTAATAGTATTTACTGCCGTTGCAGGCAAAATTTTCACTCTAAATATAGTTCACAAGATGTGCTCTGATACTTCTTTTATAGGCATAGGATATTATGACGACTTAATTATAGGTAAAATATCAAATATATCCTTGATGGAAAAAATTCGGACGTTACCGTCCCCGAACACTTCCCTTCGGGCAAGGGGGCTATCACTCCCTGCAACCTCACGTTGACTTTATCGCGAAGGTCGATCTGCGGTCGGAGGACTAAACGATCTAGTCACTTAAGCGATCAAACTGGAAGATCCAACCATATTAGGCTCCATGAAACCTAGCAAAAAGAATCAGCCGAATGATATTCTAAACCGCATCAAATAGATTTTTTGAACTGTTAAGATGAATGAACTTCACTATAAGGCCTCGTTTTATTCGCAGAACCATGAAGTTGTGAAAGAAAAGTCACTACTTTCCTATGTTTGGGTGCCAAAAAAATTGAGAAGGAAAGAAAATTATGGAAAAAAAAAATGGTTCCATATTAATTTTCTACCTTTAAGTATTTACTTTTTCTTCCAAATTTCTGGAAGAAAAAAAAAAGAAAAAAAAAGAGAGAGTAACGAGTCATTTCATGTCACATAAAATTAGGGCTGATACTAAATGACACAAAGAAGGTGAAGCTAGCATGGGTTTCATAAATGTCAAAGTCACAGTAATAAGTGAAACAAGAAGGCGAAGCCGGCATGTTTTTCATAAATTAAGTTCTTGTCTTGCCTTATGATTTTGGCGCCCACGTACAAACTCCTTAGTGCTCATTACCAACCGACTGGTTTTAGAGTACAGGGAAGCGGATCAAAAGTCTCCTTAGAAAATCCCCTAAAAAATTTCCTCACTCTCGACCGTAATTTAATGTTAATATTAATGTTAATATTAATATTAATGTTAATGTTAATATTAACATTAAATACTAAAATTAACATTAAACTTAACATTAAAATTAATATTAATATTAACATTAATATAAAAATAAAAATAAAAATTAATATTAACATTAACATTAACATTAATATTAACATTAATATTAATATTAACATTAATATTAACATTAAATTACGGCCGAGAGTGAGGGGAGTTTTTAGGGGGTTTTCTAAGAGAAACTTTTGATCCGCTCCCTATATATATATATATATATATATATATATATATATATATATGTGTGTGTGTGTGTGTGTGTGTGTGTGTGTGTGTATGTGTGTGTGTGTGTGTGTGGACGGATCAAAAGATCCATTCGCGGAGCTCCGCCAAAGTTCCATTCCTTCTGCGCCATTGGATCGGAAGGTCCGTGTGCGCGTCTACTCGATCCAACGGTCGAGGACAACGGGGTTCCCGCGGAACTCCGCGGACGGGCTCCAGATCATATATATATATATATATATATATATATATATATATATATATATATATATATATATATATAGTCTAGTGGTTAAAAGAGATGCATGCGGCTCGAGTGGTCAGGAGATCGATTCCCGGTGGGAGCGTTCGTCACAATTACCTTCTTTCAATATATATATATATATATATATATATATATATATATATATATATATATATATATATATATATATATATAATAGAAAAACTTGGTGGTGAAACATTTGAATTACAAAAATATCCTTTAGTTTTTTTATAAACATGATGTTATTATGTCAACTTAAATGTCATTTATGTTTAAGAGTCAAAGCAATAAAGTTTGCATGCTTTGAAGTTTTTTTTTTTTTTTTTTCTATACAACTTTCATGTTCAATGGTAATAAATTTTTCTATTCTTATCATTTTCCAAAAGTTACTATTCTCAATATATTTTTTTTTTAAAAATAGAACAAAATTCCTACTTCGAATTTCTTGGCATTGTAAAAAGAAACCATACACACACACACATAAATAATCACCTGAAAAAGACGGAAAGACGACAACCGAACTTATGACACATGTAGACTATATATATATATATATATATATATATATATATATATATATATATATATATATATATATATATATATATATATATTGAAGCAATGGGTAATTGTGGTGAACTCGCCTCCACTGGGGCTCGAACTCCTGACCACTCGGGCCGCATGCGTCTCTCTTAACCACTAGGCTAGAGGTCATTTGCATGCCAAGGACCTCTAGCTCAAGTGGTTAGAGTGAGGCACATCCTCCCAAGAGTTTGCAGGTTCGAGCAACGGAAGAAGCACATTTAATTCCATGTGACGGAACAAATGTGAGTGCGGGCCAGATAAGGTGAGATACAAGTGCTGGTGCGGACCTTCGGGTCGAACCTGATACGGTGAGATACAAGTATGAGTGCGGACCTTCGGATCGAGTTTGTAGGCCTTCGAATAAGGAGTCTGTAACAATGTTTTAAAAACCGGACCGGACCGGCCGGTTGAACCGGTTCAACCGTGAACCGGTAGTTTTTTCGGTCCGGTTCAGTATTGACCCAGTGTTTTGTCAAAAATTGATATTTTTAAAAAAAAAATAGTGTCCATAAGAGATTAAACTTGGACCATTTAGATTAACCCACTGGTTGAACCAACTGGTTGAACCCGTTTGACCAGACCCAGTGTCTTGGCCAGGTCAAACTCCGGTCCGATTTTTAAAACATTGGTCTGTAACACAATTACCTAATATTATAAGGTTTTAGGGTTTTGAAAAGTTCCAAAGCATGCATGCATGGTGGGACCGTGGGAAGGTCAGCAAGGATATTCTTCTTCCCACCAAACTCATTCAATTTCAAACTTAGGGGCTGTTTGGTTGGGAGGGAGTGAGTGAAAAGTGGGAATTTTGGATGAGAGATGCAGCAACTCCCTCGTCACTTTCACAGATCAGGTGTTTGGTTGCAAGTAGAAATTGAGAGGGAAGTAGGGAATCTCTGGCCCCCAACAATGTCTTGTCCCCTCATCGAGTTACTTTCCACCTACACCCAAAAATAGGAGTAACTCTGGTGGAGGTCGTCGAGACTCCTCACTTTTGCAGGCCAGTTGCTTGAGAAGTGGTCTTCTCGGCTGCGGTCACCCCCTTCCTCCCGCGGTCGACAGTTGAGGTAAAAAATTTCCCTTATGTTCGAGGCTGGTAAGAAAAATTTGGAAAAAATACTTTCCTTCCATGATTCTAGATCTGCTTGTAGAGACTATGCTGGCTTCTCTTCTATTTTTTTACGTTTGTACAAGATCTAGAAAGAAAAATCTATATTTAGGGTTTTTTTTCGTGATCCCCCTTCTATGTGCGCTACAGACCTGATTTTGGGCTTAAATGGTTCGGATAAGAAGAAATTAATAGGCTATATTTTCCAGATCGGGTTGTTTTCTTCCATATCTGTTTTTTTTTCCAGATCTGTTTATTTTATTTCAGATATATGAACTTGAACAATATAAAATAAAGAATAAATACACGAGAATTGACTCTATATTTATGATTCATTGTTTTTGATTTTTATGTAGATGGATTTGTCGAACCCTAACGATCCATTACTTAATGCGGCAATTGCTAGTATAATAACAGTCATAACTATAATTATGACTCTAATTGAAATTGAGGACAATGACCGACGGGGCATTGCAAGGGAACCCTCCCTAATTAGAGAACAGTGGAGGCAAGCACATATGTATCGAATTTTGACAGCCGGACGAAATAATTGTGTCCACTATCTAAGGATGAGTAATGGTGCTTTCTACAGTCTGGCAAATATTCTTCATTCCAATGGGTCACTGCACGATACGAGATATGTTTGTGTGGAGGAACAACTTGCCTTATTCCCGTACATGTTGGGACATAAGTCCAAAAATAGAGTATGTGGCATTGAATTTATTCGGTCTGGAGAAACAATTTTTAGGTATTTTAATAAAGTTCTAGGTGCAATTTCTACCATCCGAGAACGATTTGTGAGGCAACCCGGTTCCGAAACTCCATTGGAGATAAGGAATTCAGCGGATTGGTTCCCGTATTTTGAGGTAAACTAAAGTTATTTTAATAAAAGTCTTATGCTAATGTAATGTAGTAGTAGTAGTAGTAGACGTTAACAATGCATTTTATTGAAATATAGGATTGCGTAGGGATGATAGATGGCACACACGTCCAGGCTACCCTCACAGCCTCTATAGTAGCGAGGTTTAGGGGTAGAAAACAAGTAACACAAAATGTGTTAGCTGCTTGTACTCCTAACAAGATGTTCACATATATCCTCGCTGGTTGGGAAGGTAGTGCCAATGACATGACAGTTTTAAAGGATGCCCTTTCTAGGCCATCTCCACATGGCCTAAAGGTCATAACAGGTAAATAGTTTGAACCATTCACACATTTCTGTTTCCCTTTCCAAAAGTTGCTTTTGACATATAAGAATGAATTAATCTGCAAACTTTGTAGGAAAGTATTACTTGGTTGATGCTGGCTACACCACGATGCCTGGTTTTATTGCTCCTTTTCGTGGAGTTAGGTACTACATCAATCCTAAGAAGGATCGTCACCCTAGCAATGCAAAGGAACTATTCAACTATAGGCATTCAAAGTTGCGTAGTAAAATCGAATGTGCCTTTGCTACCTTGAAGAACCGGTGGTACATACTAAGGGAGAAAAAATTCCACGATTTTTCTACACAGGTTGATATTGTACTAGCATGTTGTGTTTTACACAACTACATTCTTGGAGTCGACCCTAAAGACGAGTTAGTTGTGGATGACCCGACTAACTTTGAGGGGGAAGACGTTGAAGAAAATTTGTTCCAATATGAACAATACTCCCAGACTAGTACACAAGTCCAACGAACTGCCAAGAAGGCTTGGGAAGACATGCGTGATCAAATTGCACAACACATGTGACATGATTACTCTACTGGAAATGGTAGGGTGGAAGTATAATTTCAATAATTCGTGTACTTGCATTGTAAGATTAATGCCCTGACTGTTTTTTGTTTAAAGGGTTGTTTTCTGTTTATGTGTTGTTTTTGAATTAACAGTACGCTCTATTTCTACCCTATTTTAGGTACATTTTAATTATGCAAATTGTTATCATTTCCCAACAACTTTCAATCTATAATGTGAACAGGTGAAATAGGAGATAACTTTCCAAACTATCTGTAACGCCCCAGAACCAGAATACTGGAGAGCGGGGGCGTACATAGCCAGCTACGTATATTGAAGTGCAACCCACCTCGCTATACGATCACGGCTGTCTAGATACATGAGGATTTAACTACAAGCCAACAGTCTCCTATGGTCATGGACAAGCCTATTGTCTCAATCTCAAGCAAGCAATAATAGTTACAAGATGTCAGAGCACCAAATATATAATAGCAAGGCATCCCATACATTACATATTGGATGATCATGAAGTTAGTCGTACAAAATGTCAAGACTAGCAAGAGTTCAGTCGTACATGATCAACCCTAGGATATGTCAATCATGTTACAGCCCGTAGGCAGACAGTAAATAAAGATGCAATACGAGCTAACACGTGCTCGTCGGCTAAACGCCTCAAAAGAATAATTTTTACAATAAAGTGGGAGGACAAAAAGAAACCCACTCGTTGCTAGGGTTACGCCTGGTGTTCACCATCTGGCTGGAAGACATGTGGATCCTCTGGTACTGCTCCGATATCTGGCCACACAAAACTAGCTGGGTCAAACCCCAGAAAGAGCAAGTACCACAAAGGAGACTTCACTTAAGAACTAAAACCAGCAAATCACAATAGGATATTTAAGATAATAAATAAGGATTGATAATAATAGAGATAACAATAGTAAACTGAGTACGAGAAAACCATTCAAGTAGCCAGGTCATAACCCTTAAACCAAACAAGGACCGGGATTATAACCCTTCACCTGAATAGAAACCCGTCTCAAATACTATTGGTACAATGAAGACAATAAACGAAGAGAGGACATAGAACTGCTCCAGGAGCCAGGTTACAACCCTTAAACCAAACAAGGACCGGGGTTGTAACCCTTCGCCTGAACAGAACTGGACCCTTGATCTTTATTGTTAAGGCCAGTATAGATAATCATGGCGCTGAAATAAGTAAAACATGACGAGCATGACCTGGGGTTACAATAAGACAATAAACGAAGAGAGGACATAGAACTGCTCCGAGAGCCAGGTTACAACCCTTAAATCAAACAAGGACCGGGGTTGTAACCCTTCCCCTGAACAGAACTGGACCCCCAATCGTTATTGTTAAGGCAAGCATCAATAATCATGTCATGTTACAATCTTGCACAGGATCAGGAAAGACTAAGCTGGAATAAACTCCATCCAATCAATCGCGGCCAATCAAGAGTACGGCTTGATACTTTAACTAACTAGGGTTATCACAGGCCTAGTTACTAGCAAGATGCAATGAGATTATCCCAACAGCCACAAGTCCTGCAGACCATCCGGTTATCCAGGTCGAATGTCCGTTTATGAAGAATGCAATACGTAACTGTATGCTGGAAATGTGCCCTACTCGTCGGTAGGCTACAAGTCCACTGAATGCGTCCAGATAACGGGATTGCCTGTAGCTGGGAATCTCTTCATGACTACTGAATCATTCTAGTTAATTAGCCTTAGTCAATTTCAGTAGGTACCCCTGACCGTGGTACTCAGAGATCCCCATCCTAGACATGATGCAAGACAGTACCAGTTAATTTGTACAAAAATAATCGCCCATGGTGTCCAGGTCTTTCATACTTGTCATGTCAGGCTAGCTGTCTTAACAGCATGTCATGAAATATCATGTCAGTTTACTTATTAAGAGTGTGCCACGGCGGGCCACTATCGTGTTCTATTCTTACCTTATCATGAATGAGAAAAACATGCATAAAATAACAAGTGACATATTCTTGAAGCTAAGAAAAAGATCTACAACTTTCATGTTTTGAGTTTTTCAAGATTCTAGCTACAAAACAACTTAAACAGGTAAAAATAGTAAAATAGAGCAATTCCGGCGCATGGGATTCCTGCACCATCGGCGCGTGGGATTCCTGTACAATCGGCGCGTGGGATTCCTGCATGAATCGGCGCGTGGGATTCCTGTACGAATCGGCGTGTGGGATTCCTGCACGAATCGGCGCGTGGGATTCCTGCACCATCGACGCGTGGGATTCCTGCACCATCGGCGCGTGGGATTCCTGCACGAATCGGCGCGTAGGATTCCTGCACCAATCGGCGCGTGGGATTCCTGTACGAATCGGCACGTAGGATTGCGTTGTCGGGACCTCACAGCACATGGCTTCCCGGCGCATGGCCTCCCGGGCGCATGGGGGTCATCGTCCCCAAACAGCAAGTTCAGCCATGAAAGTTCCAAAAACTTGTCATGGCCATAACTTACTCATCCGAAGTTGAAATCAAGAGAAACAAAAGCCAAAACTGCATGAAATTGAATTCTCCACAATATGGAACCATTAGTTTTCGAAAATAAGTAAGTTTTGGAGATCAAAACAAAAAAAAACCGAAAAGTTATAAACCTAGATCTACAAGAATCCATCCATCAAATCCAAAAATGTCAAGTTCTAAAGAGGCTTAGAATTAAGTAAGGAAGAGAATGGATCAATAAAACTTAAGATCCATCATAAAGCAAGTTTGTACTTGCCTAAGCTCTCACTCTCTTCCTCCTGGTGGTTGAAGAAGTAATGGTGGAGAGTAAATGAAGAAGGAAGGAAATAATGATGAGAGAGAAAAGGAAGGGGTTATAAATAAGGAGGGTGGTGGTAGGTAGGAGGGTTCACCTTTGGTTCAGATGAACCAAAGCAAACCAAACCAAGCCGAACCAACCCAAGAATAAACCAATCAATGAAATGCTAGAATAAATCAAGCAGAGAGACATATAATACGGGTCAAATTACGTATACGTATACCAAGATACGCAATACGAACCATAGGCATTACAACTCTACCTACCTTAAAAGAATTCTGTCCTCGAAATTTAATTAAGAGGCTAGAGGGACAAGAACAAGCTATACTATTCACAGGCAAGCTATACTAATCAAGCAATCAATTAATTATTCATGCAAGCAAGGAATCGAAGGCATGAGGCATAAGAAAGATATTATACCTCACGAGTCAAACAGGTCGAGATATCGCGATCGGATATCATCCTCACGCTCCCACGTTGATTCACCTAAAGAGTGATGACCCCAAGCAACTCGGACTAACTTGATAGTCATGTTCTTGAGTATCTTCTCTCTTCGATCCAATATAGACACGGGCCTCTCCTCATACGAAAGGTTGGTACCAACAACCAATTCCGAATGATCTAGGATGTGGCTCTGGTCTGGGATATACCGTCGCAGTTGGAATATATGGAACACATTATGCACCTCACATAGCGACGACAAAAGAGCAAGACGATAGGATACATCTCCTACTCGCTCCAGAATATCGAACGGTCCTATATACCTAGGACTAAGCTTTTCCCGTACGCCGAAACGAATGACGCCACGGTTAGGCGAAATCCTCAGGAATATATGGTTGCCGACAGAAAACTCAAGAGGGTGCTGATGAGAATCGGCCCAATGATGCTGGCGATCTTGGGCAACTCGAAGATGATCTCTGACCCTTCTGACCACTTCAACGGTCTAAGCAATCATTTCCGGACCGAGCATCTGTCTCTCTCCGACATCGTTCCATGCTAGCGGGGATCGGCACTTCCTACCATACAGTACCTCGAACGGTGCCATCTGGATACTGGCCTGGAAACTGTTGTTGTACGAGAACTCTACCAGGTGCAGGTGATCTTCCCACGAACCACTGAAGTCGAGTGTGCATGACCGCAACATATCTTCAAGAGTCTGGATCGTGCGTTCTGACTGGCCATCTGTCTGTGGGTGATATGCTGAGCTGAACTGGAGGCGAGTCCCTAAACTCTCTTGCAGGCTACGCCAAAAGTGTGACGTAAATCTGGAATCTCTGTCCGAGGTGATACTGACTGGTACTCCGTGCAATCTGACAATCTGTCGGAGATACATCTCTGCTAGCTGAGCCGTCGACTGACCAACTCTGAACGGGAGAAAGTGAGCCACCTTCGTGAGCCTGTCAACTATCACCCAGATAGCATCTCTACCAGCTGGGGATCTAGGCAATCCAGTCATAAAATTCATGGTTATATGCTCCCACTTCCATTCTGGAATTGGCAAGGGCTGAAGTAGTCCAGCTGGCCTCTGATGTTCAGCTTTAACCTGTTGGCAAACCAAACACCGAGAGACAAATCAAGCTATCTCCCTCTTCATGCCATTCCACCAAAAGTGCTGACGGATATTTCGGTACATCTTCGTGCCACCGGGATGAATCGAATACTGAGAACTGTGAGCTTCGGTCATGACTTCATGTCTAATATTTCCACTGGGTACACAAAGACACTTACCATGTCGAAGTGTACCGTCCTCATGAATGCATAATTTTGGTCTTCGTCCTGCCTCACACTCTGCTCTGAGTCGCTGAAGCTTGGAATCTGCTGACTGCGCCATCCGGATCCTCTCGACTATAGTGGACTGAACTTGCATGCTGGCCATCAATGCCACACTGGTAGGAAGGACAACTTCTATACCCATCTTCTGAAGATATGCTAACAGCTCTGGTTGCGCTGTTAGGAAATAAACTCCGGCTCTCCTGCTCAATGCATCTGCAACGATGTTGGCCTTCCCTGGGTGATACTGCAGGTTGACATCATAATCCACAAGTAGCTCTAGCCATATTCTCTGACGCATGTTAAGATCCTTCTGGGTGAAAACATACTTCAGGCTCTTGTGGTCGGTGAAAATCTCTACCCTATCTCCGTACAAGTAGTGCCTCCACAATTTAAGTGCAAACACTACTGCTGCCAACTCCAAGTCATGGGTTGGGTAATTTCTCTCATGATCACGAAGTTGTCGTGACGCATAAGCTATTACCTTCCCATGCTGCATCAGAACACATCCTAAACCTCGGCCTGAAGCATCACAATACACTGAGAATCCTCCGTTCCCATCTGGAAGCGTGAGAATAGGAGCCGTCATCAAGCCTCGCTTTAATTTCTTAAAAGAATCCTGACATTCTGCTGTCCAAGCAAACTGCACGTCCTTGCGGGTCAACTGGGTCAATGGCGCTAAAATTCGAGCAAAGTCTGAAACAAATCGCCGGTAGTAGCCGGCCAAGCCAAGAAAACTGTGAATTTCTGCCACTGTGCTAGGTACCGGCCACGTTTCAATGGTCACGATCTTCTGGGGATCCACTTCTACTCCTCCTCTAGTGATGATATGGCCCAAGTACGAAATACGATCGAGCCAGAACTCGCATTTACTAAACTTGACATACAACTGGTGCTCTCTAAAAATCTGGAGGACAACTCTGAGATGCTGCTCATGCTCCGCTTCACTCTTGCTATAGACCAGAATGTCGTCTATGAATACAATCACGAACTGATCCAAATAAGGCATGAAGATGCGATTCATGAGGTGTTGGCCCAATGATTATATTGTGTTTTTGAATATGGCTAATCAGTTAAGTTTAACATAATAATGTCACTAATATTCATATACTCACTATCATGTTGCTACTTAAACTTAGCATTGTTCTAATTGTCCTATATCATTTTGCTATGCTTGTTTCGTACTGCAACATATTTTGCTGGCCTAACATGTATTTGTAGACATGCAGTAAGCATGATATCACTTGATCAAACCAGGACATAGGCAATGAAGAATTAATGATGGATCAAAGACGACGTCATACAAAGAGATTTCTTCGAACCGCCTAGCGACCTATCCGGGGCCTCGCATCGGGGGTTCCGCTGCCCGGTCAGCGGACAGGGGTCGAAGGGGCAGCGACCCCCGTCGGGGGTTCGGGGGCGAAGCCCCCGAAAGGTATTCAGATTTCCAGATCTGCTTATCTTTGGACGACTGCTGTCAAGGAAAAAGACGTCTTCAAGACTGCTCAAATACCAGAAGAAAGGCGTCATCAAATGGCTCTTGGTTTTTCTATTTGTTCTAAGTCTGTAATCTTCAATTTATTGAGTCTAGGAGAATGTGTACATTGAGTCGCACTGAGTCATCTCAATCCCTAGACATATCTCTCCAAGCTCTACCATACAAACAGACCAATTCCTGAACCAAGCCCAAGCTCCACCAAAGCCCAAAGGCCATTTGAACATTCTGCCACCAAGGAGGCAGAGTTCGGGCCGAACTCTGCCCCCACACAGAGTTCGGGCCGAACTCTGTCCCCTGATTTCCAGGAACTGATTTTTAGGGTTACCAATTGCTAGCTGGTATAACGGCCATATTTTTGAATTTTGAGGACAGAATTCTGGCCAAATTCTGCCTTTCAGACTAGTATATATAGGACATGTTTTCAACCATTTTTATTCATCTCTTCATCACCTTTCTATCTCTCACTCTCAATCATCTAAGCCTTATACTACCTAAGCCTTATTCTTCCAATCTACTAGCCACAAAACTTTCTAAGCCCCATGGTGCTCAAGTGCGATTCAGTTAGAAGTTTTTGTACAAGAGTTAAAAAGAAAAGTCACTTGGACAATTCCAAGTTTTGCCACCTACGAATCTGTAAGAAGTTGGCGTGCTCTTCTGAGTAAAGGCACGTGGTTGTACACTATTTCACAAATAGTGGATTTCAATCCTGAGCTAGAGTTCTCAGGCCTGGACTAGTCCTCCACGAGGGAAACCAGGTTAAAACTGCTGTGTTTGCGTATGCTTTTCTGATCTTTATTTACTTTCATATTTTTCTCTTATATATTTACTATTTTGATAGTTGTTTTGTGGAGGTGATATAGAGTTAATTTTTATTTGGTGATTATCGACACAAACTCTATTCACCCCCCTCTAGAGTTGCCTACATGTTATTTCATGAGGTCCATGAATACAGCCGGTGCATTGGTTGCTCCAAATGGCATAACAAGGAACTCCCAATGTCCATATCTAGATCTGAATGCCGTCTTCGGGATGTCCTGCTATCTGACTCTGATCTGATGGTACCCTGACCGCAAATCTATCTTCGAGAATACTGCTGCTCCTCTGAGTTGATCAAACAAGTCATCTATCCTTGGGAGAGAATATCTGTTCTTGATTGTTACTGAGTTCAAGGTACGATAGTCAACACATAATCTGGACGTATCATCCTTCTTTTTTACAAGAAGTATCGGGGCTCCCCAAGGCGATCCACTAGCACGAATAAATTACTTGGTCCTGAGTTCTTCAATCATTTTGTACAATATCTCCAATTCTGACGGCGCCATCCTGTAGACTCTCTCTGACACAGGTACGGTCCCGGGGATCAAGTCTATGGTGAATTCGATCTCTCGCTCTGGCGGTATTCCTGGAAGCTCTTCTGGGAAAACATCTGGAAACTCTTCGACGATCTGGGGTAACTGCACTGCTGCTACTGCCATCCGCAACACTGGAGGAGAAGGTTCAACTTTGCCTCGGGAGAAGAAAAACTCCGGCTCGCCTGGAATGCTAAAAACAACCCTGCCGATATGGCAGTCTATCCTCGCATACTGGTCCCTCAGCCAATCCATCCCTAAGACCACATCATAATCGGCCATTGGAAACTCTATTAATCTAGCGGGGAACTCTCTACCGCTAACTACGACCCGACACGAGGAAACCACCCTATCTACTCCAATAAGACCGTTACCAATAAGTATATTAAGCCTTACTGATAATGACTCGGGCTCCAATCCTATCCGTGTCGCGAATCGTGCAGACATAAATGAATGTGAGGCACCAGAATCAAATAATACTGAAGCTGGAAAGGTGTTGACGAGAATAGTACCTGCCACCACCTCACCTGGTGCTATTCCTTCTTCTCCCATGGTCAAAGCCAGCACTTGACCATGTCCTCTGGGTGCGGGTCCCCTCTGCTGAAAATTCCTCTGCCTGTTCTGGATCAGGGCTTGGGCTTGGGCTTGGACATACTGCTGCGGTCTCTGCTGCTGGAATGCCTGGGCCTGCGTCGGCAATGGCCTCGGGAACGGGTACTGCAGCTGCTGCTGCTGCTGGACTGGTGCTGGTCCTCTAACTGAAGGACTAGAGAATGCCGATGAACTCCCCCTGTTTAGACAGTTTCTAATCCTGTGGTCCGGGGCACCACAAACCAAGCACAAACCCTGTGCTATGCGACACTCTGATACCACATGCCCTGGCTTTCCACAGTGTGAATATCCCACTGCGGAAGATTGCTTCTGCTTCTGCTGCTGAGGGTACGTCGGGGTAGAATGCTGAACCGACGTCACTGAGGCCGTCCGCCTCGGAGCTCCAATGGTCAAAGCCCTGGCTGCCGGGGCTGGTGCTGATGACTGATTCATCTGGCCGTGAGATCGCTTTCGACCTCCGGTCCTGTCCACAATCCTCTGGAAGGTATACTTATGCCTCCGAGCTGCCCTTAGTACTGCATCAAAGGTCTGATGCTCAAACTGCTCCACTGCCAACAAAATCTCTAGGTGGAGCCCCTGCTGGAACCGTTGGGCTCTATCGAACTCGGTTGCTACCAAGGTGGGAGCAAACCGACTAAGCCTCGAAAACTCGACCGCATATCCATCGACCGTCCTGCCCATCTGTTTTAGATTGGTGAACCTCGTCATACCGAGCTACAACATCAAAATACTTGGTCTGGAATCTCTCCCTGAATACTGCCCATGAAATAGGGGCCATTAATCTATCGGCCTGCGCTGCCCACCAGCTGCGGGCAAGATCTAGTAACTGCAGGCGCACTACGCCCACTTTCTCGTTCTCTGGAGTCCTGGCTGCTTCTAGAATCATCTCTGTGTCCTGAAGCCATGCATCTGCAGCAATCGCATCTTCACTGTCGTCGAAGAAGGGAGGGTTCAAGCGCTTGAAGCTGTTAGCCGCGCTATTATCCTGATGACCTCCTCTGGTCAAAGCGTCTACCACCGCCTGGTGCAAGGCATCTCCTCGACGATCCTGGGAGGCTAATAGGGACCTGATGAGACCCACCAAAGTGCCATCATCAGGCTCTGCAGGCTGGACGGGCTGAACTGGTGGCTCTCCTCCAGTAGGCACTGTCACCCTCATTTTTCGTATTTCCCGTATTTCGTATTTATACTCGTATATGGATTTTGGCATGTATTTTTATTTTATTTTTTCTCAACTTGTAGAATTTCGGCATTTCTCGTATTTTGGGTTTTGACATGGCTCGGTTTTAATTGGATTGGGTTGGTTTGGTTCGGTTTAATGTGTATTGGAACACCTTAGCCTATGCTCCACCCTCAACACACCTGTCACGCCCCAGTACCGAAATACGGGGACGGACTAGGCCAGCTACTCCATATGAGGTACGTAACGTCATACGGCGATCATGGCTGTCGAGAGACTAGGGGGTACATGCTACAATCAAGTCTCCTATGGTCCCACAGAGTTCTATGTCTCAATCAATTAAGTCAAATCAGCAATTAAATGAACATTAAAGATAAAGCAGTAAGGCGTCCCTGACGCTTCATCAAAATGATCATGAGAGACTAGCTTTATAATTTAGCTATCTCAGAGAGTCAGGAGTACAAAATTATACACAGCTGCAGTCTGTTTAATTACAATTATGTACTGACACAAAATATCAAGTAATCCGGCTAACAGGTGCCGGTGGCTAAATGCCGCAAAAGTATAAGCAGGAGTGGTGGAGAAGAAACCCACTCGAGTCCCCGAACCGCCATGCTCCTAGTATGCACCATGGATGTCAGGGAGGAAGATCGTGTCCTCTGGCTCTGCTACGAGATCTGGCCAAACAAAACCAGCGGGGTCAGCCCCGAATAGCAAGTACCGCCAAAGGGGCACAAGAGTTAAGATTAAAAACCCAACTAATAGAATGACTGATAATAGTAATACTTATGCTACTATTATAGGGTAGCGCAACATCCTCGAACCCATATGGCACCCTTACAACCAAACAAGGACAAAAGGTGCCGCATGGAGTCGGGACGTGTCGTACTCTATAACTTTCACATAAGTTAAAAAGGTATAAACCATAAAATCTCCTGGTCGTGACTTCGGTCGATAGCCTATCGCAGCACAATAACCAACCCAACAATCAAACAAGAACATGGGTTGGATCATGTACCATGATAGACCATGTTCCTCAGTCATTCACAGAAGTAGCACTTCACAACCAGAATAAGTCTTCCGTTCATAACTTCGGTCCACAGCCTGTCATAGTACGATAACCAACCCAACAATCAAACAAGAACATGGGTTGGATCACGCACCATGACAGTCCGCTTCCCTCAGTTATTCACGGAAGGTAAATAGAAAACATGCAAGTCGTTTTCACGGCCAATCAAGTCTACGAGTTTCTAATGGAACGAGGTTATCCTCGCGTCATGTTATTAGAAAATCCTCAGATCGTATCTTTCCAGCAAGGCTAGCCAACCCAGGGGTTCGCGTAGACAGGTGTCATGGAGCACAGGTCCCTCGTGAGGCCACCTTGCCAAGACATGTAATATATAGCAGGAATTAATCGGATACAGTCATCCACTCGTTGCGGATGACACAGTATCCGTGGAGACCAGCCGGCGCGCCAAGACAATATCTCAGGGCGACTGGTGTAACACGATCTCGGGACTCTGCCCTCCCCATGCATCTAGTATATTCAGTTGCCTAGTTTAACCCTAGGTGAAATCTTGGACTCTCATGCTGTGGCCTGCATGATTATCCTCCTAAAGTCGTACTTTAGTACGAGTACCCTAAGTGAGGATCCATGTCAATCAGTATGTCAACATGTGCTACCCTCCTTAGTGTAATGCATCATTACAAATATGCCACATGGAGTTACGAGTCATTTGTCGAGCATGAATAAGAACTGGGACATTCAGGTACATGTATCAGGTAGGAACACTTTGTTCTCCGGGGTCACATCAGTGCTCATATCATGCTCGGGACAAAAGGCGTAAGGATATAAAATAGGCATATAATATCTAATAAAATATCAAAAGCATACGCACAACAAGGCAGCGTGCGTGATAAGTCACGCAGGCTCAAGGGAAAGAGCAGCGTAAAAAGTCACGCAAGCTCAAGGGAAAGAGCAGCGTGAAAAGTCACGCAGACTCAAGGGAAGAGCTGTGTGAAAAGTCACGCAGGCTCAAGGGAAAGAGCAGCGTGAAAAGTCACGCAAGCTCAAGGGAGAGTGCTGCGTGAAAAGTCACGCAGACTCAAGGGAAGAGCTGTGTGAAAAGTCACGCAGGCTCAAGGGAAAGAGCAGCGTGAAAAGTCACGCACGCTACAGGGAGCAGCGTAGGTGAAAAGTCACGCACGCTACGGGAGACACGCTTCCAACAGGAAACGTACCTAAGTCTGCGTACGCAGCGCTAAAGAGCGCGCGTAGCTCAGTATGCGTGAGCTAAGAAGCTCTGCACACTGCTCACTGTCTTCTCCAAACAGCAAGAACACTATGACAGAACCCAAAACTTCAAAAACAACATATCATGGTCATCCGAACTCCAAATCCGGATTTCCAAAGTTCCAACTTGGATGAAACTGAATGCTCTTCCACATGGAAGCATCAAAAACCCATAAAATCCAACTAAAGTAGATTAAACCTTGCAAAATCCGAAAATGATTAAAACTTAGATCTACAAAAATCAAAGCTTCAAAATAGAAATTTCCAAGTTCTAAACTAGTATAGATTGAGGAGAAGAACATGTTTTGGCAAATAGTTTTGTAAGAATCATTAACAAAATAATGGATCCTTCTCTTGAGCAAGTTGGTACTTGCCTTGGTTGGTGGAGAAAGTAAATGAGAAGAAGTAAATGAGAGGAGAGAGAAGGAGATGAGTTATTATATAGAATCTTGAACCCATGGGTTCATGATGAACCAAAGGGTTCATGATGAACCATGGGTGAACCAAGAATAGGTTACCCAAATGAGCCAAAACTGTAGGCCCAAATGCAGAAAATAAATTAGAAAATATTATTTTGTCGAATATTTTTGGGAAATGCATGAAGAAATACTGCATAATAAATATCGTATAAATTTAAGGTAAATACAATTTATGGGTTTACGTATTAAAATACGTATTCCAGGATTGGGGAGTGACATCCCTACCCTTCTTAGAAAAATTCCGTCCTCGGAATTCCAGCCAAGACAGGATAGTAAAATCAGGGCAAGCAAGGCACAATCATATATATAAGTTAACTATCGTAGCAGTTATTATCATACATCACAAAGTACAAAATAAGCAGGTGCAGGAAAGCATGGAATCGTGTCAATAAGGTGCATAAATATACCTTATTAGTCAAACAAATACGGATAACGAGATCTGATCTCGTCCTCGCGCTCCCAGGTTGACTCTCCCGAAGAGTGATGGTTCCAAGAAACACGGACAAGGCTTATCGTCCGATTCTTGAGTACCTTCTCTCGCCGGTCCAAGATAGATACGGGTTGTTCCTCGTAAGTTAGGTCGGTACCAACGACTAACTCAGAATGATCGAGGACGTGACTCGGATCCGGGACATACCCACGTAATTGGGACACATAAAACACATCATGTATGCCAGTTAACGAAGGCGGAAGGGCAAGTCGATAAGCCACATCGCCTACCCGAGCGAGAATCTTGAAAGGTCCAACGTATCTTGGACTAAGCTTTCCCCGGGTTCCAAATCTGATGATACCCCGAGTAGGCAAAATCCGCAGAAATACTTGGTCGCCAACTCTGAACTCTAGAGGCCTACGATGCTGATCTGTCCAATGACGATGTCGGTCCTGTGCAACTCGAAGGCGCTCTCTGACTAACTTAACTATCTCCACAGTCTGCGTGATCATCTCTGGCCCCAACAACTTCCGTTCTCCGACGTCGTCCCATGCCATAGGGGACCTGCACTTCCTTCCGTACAATGCTTTGAACGGGGCCATCTGAATGCTAGCCTGATAGCTGTTGTTATAGGAGAACTCCACTAGATGAAGGTGATCCTCCCAAGATCCGCCAAAATCCAAGGTACACGCTCGTAGCATATCTTCTAATGTCTGAATGGTTCTTTCTGATTGCCCGTCGGTTTGTGGATGATAAGCAGTACTGAATCTTAACTTGGTTCCCAAACTTTGGTGCAAGCTCCGCCAAAAATGGGAAGTAAACCGCGTATCCCGATCTGATACTATACTAACTGGAACACCGTGCTGCCTTACTATCTGCTTCATGTACATTTCTGCTAACTGCTCAGTAGTCTGTCCAACTCGGAAGGGAAAGAAATGAGCGACCTTCGTAAGTCGATCTACTATTACCCAGACCGCATTCTTGCCAGCTGGAGATCTAGGTAAACCGGTCACAAAATCCATCGTGATGTGCTCCCATTTCCATTCTGGGATAGGAAGCGGCTGTAGCAACCCTGCTGGTCTCTGCTGCTCGGCTTTCACCTGCTGACATACCAGATACTTGGATACAAATCTTGCTCTCTCTCTTTTCATGCCATTCCACCAAAAGAACTGCCTGATATCTCGATACATCTTCGTTCCTCCTGGATGAATGGAGTAAATAAAACTATGAGCTTCGGACATAACTTCTTGCCGAAGGTCTCCACTCGGTACACAGAGTCTGTTTCCAAACCTGAGCGTACCATCTTCATGAATCGCTAACTCCTTCCTACGGCCTGATTCACACTCCGATCGCAACTTCTGAATCTGTAGATCTCCTGCTTGTGCTGCCCTTATCCTCTCTACTAAGGTTGACTGAATCTGCATACTGGTCATTCTTCCTATATCCCTTGGCAAAACTACTTCGATTCCCATACTCTGAAGGTCTTCTAGAATATGCTTCTGCGAGGTCAAGATAAAGGCACTGTCTCTCCTACTCAGTGCATCTGCAACTACATTCGCCTTGCCTGGATGATACTGAAGATCTAAATCAAAATCCTTCAGCAGTTCTAACCATCTTCTTTGCCTCATGTTCAAATCTCGCTACGTGAATACGTATTTCAAACTCTTATGATCAGTATAGATCTCTACCCGATCTCCGTATAAATAGTGCCTCCACAACTTGAGTGAAAACACCACAGCTGCTAACTCCAAATCGTGAGTCGGGTAATTCTTCTCATGGTCTCGAAGCTGTCGAGACGCATATGCTATCACCTTTCCGTGCTGCATCAATACACATCCAAGACCCTTCCCAGATGCGTCATAATATACTGTAAAGCCTCCCGCTCCTACTGGAAGTGTCAAGATCGGGGCTGAGATCAATCGCTTCTTCAATTCTTCAAATGATGCCTGACAGCTAGCTGACCAAACAAACTCTACGTCCTTGTGCGTCAAACGCATTAAGGGCGCAGAGATCTTGGCAAAGTCTGCCACGAACCTTCTGTAGTAACCAGCTAGTCCTAAGAAACTTTGCACTTCTGCAACCGTTCTCGGGACTGGCCAATGCTCTACGGCCTCAATCTTCTTCGGATCCACTGACACTCCTGCCCCAGAAATTATATGCCCCAGGAACGAAATGTGATCTAACCAGAATTCACACTTGCCGAGCTTCGCATAAAGTTGATGCTCCCTCAATGTCTGTAAGACAGTCCTAAGATGTTTCTCATGCTCCTCTTCACTGCTGGAATAGACAAGAATGTCATCTATGAATACCACCACAAATTTATCCAAATACGGCAGAAAGATGCGGTTCATTAAATCCATGAATACTGCGGAGGCGTTGGTTAGTCCAAAGGGCATTACTAAAAACTCATAATGTCCATATCTAGATCTGAATGCTGTCTTCGGTATGTCTTGCTCCCGGACTCTTACTTGATAGTATCCTGACCGAAGATCGATCTTGGAAAAGACACTGGCCTTGCTCAACTGGTCAAACAGGTCATCAATCCTTGGTAGCGGGTACTTATTCTTCACTGTTACTGCATTCAGCTTGCGGTAGTCGATGCACATCCTCGTCGACCCATCCTTCTTGGGAACTAGAATCACTGGTGCGGCCCAGGGCGATTTACTGTCTCGGATGAATTCCTTAGACTTCAACTCTTCTTCATGTTGATACAACTTATCCTGCTCTGACGGCGATATTCTGTAAATTCTATCTGCAATAGGCCTCGTTCCAGGGTTCAACTCAATGCTAAATTCTACCTCTCTGACTGGGGGTATCCCTAGGAGCTCATCGGGGAAGACGTCAAGAAAATCTTCGACCACTCTCGGAATCTGTCCTGGCTCTGACACTGCTGCTGAGATGACGCCTCCGGCCTGATTCTTCAAGGTTCGAGTAAAGATGAACTGCTCCATCCCAGGAACGCTGAATATGACCCTACCTCCTCTACAATCAATTGTCGCATGACTGTCTCTCAACCAGTCCATGCCAAGGACGACATCAAAATTCCCCATAGGGAATTCAATCAATGATGCGGGCAGTAAATGCCCACACACCTCTACCGGACATGAAAAGTGCACTTTGCTAACTTCTACGAGTCCATTGCCGGTAAGTATATACATCCTCTCCGGCAATGCCTCAAACTCTAATCCAATCCGTGTAGCATATTGTGCAGAGATGAATGAGTGAGTAGCGCCTGAATCAAATAATGCTACAGCGGGAAATGAGGTGACGAGAATTTTACCTGCCACCACGTCACTAGACACTAGAGCCTCTCCCAAGGTCAATGTGAGAGCCTGGCCCCGCGGAGCCCCTTGTTGCGGCCTTCCTCGACCATGCTGTTGCTGCCTCTGAGGGCCTTCGGCTTCCTGTGCCTGGCGGAACATCTGAGCCTGCGTTGGTAGACGCTGGGCTAGGGGCCTTACTGCTAATACTGGCCCTCCACTCGGGGTTACCACCGAAGCTGGCAATGCTGGAAACTGCTGAGCTGGCCCTCCTGGCCTCTGCATCATAGGACAAGTGGAAATACGGTGGTCTGTACGACCATACCTCAAGCATAAGCCATTCGCTGACCGGCACACCTCCCTCGTGTGCCCTACCTTCCCACAGAAGGTACAGCCCTGGGGTGTTCCCTGACGCTGCTGCTGGTTCCTCGGCTGCTGATGCCGAACTGGTACTGTATTAGTTGACACGACCGTCCTCCGCGGCGCTCCTGCATCATGAATACGTACACCGGGTGCTGGTGCCGACGTTCGCTGCACTGCTCCTCCTCCAACCTGGGAATGAGATCTCTTCTGACCTCCTGTCCTTGATGCTAACCTCTGCTGGGTAAGCTCGTGCCTCCGAACGGCCGTCAAAACAGCGTCAAACGTCTGGTAGTCGTGTCCTTCCACAAGCTGTAATAGTTCCAAATGAAGTCCCTGCTGGAACCTCATAGCCTTCTCCGGCTCCGTTGCCACCATTGCTGGTGCAAAATGGCACAATCTGTAAAACTCTGCTGCATACCCATCTACAGTCTTGCCTGCTTGCTTGAGACTGATAAACTTCTGCTGGAGCTCATATCGAGCTACTACGCCAAAATACTTGGCCTTGAATCTGTCACTGAAGGTGGTCTAACGAATAGGATGTCTTATACCAACTTCTTCTGATGCCCACCAGTCGCGGGCAAGATCCTGAAGTACTAATTTGACCTGATCAACCTTCTCATCATCTGGAACCTTGGCCGCCACAAGAATGGCTTCAATGTCTTGAATCCAGGCATCCGCAGTGATGGCATCCTCCGTGCCATCAAAATACCTCGGGTTCAAGCGACGGAACCTTCCTGATGCTTCCGAGTCAACCCCGGCACTCCTCTCAAGAGCTAAATGAATCCCCTGGTTCAGCAACACGTTCTGCTCTTGCTGCCGAGTCTGTTGCTGTTGGTGAGTGACAAGAATCCCTCGAACGATCTCCAGGAGTGCTACGGCATCTGGTACTGCCGTCGCTGCTGGTGCTGCAGGAGTTTCAATAACCTGCGGCTGCACTGCCTCTGGTTCCACTTCTGCTTGTGCCTGCCCTGGGGAAGGTTCTCTCCCCTGTTGCTGCCCAGTCGAGCCATGCTCTTGCTGCTCTTCCTCATGGGCCTCACCCGCTACTGAGAATGAAGCACCCCTATAGAAAAAGATATAAGATTATCAAGTCCGGACAAGAAAGATTTCGAGGATGCAAGTCAGGTTAGAGATCAAGGCAAGGACAGAGAATTCGAAACAGAATTTCAAGGGAAAAAAGTTTTGATTGAGACTCATAATAATTCACAATACCCCACAAGTCTGAAAATTAGACCTGTATGGGCTACCACTAAAACCTTGTCACGCCCCAGTACCGAAATACGGGGACGGACTAGGCCAGCTACTCCATATGAGGTACGTAACGTCATACGGCGATCATGGCTGTCGAGAGACTAGGGGGTACATGCTACAATCAAGTCTCCTATGGTCCCACAGAGTTCTATGTCTCAATCAATTAAGTCAAATCAACAATTAAATGAACATTAAAGATAAAGCAGTAAGGCGTCCCTGACGCTTCATCAAAATGATCATAAGAGACTAGCTTTATAATTTAGCTATCTCAGAGAGTCAGGAGTACAAAATTATACACAGCTGCAGTCTGTTTAATTACAATTATGTACTGACACAAAATATCAAGTAATTCGGCTAACAGGTGCCGGTGGCTAAACGCCGCAAAAGTATAAGCAGGAGTGGTGGAGAAGAAACCTACTCGAGTCCCCGAACCGCCATGCTCCTAGTATGCACCATGGATGTCAGGGAGGAAGATCGTGTCCTCTGGCTCTGCTACGAGATCTGGCCAAACAAAACCAGCGGGGTCAGCCCCGAATAGCAAGTACCGCCAAAGGGGCACAAGAGTTAAGATTAAAAACCCAACTAATAGAATGACTGATAATAGTAATACTTATGCTACTATTATAGGGTAGCGCAACATCCTCAAACCCATATGGCACCCTTACAACCAAACAAGGACAAAAGGTGCCGCATGGAGTCGGGACGTGTCGTACTCTATAACTTTCACATAAGTTAAAAAGGTATAAACCATAAAATCTCCTGATCGTGACTTCGGTCGATAGCCTATCGCAGCACAATAACCAACCCAACAATCAAACAAGAACATGGGTTGGATCATGTACCATGATAGACCATGTTCCTCAGTCATTCACAGAAGTAGCACTTCACAACCAGAATAAGTCTTCCGTTCATAACTTCGGTCCACAGCCTGTCATAGTACGATAACCAACTGTCACTCTCCGTTCCCGAAATGCGTAGAACAACTCATGTGTATTTATTTAGTATTTATCATGTATTATTCTGTATTTAAATTCCTTTAGTTTCATGTTAATTAATTATCTGCTCTTTAAAATTTTCATGTTAATTAATTTCTTGCACTTTTATTTCTGCAATTATATTTTTGTAATTTTATTTCTTGTATTTTATTTGCTGCTTTTGTCTTATTGGGTTTCGGTTTGCTGAATCCCCTTAAACCCGGCCCAACATCCTACCTACCACCATCTTCCTATTTAAAGCTTCCATCTCTTTCTCTCTTCTCATTACTTCATTCTCACCATTACTTCTTCTTCTTCCTCTCATTACTCCCCACCACCTACCAGCAGCAGGAGAAGGCAAGTGCAAACTTGCTTCTCAATCACCCATTTTTATGGTTCATTTGCCTTCTTCTCGTGATTCCAAGAGAGTTTAGTTCTTAGCATTTTTGATTTCTCCGGCTAGTTTTCTCTAGATCTAAGTTGTAGTATTTCGGCTGTTCATGGGTTCTTAGTCCATCAACTTTGGGTGTAGTTCTCTGGCACTGGAGCGAAGGCTCCATAGTACTTGGAGTTCGAGAAATGTTGTACGCACACGTTCTTACGTGCTCGTGTAAAACATCAGCCCAGTCACGCACGCGTCTTTACGTGTTTGCGTGTATTTTCAGTCACGCACGCGTCTTTACGTGTTTGCGTGTATTTTCAGTCACGCACATGTCTGTACGTGTCTGCGTGTATTTTCAGTCCCGCACACGTCTGTACGTGTCTGCGTGTGTTTTTAGTCACGCTAACGTTCTCATGAGCGTGCGGGTATTTTCAGTCACGCACACATCCATGAGCGTGCGTGTATTTTAGTCACGCACATCCTTGCGTGCGTAGATTTTTTGTCACCTTTTCACGCTCACTAGAGTCTGCGTGAATTTCCCTTCACGCTCACGCTGTGCTTGCTTGCGTGACTTTTCACGCTCACGCTTGCCAGCGTGTATCACTTTTCACGCTCACTATTCACGCCCATTTTCCACGCTCACCCCAGCTAGACTTAGTGTGACTTGTTGGTCTTAAGCATAGACTTCTTGCGTGACTTTTGGCCTTAGCATAGATTTGTTGGCGTGACTTCTTGACCTGGGTGTTTTAATTGTCTTATAATTATTTATTTAATGATGGCATGATAATTCTTCTATTATATCCTTACGCCTTTTTGTATGAACTTGATAAATCATGACATGTTAATATTGTAAATATGGATTGTTGTGTAGAATGTGTCATGTGTCTTGATTAATCCATGGATACCCAGTATGACTAGAACTTAATTCTGAGGAGTTATGGACCCGACCCCATGTAATATTGATGACTTTCATGCCTTGTCACCATTGATAATAATTATGACATGGACTAAATAATTGATCATGCGTTCCTAGTTGGAACTAAGAGACTGGCTAGTCGTCTTATTGAATGAAATGAAGGAGACACGTTCATGTTATGAACTATTATACTCGATTAGCCGATCCCAAAATATTGACATACATGTACATGCAGGCTTCAATCTATTTATTTATTTATTTATTTATTTATTTATTTATTTTCTACAAAAGAAGCATGTGTACTTTATGGTCAAGGCATGATTACCGTGGTTAGAATTGATTGTTGCATCATGCTATGTAAAACCTACAACCTAGCCACACGGGTATCGTTGTAGAGTTGCGCATATCGTACCCCGTACGAAAGTACTCATTCGAATGACCATGATCCACGGCATGGAACTTCACTCAACATAGAGGCCTTTAAGTTAAATAAAATAATGATGGCATAGAGAGAATGGATTCCCGAGTTCTTACATGGCAGCCCCCTTGGGACTATTAAGTGCCCGACGGGCCGGCTGGTTCCCACAGATACTGTAGATCTGTCACACGGGCAGGGAACGATATCTGATTATATTATTGTACATGCTATAACGGCGGACGTTCCGTTGGGACTCGTCTAACTACATGATTGGCGCAATTGATTGATTGGATAGACTAGCCTTGCTTGCGCATAGTAAGAACTGAGGAATCCCTAATTGCATAATTCCAGGATAACTTGGGACTCATAATAACAAGCCGTAGAATTTGATTGGCCGTTCAATATGATTTGTTTGTGTACTGTACTACTCTGTTACCTAACTGGGATGATCAGAATGTCAGGACATGACGGGCCAACTTCTGTCCTTGTTTGGTTGGGAGGTTGGTTCGAAGTATCGTGATGTGATGTGAATCCTAGTAGCAAGCAGAGATCTATTATTATATTCTTTTACTTACTGGTTTATGTCCTTCATATCGTCCTTCCTTGTGGTACTTGCTATTAGAGGTCTAACCTCTCTGGTTTTGCATGGCCAGATTTAGAGCCGGTTCCCGAGGATCCAGCGTACTTCTACCTCCAAGATGGTCAATACTAGAGGCATGATTGCAGGAGGACTCGAGTGGGTTCCTTACTTCACCGCTCGTTTTGTTATTTACCTTTATACTTAGCCGTTTGGCACCGACATGTTAGTCGGATTGTCTTGTACTTACTTTTACATGATTGTAATTAAGTCAGACTGCAGCTGATAACAATTGTGTATACTTGTTATATCATCTGGCTATATTTTGTAAAGCCAGATCTCAAGAACATTTTGACTGAGCGTTTGGGACGCCTTACTGCTTTATCTTACATGTTCTATATTTCTGTTTCTTGTTTGAATGATTGAGACAATAGACGTGTAATGACTATAGTAAGACTTTTATGTAGTATGCACCCCCTCGTCTGGTTAGACAGCATTGATCGTATTATACGGTATTCATCTACCCGTAATACGTAGCTGGCTGAGTCACTCCCCCGCTCTCCAGTATTCTGGTTCTGGGACGTGACAAGGTTTTAGTGGTGGCCCATGCAGGTCTGATTTCAGACTTGCGGGGTGTTTTGATTTATAGGATGTCTCAATCACACATGTTTCCCCTTGATCTCCAGATTCGTTATTCTCAACTCTTGCTTGACATTCCGATATCCTTTGACTTCATTGATCCTTCATGTCCGGTCGTTTGATTGTTCTCTTGACCCTTGAGGATTATGTGTCGGCCTATAGCGGGAAATAGAATCGTGGGATGAGACTTGATTTGTATGTATCGAATAGTGAATTATTATATGAGATGGAATTGACTGCTCATGACGGAAATGTTGGATAAGTATCTATAGTCGGATAGCTGGGTTAACCTTGACTGTTGCATAGATTTATACCCTGACTCGGATAATCGATAGTTGGTGATGTTGGATTGTGCCTTTTAGAAAAGATGAATTGCCTCGGTGAAAAATGTTGTTGGATTTGGGAAGGAAAATGATTGTTGTTATGAAACCTTGACATGATTGGCTCTAAGTGAGACCCTTGATCGAATGTTAGAAATGTTATGCTTGGATGGAGATTGTCCCTGATGTTAAGTGGTGGCCTGGAAAATACTGATTGTGGCGAAATGAATAAAGCAATAAGTCAATTGAAAGGATGCTAAGTTGGATTTAGAAAAGAGAGTTATATTGTGGCTGATCGAATCGCACTAACATGGAAGTTGGCTGAAGTACATATGTTTTGGGGACGCCTAAAATATGTGTATGGATCCAGCCGAAGTGATTGGTTGCGACTGAGATAACATTGTGGGAAGAAATTATCGCACTAGCGCGGACTTTGGCTAAAATGCATATGTTTTGGGGACGCCTAAAATATGTGTATGGATCCAAACGAAGTGATATGTTGCGACCGAGATAGAAATACAAGGAAAATGTTGGCGAATCAATGAGAAGTTACAAGTAATTGAAAAAGAGATAGACAGATCGAATCGTTGATGGATTTAAATGGTACAGTTGGATATATATTTTGAAATGACCGAGTGGGCTGAAATGAATATTAAATTGAAGCTGAATGAATAACTCATGGTGATTAAGTGAATCTTGTGGAAGACTTGTTCCTTAAGTTTCGAGGACGAAACTTTTTCTGAGTGGTATATTATGTAATGCCCCGCTCCGTATGAGGCATTTGGTTGGCTTATTAGATGGGATCAGAATATTGGACCGTGACTTATGTTGGGAATGAGAAGAATTAAGACTGATGTAGTCTCTCTTAGCTGGCTAGACGGAATGGGTATTGGAACGTGGCTCGCAGGTGGAGCTACGATTAGTGGAATTTTGGGTGAGTGGAACTGTCCTTCCTCCTCCTTACTCCTTCATGCTTAATAGATGAAGTATTGAAATGCTATGAACTGCCCCTAAATGTCCCTTATGTTAGTTGCTGAATAATAGAGATGCTTGTGCTGAGAATTATTGAAATGTACAACACATTAAACCGTTAATGTGATTCGCTGCCTGAGAATGAATTGATAACATTGCCCCTTATGCTTAACACTGCTGGAACAAGTAGACACTTGAATAATGAGATGCCTTATGAATGATAGAATAAGAAATGAACTGGCTATGCTATCGAATCAATGAACTGAATGAAACACTAGAATCATGTACTCTCTGTATATCTGTTGCAAGAATATGAAATGCTGCATGTCCCTTATAAGAAAGTTAGGAATGAATAAATGTCCCTATGAAATGAATGAATGTTAAGTTCCTCTTAAGAAAGGAATGATATGAGATACGTTGCTATGAAGTAATGAATGAGAAATGATAAAGCTGGGATCGTTGAGATCACCAAATGAAATGATGGGAATGATGAAATGAATAAGTCATTGAATATGACTAATGATGCACTGTTGCCTTTACTTTCCTTAATATATTTTACCATGCGATTATGTTCACAATCGAGTCGGACACGCATTCGCATGGTCATGGACAACTTGTATACAAAGTTTGAGTAATAATTTCCTCGAACGGTTCCTAGGGCCCTGGGGACCGATTCGGCTTAGGAGGAGATAATGATGAGTGCTATGGGAGCACGGATAAGACGGGGTGGCATAGAGGCTCGCCACCTACTATGCTGACCGCATTATCTTAAAATGAAATGAAATGAGAAGAGTCCATATGGTTTAACAACACCAGTGACCATGTAGTCAGGATGCATGCTAATGAATGTTTTGTGCAGGCAGAGTAAGTATATCAGATAACCTGTATTTGATGCAGGTACGAGAAGTCGGCTATCGGTAAGAAATCACATAATTATGATATTGTATAAGTTGGTTTAACTTGCCTGCTTAACATGTTCAATTCATTATGCTAGAAAGATGCCTTGCTATAAATAGTGCTCAAACATAACATCCATGCTAAGTGATGCTTGAAGTGAGAACTGTCATAATGTTTAAGATGTTAATGTTAACGATGCCTCAATGATGCCTTTTCATGATAACACCTAGTATGCTAAAAAGATATGTCCACATGAATGCTACAAAGAATATGTTTACATGCTTCACTCTGATTATTGCCCATGAACTGTAAACTGATGCTAGGCCCCAAGTAGAAAGACCATTCAAATAAATGTTTGCTTAAATGATCACTTTAAATGTTGGTTTATGCGAGTGGGTTGGATTCTGCTCGCCAGTACATAGATGATGTGCTGACCCACATTTTGTGGGCAGGTGCTCGTGCTTGGAATGTTCTACACACGAAGATTGGCTTGATTGGTCCCGCGGCATCGAAGATTTGTTGGGCATACAGAAGCTCTCCTTGCACAAGATGATATCTTCTGTTTATAAAGGGCATAATGTATGGAACATTGTAATCAGTTGTACCAGTGAGATTGTAAGCCAAGTCGGTATATCGAGTTGTAATCCATTGTATCTAATTATCAAATGTAAGCTGTATAGCATTGTTCAGTTGGTTTCCAATTTAAAGTGAGATGTGCTGTAATCATTGTACTTCAATACAAGTCTTGTACTCTTCTTCAATTATCAATAAAGAGAATAAAGTTCTATATATCTCTGTGTGGCTTCGAGTTACTCTTTTTCTCCGCTGCTATAAAGAAGTGATGTACTTCTATTCAATAAGAAAGATTGTCCTCATTAAATTCAATTTATCTGCTTCTGCCGCTGCGATGTGTTCCTATTTGAAGAATAATCGATTATGTACCATCTTTGCCTTGTACAAGTGCAATACCAGACTTGTACGGCATCACGCCCAAGCGAGGACGATCGATTCCAAGAGATAAAATATGTGAATAAATGACTCTATGAATCGGGGCGTGACAAATTGGTATCAGAGCACGGCTTTACGTCCTTGGTCTCTTCTTTGATTCATTTCAAATCAAAGTTGCATTGATGATTGACTAAAGTTGCTTCCGCGATCACTCAACGTTGCTTCCGTGATTAAATCAAAGATTGCTTCCGCGATTATGCTATTGTTGTCCGGTAATCATCCTTATGTTATCTGTGCTTGAAAGTTTGTTGACCCTCTTGGCTGCTCACTGGATGTTCCATACAATAAGTCTATATACATTGTGATGCCCCTAAATGAATGATTATTGTTGGTTTGGACACAAATAACCCAACAATGACTCGATGCCATAGTATGTTATATTGTGAATGCTTTTGGAATGTGGGAATAAAGGAAATGGCTATGTATGCTGCAACGAGTTGAGAATTGCATGTGATTTTGGAAAAGAATTGGGAATGAAATCATTGATGGATGAGTTCAACATAATTGGTGAATTGACTCATGTGTGCTGGCTACTGCTTTTGAGACCCTAAGAATGTTGGCTTGTGATATTGAGACCCCGAGATGTTGGTTAATTATTATGATCATTATAAGATCATGAATGTCCGAAATAGATTGAGTTGGTATTGTTTAAGGATGGCTTCGTTTCTGAGTGGTATATTGCCTCTACCACCTCAGAACGAGATGTATGTTGACCCTTTCCATAGAATAGCAATAAGACTATCTGTGAGTACTGGGTAGTGCCGAGACGTAGCTGGGAGTCATGTATTGTTGCTAGATGACTCGAGTGTCCCCTGACGGTGATGCTATGTTGGGTAGCAAGATTCTAGAAATTGTAATCGGTGGCATGGTTAGAAATTGCTTAGTCGAGTGCTGACTCAGACTAGTAAGATCGTTAGTATGCTACGGGTAAATAGACTTGGCTAGAGAATATTGTGGCTTAGAACATCTGAATGTTGACTTCGATTGGTTGGATACAAATCAAATGTGGCTAATAAAAAGTTGGTTGCTAAGCTGAAAGTTTAAAAATATTGTCGGTAAATCAAAGGGATATTAGAAATCTGTGCCTTGATCCTAAGGTGTAATGGATGTCAATCCATCTTGATCACCAAAGGATAGTCATTGCATAGATGCATGATGCTGAAGAATTGAATTGTACTAGAAAAATAACAAGTAGTGACTCAGAATACTGTTGTTGCCTAGAGGATGGTTAAGTGATACATAAATTATCGGATTGAATGGGATGAACTACTTGACCATTACTGCACGAAATTAAGAATGCCGTAAGAGAGTTTGATGATTGAGAAACAAATGGAAACGAGAAATTACAAACATGTTGGATAATGTCGGTATAGGTGATTGTTGGTTGGGATATAAATTGTTGGCTTATGACTTAGTGGTTTGACTCTGTCATACAGACCGAATAGTATGAGTCCATAGTTATGTTAGACTATCGGAATCGATGACCCTTGAATAGTTAGCATTGGCTTATGGGTTCGTGTGGGTACAAGGGAATTTGAATAGAAATGTGGATCATTGGGAATTTACTTGATGGATTATTAGAACGATGAGAATCGTATGTCGGGTTGGAATTGACCGTAATGTTGATAGATCGATCTTAGTCGATTGTTGGGTAAGTCTAGAATGAACCTCTGTGGGAATTATTTCCTTGAGGAAGACCCTGAATAGATAGACTTGACCCTAGCGACCAGTTGATGATTTACCAATTGCTGGCTTAGCCCAATTGGCGATTCATTATTCAGACTGAATTGATACCCATAGGTTTGGGTAGAGTTCCTTAGAACTGTCGGTTGCTTGTTGGCCCTAAGAAGCAGGAACTAGTATAACCCTAGTAGCCGTCAACTCTAGGGGAGTCACCTGAATGATTAGGTATAGCTGTCGGTATAGCTAACCATTAAGACTGGACCGAATAATAGATGGCCGTTGGCGACCCATAGAATGACCTTGTGGCATTGAACGAGAGATGGTGATGAGTATGATCTAAGAATGATAAGTTGTAAGTATATGCTCCAATATGAACCTTAGAGATGTTTGACCCTTGAGGATTATGTGTCGGCCTATAGCGGGAAATAGAATCGTGGGATGAGACTTGATTTGTATGTATCGAATAGTGAATTATTATATGAGATGGAATTGACTGCTCATGACGGAAATGTTGGATAAGTATCTATAGTCGGATAGCTGGGTTAACCTTGACTGTTGCATAGATTTATACCCTGACTCGGATAATCGATAGTTGGTGATGTTGGATTGTGCCTTTTAGAAAAGATGAATTGCCTCGGTGAAAAATGTTGTTGGATTTGGGAAGGAAAATAATTGTTGTTATGAAACCTTGACATGATTGGCTCTAAGTGAGACCCTTGATCGAATGTTAGAAATGTTATGCTTGGATGGAGATTGTCCCTGATGTTAAGTGGTGGCCTGGAAAATACTGATTGTGGCGAAATGAATAAAGCAATAAGTCAATTGAAAGGATGCTAAGTTGGATTTAGAAAAGAGAGTTATATTGTGGCTGATCGAATCGTACTAACATGGAAGTTGGCTGAAGTACATATGTTTTGGGGACGCCTAAAATATGTGTATGGATCCAGCCGAAGTGATTGGTTGCGACTGAGATAACATTGTGGAAAGAAATTATCGCACTAGCGCAGACTTTGGCTAAAATGCATATGTTTTGGGGACGCCTAAAATATGTGTATGGATCCAAACGAAGTGATATGTTGCGACCGAGATAGAAATACAAGGAAAATGTTGGCGAATCAATGAGAAGTTACAAGTAATTGAAAAAGAGATAGACAGATCGAATCGTTGATGGATTTAAATGGTACAGTTGGATATATATTTTGAAATGACCGAGTGGGCTGAAATGAATATTAAATTGAAGCTGAATGAATAACTCATGGTGATTAAGTGAATCTCGTGGAAGACTTGTTCCTTAAGTTTCGAGGACGAAACTTTTTCTGAGTGGTATATTATGTAATGCCCCGCTCCGTACGAGGCATTTGGTTGGCTTATTGGATGGGATCAGAATATTGGACCGTGACTTATGTTGGGAATGAGAAGAATTAAGACTGATGTAGTCTCTCTTAGCTGGCTAGACGGAATGGGTATTGGAACGTGGCTCGCAGGTGGAGCTACGATTAGTAGAATTTTGGGTGAGTGGAACTGTCCTTCCTCCTCCTTACTCCTTCATGCTTAATAGATGAAGTATTGAAATGCTATGAACTGCCCCTAAATGTCCCTTATGTTAGTTGCTGAATAATAGAGATGCTTGTGCTGAGAATTATTGAAATGTACAACACATTAAACCGTTAATGTGATTCGCTGCCTGAGAATGAATTGATAACATTGCCCCTTATGCTTAACACTGCTGGAACAAGTAGACACTTGAATAATGAGATGCCTTATGAATGATAGAATAAGAAATGAACTGGCTATGCTATCGAATCAATGAACTGAATGAAACACTAGAATCATGTACTCTCTGTATATCTGTTGCAAGAATATGAAATGCTGCATGTCCCTTATAAGAAAGTTAGGAATGAATAAATGTCCCTATGAAATGAATGAATGTTAAGTTCCTCTTAAGAAAGGAATGATATGAGATACGTTGCTATGAAGTAATGAATGAGAAATGATAAAGCTGGGATCGTTGAGATCACCAAATGAAATGATGGGAATGATGAAATGAATAAGTCATTGAATATGACTAATGATGCACTGTTGCCTTTACTTTCCTTAATATATTTTACCATGCGATTATGTTCACAATCGAGTCGGACACGCATTCGCATGGTCATGGACAACTTGTATACAAGGTTTGAGTAATAATTTCCTCGAACGGTTCCTAGGGCCCTGGGGACCGATTCGGCCTAGGAGGAGATAATGATGAGTGCTATGGGAGCACGGATAAGACGGGGTGGCATAGAGGCTCGCCACCTACTATGCTGACCGCATTATCTTAAAATGAAATGAAATGAGAAGAGTCCATATGGTTTAACAACACCAGTGACCATGTAGTCAGGATGCATGCTAATGAATGTTTTGTGCAGGCAGAGTAAGTATATCAGATAACCTGTATTTGATGCAGGTACGAGAAGTCGGCTATCGGTAAGAAATCACATAATTGTGATATTGTATAAGTTGGTTTAACTTGCCTGCTTAACATGTTCAATTCATTATGCTAGAAAGATGCCTTGCTATAAATAGTGCTCAAACATAACATCCATGCTAAGTGATGCTTGAAGTGAGAACTGTCATAATGTTTAAGATGTTAATGTTAACGATGCCTCAATGATGCCTTTTCATGATAACACCTAGTATGCTAAAAAGATATGTCCACATGAATGCTACAAAGAATATGTTTACATGCTTCACTCTGATTATTGCCCATGAACTGTAAACTGATGCTAGGCCCCAAGTAGAAAGACCATTCAAATAAATGTTTGCTTAAATGATCACTTTAAATGTTGGTTTATGCGAGTGGGTTGGATTCTGCTCGCCAGTACATAGATGATGTGCTGACCCACGTTTTGTGGGCAGGTGCTCGTGCTTGGAATGTTCTACACACGAAGATTGGCTTGATTGGTCCCGCGGCATCGAAGATTTGTTGGGCATACAGAAGCTCTCCTTGCACAAGATGATATCTTCTGTTTATAAAGGGCATAATGTATGGAACATTGTAATCAGTTGTACCAGTGAGATTGTAAGCCAAGTCGGTATATCGAGTTGTAATCCATTGTATCTAATTATCAAATGTAAGCTGTATAGCATTGTTCAGTTGGTTTCCAATTTAAAGTGAGATGTGCTGTAATCATTGTACTTCAATACAAGTCTTGTACTCTTCTTCAATTATCAATAAAGAGAATAAAGTTCTACATATCTCTGTGTGGCTTCGAGTTACTCTTTTTCTCCGCTGCTATAAAGAAGTGATGTACTTCTATTCAATAAGAAAGATTGTCCTCATTAAATTCAATTTATCTGCTTCTGCCGCTGCGATGTGTTCCTATTTGAAGAATAATCGATTATGTACCATCTTTGTCTTGTACAAGTGCAATACCAGACTTGTACGGCATCACGCCCAAGCGAGGACGATCGATTCCAAGAGATAAAATATGTGAATAAATGACTCTATGAATCGGGGCGTGATAAGTCACTCCCCCGCTCTCCAGTATTCTGGTTCTGGGACGTGACAAGGTTTTAGTGGTGGCCCATGCAGGTCTGATTTCAGACTTGTGGGGTGTTTTGATTTATAGGATGTCTCAATCACACATGTTTCCCCTTGATCTCCAGATTCGTTATTCTCAACTCTTGCTTGACATTCCGATATCCTTTGACTTCATTGATCCTTCATGTCCGGTCGTTTGATTGTTCTCTTGTCCCTTTTCTTAGGGGCACCTCGTCCGCACCTGTCAGAGCTGGACAACCGCAGGAGCAACATGGACCACCTGACCCTGTTGGTCAGCAACAAGGGCCAGTACTAACTCAAGAGGCTACCCAGGAAGAAGTGATAGTGGAACCAGCGGCTGGATCGCAGTATCCAGATGTTCCACCACCACCGACAGTTCCACCTACCCAAGTGGACACACCAGCCCTTCTGGAGATCATGAGAGGAATGATGGCTACTCAGCAACATCAGATGTTGGCCCAGCAGCGCATGCACACTCAGCTACAAGAGCAGAATGTGTTGCTTAACCAAGGATTGCAGACGGCTTTGGAAAGAGGAGTGAGGGCTGATTCAGGAGCATCAGCCAGGTTTTGCAAGTACAACCCCCGCCGTTTCGAGGGCACGGAGGATGCCATCTCAGCAGATGCATGGCTTAAGGATATGGAGGCTATTCTGACAGCAGCGAAGGTACCGACAGCAGAACGTGTGGATCTAGTAAAGTTGTTACTTCAGGATCTCGCACGTGATTGGTGGGAATCAGAGGAAGTGGGCATCAGACGTCCTGTGGCTTGGGACAATTTCACAGCAAGATTCAAGACCAAGTACTATGGAGTTGTGGCGCAGTTTGAACTACAACAGAAGTTTATCAGCCTAAGGCAGGCTGGCAAGACTGTAGATGCTTATGCAGCGGAGTTTTGCAGATTGAGTAGATTCGCCCCAGAGATGGTAGCAACAGAGCGCCAGAGGGCCATGAGGTTTCAGCAAGGGTTTCATCTTGAACTCTTGCAATTGATAGAGGGGCACAATTACCAAACTTTTGACGAAGTATTGACGGTGACTCAAAGGCATGAGATCACCATTCAGAGGCTTGCAGTAAGGACTGGGGGTCAGAAGAGATCCCACAGTCAGATTGAAGGAGGAGGGGAAGCAGCGCCCCCACTGGCATTCGTATCCACGATGTGGCGATATGAGGGTCAGCACCACCCAGGCAGCAGCAGCAACAGCAACAGAGGAAGAACCAGCAACCCCCGACGGGCTGCACTTATTGTGGGAAGATGGGACACACTAGAGATGTGTGTCGGACATTGAATGGACTATGTCTGATATGTGGAAATCCAGACCATCGGGTTACCACATGTCCCATGAATTCGAGATCAGGAGGACCAGGGCAGCAGTTTCCTGCTCTGCCAGCACCAGGGGCAGGCCAGTATCGAGGACCAGCAGTGGCAGTAAGGCCGTTGGCACAGCGTCCGTTAGTACCGCAGGCTCAGATGTTTCGGCAGCAGGGACCGCCGATACAACAACACCAGCATAGACCACCCCAGCATCATCAAGGCAGGGGCCAGCAGCAGCATCAGGCTAGGCCGCAGCAAGGGAATCAGCAAGGAGGTCGAGGGCAGGCATTCACTCTGTCCTTGGAAGAGGCATTGGCATCGGAAGATGTTGTGGCAGGTAACATTCTCGTCGCCTCATATCCCGTAGTAGCATTGTTTGATTCGGGAGCATCCCATTCATTTATATCTGCACGATTTGCGACACGACTAGGAATGGAGTTCGAGACATTGCCAGGGAGGTTGAATATACTCACTGGTAATGGGCTCGTAGGGGTTAGTAGAGTTATTTTAGCATGTAGCATTGTAGTTTGCGGGCATTCTTTACCTGCCCGGTTGATAGAATTTTCTGTCGGAAATTTTGACGTTATCTTAGGCATGGACTGGCTGAAAGACAGTCATACGACAATAGATTGTCGTAGAGGGAGTGTATCTTTTGATATTCCAGGCATGAAGAGATTCACCTTAGTCAGATCAGAGGTAACTCAACCAGAGCAGGGAATAGTAGCGGCAATGGAAGAAATTCAGATCCCGAAGGTAGTTGAAGAATTCCTTGACGTATTTCCCGAAGAACTTCCAGGTCTACCACCGGTTAGAGATATTGAGTTCAGCATAAAATTGGCACCAGGAACTAAACCAATATCAGATCGGGTTTACAGAATGGCGGATTCAGAGCAGGCCAAGGTATATGAGCACATAGAGGAATTAAAGGAGAAGAAGTTCATCCAAGCTAGTGTATCACCGTGGGCAGCACCAGTGGTACTTGTGGGAAAGAAGGATGGGTCATCCAGATTGTGCATTGACTACAGGAAGCTTAACGCGACAATAGTGAAGAACAAGTACCCATTACCCAGGATCGACGACTTATTTGATCAGTTGAGCAAAGCTAGAGTTTTTTCCAAGATAGATCTTCGTTCGGGGTACCATCAGGTGAGGGTTCGGAAGGAAGATATTCCCAAGACAGCATTCAGGTCGAAGTATGGGCATTATGAGTTCTTAGTAATGCCGTTTGGTTTGACCAATGCTCCAGCAATATTCATGGATTTGATGAACCACATCTTTATGCCATACTTAGACCAGTTTGTCGTTGTGTTTCTTGACGACATACTCGTGTACTCTGCTAGTGAAGAGGAGCATGAAGACCACCTCAGGAAAGTGTTGTAGGTTCTGAGAGAGAACCAGTTGTATGCCAAGCTCAGTAAGTGTGAGTTCTGGACGGATCATATTTTATTTTTGGGTCATATCATATCAGGAGCTGGAGTAGCAGTAGATCCCAGGAAGGTAGAAGTAGTAGAAAGTTGGCCAGTACCCAAGACCGAAGCAGATGTACGGAGTTTTTTGGGATTAGCAGGATATTACAGAAGGTTTATGTCAGACTTTGCAAGACTTTCAGCACCCATGACCCGCTTGACCCGAAAGGATGTGCCATTTGTTTGGTCGGCAGAATGTCAGGCATCATTCGAGACTTTGAAGCAGAAGTTGATATCAGCACCTATTCTTACGTTGCCAATTGGACCCGGAGGTTTTACAGTATATTGTGATACGTCGGGTAAAGGACTTGGATGTGTCCTTATGCAACATGGGAAGGTGATAGCATATGCATCTAGGCAGCTTCGGGACCACGAAAAGAATTACCCAACTCATGATTTGGAGTTAGCGGCAGTAGTGTTTGCTCTGAAGCTATGGAGGCATTACTTATATGGTGACCGAGTGGAGATGTGCACAGATCATAAAAGTCTAAAGTACATCTTTACCCAGAAGGAACTAAACATGAGGCAGAGAAGATGGTTGGAATTGATCAAGGATTATGACGTGGAGCTTTAGTATCATCCAGGCAAGGCTAATGTAGTAGCAGACGCTCTTAGCAGGAGAGGCGACGCATTTATGTTGACAACACAGAGGCATATCTTAGAAGACCTTCAGGAGATGGGCATCGAAGTTATATTTTCTAGTGATGTAGGAGTTCTAACTAGTCTACAAGTTCAATCTGACTTGGTAGATAGGATCAAGGCGGCTCAGGCACAAGACCCAAGGATTCAGAAGCTTAGGGAAGAATGTGAGTCAGGACTCAGAAAGGAAATGAGAATTCATGAAGATGGTATACTTAGGTTCGGATCGCGTTTATGTGTGCCTAGTGGAGATATCAGACAGGAGATTATGACAGAAGCTCACAGTTCTCAGTATTCTATTCACCCTGGGGGGACCAAGATGTACCAAGATATTAAGCAGCATTTCTGGTGGAACGGGATGAAGAGGAAGATAGCTAGATTCGTTTCCCGTTGCTTGGTATGTCAGCAAGTGAAGGCAGAACAACAGAGGCCAGCTGGGTTATTACAACCGCTTCCTATTCCGGAATGGAAGTGGGAACACATCACAATGGACTTTGTGACCGGTTTACCGAGATCACCAAGTGGTAAGGATGCTATTTGGGTAATAGTAGATCGGCTTACGAAGGTAGCAAATTTTCTTCCTTTCAGAGTAGGACAATCTACAGAAAAGTTAGCAGAGTTATATATGCAACAGATAGTCAGGCAGCATGGAGTCCCTGTCAGTATTGTGTCGGATCGGGATACCCGCTTTACATCACATTTCTGGAAGAGCTTACATCATAGTCTGGGTACCAAGTTAAGATTTAGCACGGCTTACCATCCGCAGACGGATGGACAATCAGAAAGAACGATTCGGACTTTAGAAGACATGTTGCGAGCTTGCACTTTAGATTTTAGAGGATCTTGGGAGAGCCACCTGCACTTAGTTGAGTTTTCATACAACAATAGTTATCAAGCCAGTATCCAGATGGCGCCATTCGAAGCACTATATGGTAAGAAGTGCAGATCACCGCTTGTATGGGATGATATCGGAGAGAGGAAAATGTTAGGCCCAGAAATGATTGTTCAGACGGTTGAAGTGGTTAAGGGAATTAGAGAGCGACTTCGAGTTGCGCAGGACAGGCATCGTCATTGGGCGGACCAGTATCGTAGGCCGTTAGAGTTCTCTGTTGGGGACCACGTATTCTTGCGGATCTCACCTACTCGTGGGGTCATTAGATTTGGCGTTCGCGGGAAATTGAGTCCGCGGTACGTGGGCCCATTCGTTATTCTTGATCGGATAGGCGATGTTGCTTATCGTTTATCCCTCCCACCTTCGTTATGAGAGGTGCATGACGTGTTTCATGTATCTCAATTATGTAGGTATGTATCGGACCCAAGTCATGTCCTCGATCATTCGGAGCTGGTTGTTGGTACCAACCTGTCTTACGAGGAACAGCCTGTGTCCATTTTGGACCGAAGAGAGAAGATACTCAAGAACCGAACAATTAGTCTTGTCCGTGTTGCTTGGGGTCATCACTCCTTGGGAGAGTCAACATGGGAACGTGAGGATGATATCCGATCACGGTATCCACACCTGTTTGACTCACAAGGTATATCCCTTTCAGTATACCTAGATTATCTTGATTTCTCATGCTTATCGCCTTATGGATAGAACTACCTGATATCGTAGATTGATGGATTTACATATAGTACTTGCTTTTGATATGGTAAAATGATTGCTTGTTCACTAGAATTGCTTGATCACTAGAATTGCTTGTATTAGTTTAGCCCCGATGTTTCTATCCTGCTTGGATTTGAAATTTCGAGGACAGAATTTTTCTAAGGTGGGTAGAGATGTCACTCTCCGTTCCCGAAATGCGTAGAACAACTCATGTGTATTTATTTAGTATTTATTATGTATTATTCTGTATTTAAATTCCTTTAGTTTCATGTTAATTAATTATCTGCTCTTTAAAATTTTCATGTTAATTAATTTCTTGCAATTTTATTTCTGCAATTATATTTCTGCAATTTTATTTCCTGCATTTTATTTGCTGCTTTTGTCTTATTGGGTTTCGGTTTGCTGAATCCCCTTAAACCCGGCCCAACATCCCACCTACCACCATCTTCCTATTTAAAGCTTCCATCTCTTTCTCTCTCCTCATTACTTCATTCTCACCATTACTTCTTCTTCTTCCTCTCATTACTCCCCACCACCTACCAGCAGCAGGAGAAGGCAAGTGCAAACTTGCTTCTCAATTATCCATTTTTATGGTTCATTTGCCTTCTTCTCGTAATTCCAAGAGAGTTTAGTTCTTAGCATTTTTGATTTCTCCGGCTGGTTTTCTCTAGATCTAAGTTGTAGTATTTCGGCTGTTCATGGGTTCTTAGTCCATCAACTTTGGGTGTAGTTCTCTGGCACTGGAGCGAAGGCTCCATAGTACTTGGAGTTCGGGAAATATTGTACGTACACGTTCTTACGTGCTCGTGTAAAACATCAGCCCAGTCACGCACGCGTCTTTACGTGTTTGCGTGTATTTTCAGTCACGCACGCGTCTTTACGTGTTTGCGTGTATTTTCAGTCACGCACACGTCTGTACGTGTCTGCGTGTATTTTCAGTCCCGCACACGTCTGTACGTGTCTGCGTGTGTTTTTAGTCACGCTAACGTTCTCATGAGCGTGCGGGTATTTTCAGTCACGCACACATCCATGAGCGTGCGTGTATTTTAGTCACGCACATCCTTGCGTGCGTAGATTTCTTGTCACCTTTTCACGCTCACTAGAGTCTGCGTGAATTTCCCTTCACGCTCACGCTGTGCTTGCTTGTGTGACTTTTCACGCTCACGCTTGCCAGCGTGTATCACTTTTCACGCTCACTATTCACGCCCATTTTCCACGCTCACCCCAGCTAGACTTAGCGTGACTTGTTGGTCTTAAGCATAGACTTCTTGCGTGACTTTTGGCCTTAGCATAGATTTGTTGGCGTGACTTCTTGACCTGGGTGTTTTAATTGTCTTATAATTATTCATTTAATGATGGCATGATAATTTTTCTATTATATCCTTACGCCTTTTTGCATGAACTTGATAAATCATGACATGTTAATATTGTAAATATGGATTGTTGTGTAGAATGTGTCATGTGTCTTGATTAATCCATGGATACCCAGTATGACTAGAACTTAATTCTGAGGAGTTATGGACCCGACCCCATGTAATATTGATGACTTTCATGCCTTGTCACCATTGATAATGATTATGACATGGACTAAATAATTGATCATGCATTCCTAGTTGGAACTAAGAGACTGGCTAGTCGTCTTATTGAATGAAATGAATGAGACACGTTCATGTTATGAACTATTATACTCGGTTAGCCGATCTCGAAATATTGACATACATGCACATGCAGGCTTCAATCTATTTATTTATTTATTTATTTTCTACAAAAGAAGCATGTGTACTTTATGGTCAAGGCATGATTACCGTGGTTAGAATTGATTGTTGCATCACGTTATGTAAAACCTACAACCTAGCCACACGGGTATCGTTGTAGAGTTGCACATATCGTACCCCGTACGAAAGTACTCATTCGAATGACCATGATCCACGGCATGGAACTTCACTCAACATAGAGGCTATTAAGTTAAATAAAATAATAATGGCATGGAGAGAATGGATTCCCGAGTTCTTACATGGCAGCCCCCTTGGGACTATTAAGTGCCCGACGGGCCGGCTGGTTCCCACAGATACTGTAGATCTGTCACACGGGTAGGGAACGATATCTGATTATATTATTGTACATGCTATAACGGCGGGCGTCCCGCTGGGACTCGTCTAACTACATGATTGGCGCAATTGATTGATTGGATAGACTAGCCTTGCTTGCGCATAGTAAGAACTGAGGAATCCCTAATTGCATAATTCCAGGATAACTTGGGACTCATAATAGCAAGCCGTAGAATTCGATTGGCCGTTCAAGATAATTTGTTTGTGTACTGTACTACTCTGTTACCTAACTGGGATGATCAGAATGTCAGGACATGACGGGCCAACTTCTGTCCTTGTTTGGTTGGGAGGTTGGTTCGAAGTGTCGTGATGTGATGTGAATCCTAGTAGCAAGCAGAGATCTATTATTATATTCTTTCACTTACTGGTTTATGTCCTTCATATCGTCCTTCCTTGTGGTACTTGCTATTAGAGGTCTAACCTCTCTGATTTTGTATGGCCAGATTTAGAGCCGGTTTCCGAGGATCCAGCGTACTTCTACCTCCAAGATGGTCAATACTAGAGGCATGATTGCAGGAGGACTCGAGTGGATTCCTTACTTCACCGCTCGTTTTGTTATTTACCTTTATACTTAGCCGTTTGGCACCGACATGTTAGTCGGATTGTCTTGTACTTACTTTTACATGATTGTAATTAAGTCAGACTGCAGCTGATAACAATTGTGTATACTTGTTATATCATCTGGCTATATTTTGTAAAGCTAGATCTCAAGAACATTTTGACTGAGCGTTTGGGACGTCTTACTGCTTTATCTTACATGTTCTATATTTCTGTTTCTTGTTTGAATGATTGAGACAATAGATGTGTAATGACCATAGTAAGACTTTTATGTAGTATGCACCCCCTCGTCTGGTTAGACAGCATTGATCGTATTATACGGTATTCATCTACCCGTAATACGTAGCTGGCTGAGTCACTCTCCCGCTCTCCAGTATTCTGGTTCTGGGGCGTGACACCAACCCAACAATCAAACAAGAACATGGGTTGGATCACGCACCATGACAGTCCGCTTCCCTCAGTTATTCACGGAAGGTAAATAGGAAACATGCAAGTCATTTTCATGGCCAATCAAGTCTACGAGTTTCTAATGGAACGAGGTTATCCTCGCGTCATGTTATTAGAAAATCCTCAGATCGTATCTTTCCAGCAAGGCTAGCCAACCCAGGGGTTCGCGTAGACAGGTGTCATGGAGCACAGGTCCCTCGTGAGGCCACCTTGCCAAGACATATAATATATAGCAGGAATTAATCGGATACAGTCATCCACTCGTTGCGGATGACACAGTATCCGTGGAGACCAGCCGGCGCGCCAAGACAATATCTCAGGGCGACTGGTGTAACACGATCTCGGGACTCTGCCCTTCCCATGCATCTAGTATATTCAGTTGCCTAGTTTAACCCTAGGTGAAATCTTGGACTCTCATGCTGTGGCCTGCATGATTATCCTCCTAAAGTCGTACTTTAGTACGAGTACCCTAAGTGAGGATCCATGTCAATCAGTATGTCAACATGTGCTACCCTCCTTAGTATAATGCGTCATTACAAATATGCCACGTGGAGTTACGAGTCATTTGTCGAGCATAAACAAGAACTGGGACATTCAGGTACATGTATCAGGTAGGAACACTTTGTTCTCCGGGGTCACATCAGTGCTCATATCATGCTCGGGACAAAAGGCGTAAGGATATAAAATAGACATAATATCTAATAAAATATCAAAAGCATACGCACAACAAGGCAGCGTGCGTGATAAGTCACGCAGGCTCAAGGGAAAGAGCAGCGTGAAAAGTCACGCAAGCTCAAGGGAAAGAGCAGCGTGAAAAGTCACACAGACTCAAGGGAAGAGCTGTGTGAAAAGTCACGCAGGCTCAAGGAAAAGAGCAGCGTGAAAAGTCACGCAAGCTCAAGGGAGAGTGCTGCGTGAAAAGTCACGCAGACTCAAGGGAAGAGCTGTGTGAAAAGTCACGCAGGCTCAAGGGAAAGAGCAGCGTGAAAAGTCACGCACGCTACAGGGAGCAGCGTAGGTAAAAAGTCACGCACGCTACGGGAGACACGCTTCCAACAGGAAACGTACCTAAGTCTGCGTACGCAGCGCTAAAGAGCGCGCGTAGCTCAGTATGCGTGAGCTAAGAAGCTCTGCACACTGCTCACTTTATTGTAAATTTATTCTTTTGAGGCATTTAGCCGACGAGCACCTGTTAGCTCGATGCACTTTTACTTACTGTCTGCCTACGGGCTGTAAACATGATTGACAAATCTTAGGGTTGATCATGTATGACTAAACTCTTGCTAGTCCTAACATTTTGTACGACTAGCTTCATGATCAGCTGATATGTAATATTTGGGACGCCTTTTATTGTATATTTAATGATCATACATCTTGTAATTATATTATTTGCTTGAGATTGAGACAATAGGCTTGACCTTAAGAGACTGTTGGCTTGTAGTAAACCCTCATATCTAGACAGCCGTGATCGTATAGTTGAGATGTATTCTATTTCAATATACGTAGCTGGCTATGTCTGCCCCCGCTCTCCAGTATTCTGGTTCTGGGGCGTGACATGGTTTAAGTGGTGGCCCATGAAGGTCTTGTCAATCAAGAAATGTGAGGGTTTACCGAATAGATGTCTCAATCAGTATTCGCCTTTGATCTCCGCTCGTATTTTCCAATCCCTGAAATTCTTGCCCTGATTTCATGCTTGTATCGTTGATCTTTCCTGGTCCTTCCTCATTGTTTTCCTGTGTCGTCTTCTTCAGCGGCACTGCACCTGGTCCTACCGATCGACGAGGTAGAGCACCTCCTGTGGACCAGCAGCAACCCGGAGATCAAGCCCAGCATTCCGGGGTAGCCTCCAGAGTGATGCCTACTGGAGGAGAGTCACCAGGTCGGCCTGTCCAGCCCGCAGAGCCAGATGATGGTACCTTAGTAGGCCTCATCAGAACTTTGATAGCTTCCCAGGATCGTCGAAGCGACGCCCTACACCAGACAGTTCAAGATGCTTTGACCCGAGGCGGACATCCAGGGAACCAGGCGGCCAACAGCTTCAAGCGATTGAACCCTCCTTTCTTCGACGGCACCGAGGATGCGATTGTCGCGGATGCATGGCTTCAGGATACCGAGGTGATTCTGGAAGCAGCTAGGACACCCGAGAATGAGAAGGTGGCACACTTTCTCCCATTCAGAGTTGGGCAGTCGACGACGCAGTTAGCAGAGATGTATCTCAGGCAGATCGTCAGACTTCACGGTGTGCCAGTCAGCATCACCTCGGACAGGGATTCAAGATTCACATCACACTTTTGGCGCAGCTTGCAGGAGAGTTTGGGGACTCGCCTTCAGTTCAGCTCAGCTTATCACCCGCAGACAGATGGTCAATCAGAGCGCACAATCCAGACTCTTGAAGATATGTTGAGATCTTGTACCCTTGACTTCGGTGGTTCATGGAAGGATCATCTGCACCTGGTGGAATTCTCGTACAACAACAGTTATCAGGCCAGTATCCAGATGGCACCTTTCGAGGCTCTTTATGGCAGAAAGTGCAGATCCCCGCTAGCATGGGACGATGTTGGAGAGAGGCAGATGCTCGGACCCGAATTGATTTCCCAGACGGTTGAAGTGGTCAGGAAGGTCAGAGATCACCTCCGAGTTGCCCAGGACCGCCAGCGCCATTGGGCCGATGCTCATCGGCGTCCCTTAGAATTTGCTGTCGGCGACCATGTATTCCTTAGGATCTCGCCTAACCGCGGCGTCATTCGCTTCGGCGTGCGGGGAAAGCTTAGTCCTAGGTATATAGGGCCGTTCGATATTCTAGAGCGAGTAGGAGATGTATCCTATCGTCTCGCTCTTCCGCCGTCGCTAAGTGAGGTACATGATGTATTCCATGTGTCCCAATTACGACGGTATATTCCGGACCCGAGCCACATCCTAGACCATTCGGAATTGGTTGTTGGTACCAACCTTTCGTATGAGGAGAGGCCCGTGTCTATATTGGACCGGAGGGAGAAGATACTCAAGATCAAGACTATTAAATTAGTCCGTATTGCTTGGGGTCATCACTCTCTAGGTGAGTCAACGTGGGAGCGTGAGGACGGCATTCGATCGCGATATCCCTACCTGTTTGACGCATGAGGTATAATGTCTTTCTTATGCCTTATATTTTCCCTTCCTTGCTTGCATTGTATGATTGTATGATTGGACTGCTTAGTGTAGCTTGCCTGTGCTTAATGTAGCTTGTCATGACAATCTCTAGCTCCTTGATTAAATTCCGAGGACGGAATTCTTTTAAGGTGGGTAGAGTTGTCACCCTCATTTCCCGTATTTTCTCGTATTTCGTATTTATACTCGTATCTGGATTTTGGCATGTATTTTTTTATTTTCCTCAGCTTGTGGGAATTTTGGTATTTCCCGTATTTTGGGTTTTGGCTTGGCTCGGTTTTATTGGGGATGGTTCGGTTTTATGTGTTGGAGCACCTTAACCTATTCTCCACCCTCAACCCACCACAACACCCTCTTTATAACTCCACCAACCTCTTCTCTCTCTTCATAACCACCATTAATTTCTTCTTCTTCTTCTTCTTCTTCTTCCTCCACACAACTCCCCAACCATTAGGCAAGTGCATCTTGCCACTACATAAGAACCATGTTTTCTTAGTCCATTTGCTAGTTTAGGATATGGAGATCAACATTAGTTATTGGGTTTTTGTGATTTGGAGCCTCTATTGTTGTAGATCTAAGTTCTCCTATTTTCGGATTTTGTATGTTTTGATCCACTTTGGTTGGAGTTCTGTGGGTTTTGATGTTTCTATGTGGAAGAGCTTTCAGTTTTACTCCAGTTGGAGCCTTGGAAATCCGGATTTGGGGTTCGGATGGCCAAGTTATGAACTTTTGAAGTTTTGGTTTCAGCCATGTGTTCTTGCTGTTTGGAGAAGACAGTGAACAGTGTGCAGAGCTGTTTAGCTACGCACATTGAGCTACGCACGCTCTTTAGCGCTGCGTACGCAGGCTTGAGTACGCTTCCTGTTGGAAGCCTGCTCCCTTGAGCGTGCGTGACTTTTCACGCAGCTGCTCCCTTGAGCGTGCGTGACTTTTCACGCAGCTGCTCCCTTGAGCGTGCGTGACTTTTCACGCACACTGCCCCTTGAGCGTGCGTGACTTTCACGAACGCGGCTCTTTCAGCGTGTATGACTTTTGTACGCTGCTGCCCTGACCCCTTGTTTAACCCTTGACCCTTGGAGTTTTGGTTTTATTTTCTTAAGCTTGGCTTGGTATGACAATTGCACATGGCTTGGTATGACTATTGCACATGGCTTGGTATGACAAGGCACTAGCATAACACGACAATGACCCGTAGTGGTGCACTCCTGACATGACCAACCTGACATGATAGTGGCCCGTCGTGGCGCACTCCTGACAAGTACCCTGACATGATTTATCTTGATAACTTAAATTGACTTGCCTTGACACCGTGGGTGGTTCCTTCTTGCTTGCTTGTTAATCTACTTGTCCAGTCTTGCATCATGTCTAGGATAGGACTCCTGAGTACCATGGTCAGGAGTACCAACTAAAATGGATTAAGGTTAATAACTAGAATAACTCAGTAGTCATGAAGAGATGACACAGCTACAGGCAATCCCGTTACCTGGGCGCTCTTGGGATCTGTAGCCTTCCGTCGAGTAGGGCACATTTCCAGCGCACCGTCGAGTGTTGCACCCTCTAAGTCACCTAAGGGTACATTTGTCTCCCGGGCGATATACCCACCTGAATTTAACCCTAATCTTTCGTCCTGGGTAGCCTGGATGGTCTGCAGGGCTTGTGGCTGTGGAACAATCTCACTGCATCTTGTTAGTAATTAGGCCTGTGATAACCCTAGTTAGTTAAAGTAGTAAGCCGTAGTATCTGCTTGGCCGTGATTGATTGAATGAGGTATAACCAGTCTAGCCATGTCTCGATCCAATACAAGATTGCTTTCTGTCTTGATTTCTTGCATTACTTATCTTGCCGATAAATGGTGGAAAACCAAGCTCTGTTCAGATGAAGGGTTACAACCCCGGTTCTTGTTTGGTTTACGGGTTGTAACCTGGCTATCGGAATAGTTCCATGGTTATCTCGTCGTATATCATCCTGACATGTTTTCGTAATTTTAGCTTTAATATTAGATTTTTGTGCTGATTGCTGGCTTTTGTTCTTATTTCGTGGCCCCCTTGTGGCACTTGCTCTTTCTGGGGTTGACCCAGCTGGTTTTGTGTGGCCAGATTTCGGAGCAGCTCCCGAGGATCTACCAAGCTTCCAGCCCGATGGTGGCGACTAGAAGGAACCCGGGCTACGAGTGGGTTTTCTATTTTGTTTCGCTCACTCTATTGTAAATTTATTCTTTTGAGGCATTTAGCCGACGAGCACCTGTTAGCTCGATGCACTTTTACTTACTGTCTGCCTACAGGCTGTAAACATGATTGACAAATCCTAGGGTTGATCATGTATGACTAAACTCTTGCTAGTCCTAACATTTTGTACGACTAGCTTCATGATCAGCTGATATGTAATATTTGGGACGCCTTTTATTGTATATTTAATGATCATACATCTTGTAATTATATTATTTGCTTGAGATTGAGACAATAGGCTTGACCTTAAGAGACTGTTGGCTTGTAGTAAACCCTCATATCTAGACAGCCGTGACCGTATAGTTGAGATGTATTCTATTTCAATATACGTAGCTGGCTATGTCTGCCCCCGCTCTCCAGTATCTGGTTCTGGGGCGTGACATACGCAGACTTGAGTACGCTTCCTGTGGGAAGCGTGTCTCTTGCGTATGCAGACTTGAGCGTGCCTTGGTACGCAGACTTGAGCGTGCCTTGGTACGCAGACTTGAGCGTGCCTTGGTACGCAGACTTGAGCGTGCCCTGGTACGCAGACTTGAGCGTACGCATAACCTGAGCATACGTTTTCCCCTACGTGTGTGCTTTTATGCGTACACTGCTCCCCTGCGTGCGTGCTTTTGTGCGTACGCTGCTCTCCTGCGTGCGTGCTTTTGTGTGTACGCTGCTTCCCCCTAACCCCCTTGCTTAACCCATTGGCTCTTGGAGTATTCGTTTTATTTTTTGACTTGGTTTCTCTTTTGTGGATAGGGTTTTCTTGAGATCTGTTCAACACAGCACGACTATCTCGACCCGACACGGCCTAACACGATTTGCAAGTAATTGTTTATGACTAGTACAGTTTTTGGGATTTTCTGTGAATTATGATCCTGGTATTCTCTGATCTCCTTGCTAATGACCCAGTGGGGTGCACACCTAACTTGTAACTTGTAATTAATCCTTGTGACTTGATAACTTGATAGTGGCCCGTGGCGGCACACTCCTGACTTGTAGCATGACTTGATAACTTAATGCTGTTGCGACGGCTAACTTAGTTTGACCTGCCTTGACACCGTGGGTGGTTCTTTCTTGCTTGCTTGTTAAATCTACTTGTCCTGTCTTGCATCATGTCTAGGATGGGACTCCTGAATACCACGGTCAGGGGTACCTACCAAAATGGATTAAGGTTAATAACTAGAATAACACAGTAGTCATGAAGAGATGACACAGCTACAGGCAATCCCGTTACCTGGGCGCTCTTGGGATCTGTAGCCTGCCGTCGAGTAGGGCACATTTCCAGCACACCGTCGCGTGTTGCACCCTCCAAGTCACTTAAGGGTACATTTGTCTCCCGGGCGATGTACCCACCAGAATTCAACCCCTAATTTTCGACCTGGGTAACCTAGATGGTCTGCAGGGCTTGTGGATGTGGAATCATCTCACTGCATCTTGTTAGTAATTAGGTTTTTGATAACCCTAGTTAGTTAAAGTAGTAAGCCGTAGTATCTGCTTGGCCGTGATTAATTGAATAAAGTATAACCAGTCTAGTCATATCTTGATCCAGTACAATATTGCTTCCTGTCTTGATTTCTTACATTATTATCTTGCCGATAAATGGTGGGGAACCAAGTTCTGTTCAGATGAAGGGTTACAACCCCGGTCCTTGTTTGGTTTACGGGTTGTAACCTGGCTATCGGAATAGTTCCATGGTTATCTCGTCGTATATCATCCTGACATGTTTTCATAAATTCTAGTGTTAATATTAGATTTCTTGTGCTAATTGCTGGCTTTTGTTCTTATTTCGTGGCCCCCTTGTGGCACTTGCTCTTTCTGGGGTTGACCCAGCTGGTTTTGTGTGGCCAAATTTCGGAGCAGCTCTCGAGGATCTACCAAGCTTCCAGCCCAATGGTGACAACTAGACGGAACCCGGGCCAAGAGTGGGTTTTCCTTTTTGTCTTGCCCACTTTATTGTAAAACTATTCTTTTGAGGCGTTTAGCCGGCGAGCACCTGTTAGCTCGATGCACTTTTACTTACTGTCTGCCTACGGGCTGTAAACATGATTAACAAATCCTAGGGTTGATCATGTACGACTAAACTCTTGCTAGTCCTAACATTTTGTAACGACTAGCTTCATGATCAGCTGAATATGTAATATTTGGGACGCCTTATTATTGTATATTTAATGATCATACATCTTGCGACCTTACTTACTTGCTTGTGATTGAGACATTAGGCTTGTTTATGACCATAAGAGACTGTTGGCTTGTAGTAAACCCTCATATATCTAGACAGTCGTGACCGTATATCGAGATGGTTTCCATTTCAATATACGTAGCTGGCTATGTCTGCCCCCGCTCTCCAGTATTCTGGTTCTGGGGCGTGACATGGTTTAAGTGGTGGCCCATGCAGGTCTTGTGAATCAAGATATGTGGGGATTTACCAGATAGATGTCTCAATCAGTACTCGTCCTTGATCTCTGTTCGTATCCTCTGAATCCCTGGATTCTTGTCCTGATCCTGTGCTTATATCATTGATCTGTCCTGGTCCTTTCCTTATTGTTCCCTGTGTCGTCTTCTTCAGCGGCGATGTACCTGGTCCTACCGATCAACGAGGTGGAGCACATCCCGTGGATCAGCAACAACCCGGAGATCAAGCCCAGCATTCTGGGGTAGCCTCCAGAGTTGTGCCTACTGGAGGAGAGTCACCAGTTCGGCCCGTCCAGCCCGCAGAGCCAGATGATGGTACCTTAGTAGGCCTCATCAGAACCTTGATAGCTTCCCAGGATCGTCGAAGCGACGTCCTGCACCAGACAGTTCAAGATGCTTTGACTAGAGGCGGTCATCCAGGGAACCAGGCAGCAAATAGCTTCAAGCGATTGAACCCTCCTTTCTTCGACGGCAGCGAGGATGCGATTGCCGCGGATGCATGGCTTCAGGATACCGAGGTGATTCTGGAAGCAGCTAGGACACCTGAGAATGAGAAGGTGGCGGTGGTACGCCTGCAGTTGTTGGACTTGGCTCGCAGTTGGTGGGCGGCTCAAGCCATGGGATTAGTGGCACCCAATGCTTGGCCAGTGTTTAGAGAGAGATTCCAGACGAAGTACTTTGATGCTGTGGCTCGGTACGACCTGTAGACCAGATTTACCAACTTGAAGCAAGGAGGCAGAACAGTCAACAGTTATGCATCGAAGTTTTCTAGACTCAGTAGGTTTGCCCCCACCTAGGTGGCGACCGAGTTTGATAGGGCCCAGCGGTTCCAGCAGGGGCTGCATTTGGAAATCTTGTTGGCGGTAGAACAGTTCGAGCACCAGACGTTCGATGTAGTCTTGAGAGCAGCTAGGAGGCATGAGTATACCTCCCAGAGGATCGTGGATAGGACCGGAGGTAGGAAGCGGTCCCACAGTCAGATGCACCAATTATCAGCTCCAGCCCTGCAGCTAGGGGATTGACCATTGGAACTCCGAGGCGGGCGGCCTCAGTAACGTCGGTTCAGCATTCGATCCCGACCTACCCGCAGCAGCAGAAGCATAAGCAGATTTCCGCGATAGGATATTCTCATTGCGGGAAGCCAGGGCATGTGGTGGCAGACTGTCGCAGGGTGCAGGGATTGTGCCTGGCTTATGGAGCAGCAGATCATAGGATAGGGGCTTGCCCGAATAGTGGTGGTTCATCAGCATCCAACCCTTCTAGCTCTTCGGTGAGAGGACCGGCCCCAGCACCAGTTCAGCAGCAGCAGTATCAGTCTTCGAGGCCCTTGCCGCCTCAGTCTCAGGCATTCCAGCAACAACACCCCCAGCAGTATGCACAAGCCTAGGCTCAGAACCAGAATAGACAGAGAGGTTTCCAGCAGAGGGGACCAGTAGCCAGAGGACAAGGTCAGGCCATGATGATGACTATGGAAGAAGAAGTTGCACCAGGTGAGGTTGTGGCAGGTACTATTCTCGTCAACTCCTCTCCAGCGTCTGTATTATTTGATTCTGGTGCATCGCATTCATTCATGTCTGCATGATTCGCGACACGGATAGGATTGGAGCCCGAGTCATTATCAGTGAGGCTCAATATACTTACTGGTAATGGTCTTGTGGGAGTAGATCGAGTGTTTTCCTCGTGTCGGGTCGTAGTTAGCGGTAGGGAGTTCCCCGCTAGATTCATAGAGTTTCCTATGGCAGACTATGATGTAGTCCTAGGCATGGATTGGTTGAGGAACCAGTATGCTAGAATAGACTGCCATATTGGCAGAGTTGTCTTTAGTATCCCCGGCGAGCCAGAGTTTTCATTTTCCAGAGACGCAGTGGAGCCATCTTCCCCAGCATTGCGGATGGCAGTAGCAGCAGTGCAGTTACCCCGGATAGTTGAAGAGTTTCCAGATGTCTTTCCAGAGGAGCTTCCAGGGATGCCGCCAGAGCGGAAGATTGAGTTCACTATAGACTTGATTCCCGGGACAGCACCAGTATCAGAGCGAGTCTAAAGGATGGCGCCTTCAGAGTTGGAAGTTTTGTACAAGATGATTGAAGAACTGAGGACCAAGGGATTCATCCGTGCAAGTGGATCGCCTTGGGGAGCCCCGATGCTTCTTGTGAAAAAGAAAGATGGTACGTCCAGGCTATGTGTTGATTATCGTACCTTAAATTCGGTGACAATCAAGAACAGATACCCTCTTCCGAGGATAGATGACTTGTTTGATCAACTCAGAGGGGCTTCAGTGTTCTCGAAGATCGACTTGCGGTCGGGATACCACCAGATCAGAGTCAGAGAGCAGGACATCCCGAAGACAGCATTCAGATCAAGGTATGGACATTGGGAGTTCCTTGTTATGCCCTTTGGAGCGACCAATGCGCCGGCCGTATTCATGGACCTCATGAATCGCATTTTCAAGCCTTACTTGGATCAATTTGTGATCGTGTTACTAGATGACATCCTGCTCTACAGCAAGAGTGAAGCAGAGCATGAGCAGCATCTCAGAGTCGTCCTCCAGACGCTTAGGGAGCATCAGTTGTACGCCAAGTTCAGTAAATACGAGTTCTGGCTCGATCGCATTTCGTACTTAGGTCACATCATTACCCGAGGAGGAGTGGAAGTGGATCCCCAGAAGATTGTGGCTATCGAGTCATGGCCGGTACCCAGCTCAGTGGCAGAGGTTCGCAGTTTCCTTGGATTGGCCGGCTACTACCGGCGGTTCATTTCAGATTTCGCAAGGATTTCAGCGCCGATGACCCAGTTGACCCGCAAGGATGTGCCGTTTGTTTGGACAGCAGAGTGTCAGGAATAATTTGAGAAGTTAAAGCAAGGTTTGATAACGGCTCCCATTCTCACCCTTCTAGATGGGACCGGAGGATTCACGATTTATTGCGACGCTTCAGGCAGAGGATTGGGGTGTGTCTTGATACAGCATGGGAAGGTAATATCTTATGCGTCACGTCAACTACGTGATCATGAGAAGAATTACCCGACCCACGACTTGGAATTGGCGGCGGTAGTGTTTGCTTTGAAGTTGTGGAGACACTACTTGTACGGAGATAGAGTAGAGATCTTTACTGATCATAAGAGCCTGAAGTATGTTTTCACCCAGAAGAACCTTAATATGCGGCAGAGAAGATGGCTCGAGCTACTGGTGGACTATGATGTGGATTTGCAGTATCGTCCCGGGAAGGCCAACGTTGTAGCAGATGCATTGAGCAGGAGAGCCGGAGTTTATTTTCTGACGGCGCAACCAGAATTATTGGCAGATCTTCAGAAGATGGGAATTGAAGTGGTTCTTCCAACCAGCGTGGCATTGATGGCCAGTCTACAGGTTTAGTCCAGCATAGTTGAGAGAATCCGGATGGCGCAGTCAACAGATTCCAAGATCCAGCGACTCAGAGCAGAATGTGAAGCAGGAAGAAGGCCAGAGTTATGTATCCATGAAGACGGTATACTTCGGTACGGCACTCGTCTTTGTGTACCCAGTGGAGATATCAGACAGGAAGTCATGGCAGAAGCCCACAGTTCACAATATTCTATTCATCCGGGTGGTACGAAGATGTACCGTAATATTCGTCAGCATTTCTGGTGGAATGGCATGAAGAGGGAGATAGCCCAGTTTGTCTCTCGGTATTTGGTTTGCCAACAGGTTAAAGCTGAACATCAGAGGCCCGCTGGACTTCTTCAACCCTTACCGATCCCAGAATGGAAATGGGAACATATAACCATGGATTTCGTGACCGGATTGCCCAGATCTCCGGCCGGCAGAGATGCTATTTGGGTAATTGTGGACAGGCTTACCAATATGGCACACTTTCTCCCATTCAGAGTTGGACAGTCAACGGCGCAGCTAGCAGAGATGTATCTCAAGCAGATCGTCAGGCTTCACGGTGTGCCAGTCAGCATCACCTCGGACAGGGATTCAAGATTCACATCACACTTTTGGCGCAGCTTGCAGAAGAGTTTGGGGACTCGCCTTCAGTTCAGCTCAGCTTATCACCCGCCGACGGATGGTCAGTCAGAGCGCACAATCCAGAATCTTGAAGATATGTTGAGATCTTGTACCCTTGACTTCGGTGGTTCATGGGAGAATCATCTGCACCTGGTGGAATTCTCGTACAACAACAGTTATCAGGCCAGTATCCAGATGGCACCCTTCGAGGCTCTTTATGGCAGGAAATGCAGATCCCCGCTAGCATGGAACGATGTCGGGGAGAGGCAGATGCTCGAACCCGAAATGATTTTCCAGACGGTTGAAGTGGTCAGGAAGGTCAGAGATCACCTCCGAGTTGCCCAGGACCGCCAGCGCCATTGGGCTGATGTTCATCGGCGTCCCTTAGAATTTGCTGTCGGCGACCATGTATTCCTTAGGATCTCGCCTAACCGCGGCGTCATTCGCTTTGGCGTGCGGGGAAAGCTTAGCCCTAGGTATATAGGGCCGTTCGATATTCTAGAGCGAGTAGGAGATGTATCCTATCGTCTCGCTCTTCCGCCGTCGCTAAGTGAGGTGCATGATGTATTCCATGTGTCCCAATTACGACGGTATATTCCGGACCCGAGCCACATCCTAGACCATTCGGAATTGGTTGTTGGTACCAACCTTTCGTATGAGGAAAGGCCCTTGTCTATTTTGGACCGGAGGAAAAAGATACTCAAGAACAAGACTATTAAATTAGTCCGTGTCGCTTGGGGTCATCACTCTCTAGGTGAGTCAACGTGTGAGCGTGAGGACGACATCCGATCGCGATATCCCTACCTGTTTGACTCGTGAGGTATAATGTCTTTCTTATGCCTTACGTTTTCCCTTTCTTGCTTGCATTGTATGATTGTATGATTGAACTGCTTAGTGTAGCTTGCCTGTGCTTAGTGTAACTTGTCGTGACAATCTCTAGCTCCTTGATTAAATTCTGAAGACGGAATTCTTTTAAGGTGGGTAGAGTTGTCACCCTCATTTTCCGTATTTCTCGTATTTTATATTTATACTCGTATCTGGATTTTGGCATGTATTTTTTTTCTCAACTTGTAGAATTTTGGCATTTCTCATATTTTGGGTTTTGACATGGCTCGGTTTTAATTGGATTAGGTTGGTTTGGTTCGGTTTAATGTGTATTGGAACACCTTAGCCTATGCTCCACCCTCAACACACCACATCCCACCTTCTTTAAAACTCTACCAACTTCTTCTCTCTCCTCATAAACCTCCATTAATTTCTTCTTCTTCTTCTTCTTCCTCCACACAACTCTCCCAACCCATAGGCAAGTGCACCTTGCCACCACATGAGAATCCTATTTTATTTGTCCATTTGCTAGTTTAGGACATGGTGATCAACATTAGAACTTGGTATTTTGTGATTTAGAGTCTCCATTGTTCTAGATCTAAGTTTTTCCTATTTTCGGTTTTGCATGGTTTTGATCTATTTAAGTTGGATTTTTATGGGTTTTGATGTTTCCACGTGGAAGAGAATTCCATTTCACCCAAATTGGAACCTTGGAGATCCGGATTTGGAGTCCGAATGGCCAAGTTATGAACTTTTGAAGCTTTGGGTTCAACCATGGAGTTCTTGCTGGTTTGGAGAAGACAGTGAGCAGTGTGCAGAGCTTTTTAGCTTACGCCACTGTGCTGCGCGCGCTCTTTAGCGTAGCGTACGCAGACTTGAGTACGCTTCCTGTTGGAAGCGTGTCTCTTGCGTACGCAGACTTGAGTACGCTTCCTGTTGGAAGCGTGTCTCTTGAATACGCTTCCTGTTGGAAGCGTGTCTCTTGCGTACGCAGACTTGAGTACGCTTCCTGTTGGAAGCATGTCTCTTGCGTACGCAGACTTGAGCGTGCCTTGGTACGCAGACTTGAGCGTGCCTTGGTACGCAGACTTGAGCGTGCCTTGGTACGCAGACTTGAGCGTGCCCTGGTACGCAGACTTGAGCGTACGTATGACCTGAGCGTACGTTTTCCCCTGCGTGCGTGCTTTTGTGCGTACGCTTCTCCCCTGCGTGCGTGCTTTTATGCGTACGCTGCTCTCCTGCGTGCGTGCTTTTGTGCGTACGCTGCTTCCCCCTGACCCCCTTGCTTAACCCATTGGCTCTTGGAGTATTGGTTTTATTTCTCGACTTGGTTTCTCTTTTGGGGATTGGATTTTCCTGAGATCTGTTCAACACAGCACGACTATCTTGACCCGACACGGTCTAAAACGATTTGCAAGTAATTATTTATGACTAGTACGGTTTTCGGGATTTTCTGTAAATTATGATCCTGGTATTCTCTGATCTCCTTGCTAATGACCCAGTGGGGTGCACACCTAACTTGTAACTTGTAATTAATCCTTGTGACTTGATAACTTGATAGTGGCCCGTGGCGGCGCACTCCTGACTTGTAGTATAACTTGATAACTTAATGCTGTTGCGACGGCTAACTTAGTTTGACCTGCCTTGACACCGTGGGTGGTTCTTCCTTGCTTGCTTATTAAATCCACTTGTCCTGTCTTGCATCATGTCTAGGATGGGACTCCTGAGTACCACGGTCAGGGGTACCTACCAAAATGGATTGAGGTTAATAACTAGAATAACACAGTAGTCATGAAGAGATGACACAGCTACAGGCAATCCCGTTTCCTGGGCGCTCTTGGGATCTGTAGCCTGCCGTCGAGTAGGGCACATTTCCAGCACACCGTCGCGTGTTGCACCCTCTAAGTCACCTAAGGGTACATTTGTCTCCCGGGCGATGTACCCACCAGAATTCAACCCCTAATTTTCAACCTGGGTAACCTGGATGGTCTGCAGGGCTTGTGGCTGTGGAATCATCTTACTGCATCTTGTTAGTAATTAGGTTTGTGATAACCCTAGTTAGTTAAAGTAGTAAACCGTAGTATCTGCTTGGCCGTGATTGATTGAATGAAGTATAACCAGTCTAGTCATGTCTTGATCCAGTACAAGATTGCTTCCTGTCTTAATTTCTTACATTATTATCTTGCCGATAAATGGTGGGGAACCAAGTTCTGTTCAGATGAAGGGTTACAACTCCGGTCCTTGTTTGGTTTACGGGTTGTAACCTGGCTATCGGAATAGTTCCATGGTTATCTTGTCGTATATCATCCTGACATGTTTTCATAAATTCTAGTGTTAATATTAGATTTCTTGTGCTAATTGCTGGCTTTTGTTCTTATTTCGTGGCCCCCTTGTGGCACTTGCTCTTTCTGGGGTTGACCCAGCTGGTTTTGTGTGGCCAAATTTTGGAGCAGCTCCCGAGGATCTACCAAGCTTCCAGTCCAATGGTGACAACTAGACGGAACCCGGGCCAAGAGTGGGTTTTCCTTTTTGTCTTGCCCACTTTATTGTAAAACTATTCTTTTGAGGCGTTTAGCCGGCGAGCACCTGTTAGCTCGATGCACTTTTACTTACTGTCTACCTACGGGCTGTAAACATGATTAACAAATCCTAGGGTTGATCATGTACGACTAAACTCTTGCTAGTCCTAACATTTTGTAACGACTAGCTTCATGATCAGCTGAATATGTAATATTTGGGACGCCTTATTATTGTATATTTAATGATCATACATCTTGCGACCTTACTTACTTGCTTGTGATTGAGACATTAGGCTTGTTCATGACCATAAGAGACTGTTGGCTTGTAGTAAACCCTCATATATCTAGACAGCCGTGACCGTATATCGAGGTGGTTTCTATTTCAATATACGTAGCTGGCTATGTCTGCCCCCGCTCTCCAGTATTCTGGTTCTAGGGCGTGACAGGCACGACTCTGGAGGCTACTCCTGAATGCTGGACTTGATCTCCAGGTTGTTGCTGGTCCGCGGGAGGTGCTTCGCCTTGCTGATCGGCAGGTCCAGGAACAATGCCGCTGAAGAAGACGACATAGGGAATAATAAGTGTAGGTCCTAAAAATCAAGTTGCACCCATCAAAGAAGTCATAAAAATCAAATTATGCATCCTTCAAATGAATTGCGCAGAAGACAGATTGCGTAACAATTCGATTGCGCGGACTAAACTGCGCACTCATCCAAGTGCGCAAGCTGACGTGGCCTCATCATCATTACCTGACAGAGAATCAGATCTTCTGATAACTGACAGCACGGAGAACGAGAAAACTGTTCGTTTATCGTGCAGCACAGTGCTCGAGGACAGCTGCACATACAGCACAATCTGCCAGACTCTCTGCCGCGCAATCCATCCCAGTGCAGTCCATCCCAGCGCAATCCGAAGCCAGCGCAATTTAGGTGGCGCACTCCATCAAGATAACTGACAATGTACACGTGGCCTTCATGCCGTCAATTACTCACCATGTGGCAACCGTCTGTACACGATCAAACACATTTCAATCAAATAATGCCACGCGTCATATACAGATGGTCCACGATCGAGTAACTGCCTGCACAGTTCATTGCCTGCGCCATCCAAAGTGTGCGCAATCCAACCTGCACAAGTCAGAATAACTAAAAGTTAGTTATTTCCAGAACTCTATAAATAGAGTTTCAAGCCTTCATATCACATACAAATATATATCAGAAGTCATCATCAGAGATCAGGAGTTCTTGCCAAAAGTGCTGCTGCAATCTTCAGAGGCTACCGTCTTCAAAGTTCACATCGTCTAAGGGATAAAGCGATCGTCATTCAGATCGGATTTCTATAGTTGTACTTTTCCAGAATTCTTGTAATCTTCTTACAAAGTTTGTTGAAATAAAGATCAACTTTTTGTTTTTGCAAACAAAATGGCGACTTTGCTGGGGACGACTTTCTCCTCCGACGAGGAAGTAACAACTCAATGTGACGTTGCGTCTATCGGAAAGACGCAGAAGACGCTGGTTGTAAAGGTCAACCAGACAGCCTACAAAGCGATGATCAACTCCAGGACCACCCCTCGCACTGCAACAACTTCTGCCACGAGCAAAGTTCACCCAGTGTGGGTCCCCAAGACTGTTGCGCAGTCCACTGCTTCTGCTCAGCCTGCTGCGTAGTCTACTGCCTCTGTTCCTAAGACTGCTGTCTCTGTTGCACAGTCTACTGCTACTGCTCATTCGTAGTATGCTGCTCCTCTTTCCAGTGCACAACCTACTTCCTATGCTGCCCTGTCAAAGTGCAAGACTCCTATTCCTCTTGCGCAGTTGGCTGCAACTCTGCCTGCGCAATCCACTACTCTAGCAACCAGAGTGCAACACAAATACTCTGATAACAAGACTCCTGCTGCGCAAGCCACTGTGACTGAGGCCAGAAGACTTTTTGCCAGAGTTACTCATGCGCAACCTGCCAGTGCGCCATCAACCCATGCGCAAGCTGCGCCAGCGCAGTCTAAGGGAGACAGCCCTTTGGCTAATCTCTCCTCTTCCCACAGCAAGGGGAAAAGCTCTGCTACTCCTCTCAAGCACCCTGTTGCTCCTGCGCAATCCACTGGAGGTAGTCTTTTGGCTATTCCTCCTCCTCCCCAGAACAAAAAAAAGGCCCGTTGGTCTTTTCTCCAACTTCCGCGTCACACTACTTGAAAGACAACAGAGGAAAACGCTCTTTAGCTAACCCTTCTTCACAAAACAAAGGAAAAGGCCCTTTGGCCTTTTCTCAGTCTTCTTCGGTTTTTACCGTAGAAGATCAATCTGAACGTGCTCCGGCACTAGTCAGTACAAGAACTCTTTCCAATAAGGGTTCTTCTTCCCTCCTTGCCAAAGGGAAGTGTACTGATCAGAGAGGTATTCTGCCTACTCCGGTAGCAGAATTCCAAGATCTCCCAACCCTCAAAATCTTCCGTTCAAGACAGGGAAAATTGCTAGTGTCTCAGACAGAAACCCCTGGGGGTGAGTTTGCTGATCTAAGAACTTATCTCAATCGACCAACTTCGGTGAAACGCAAACAGCCAATGCCGAAGACCAATCAGCATCAGAAGCAAACTTCCAGGATCAAAAATTCGGACACCTATGCCAATAAAATGAGTACTTCCCTGTACACTCAGGGGACAAAACATTTGAAGAACCGAAACCATGTTCCGAATGTTGTCAAAGAACACATTCCTCGAACTTCTTCTCGTCCCGTTGTTGTTCCCGATCTCCGAGAACACCTCAAGCAAAAACGGGACAACATCTCAACATCCCCAGTGCAACCATTTGGAAACCATTGCAACCACAAGATTGTCATCAAGTGTTGTTGTCAGACAACAAGACGATCTGTCTTCGATCGTCTGAACTTTACAACCTCTGAACCTATGTCTGAAGATGAAGACGAAGTTTTGTACGCTTCCATCAACATGACTTCCAGAGACACTGGGGGTAGGAAGTGCTCCAAGCACGGCAAGCCTCGCTGTTTGCAAAAACAAAAGTTGATCTTTATTTCAACAAACTTTGTAAAAGATTACAAAAATTCTGGGAAAGTACAACTGTAGGAATCCAATCTAAAAGACGATCGCTTTATCCCTTGGACGATGTAGAACTCCTGAACTCTCTGATATTTCTGAACTTTTTGTCTGATGTCTGATCCCTAGAATGAAGACTTGAAACTCTATTTATAGAGTTCTGAAATAACTAACTTTTAGTTATTCTGAAGGGCGCAAGTTGGATTGCGCATGCACTGGATTGCGCAGCACTAGACTGCGCAGGCAGTTGTCTGATCGTGGGCCAACTGTCTTGGACATATGGCATCATCTGATTAAAATGTGCATGATCGTGTACAGACGGTTGCCACGTAGTGAGCAATTGATGGCATGAATGCCACTTGTACATTTGTCAGTTGTCATGATGAAGTGCGCTGACTTTGGATTGCGCTGAGATAGACCGCGCTAGGGTAGACTGCGCTGGCATGGACTGCGCTGCAGGCAGATTGTGTTGCATGTACAGCTGTCTTCGAGCGCTGTGTGGCACAATAAATGAACAGTCTCCTCGTTCTTTGTGCTGTCAGTTGTTAGAAGATTTGATTGTGTCAGGTAATGATAACATGGCCACGTCAGCTTGCGCACTTGAGAGTGTACGCAGTCCAGTCTGCGCAATCTGTCTTCTGCGCAATTCATTTGCAAGATGTATTTTTTGATTTTTATGACTTTGTTGATAGGTGCAACTTGATTTTTTAGGACCTACAAGACCCCCTTCAAAGTTTTCGAAAGTTGAATTTATTCAAAATTTCGAAATACTTTGAATTTTGAATTTTCAATCAAGTTGCGCACGTGATGATGCTGTTTGCACAATCGGAGGGATTACTCCTATTTATTCGGCACAATCTGAGGCGGCCGTTGCTCTTTGAAAAACTATAAATAGTTCTCTTCGTTCTTCATATTATTCTTTACTTGTTTTCATTGTGCTTTGAGAGAGAAATCCCTGAGCCTACTCCGACTTCACTCTTTCTTCTCCGTTGACTTCATGGCCTCCAAGCGTTCCTCTGCCTCCGACAAGGGCAAGGCCCCCGCCGAGTCTTCGGCTTGGGTTGCGCCGCGTCTTTCCCGACACGAAGCTGCGCACCCTGCTTTGAGAGGTAGACAACTCGATCGAAAACCCTTTTTAAGGTTTTTTCGACTTTACTGAATCTCAAAATCTATCTCTTTTTAGAGATGTGATCATACTGCGCCATCCTGTTTAGGGTTTTGGTTGCACGAACCCATTATTCTTCATTTTTATGAAGAATATCTTCTCGCGCAATCGGTTGAATTGCGCTGGCAAAAGTCCGCACGATCGGCTGTTTTGCGCAAGATTGTCAGCGCAATCTGATGCTTGTGCAATCTGATATATGCGCAATCTGATGCTTGCGCAGTATGATATCTGTGCAATCTGATGCTTGTGCAGTATGATATCTGCGCAATCTGATGCTTGCACAATCTGATATCTGCGCAATCTGATGCTTGCGTAATCTGATATTTTGCGCAATCTGATGACATAATTTCTAACTTGACTTGTACTAAATTTTGGTTTTTTTTCTGTCTGATGCAGTTGATACCAGAGAGGATTCGAATTATGAAATCTTCATAGGAACTTTAGCTGAACCAGATTTCAAAGAAGACTTATCCCATGTACTCTTCCCCCAATATGCCCTTCCATCTTCTCGCCAAGCTATCCTGATAGCTCAGGATAACGAGACCTTGTTGAGTCTGATGAATGGACAGCCGTTGTAATCTGCTGACGCTGTCACTCACAAAAAGCCTATGTTGCTCTTTGGTGAAGCCATTGACAAAAGTTTTCAACCTAGACCCCGAGTTGAGTCGAAAACTTTCTCAAGGAAGGAGAAATTGATCCAGTTGCCAGACATAGCTAGATGCCTCCCTCTAGCACGGTATGCTCATGCAAGCCATCCTAGGAGGATGGATTGGGACATCACTCCCCTTCAACATGCACGGACGGGAAAAATCTGTGTCAAGAAAGGCCCGAACAATAGGGACATGTTTTATAGCTCTTCTGAGCGTCACGACACTCTACTGAGAGGGTTGAAGCCAGGTTGTATCCCTCCTGAGAACTCGTCTTTGTTGCTGCCGGTAAGAATACCGATTTTTGCCAACGAGTATGCCAAGACGGAGGGCAGGTATCCTGACCAAGACATCCGACTGACCGGTTTGGTAAATCCGGATAACAGAAGGTGGAATTGTATAGCCAACTGGGTATTGGCTCAATTTGAAGATAAGCTTAGAGAAATCGAGCTTTATAACGCGGTTCGTGCTACCGTGTATGGCTTCCATCCAAACCCTCATCTGTTTTTAGCTCTGGCAGAGAGGTATAACTACAGGACAGGGACGTTCATGACGCCCTGCGGGGAGATGGGACTGGCACTCCATGAGATGAAGTATATCTCATGCCTTCCAATGGGAGACTGCCCTTACGAGGAGTATGTTCCCACGAACGACGAGTTAGATAGACTGCATCGAGAAAATCCAGAAATGGTAGCAGTTTTCGAAGAACTACTGTGCCATTATAATATATGTTCTTTGTATTACAAGAGCGGCTCCTTTGGCGTATGTTATTCCTCCAAATGGTTACCATATCTTTTTCTGAACCATATCGTGGAGAAAAAGACCAAAGATCATGACTCCTGCAACCCAACTTTCTTTTAACCTCTCAGCCACAGTGAGGTTATAAAACTGATGGAGGAAAATAAGAAGATGGATATTAAAGTTACTGATGAACATCAATACCCTCCGTTGAAGCCCGAAGATTTTGTTGAAAGCTTTATCAGAATGGGCTACAGGCCCATGTCACAAGAAGCTCAGCTGGCAGGCTTTTTAACATACTGGCTCTGCCGTTTTGTTGTTCCTGGGGCCAGCGCCGTGGACCGCTTCCACTGCGGCGTACTCTTCGCTGCCGTCCGGTTAGTCTTCGACTACCGGATGGATTTGCTATCAGCGATGACCTGCAGAATAAATGTAGGACTTCGGCTGTATGTCGATTCAATGATCAAGTAGAAAGGTGAGAAAGGGAACTTCCCAAGACTGGAGTTGCCCTACACCTATCTATTTGGATGGTTGCTTCTGCATCATCCATCTCTGATGAACCCTGACATGGGGGCAGTTAGCAGCAGCTTTCTGCGTAGATTCTCCCGAGGCAAATGGGTATACGTTAGTCTGAAGGACTGTAGGCGTGCCCTCAACCTTGGCAAGGGATGGAACTTTTACAGCTTCGCTCCTTCAGCTGGGTACGAGTTCATGGCAGCAAATATGGTTGATCTGGGGAGACAGCCACTGGGCCGAGCAGCTTTCGACTGGCTGAAGGCGATTAGACCCTCATATTTGGTATACAGATTTGAGGAGGAATGCTACCTTGAACCATATTTGTCGAGCCGCTTCGCTCGTCAATTTGGTTATGACCAATTCCATGTGGGCAATGCAATCACTTGCCTACAAGAAAAAGGGTACCTAATTGATGGTGCGAGAGCATGGGCATACTACAATGCTCGAGACACTAGGACGGTGTTCTCGATGCCAAATAAGAATGATAGTGGCCCAAGAATGCTGTACATATATTCATTGTTCTATACAGCTGCCAATACATTTGCTAAGAATTTTAATCTGGTGGATAGCTTCGCAACAGCAACCCGTCTGAAGAAAGGAGCCACTGCTACATTAGCTCCAGCCAATGACGAATAACATGAACCGATAGACGATCCACTAGAAGCTTCCAGAGAAGTAAACTTCCCAGAGGAAGTCAATCAACCACTAAGAATTTCTCTGAAAGTGGTTAAGTCTCCGGCCAAGGAGAAGAAGAGAAGGAGAGAAGAACCTTCTTCTCCAGTCGCGAAGAAGAAGTTGATCTTGGAACCATCATCAGAGAAGGTCACTACTAGATCACAATCCCGACAATTGGCTGAATCAGCCCGAGAAGAAGCAGCTACGCCGACCTCTATTCAGAAACAGGTCGAGGTAGTAAATGTAGAGAGTCCTGAGAGGCCTCTGCATAGAAAGAAACTAGCCCACAGAAGAAGAAAAATGGTCTCTCCTCCAAGGCAAATATTGTCTTCGGTGGTAATAAATGCTGCAGCGGGAATTACTATGTCATCTCCCACTCCCGTCTCTGAACTTAGTCCAGAGCAAAGAGAGACAACTGAACAGAGAGAGGAGGCGGCAGAGCCCATGGAAGAAGTTGAACAAAGAGATGAGGCTGCAGAGCCTAGAGAAGATGAGGCTTCACGATCTCCTCTGCCAGCAATAGAAACGACTCAGCTTCCTGCCACACCGGGAGCAGTCCGTGAAGAGGAAGATCGTCTTATGATCGAGGCATTGAATGATTGTGACTTCGGCTATCAAGAAGATGCTGATCATGCCGCTGCTACTGTTAGTGAAGAGGCTCCCGAAGATAGTGAAAGTGAGGAGAGCACATCTTTAGAGGCTGTTGATGAGACACAAAATCCTGAAGCAGACATTGAGGTCCAGACATCTCCCAGAGCTGTTGATGATACCTTGGATGCTGAGGTGCAAGTATCTCCAGAGAAGATTGCAGATGAAGAAGTGAACTTGGAGGAAACTCCTGCTGTTGATCCCCAAGGTATTGAATAAAATTAGCAATCTTCTTTTAATAGATAGCTTGATAGCTGACATTTTTATTCTTATCCATACAGAACTCGAATCTTCTCCAGCTCCTCCAACATGCACAGATATAATACCTGAGATGACGATAGTTAGCAGCAGTCGTCACTTGTCAGGTGGCTCTGAAGCATGCAGTAGCCAGGCAGTAATGTCTGAGGCTACTTCTGCTAGGCCGAAATCTATTCCAACAGATGACAGGCCTGATGTCGGACCAAGCCACGGTAAGATTGCTTTCTACTTTTAAACTTTTCTATAGCTGCAAATGACAGACAAAATAATAAAGTCTATCTGTTTTTGCAGAGGAACAACCGGGAGGAGCAACTAGCTCTACTCTAGCTCCTTTATTTAAAGAGCCTTCCATCCAAGTGCAAGAGACTGAACGTCCCGTCGCTTCATCGTCAACAGGAGTAGCTGCTACTCCTGGTGCTTTGGCTACCAATCAGTTTGTTATTAAATCATTTACCAAGTTCTTCTTTGATTCATTGGGGCCTTTAATAGATAGAGTGATGGAGAAGAAAGAAGCTGATTTCTCCACGGTTAGAGATCCAACCTCTTACTTGGTAAATGCCATCCGTAATCAAGGAGACGAGGCCCAGGCTACTTTTCTTGAGCACATATTAGATAAGCTGGAAACCTCAGTCAAGAGTTACAAAGAGCTGAGTAAAAGAGAGGTAGATCTTTTAGTACAAGCCGAATTTGAACGAATGTCTCAAGAAGCTGCAGTTGAGAGAGTCAACTTCCAAATTCTGTTGGATGCTTTCACTGCTAAGTCTGCTGAGTACAATTCTAAGGTAGAAACGGTGACATCTGTTACTGAAAGAAAAGAAAGGAGGATTGCTGAATTGAAAGCGGAGATTGCCCGTCTTCAGGAAGAACTGGAAGATGAGGTCATCCAACATCAAACTACAATTCAACAACTTGATGTTCCAACCCAAGAAAGGGATGAATATGCTGCAGCTCATCAACCTGAAATCACTCGTCGAATGGTGACTCTACCAACCTTCAATGAGAAATCTGGGATGGAAGAAGCCAGGAAGAGAGTGATGGAATCTTGTGAAGAGCGTCTGCAAATTTTGAAGCAGCAAATTGCCAATTTGATGACACCTCCAGCTTAATGTAAAAATATCTTGTATCTTCTTGTTTTACAATATGAAGCTTTGTAATGTCTTGAATTTTGATCAATAAAAGACATTTTTGTGGCTCTATTATTTGTTGCATATCTTGGTTAGATATAAATAATAGAAGTAGAAAATATATTCAGAGGTACAGGACATGATATATTTCTTGATCTTGGAAAATAATCATATTCATTATATCTGCTCAGAGGTAATATGGACGTGGCAAATATAATTTATTGAATATCATTATATCAATAGACAACTTAATCAAAGATGACAAGTTGCTGATAAGAACGAATTGGATAATTTGTCAAAATGTGAGAACGAAATGAATCGTCGGGATGAATGTAATAAACGGACAGGCCGTCAAATGATGAACGGGTGAGCCGTCAAGTGGATGTAATAAATGAATGGGTAAGCCGTCGGATGATGAACGGACGAACCGTCGGATGAATTGTGGATGGAATGAAAGGGTAAACCGTCGGATGATGAACGGGCGAACCGTCGGATGAATGTGTCGCTTCATAGTCTTATGACGCTCTGTCTATAAATAGAACAGAAAACCAGATGAGATGGTCACTTTCACTTTTCAGCATAAATATGTCGTCTGGAGATGCATCCAGGAAGGCTGAGATCGTCCCGAAGGTGGAAGCGGAGACTGAAGAACATCCAGTCGAGCCGGTTCAACAAAAGCATATGGCAGTGGGCGAAGGTTCATCTGATCCTAAATCGCCAAAGGACATCTTGGGCTTCCTTCTCGAACCAGAGAAGACTGAAGAAGAAGAAGCTATGAGAATGGCTGCTTGCAAGTTCTTGGTGGGTTCCAGCAAGAATGTTCTCGACTCTTTCGCTGATCATGTCTTTGACAAGGACGGCAGTGGTACGCGTCCTAATTTTGAGAAGGATGATAATGACCTTCCTTGATATTATGTATTATCATTCAAGATGAAATAAAACTGAATTTTTATTTATAAACTTGTCTGATAATTACAACCATTGTCTGTTACATTTACACATAATATTTCTTGAGGAATTTGCAATTGATGGGCATTATTGCAACTCGACTGTCTAGCTCTGTGAGTTGATAGGCTCCATTTGAGAAAACTTTGCTCACGATATATGGACCTTCCCATTTCGCATCGAACTTGTCTTTGCTTGAGTGAGTCATAGTCATAGGACGTCTGACAGTTAGAACGAGCTCTCCTTTCTGAAAGGCTCTGACTTTAACTTTGCGGTTGAAAGTCTTTCAGATGCGGGCTTGGTACAACTCAATATGCTGTTGAGCCATTAACCGCTTCTCATCGAGCGCTTCCAAAGGTAGAACTGCTTCACAGCCATACACCAAAGAGAAGGATGTACAGCCTATAGGGTTGCGGATCGTAGTTCGATAGGCCCAAAGACATTCTCTAAGCTTTTCACTCCAGTTTCGTTTGTTAGTAGATACAAACTTCTTGAGGAGCTTGATGATAGCCTTGCTGAAGGCTTCAGCTAAGCCATTAGCAGCAGAATTGTAGGCTGTCGAAGCAACATTATTAATCCGGTGATCATCACAGAACCGTGTGAACTTTTGACTGATGAATTAAGGTCCATTGTCGTGGATGATTCTTCGAGGTACACCAAATCGATAGATAACATGGTGTTTGATGAAGTTGATGACGCTGCTGGTCTTGACTTTAGTCAATGGTATAGCTTCGGCCTACTTAGAGAAGTAGTCGGTTATTGCCAGTATAAACCGATGTCCTCTAGAAGAAGGAGGATTGATGGGACCGATGATGTCCATGCCCCAAGCTTCAAAAGGCCAGAAAACAGCAGTCGGATGAAGAAATTCCGATGGTTGATGAATGAAGTCTGCGTGGATTTGACAAGCTCGACATTTTCTCGCATAATCGATGGCATCAGATACCATAGAGGACCAGTAGTAACCCATGCGTCAGATGCAATCCTGTAGTTTAGGACCGGGCTGATGTGCTCCACAGACACCGTCGTGAGCTTCACGTAATAATTGCTTTGCTTCATCACCAACAAGACAGCGTAAGAGCATGCCGTCATAAGTTCGCCGGTAGAGAGTTTTGGTGGTCTGATTGTAGTAGAATCGTAGAGATCGCCGACGAATACTCGTAGCCTCCTTGGGATCTTCAGAGAGTATATCATGAACTACGAAGTCGATGAAAGGAGTTCTCCAATCTTCATTGGTAACATTGACTTCAGTAAGATTACTGAACTCAATATTACGATTGTTTTCGATGCACAACAATTCCCGATTAGAGATGACCACTACCTGTTGTCTTCTGATGGGGATGGCTAAGACTGCTGCAAGATTGGCCAAAGCATCGGCTTCAGTATTGCAAGCTCGGCGTACATATTCGATGAAGAAGGCTTTGAATGATGTAGCCATGTTGATTGCCGCTTCAAAGTAAGGCACTAGATCTTGATGGCGAACTTCATAAGTTCCTCTGACCTGGTTAACAACCAGCTTGGAGTCGCCATAGACTTCGAGATACTCGACGTCGAGTTGTTTAGCTAGTTGAAGACCAATGAGTAGAGCATTGTACTCTGCCACGTTGTTGGAGCAAGGCTCATCTAAGGAATATGCTCTTTGAATAGCTGATCCGTCTGGAGAAACAAGGACAACTCCAACTCCTGCGACAATGGCACCATTGGGTCCAATCCTGGATGCCCCGTCAAAGAATAGACGCCAAGTAGGAAATTCTTCAGAGATTGTATTAGATTCCAAAGTCTCGTCTGGAATTTCATCGTATAGTTTGGACGTCTCTGGAACAGGATGAGCTGCTAAAATATCTGCCAATGCTTGACCTTTGACAGACTTTTGAGGAACATATACCATGTCATATTGGGCTAGCAGAATGGCCCATGTAGCCAGTCGAGAATTGAGTATGCTAAGCTTTTTCATCAGTACCCGTAGTGGATTAACTCGGGATATGACATGAATAGTTTGGCCAATAATATAATGTCGAGTCTTTTGAACAGCAAACATAAGAGCTAGGCATTCTTTTTCGACCAGACTATAACGGTGTTCAGCACCAATCATAGTACGACTGAGATAGTAGATGGCTTGTTCATGGCCTTCTTTGTTCTTTTGGACAAGTAAAGCACCTAACGAATGATCCATAGCACGGACATACATTAAGAATGGTATGCATGGCTCGTTGGTATGTTGCACCAGCGTTCTTGAGACCAAATGGCATGACAGTGTAGCAGTAGACTCCGCGAGGAGTGCGGAAAGAAGTGTGCTTTTCATCTTCAGGATGCATCCGAATCTAATTGTATCCGGAGAATCCGTCCATGAAAGATATTCTTTCAAACCCACAGGTGTTGTCAATCATGACATCCATGATAGGGAGAGGAAATTCATCTTTTGGACATGCTTCATTAAGATCCCAAAAATCGATGCAGACTCGAACTTTTTCAGTTTTCTTTAGAACTGGGACGACATTGGCTACCCAATCAGGATGCTGTTCTTCTCGAATAAAGCCATAAGCGATAAGCTTCTTGACTTCATCGTCGATTGCGTCCATCATTTTTGGCTTGAAATGTCGTTGCTGCTGTTTGACCGATTTTGCATTCGGCAAGATGTTCAATTTGTGAGTAGCAACTTTAGGATCTAGACCTGGCATGTCTTCATAGCTCCAGGCAAAAATATCAATGTATTCTTTGATAAGAAGAATTAATTCTTACTTATCTGTCTCTGGAAGGTTCTTGCGGATGAATATTGGACGAGGTGACCCGCTCTCTCCTACATCAACTTGAACTAATTGATCTTCGGTAGGAGGTTCTCTTTGTTCGAATCAGAGTTCCCATTGGGTATCCATTCGTTGAGCCCAAGGATCTGTTTCAGAACTTTCTTCAACATCCTCGTCATAGCCTTCTAGAAGTTCGACGGAGACCATGTTAGAAGATACAGTCGATCGATGAACTTGACCGATGCTGGTATCAGAATCCCATGATCTGGAATCAGAAGAGTTAGAGCGCTCTTCACTATCGGATTCAGAGGCTGCTGGGGATAATACCGGAGGTGAAGCATATCTGAGACCTCTTTTGGTCCTGCTGTAGTACATCTCTGACTTTCCTTTCGGAACAGCCGTACGAAGAGGCGTTCTTCTACCCTTACCGTAGTTGAGGCCACTCTTGAAGTCATAATCCATCTTTCGGATGATATCTTTTGATTGTTGACTGTAACGACAGAATTGAAGATGACCCGTATCGTTAATTTTGCTATCATCCGTATAACTGAATTGTTGTTCCGGTTCTTTACTAAAAAGGATTGGATTCTCGCCTTTCTTTTGAGCGGGAACAATACGATATGAATCTTTGGGATGTTCGAGTAAGACTTCTATTTGAAGAGATTGCACAACTCCCATCGTAAATGATTGAAAGCTATCTAACATGTTCAAATAGCACTTAGCATGATAAATGACATCAGTATACTGGAAAGTAGATGCTTTTTTTATTGATTTGTACATTTGTATTTACAGCAGGACCTTTAGCCTTAGCAGGCTTGGTCAGATTGATTACAAGAGGGGGAGAAGAAGAACGTGGAGGAGGATTGGCTTTGTTACGACGGAGGTCGATAACAAGCGGCTCAGAGGAGGTGAGCTCCCTTTTTTCCTTGTTATGAGATAAATCAATAACGAGTGGCTCAGAAGAGGTGAGCTGCCTTTTTTCCTTGTTACGAGATAAATCAATAACGAGTGGCTCATAAGAGGTGAGCTGCCTTTTTTCTTGTTACGACGGAGGTCAATAACAAGTGGCTCAGAAGAGGTGAGCTCCCTTTGATCCTGATCATCATCAGTTGATTGCTTCTGGACTGGCAAGTGACTAGCCAATGGTTTGGAAGACTGAGGACGAGAAACACGCCCTTTGACAGGTATGATGAGAGTATCATTAGGCACTGCTTCTTGCTCTTCTTCAGTGTCCAGAGACAGGACAACCTTCATGAATTCATCCTTGTACATACGAGCATCGTTGCAGTATGCTTCGACTCCCTTGAAAGGATAGAGATCAGCAACCTCCTTTTGCACCTCTCCATTATCATCGACATATTTAAAACATTGATGGAGAGTCGAAGGGACAATGTTATGCTCGTACGGAAATGGTCTTTCCAACAAAGCATTGTAGGAACAACCATGGTTATCAATGATGTAGAAGGTCACCTTGGTACGAAGATTGCCTATTTGGAGTTTTAGGCGAATCTTGCCCAGAGGTTCACTCCTTCCCTGGTTGAACCCGAAAATAGTGGTGATTGTACTGGAAAGACTATGCACTGGGATCTTCAGCGCATCCAACATTGTCTTCGACATGATACTGAGAGCAGACCCTGGATCTATCAGAATACGATCGACTTTCATCGAGTCGACATATCCTGTATAGTAGAGAGGACGGTCGTGCCTGTTTTCTTCCATCAACATGTCATCCTATGTGAAAGTTATGTTTGAAATTAACTCTAATACACTATGATAATGGAGGCAAGAGACTGGTTCTGCTTTCGGTTTCTTCAGAAGTGCTAGACAAGTTTCTGCCTGAGCCTCACTCAGAGTTTCCCGAGTCTCTTTGGAGAGGCGCAAGAGCTCGAAGATGGACAGCCGGGCCGGTGTATTGGCCAATTGAGCCAAGATATTAAAGTTGTAAGGCTTTTCAAGTCCGGAGGAAGATAATTTCTTCAAAGGTTTATCGAAGCGGACTTGCTGTTTGCCTTTGTCGGCTACCGTCGGCTTGGGAGGAATGGACACTACAACCGGTAAGGATACAGTAGGAATATCCTCAGTGGAAGCCGGCTGCACTGGAGCAGGCTCAGAAGAAGAAGCAGGATTCTCCTGAGTTTCAGGGTAATCCTTTAGATAGGCTTTCCCCGATCTATTGCCCAGCAGAATTTTTTCATCAACTATAGGGTCAAAAGACACCATATTGCAAGTCTTTGTCTTGCCTTTAGAGCGGTCTTTCTTCTTGGAGGAAGAGGGAAGTTCGAACTCTGAAGCAAGATCCGGATGAATCCACATAATCTCGCCGTTGTCAAGAGACAAGGGGACGAGACCTTCACTTCGTGGAGGAGGGAGATTCTCAATCTCAAGAGTAGCTCTGGGGATAGGAATGACACCGTGCTGCACCATCTGGGGCGGGAAATCACCGAACTGAACTGAGACCATATTTACGGTAACAGTCTTCTCGTCTTGCTGCAGAGTGACAACATCAGCATTGACCAGCTCCTGAATTTTGCCTTTGAGCACATAACATGCTCGAGTGGGATGTCCAATGAACCTGTGATAGACATAGTACTTGGGATGATCAGTCTTACCGACTTCATCGGGCTTCTTGGGATCTGAGAGTTGGAGCTTATTGCTTTTGATCAAGCAATCAAAGATGCTCACTGTGTCATTCTCGTCAAAAGAGTACTCTACTTTCGGACGAGGTTCCCTCGATGGAGGTGCTGAAGGAGTAGAAGTGGACGTAGGAGGAGCTACGTTGACCGCCATAGATTCTTTGTTCTTGTTCAAGTTGATATTCAAAGTTTCTTTTCCTTTGCGGTTGTTCTGGCGATTGCCACCACCCGATGTCTGGTGCTCATCCCGGTCAGGGTTAGACATTTGTACCCCTAGCTGCTTGAATTTGTTAGCGCTAACTTCAGCTGCTTTAGCGTTGACAATGAAAGATGGCCAGTCTGGGAACTGAGTAGATCCTGTCCAAATGCTGATAATAGGTAAAAGATTTGCCTTGCAGGTGTCTATGGTGACAGCGGCTGGAGTTCCAGGAGGCATTTTCAAAGCTTTCCGGCGGAACCTTTCAATGAAACTCTCAGCAGTTTTATTGTGCCTTTGTTTGATTTTATTGAGGGCTGACATAGTCATGTCGTTGATCCCTTCATAGAATCGTTCCAGGAAGATTTGCTTTAGGCCAGAGAAGAAGGTGATACAACCATCGGGCAAGCTTCTGTACCAATCGTATGCGACGCCAGCTAAACAGCCGACGAATACTCTGGTAAGAAGAGCGTCATTTGGTTGAAGTTGGACAGTCATAACCTCAAAGTGGTTAATGAACTGACTGGGAGAAGTGCTGTCATCAAACAGCGAGATGGTTGGGATTTTGTACTTCGGAGGAAATAGAACTTCCTTCCATTCAACTGGATAGGGTTGCTTGATCCCCAACCTCTGCAAGTTGTCCTTCTCATTGAAAGCTTCGAACTGAGTGCGTAGGAGCTTGACAGCTTCATTGGCATTTTCCACTGATGTAGAAGGAGCAGGCCGAATCACAGTATTGGGAGGAGGAACAGCATGATAAGCACTACCCCAGCACCTGATTGACTGGGTGTAGGTTGGATCTGTACAGGAGGTACTGGAAGAGATGCTACCCCCAGTCCTGCATTTACAGGCACCGATGATGCTATGATTTCAGGATTTATAGGAGGTACGGTCGGTGGGACTGTATGCTGGGCCACAATGATGGAATGCATACTCGCGACCATTTCAGCCATGGTCTTCAACTTGTCTTCTAGTGCAGCTATTCGTTGTTCTTGACTTGCTGAACTGGAAGCATCGGGATCTTCATTGACAACATAGGTTATCACTTCTCTGGGTACAGTGGAGGACACTGTCTGTTCTGAGCTTTCGCTGTATACATCGTAGTCGGAGAAAGAATCATCTCCGGAGTGAGAAAGAGGAAGATGACCGGAAGGATCTTGAAGATTTCTTTGACCGATTGTATCTCGGCTTCGAGAACGGGTATGTTGGAATACTCCTTCAGAGGATTCTTGGAGTAAATCCAAATACCGCTGGCTTGGTCTGCGAGGTTTCCCGTGCTTGGAGCACTTCCTACCCCCAGTGTCTCTGGAAGTCATGTTGACGGAGGCGTACAAAACCTCGTCTTCATCTTCAGACATAGGTTCAGAGTTTGAAAAGTTCAGTCGATCAAAGACAGATCGTCTTGTTGTCTGACAACAACATTTGATGACAACTTTATGATTGCAGTGATATCCAAGTGGTTGTACTGGGGATGTTGGGATGTTGTCCCGTTTTTGTTTGAGGTGTTCTCGGAGATCGGGAACAGCAACGGGACGAGAAGAAGTTCGAGGGACATGTTCTTTGACAATATTCGGAACATGATTTCGGTTCTTCAAATGTTTTGTCCCCTGGGTGTACAGGGAAGTACTCACTTCATTGGCATAGGTGTCCGGATTCTTGATCCTAGAGTTTTGCTTCTGATGCTGGTTGGTCTTCGGCAATGGCTGTTTGCATTTCACCGAAGTTGGACGATTGAGATATGTTCTTAAATCAGCAAACTCACCCCCAGGGATTTCTGTTTGAGACACCAGCAATTTTTCCTGTCTAGAACGGGAGATCTTGAGGGTTGGGAGATCTTGGAACTCTGCTACCGGAGTAGGCAAAATACCTCTCTGATCAGTACACTTCCCTTTAGCAAGGAGAGAAGAAGAACCCTCGTTAGAGAGAGTTCTTGTACTGACTGGTGCCGGAGCACATTCAGTTTGATCTTCTACAATAAAAACCGAGGAAGACTGCGAAAAGACCAAAGGGACTTTTCCTTTGTTTTGTAAAGAAGGGTTAGCTAAAGAGCATTTTCCTCTGTTGTCTTCCAAGTCATGGGACGAGGAAGTTTGAGAAAAGACCAACGGGCCTTTTCCTTTGTTCTGGGGAGGAGGAGGAATAGCCAAAAGACTACCCCCAGTAGACTGCGCAGGAACAACAGGGTGCTGGAGAAGAGGAGCAGAGCTCTTTCCCTTGTTGTAAGAAGAAGAAAGATTAGCCAAAGGGCTGTCTCTCTTGGATTGCGCAGACACAGTTTGCGTATGAGTTGATAGCGCACTGGCAAGTTGCGCAGGAGGAGTTCTGACAGAATGTTTTCTGGCCAGAGTCTCAGTGGTTTGCGCATCCAGAGTCTTGTTGCTAGAGTGCTTGGGTTGCACTCTGATTGCTGGAGTAATGGACTGCGCAGGAAAAGTTGCAGCCAATTGCGCCAGAGGAACATGAGTCTTGCACTTGGACAGGGCAGCATATGAAGTGGTTTGTGCACTGGTAGTAGCAGATTGCGCATGAGGAGTAGGAGCAGTTTGCGCAACAGCAGAGACAACAGACTGTGCAGCAGTCTTAGCAGCAGAGACTTTAGACTGCGCAGCAGTCTTGGTGGCAGACTTAGCAGACTTAGCAGACTGCGCAGTAGTCTTGGTGGCAGAATCAACAGACTGCGCAACAGTCTTGGGGACCCACACTGGGCGTACTTTGCTCATGGCAGAAGTTGTCGTAGTGCGAAGGGTGGTCCTGGAGTTGATCATGGCTTCGTAGGCCGTATGGTTGACCTTCACAACCAGCGTCTTCTGCATCTTTCCGATAGACGCAACGTCACATTGAGTTGTCACTTCCTCGTCGGAGGAGAAATTCGTCCCCAGCAGAGTCGCCATTTTGTTTGCAAAAATAAAAGTTGATCTTTATTTCAACAAACTTTGTAAAAGATTACAAGAATTCTGGGAAAGTACAACTGTAGGAATCCAATCTAGAAGACGATCACTTTATCCCTTGGACGATGTGAACTTTGAAGACGATAGCCTCTGAAATTGAAGGCAAAAGCCTCGGAAGAATGCAGCAGCACTTGGACAAGAACTCCTGAACTCTCTGATAGTTCTGAACTTTTTATGTCTGATGTCTGATCCCCTGGAATGAAGACTTGAAACTCTATTTATAGAGTTCTGAAATAACAAACTTTTAGTTATTCTGAAGGGCGCAAGTTGGATTGCGCATGTACTGGATTGTGCAGCACTAGACTGCGCAGGCAGTTGTCTGATCGTGGGCCAACTGTCTTGGACACATGGCATCATTTGATTGAAATGCGCATGATCGTGTACAGACGGTTGCCACGTAGTGAGCAATTGATGGCATGAATGCCACGTGTACATTTGTCATTTGTCATGATGAAGTGCGCTGACTTTGGATTGCGCTGAGATAGACCGCGCTAGGGTAGACTGCGCTGGCATGGACTGCGCTGCAGGCAGATTGCGCTGCATGTACAGCTGTCTTCGAGCGCTATGCGGTGCAATAAACGAACAGTCTCCTCGTTCTTTGTGCTGTCAATTGTCAGAAGATTTGATTGTGTCAGGTAATGATGACATGGCCACGTCAGCTTGCGCACTTGAGAGTGTGTGCAGTCCAGTCTGCACAATCGGATGGTTGCGCAATCTGTCTTCTGCGCAATTCATTTGTAAGATGTATTTCTTGATTTTCATGACTTTGTTGATGGGTGCAACTTGATTTTTTAGGACCTACACTCGCAAGCCAAGCCAACGATATTTGGATCTACTCCAAGAATCTTCCGATGGAGTATTCCAACATACCCGATCCTGAAGCCGAGACACAATCGGTCAAAGGAATCTTCAAGATCCTTCCAGTCATCTCCCTCCTTCTCACTCAGGAGATGATTCTTTCTCCGACTACGATGCATACAGCGAAAGTTCGGAACAGACAGTGTCCTCCACTGTACCTAGAGAAGTGACAGCTTATGTTGTCACTGAAGACCCAGATGCTTCCAGTTCAGCAAGTCAAGAAAAACGAATAGCTGCGCTAGAAGACAAGTTGAAGACCATGGCCGAGATGGTTGCAAGTATGCATTCTATCATTGTGGCCCAACATACGGTACCACCGACCATACCTCCTATAAATCCTGAAATCATAGCATCGTTGGTACCTGTCAATGCAGGACTGGGGGTAGCATCTACTCAAGTACCTCCTGTACAGATTCAACCTACACCCAGTCAGTCAGGTGCTGGGGGTAGTGCGTACCATGCTGTTCCTTCCTTCAATACTGTGATTCATCCCGCTCCTTCTACATCAGTAGAAGATGCCAATGAAGCTGTCAAACTACTGCGCACTCAGTTCGAGGCCTTCAAAGAGAAGGACAACTTGCAGAGGTTGGGGATCAAACAACCCTATCCAGTTGAATGGAAGGACTGTTTGATGGCAGCACTTCTCCTAGTCAGTTCATTAACCACTTTGAGGTTATGACTGTCCAACTTCAACCAAATGACGCTCTTCTTACCAGAGTATTCGTCGGTTGTTTAGCCGGCGTAGCATACGATTGGTATAGAAGCTTGCCCGATGGTTGTATCACCTCCTTCTCTGGCCTAAAACAAATCTTCTTGGAACGATTCTATGAGGGGATCAACGACATGACCATGTCAGCCCTTAATAAAATCAAACAAATACACAATGAAACTGCTGAGAGTTTCATTGAAAGGTTCCGCCGGAAAGCTTTGAAAATGCCTCCTGGAACTCCAGTTGCTGTCACCATAGACACCTGCAAGGCAAATCTTTTGCCTATCATCAGCATGTGGACAGGGTCTACTCAGTTCCAAGACTGGCCATCCTTCATTGTCAACGCTAAAGCAGCTGAAGTTCGCGCTGATAAATTCAAGCAGCTAGGGGTACAAATGTCTAACCCCGACCGGGATGAACATCAGACATCGGGTGGTGGTAATCGCCAGAACAACCGCAAGGAAAAAGAAACTTTGAATATCAATTTGAAAAATAAAGAATCTCTGGCGGTCAACGTAGTACCACCTACGTCTACTTCTACTCCTTCAGCACCTCCATCAAGGGAACCTCGTCCAAAAGTAGAGTACTCTTTTGACGAAAATGACACCGTGAGCATCTTTGATTGCTTGATCAAAAGCAATAAACTCCAACTTCCAGACCCCAAGAAGCCTGATGAAGTCGGTAAGACTGATCATCCCAAGTACTGTGTCTATCACAGGTTCATTGGGCATCCCACTCGAGCATGTTATGTGCTCAAGGATAAAATTTAAGAGCTGGTCAACGCTGGTGTTGTCACTCTGCAGCAAGACGAGAAGACTGTTACTGCAAACATGGTCTCAGTTCAATTCGGTGACTTCCCTCCGCAGATGGTACAGCATGGTGTCATTCCTATCCCCAAAGCTACTCTTGAGATCGAAAATCTCCCCCCCCCCCGAAGTGAAGGTCTTTTCCCCTTGTCTCTTGACAACGGCAAGATTATGTGGATTCATCCGGATCTTGCTTCAGAGTTCGAACTTCCCTCTTCCTCCAAGAAGAAAGACCGCTCCAAGGGCAAGACAAAGATTAGCAATATGGTGTCTTTTGACCCCATAGTTGACGAGAAAATCCTGTTGGGCACCAGATCAGGGAAAGCCTATCTAAAGGATTACCCCGAAGCTCAAGAGAATCCTGCTTCTTCTTCTGAGCCTGCTCCAGTGCAGCCTGCTTCTACTGAGAATATTCTTACTGTATCCTCACCGGTTGTAGAGTCCACTCCTCCCAAGCCGACGGTAGCCGACAAAGGCAAACAACAAGTCCGCTTCGACAAACCTTTGAAGAAGTCATCTCCTTCCGGACTTGAAAAGCCTTACAACTTTGATATATTGGCTCAGTTAGCTAATACACCGGTCCGGCTGTCCATCTTCGAGCTCTTGCGCCTCTCCAAAGAGACTCGGGAAACTCTGAGTGAGGCTCTCATGTAGGCAGAAACCTGTTTAGCCCTGCTAAAGAAGCCAAAAGCAGAGCCAGTCTCTTACCTTTATTGTCATAGTGTGTTGGAGTTAATTCCAAACATAACTTTTACACAGGATGACATGCTTATGGAAGACAACATACACGACCGTCCTCTATACTATACAGGATATGTCGACTCGATGAAAGTCGATCGTATTCTGATAGATCCAGGGTATGCTCTCAGCATCATGCCGAAGACAATGTTGGATGCATTGAAGATCCCAGTGCATAGTCTTTCCAGTACAATCACCACCATCCTTGGGTTCAATCAGGGAAGGAGTGAGCCTCTGGGCAAGATTCGCCTAAAACTCCAAATAGGCAATCTTCGCACAAAGGTGACCTTCTATTTCATTGACAACCATGGTTGTTCTTATAATGCTCTGTTGGGGAGACCGTTCCTACATAAGCATAACATTGTTCCTTCGACTCTCCATCAATGTTTCAAATATGTTGATGACAATGGAGAGGTGCAAAAGGAGGTTGCTGATCTTTATCCTTTCAAAGGCGTTGAAGCATACTGCAACGATGCCCGTATGTACAAGGATGAATTTATGAAGGTTGTCCTGTCTCTTGACGCTGAAGAAGACCAAGAAGCAGTGCCCAATGACACCCTCATCATACCTGTCAAAGGGCGTGTTTCTCGTCCTCAGTCCTTCAATCCACTGGCTATTCACTTGCCAGTCCAGAAGCAACCAACTGATGATGATCAGGATCAAAGAGAACTCACCTTTTCTGAGCCACTTGTTATAGACTTACGTCGTAACAAGAAAAAAAGGCAGCTCACCTCTTCCGAGCCACTTGTTATTGATTTATCTCATAACAAGGATAAAAGGGAGCTCACCTCCTCTGAGCCGCTTGTTATTGACCTCCGTCGTAACAAGGCCAACCCTCCTCCACGTTTTTCTTCTCCCCCTCTTGTAATCAATCTGACCAAGCCTGCTAAGGCTAAAGGTCCTGCTGTAAATACAAATGTACAAATCAATGAAAAAGCATCTACTTTCCAGTATACTGATGTCATTTATCATGCTAAATGCTATTTGGATATATTAGATAGCTTTCAATCATTTACAATGGGAGTTGTGCAATCTCTTCAAACAGAAGTCTTACTCGAACATCCAAAGGATTCATATCGTATTGTTCCCGCTCGAAAGAAAGGCGAGAGTCCAATCCTTTTTAGTAAAGAACCGGAACAACAATTCAGCTATACGGATGATAGCAAAAGTAACGATACGGGGCATCTTCAATTCCGTCGTTACAGTCAACAATTAAAAGACATCATCCGAAAGATGGGTTATGACTTCAAGAGTGGCCTCAACTACGGTAAGGGTAGAAGAACTCCTATCCGTACGGCTGTGTCGAAAGGAAAGTCAGAGATGTACTACAGCAGGACCAAAAGAGGTCTCGGATATGCTTCACCTTCGGTATTATCCCCAGCAGCTTCTGAATCCGATAGTGAAGAGCGCTCTAACTCTTCTGATTCCAGATCATGGGATTCTGACACCAGCATCGGTCAAGTTCATCGATTGACTGTATCTTCTAACATGGTCTCCGTCGAACTTCCAGAAGGATATGACGAGGGTGTTGAAGAAAGTCCTGAAACAGATCTCTGGGCTTAACGAATGGATACCCAATGGGAACTCCGATTCGAACAACGAGAACCTCCTACTGAAGATCAATTAGTTCAAATTGATGTAGGAGAGAGCGGGTCACCTCGTCCAATATTCATCAGTAAGAACCTTCCGGAGGCAGATAAGCAAGAATTAATTCTTCTTATTCAAGAATACATTGACGTCTTTGCCTGGAGTTATGAAGACATGCCAGGTCTAGATCCTAAAGTTGCTACTCACAAATTAAACATCTTGTCGAATGCAAAATCGGTCAAACAGCAACAACGGTGCTTCAAGCCAGAAATGATGGATACAATCGACGATGAAGTCAAGAAGCTCATCGCTTGCGGCTTTATTCGAGAAGAGCAGCATCCTGATTGGGTAGCTAATGTCGTCCCAGTTCTAAAGAAAACCGGAAAAGTTCGAGTCTGCATCGACTTTCGGGATCTTAATGAAGCATGTCCAAAAGATGAATTTTCTTTCCCTATCATGGACGTCATGATCGACAACACCTGTGGGTTCGAGCGAATATCTTTCATGGATGGATTCTCCGGATACAATCAGATTCGGATGAATCCTGAATATGAAAAGCATACTTCTTTCCGTACTCCTCGCGGAGTCTACTGCTATACTGTAATGCCATTTGGTCTCAAGAACGCTGGTGTAACATACCAACGAGCCATGAGTACTATCTTTCGAGATCATCTGCGCAAGAATGTCGAATGCTACATCGACGACATTGCTGTCAAAAGTCGTCTAAAGGAAGACCATATCCAAGACTTGAGAACTATCTTCAATCTCATGCGCCAACATCAACTCAAAATGAATCCCACCAAGTCATTCTTGGGTGTCTCTAGTGGCAAATTTCTCGGCTTCGTCATTAGCTCTAAGGATATACACGTGGATCCCGAGAAGATCAAAGCCATTCAAGAGATGCGTCCTCCACGCAACCTAAAAGAGCTACGAGGATTCCAAGGTCGACTTGCGTATATCAGGAGATCCATTTCGAATCTGTCTGGACGCTGCAGGCCATTCACTCAACTAATGAAGAAGGGTGTATCTTTCGTTTGGACCGAAGAATGTTAACGAGCATTTGACGACATAAAGCGATATCTCATGAACCCACCAGTCTTGGTGCCACCAATCTCCGGCATACCATTCTTAATGTATGTCCGTGCTATGGATCATTCATTGGGTGCTTTACTTGTCCAAAAGAATAAAGAAGGCCATGAACAAGCTATCTATTATCTCAGTCGTACTATGATTGGTACTGAACACCGTTACAGTCCGATCGAAAAGGAATGCCTAGCTCTTATGTTTGTTGTTCAAAAGATGAGGTATTAGATTATTGGCCAAACTATTCATGTCATATCCCGAGTTAATCCTCTTCGGGTACTGATGAAGAAGCCTAGCACACTCAATTCTCGGATGGCTACATGGGCCATTCTGCTAGCCCAATATGACATGGTATATGTTCCTCAAAAGTCTATCAAAGGTCAAGCACTGGTGGATTTCTTAGCGGCTCATCCTGTTCCAGAGACGTCTAAACTCTATGATGAAATTCCAGACGAGACATTGGAATCTAATACAATCTCCGAAGAATTTCCTACTTGGCGTCTATTCTTTGACGGTGCATCCAGGATTGGACCCAATAGGGCCATTGTCGCAGGAGTTGGAGTTGTCTTTGTTTCTCCAGACAGGTCAGCTATCCAAAGAGCATACTCCTTAGATGAACCCTGCTCCAACAATGTGGCAGAGTACAATGCTTTACTCATTGGCCTTCAGCTAGCTAAACAACTTGACGTCGAGTATCTTAAAGTTTATGGTGACTCCAAGCTGGTTGTTAACTAGGTTAGAGGGACTTATGAAGTTCGCCATCAAGATCTAGTGCCTTATTTTGAAGCGGCAATCAACATGGCTACATCATTCAAAGCCTTCTTCATTGAATATGTACGCCGAGCTTTCAATACTGAGGCAGATGCTTTGGCCAATCTTGCAGCAGTCTTAGCTATCCCTATCAAAAGGTAGCAGGTGGTGGTTATCTCTAATTGGAAATTGTTCTGCATCGAAAACAATCATAATATTGAGTTCAGTAATTTTACTGAAGTCAATGTTATCAGTGAAGATTGGAGAACTCCTTTCATCAATTTCGTGGTACATGATATACTCCCTGAAGATTCCAAGGAGGCTACGAGTATTCGTCGGCGGTCTCTATAATTCTATTACAATCAGACCACCAAAACTCTTTACCGGCGGACTTATGACGGCTTACTCTTGCGCTGTCTCGCTGGTGATGAAGCAAAGCAAGTACTGCGTGAAGCTCACGACGGTGTCTGCAGAGCCCATCAACCCGGTCCTAAACTACAGGATCACATCCGACGCATGGGTTACTACTGGCCCTCTATGGTATCTGACGCCATCGAATATGCGAGAAAATGTCGAGCTTGTCAAATCCACGCAGATTTCATTCATCAACCGTCGAAATTTCTTCATCCGACTGCTGTTTCTTGGCCTTTTAAAGCTTGGGGCATGGACATCATAGGTCCCATCAATCCTCCTTCTTCTAGAGGACATCGGTTCATACTGGCAATAACTGACTACTTCTCCAATTGGACCGAAGCTATACCATTGGCTGAAGCCAAAACCAGCAACATTATCAACTTCGTCAAACACCATGTCATCTATAGATTTGGTGTACCTCAAAGAATCATCCACGACAATGGACCTCAGTTCATCAGCCAAAAGTTCACAATGTTCTGTGACGATCATCGGATTGACAATGTCGCTTCGACAGCCTACAATCCTGCTGCTAATGGCTTAGCTGAAGCTTTCAACAAGACTATCATCAAGCTCCTCAAGAAGTTTGTGTCTACTAACAAACGAAACTGAAGTAAAAAGCTTGGGGAATGTCTTTGGGCCTACCGTACTACGGTCCGCAACCCTACAGGCTGTACACCCTTTTCTTTGGTATACGGCTGTGAAGCAGTTCTACCTCTGGAACTTCAAATTCCGTCTTTGAGGATTGCTATCGCCAACGAACTCACGACAGAGAACAACGATCTTCTCCGACTTCAAAAATTAGAAGCGCTCGATGAGAAGCAGCTATTGGCTCAACAACATATTGAGTTATACCAAGCCCGCATATCAAAGACTTTCAACCGCAAAGTTAAGGTCAGAGCCTTTCAGAAAGGAGAGCACGTTCTAACCGTCAGATGTCCTATGACTATGACTCACTCGAGCAAAGGCAAGTTCGATGCGAAGTGGAAAGGTCCTTACATCGTGAGCAAAGTCTTTTCAAATGGAGCCTATCAACTCACAGAGTTAGACGGTCGAGTTGCAATGATGCCCATCAATGGCAAGTTCCTCAAAAAGTATTATGTATAAATGTAACAGACATTGCTTGTAATCATCAGACAAGTTCATAATAAAATTTAGTTTTATTTCATCTTGAATGATAGTACATAATATCAAGAAAGGTCACTATCATCCTTCTCAAAATTGGAACGCGGGCCACTACCGTCCTTATCAAAAACATGATCAGCAAAAGAGTTGAGAACATTCTTGTTGGAACCTACCAGGAACTTGCAAGCTGCAATCCTCATGGCTTCTTCTTCTTCAATCTTCCCTGGTTCAAGAAGGAAGTCCAAGATGTCCTTTGGCAGTTTGGGGGCAGACAAACCTTCGCCTGTTGCTATCTGCTTTGGCTTGGCCGGCTCGACTGGACGTTCCTCAGTACCCGCTTCCACCTTTGAGGCAATTTCAGCCTTCTTGGAGGCATCTTTGGACGATATCTTTATATTGAAAAGTGAAAGTGACCATTCCATCTAATTTCTGTCTTATTTATAGGTAGAGATTCTTAAAACAATAAAGCGACACATCCATTCGACGGTTTATCCGTTCATTTCATCCATCTGACGGTTAGTCTGTTCATCATATCCTTTTGACGGTTCGTCCGTTCATTATATTCACACATCCATCTGACGGTTCACCCGTTCATCACATTCATCTGACGGTTTAGCCGTTCATTCCATCCATCCGACGGTTTACCCGTTCATCACATTCATCCGACGGTTCACCCGTTCATTCCATCCATCCGACGGTTCACCCGTTCATCACATTCATTTGGCGGTTTACCCGTTCATTACATTCATCTGACGGTTCATCCGTTCATTTAATTCATTTGACGGTTCACCCGTTTGTCACGTTCATCCCGACGATTCATTTTGTTCATTTATTTTGACGAATCATCTATTTCGTTCATATCAGCAACTTGTCATCTTTGATTAAGTTGTCTATTGAAATAATGATATTCGATAAATTATATTTGCCACATCCATATTACCTCTGAGCAGATATTATTGAATATGATTATTTTTTAGAATCAAGAAATATATCATGTCTTGCACCTCTGAATATATTTTCTATCGCTATTATTTATATCTTAATAAGATATGAGACAAATAATAGAGCCACAAAAAATATCTTTTTATTGATCAAAGATGAAAGACATTACAAAGATACATATTACAAAACAAGAAGATACAGAAAATCTTTCTATTCGGTCGGTGGTATCATTAAGTTAACCATCTGCTGCTTTAAAGATTTTAGTCGCTCCTCACGGGAGTCCATCACGCGCCACCTAGCTTCCTCCATTCCAGACTTTTCATTAAAAGTCGGTAAGGTCACTAAGCGGCGGGAGATTTCAGCCTGATGAGTTGTGACATATTCATTTCGTTCTTGAGTCAGAATGGCCAGTTGCTGAGTGGTAGCTTGATGCTGTGTGACTTCATCTTCTAGAGTATAGTGAACCAGTGTCAACTCTTCCTGGAGACGGGCAATCTCCTCTTGAAGACGAACATATTTCGCTTTCAACTCAGTAACTTTCTCCTCCTTCTCTCCAGCAGCAGAGGTGGCTATCTCCATTTGAGAATCATATTCTAAAGCCTTGGCAGTATAAGTGTCTATGAAAGTCTGGAAATTAGCCTTCTCAATGGCAACTTCTTGAGACATCCTTTCAAATTCAGCTTGTACTAAGGATTCCACTTCCCCTCGATTAAGATCCTTGTAAATCTTAACCGATGCTTCTAGCTCATCTAGTATGTGCTCAAGAAAAACAGCTTGAGCTTCATCTCCTTGACCTCGGATGGCATTTATCAAATGAGAGGTTGGGCTTCTAACAGTAGTGAAATCAACAACTTCCTTCTCTAGTACCCTATCTACTAGGGGTCCCAATGCATTAAAGAACAGGTTGCTGAAAGAACTAATGATAAATTTGTTAGTTGCTAAAGCACCAGGGGTAGCAGCTACTCCCGTTGATGATGAAGCAGCATGTGCCTGTGCCGATGGACGTTCTTGCACTTGAATAGAGCGTTCTTTAAACAAGGGAGCTAAAGTAGAACTGGTTGCTCCTCCCGGTTGTTCTTCTGCAAAGACAAATGAATCTATCATTGATTGTTGTTGTCATGAACAATTAATTAAAAAGGATCAAAAGATCAAAGGCAATATTACCCTTGACTTGCCCCAGCAACAAGCCTTTCGTCTGTTGGTACAGATTCCAGTCTAGCATAGGTAGCCTCAGACATTACTGCCTGGCTACTTCCGGCCTCAGAACCGCCCGACAGATGTCGGCTGCCACTAGCTATTACCGTTATCGGTACTTTATCAGTGCAAGGAGGAACCGGAGATGATTCGATTTCTACATGGATCAAAAATAGAGATGTCAGCCATTAATCTATGAAAAGAAGATTAATAATTTCATTTAATACCTTTGGGATTAGCGGTAGTAGCTTCCTCCGGCGCTACATCCTTATCCATACTCTTTTCAGGAGCCACATCCACCTCAACATCCTTTTCAGGAGCTAGTGTGTCTTCAACAACTTCAGGAGATTTATGGACATCAATGTCCTCTTCTTGATTCAAAGTATCATCAATAGCCTCTATTGATGTATCTTCAGTGCTCATGCTGTCCTCAGGTACTTCTTCGCTGGCAGTTGCAGCGGTATGATCAACATCATCTTGTAGACCGAAGTCGCAATCATTTAATGCTTCAATCATTAAATGATCCTCCTCTTCGCGGATTGTTCCTGGTGTAACAGGAAGTTGAGTAGTTTCTACCGCTGGTGAAAGAGATCGCAAAGCTTCCTGCTCCTCCTCTATAATATCTTCCCTAGGCTCTACAGCCTCCTCTCTCTGATCAGTCTCGTCCCTCCGTTCTGGACTAGGAGTCTCCTGCCTAGACTCAGAGACAGGAGTAGGAGATGACATAGTAATTCCAGCAGCAGTGCTGGCCACCACCGAGGACAGGATCACCTTCTTTCTTTTCCTAAAAGCCAGTTTCTTTCGATGAAGAGGTCTTTCGGGACTCTCCACATCTACCACATTAACCCGCTGTGGAAGAGAAGTCGGTGTGGTCGCTTCTTCTCGGGTCGACTTGGCCAGTTGCCGAGACTGCAACCTGGTAGTGACTTTCTCTGATGGGTCCAAGAGGAGTTTCTTCTTGGCAACCGGAGAGGAAGGTTCATTAATTATTCTCTTCCTTTCCCTGGCCAGAGACTTAACAACTTTCAAAGAAATCCTCAGTGGTTCATTGACTTCCTCAGGGAAGTTAGCTTCCCTAGAGGCTGCCAAGGGATCATCCACTGGTTCATGTTGCTCATCATTTGCTGGAGCTAGCATAGCAGTCGCTCCTTTCTTCAAACGCGTCGCCGTCGCGAAGCTATCTACCAGATTAAAGTTCTCGGCGAAAGTATTTGCAGCTGTGTAAAACAGTGAATATGTATATAACATTCTAGGGCCATGATCATTCTTGGTTGGCATCGAGAACACTGTCCTTGTGTCTCGAGCGTTGTAGTAGGCCCATGCTCTGGCACCATCAATCAGATACCCCTTTCCTTGTAGGCAAGTTATAGCGTTGCCTACATGGAACTGGTCGTAACCAAATTGACGAGCGAAGCGACTTGGCAGATATGGTTCCAGATAACACTCCTCTTCAAATCTATATACCAAGTGGGAAGACCTGATCGTCTTCAGCCAGTCAAAAGCTGCTCGACCCAACGGCTGCCTCCCAAGGTCAACCAAATTTGCCGTCATATGTTCATAACCGGTTGGAGGGGCAACGCAGTAAAAATTCCATCCCTTTCCAAGGTTCAATGTACGTCTGCAGTCTTTCAGACTAGTGTACACCCACTTGCTCCGGGAGAATCTTCGCAGAAAGCTGCCGCTGACCGCTCCCATGTCGGGGTTCATCAAGGACGGGTGGTACAGAAGCAACCATCCGAATAAATAAGTGTAAGGCAACTCCAGTCGAGGGAAGTTCCCCTTCTCACCCTTCTATTTGATCATGGAGTCAACATAAAGACGAAGACCTGCATTTACTCTACAGGTCATCGCTGAAAGCAAATCCATCCGGTAGCCGAAGACTAACCGGACAGCAGCAAAAAGTACACCGCGGTGGAAGTGGTCCACGACGCTTGCTCCGGGTACGACGAATCGACGGAGCCAGTATGTCAGGAAACCCGCCAGCTGGGCTTCTCTTGACATGGGCATGTAGCCCATTCTTATAAAACTCTCGACAAAATCTCCTGTCTTGAGTGGAGGGTATTGATGTTCATCATTAACTTTGATATCCATTTTCTTATTCTCTTCCATCAGTCTTATTACTTCGCTGTGGCTGAGGGATTGGAAGAAAGTCGGGTTGCATGTGTCATGATCCTTAGTCTTTTTTCAATAATATGATTGAAAAAAAGATAAGGTAACCACTTTGATGAATAACAGGTGCCGGAAGAGCCGCTCTTATAGTACAGGGAGTATATGTTGTAATGGCACAATAGTTTGTCGAAAACAGCCACCATCTCTGCATTTTCTCGACGTAGTCTATCTAACTCGTCGTTTGTGGGAACATACTCCTCATAAGGGAAGTCTCCCGTTGGTAAGCACGAGATGTACTTCATCTCATGGAGGGCTAATCCAATCTCCCCGCAGGGTGTTATGAATGTCCATGTCCTGTAATTATACCTCTCTGCCAAGGCCAGAAACAGATGAGGATTTGGGAGGAATCCATACACGGTAGCATATACCGCATGATACAGCTCGATCTCTTTAAGCTTGTCTTCGAACTGAGCCAATAGCTAGTTGGCTATGCAGTTCCACCTTCTGTTATCTGGGTTCACCAGACCTGTCAGCCGGATGTCTTGATCCGGGTATCTGCCCTCAACCTTTGCATATTCATTAGCAAAGATTGGTGTCCTCACCGGCAGCAACAAAGAAGAGTTCTCTGGAGGGATGCAGCCTGGCTTCAACCCTCTGAGCAAAGTGCTATGACGCTCAGAGGAGCTATAGAACATATCTCTGTTGTTTGGTCCTTTCTTGACACAAATCTTTCCTGTCCGTGCCTGTTGGAGGGGAGTAATATCCCAGTCCATCCTCCTGGGATGGCTTGCATGGGCATAACGGGCTAGAGGGAGGCATCTAGCAATGTCCGGTAACAGGACTAGTTTCTCCTTTCTTTGGAAGAGTCTCTGCTCAACACGGGGTCTCGGCTGAAAACTCTTGTCAATGGCTTCGCCAAATAAGAACATGGGTTTCTTGTGGGTAATGGCGTCAGCAGACTGCAGGGGCTGCCCATTCATCAAACTTAACAAAGTCTCATTGTCCTGAGCTACCAAGATAGCTTTGCGGGAGGATGGCAGAGCGTATTGAGGAAAAAGAACATGGGACAAATCTTCTTTAAATTCTGGCTCAGCAAGGGATCCTGCAAATATTTCATACTCAGGGTCCTCTCTGATGTTAACTGCATCAAACAGAAAAAACAGAATTCAGTACAAGTAAAATCAAAGATTCTGTCAGCAGATTGCACAAGCATCAGATTGCGCAAGCATCAGATTGCGCAACAATAGCTTCTATGTGCAAACTGTCCAGTTGCGCCAACTCATCCTCTTGCGCAAGTTATCAGATTGCGCTGAATAACTTGCGCAAAGCATCAGTTTGCGCTGGACAGCCTTGCGCAAATCATCAGACTGCGCTGACTTTTGCCAGCGCGTTCTAACCGATTGTGCAAGAAAATAGTCTTCATAAAAATAAAAACTATTGGGTTTTTTTGCAACCGAAACCCTAAACAGGGCGGCACAGTATGACCAAATCTCTAAAAAGAGACAGGTTCGAAGGATCAACAGTGTTAAAGAACCCTAAAAAGGGTCTTTTGATCGGGTTTACTACCTTGCAGAGCAGGATGAGCAACTTCATGTCGAGAAGGGCGCAGCGCAGCCCGAGTCGAGTACTCGGCGGGGGCCTTGCCTTTCTCGGCGACGGAGCGCTTTGGAGCCATTGAGATCGACGGAAGGAAGAAGAAGAGTTGGAAGGAGCTCGAATTTTCTCTCTCAGATGATTGAAAGCAAGTAAAGAATGGAAGAGAGAGAACTGAGAACTATTTATAGTTTTCCAAAATAAACAAACTCCTCAGATTGCGCCGAATAAACAGGGGCTAATTCCTCCGATTGCGCAGACAGGTCATCATATGCGCAACTTGATTTAAAAATCAACATTCAAAGTATTTCGAAGCTTTGACTATTTTCAAACTTCGAAAACTTTGAAGGGGGTCTTGTAGGTCCTAAAAATCAAGTTGCACCCATCAAAGAAGTCATAAAAATCAAATTATGCATCCTTCAAATGAACTGCGCAGAAGACAAATTGTGCAACAATTCGATTGTGCAGACTAAACTGCGCACGCATCCAAGTGCGCAAGCTGACGTGGCCTCGTCATCATTACCTGACAAAGAATCAGATCTTCTGACAACTGACAGCACGGAGAACGAGGAAACTGTTCGTTTATCGTGCAGCACAGTGCTCGAGGACAGCTGTACATGCAGCGCAATCTGCCAGACTCTCTGCAGCACAATCCATCCCAGCGCAGTCCATCCCAGCGCAATCCGAAGCCAGCACAATTCAGGTGGCGCACTCCATCAAGATAACTGACAATGTACACGTGGCCTTCATGCCGTCAATTACTCACCATGTGGCAACCGTCTGTACACGATCAAGCATATTTCAATCAAACAATGCCACGCGTCACATACAGATGGTCCACGATCGAGTAACTGCATGCGCAGTTCATTGCCTGCACCATCCAAAGTGTGCGCAATCCAACCTGCACAAGTCAGAATAACTAAAAGTTAGTTATTTTCAAAACTCTATAAATAGAGTTTCAAGCCTTCATATCACATACAGACATATATCAGAAGTCATCATCAGAGATCAGGAGTTCTTGCCAAAAGTGCTGCTGTAATCTTCAGAGGCTACCGTCTTCAAAGTTCACATCGTCCAAGGGATAAAGCAATCGTCATTCAGATCGGATTCCTATAGTTGTACTTTCCCAGAATTCTTGTAATCTTCTTACAAAGTTTGTTGAAATAAAGATCAACTTTTTGTTTTTACAAACAATAAAGAAGGACCAGGACAGATCAACGATACAAGCATGTGATCAGGTCAAGATTACAGGGATGCAGAGGATACGAGCAGAGATCAAGGACGAGTACTGATTGAGACATCTATTCGGTAAATCCTCACATATCTTGATTTATAAGACCTGCATGGGCCACCACTAAAACCATGTAATGCCCCAGAACCAGAATACTGGAGAGCGGAGGCGTACATAGCCAGCTACATATATTGAAGTGTAACCCACCTCGCTATACGGTCACGGCTGTCTAGATACATGAGGGTTTAACTACAAGCCAACAGTCTCCTATGGTCATGGACAAGCCTATTGTCTCAATCTCAAGCAAGCAATAATAGTTACAAGATGTCAGAGCACCAAATATATAATAGCAAGGCGTCCCATACATTACGTATTGGATGATCATGAAGCTAGTCGTACAAAATATCAAGACTAGTAAGAGTTCAGTCGTACATGATCAACCCTAGGATCTGTCAATCATGTTACAGCCCGTAGGCAGACAGTAAATAAAGATGCAATACGAGCTAACACGTGCTCGTCGGCTAAACGCCTCAAAAGAATAATTTTTACAATAAAGTGGGAGGACAAAAAGAAACCCACTCATTGCCAGGGTTACGCCTGGTGTTCACCATCTGGCTGGAAGACAGGTGGATCCTCTGGTACTGCTCCGATATCTGGCCACACAAAACCAGCTGGGTCAGACCCCAGAAAGAGCAAGTGCCACAAAGGAGGCTTCACTTAGGAACTAAAACCAGCAAATCACAATAGGATATTTAAGATAATAAATAAGGATTGATAATAATAGAGATAACAATAGTAAACTGAGTACGAGGAAACCATTCAAGTAGCCAGGTCACAACCCTTAAACCAAACAAGGACCGGGATTGTAACCCTTCACCTGAATAGAAACCCGTCTCAAATACTATTGGTACAGTGAAGACAATAAACGAAGAGAGGACACAGAACTGCTCCGGGAGCCAGGTTACAACCCTTAAACCAAATAAGGACCGGGGTTGTAACCCTTCGCCTGAACAGAACTGGACCCCTGATCTTTATTGTTAAGGCCAGTATAGATAATCATGGCACTGAAATAAGTAAAACATGACGAGCATGACCTGGGGTTACAATAAGACAATAAACGAAGAGAGGACACAGAACTGCTCCGGAAGCCAGGTTACAACCCTTAAACCAAACAAGGACCGGGGTTGTAACCCTTCGCCTGAACAGAACTGGACCCCCGATCGTTATTGTTAAGGCAAGCATCAATAATCATGTCATGTTACAATCTTGCACAGGATCAGGATAAGACTAAGCTGGAATAAATTCCATCCATTCAATCACGGCCAATCAAGAGTACGGCTTGATACTTTAACTAACTAGGGTTATCACAGGCCTAGTTACTAGCAAGATGCAATGAGATTATCCCAACAGCCACAAGCCCTGCAGACCATCCGGTTATCCAGGTCGAATGTCCGTTTATGAAGAATGCAACATGTAACTGTGTGGTGGAAATGTGCCCTACTCGTCGGTAGGCTACAAGTCCACTGAATGCGCCCAGATAACGGGATTGCCTGTAGCTGGGAATCTCTTTATGACTACTGAATCATTCTAGTTAATTAGCCTTAGTCAATTTCAGTAGGTACCCCTGACCGTGGTACTCAGAGATCCCCATCCTAGACATGATGCAAGATAGTACCAGTTAATTTGTACAAAAACAATCCCCCACGGTGTCCAGGTCTTTCATACTTGTCATGTCAGGCTAGCTGTCTTAATAGCATGTCATAAAATATCATGTCAGTCTACTTGTTAAGAGTGCGCCACGGTGGGCCACTATCGTGTTCTATTCTTACCTTATCATGAATGAGAGAAACTTGCATAAAATAACAAGTGACATATTTTTGAAGCTAAGGAAAAGATTTACAACTTTCATGTTTTGAGTTTTTCAAGATTCTAGCTACAAAACAACTTAAACAGGCAAAAACAGTAAAATAGAGCAATTTCGGCGCATGGGATTCCTGCACCATCGGCGCGTGGGATTCCAGCACAATCGGCACGTGGAATTCCTGCACAAATCGGCGCGTGGGATTCCTACACGAATCGGCGCGTGGGATTCCTGCACGATTCGGCGAGTGGGATTCCTGCACCATCGGCGCGTGGGATTCCTGCACCATCGGCGCGTGGGATTCCTGCACGAATCGGCGCGTGGGATTCCTACACCAATCGGCGCGTGGGATTCCTGCACGAATCGGCGCGTGGGATTCCTGCACGAATCGGCGCGTAGGATTGCGTTGCCGGGACCTCACAGAGCATGGCCTTCCGGCGCATGGCCTCCCGGGCGCATGGGGGTCATCGTCCCCAAACAGCAAGTTCAGCCATGAAAGTTCCGAAAACTTGTCATGGCCATAACTTACTCATCCGAAGTCGAAATCAAGCGAAACAAAAGCCAAAACTGCATGAAATTGAATTCTCTACAATATGGAACCATTAGTTTTCGAAAATAAGTAAGTTTTGGAGATCAAAACCAAGAAAAATCGAAACGTTATAAACTTAGATCTACAAGAATCCATCCATCAAATCCAAAAATGTCAAGTTCTAAAGAGGCTTAGAATCAAGTAAGAAAGAGAATGGATCAATAAAACTTAAGATCCATCATGAAACAAGTTTGCACTTGCCTAAGCTCTCACTCTCTTCCTCCTGGTGGTTGAAGAAGTAATGGTGGAGAGTAAATGAAGAAGGAAGGAAATAATGATGAGAGAGAAAAGGAAGGGGTTATAAATAAGGAGGGTGGTGGTAGGTAGGAGGGTTCACCTTTGGTTCATGATGAACCAAAGCAAACCAAACTAAGCCGAACCAACCCAAGAATAAACCAATCAATGAAATGCTAGAATAAATCAAGCAGGGAGACATACAATACGGGTCAAATTACGTATACGTATACCAAGATACGCAATACGAACCACATGCATTACACTATCAACACTTTCAAACACATGCGGGTAGTCCTTTCGCACCCCCTCAATTGAATAGGAGGTCGTTGGGAGGAAGTACGGATAGTCAAGGGCAAAATATAGAAGAAGAACGGGGGTAAGATAGGGTCACACACCCAAGTCCAATACGTCCCGTTGCAAATCCAATGCCAGACACAAATTGGGGATTCCATGTAGATCCTTACATGGATACATATTCGTACATTCTTAGCGAAGGTTCAAATCCCCAATCTAAAGAAAAGTATCAACATGTTGACAACCAAGTTGAATCTCCTCGAAAGAAACAACAAAAAAAGCATGTGGCACATAAGGGTAAGAATGTCCAAAAAGAAGGAACACCCAACAAACGTTGGGAGGATGAACACACGGACGAGCTCCTTAAGATCCTTGCAAAAGAAGTAGAGGACGGTAGAAAGTGTGATAAAGCTTTTAGAGGAAGTTTCTACACACTAGCCTCCAACCTAGTAAATGAAAAGTTTGGTACTTCTTATAGTGTTAGCAATGTTGTCAATCATATGCGTGGTTGGAAGGTGAAATGGTTATTGATTTTGAAGGCAAAAGATTTGTCCGGTGTGGGTTGGGATGAAGAAAATAAGATGGTAATTTTGGAGGAAGAAAGCCACAAGGATCTTAAGAAGGTAAACATGTTAGCATTGTGTATGCTTAGTTGTGTATTTTTATCACTAATGATTGTGTCCTATTTGGTTGATTTGTCTAGGCCAAATCAAGACTAGCACCATGGATTAACATTCCGATAAGAAACTACGATCTAATACGTATTACTTGTGGGGATGATCATGCAAGAGGAGACAATGCGAAAGATGTTTCTAAAAATTGGGGACCAAAAGAGGATTATATCGATCTTGATGCTCCTCAAAATGTCTTACTAGAGAAGAATGTAATGTCCCAATCTTCCAAATCCTCAAGAGAAAAACGTCGTAGGGAGCCCGACGTGGCTAGTGAAGCCATATCTAATTTGGTGAATCATGTTTCTAGCATGGCAAGTCCCCTTTGTACGGGGTTCATGACCCCGATTGAGAAGATGGGTGCAAAACTATTTGCCTTAGAGGGTTATGAGTCCCATGTGCTTAAGAAGGCCTAAAATTTTCTTTGCAAGGATAACTTTGAGGCAACTAAGTTCGTAGGTTTGCCAGAGGCATTTCAACGGGAATGGTTGGATACCTTCATATTGGAAAATGAGAATGTTTGAGGGTGCGAATGTCTGTAACTTGCTCCTTCTTATTTTGGTGGGTTCGTAGGCCTGTAATCTGTAATCTGTAATTTGCTCCTTCTTATTTTGAAGGGATCCTATGTAGGATGTCCTGACTGTTATTTTAGGGGCAGTACAATATATTCCAGTAAACTGGTACTGAATATTTTGGAGGGATCCTATGTAGGATTCTACTTTTGTTGTTCATAACCTGTTGCTGTTGTTTTCCATAAAGAAATTCTCTTTATTTGTTGTGTTTCTGGAAAAATTACAACTGTAGGAATCCGATCTAGAAGACGATCGCTTTATCCCTTGGACTATGCGAAGAAGAAAAGCTCTCAAAATTTTGACAGTAGATATCAATGTATCTGTACAATGAATGAGAAAAAGAACTCTATTTATAGAGTCAAAACAGTAACTGAAAAGATAACTACCTCACCACTGGTGCACTTGAAAAGTCACGCAGACTCTAAATACACGCAGGGTTAATGAGTAGTTACTGGACGTGGCCCGTAACTGTTGGACACATGGCATCAGTGCATGGGTCGTGTGCAAGTTACTGGGCATGCGAGAGAGAGATTGGTGGCATGGCTGCCACGTACTCCAGTTGAAATAAAATCCACGCTGACTTGCTGAGGGCAAACATCCACGCAGATTCGTTGACGCAGACTCGTTGAAGGCGAAATCCACGCAAGCTTTGAAGAAGAATACTTCAGAATTCACGCAGGCTTTGAGAAGAATAACTCAAAAGTCACGCAATGTTTTGAGAAAGGAGAAGATTCAGAATCCACGCAAACCGCCAGCTGTCTTGATTTGGCACGCTTCGTTTGACACAAAATCTCTGACATTGATTATATTGTCAGCCGCATTAAATGAAGATAAGACCCAAAGTCACGCCAACTTGGTGAAGAGTGAGTCTTGCTAAGGAAGATTGCAAAAGACGGCTGTGATCTCTCGAGTTCTGTGCATACGTGGCATACAAGGAGACGTTTCTCGACTGTTGTGTTGTCAGTCATTATGATTCTGACGTATGGCTGAGCTGTCTCTGCGTGACTTCTAAAGGAAATGGCCAGGTAGAACTTAGCGTATCTTTTGTGCTGCTTCTTGGATCACTCTGCGTGACTTGTTCTGATCAACTCAGCGTGACTTCATTTTTGAGGCCTACAAAACCCCCTTCAAAGTTTTCGAAAAATGATAAAATATTTTCGTAATACTTTGAAATAGAGATGATGAAATGAAATCAGTCACGCTGAGATGACTTTAAAATTTTTTCGGAAGTCGAAAAGACTTCGAAGTTCTTTGAAAATATCAAATGAACTTATTAAATGTCATAATGACTCTTCGTTCTCCGAGACTGATTGCGTCCAATTTATGGTGGAATATGAACTGTCGACGAAATCTGTTATACAAACAGGAAGAGATTCTCAGTTTTGTCATTCATCTCTCGAAAATATGACCCCAAAGGAAGCAGCCGAAGAGGAAGCACACAAGTTGGGCTTTTGTTCCCATGGTGACCCCACTTTTGGGGGCAAAGAACCCGAACCTGTCGTCATCGAGCTCAAGGACGACTCCACGCAGTTAGCCAAGAATCTCTTGAGCTACTTTGGATTGGATGGCTCGTCTTCTTCTGATGGACGGAGCCTTATGGAGAAGCGTGAAATGCTCGAGACTCTGTTGCATCGTCTGGGAGTTAAGAGCGTAGAGGAGTTAGGCATCAAACTTAGCCGCTCTGGAAAATAGAGCGTAACTTTCTACGCTTTTGTTGCACTTTTCTGTTGTCTTTTTGTAAGGCCATCAGTGCCTGTTTAAAGAATGAAGTACAACTTTTGTGTTTGATCTGCGTGCCTTTTAATTAGCACACTTTGACTGTTTTCAATGTTGCACTGTCTCTCGAAGTACACGTGACACTCATTTCACAATTTACGAGCGCTATTTATGCGGATCTTTTCCAAGAATAGACCTGCACTTGACCCTTTAAATAGATGGATGAACTCCACGCAAACTCATCTTCCCATTCTTCTTCCTCTCTTCTGAGAAATAAATTTTCTGTGAGAAAAAAATAGGAAAGCCATGTTGTCTGATGTCAAATCTCTGTGCACGCTACCAGACATGGGTCTGTCAATCCTTAGCAGCAAACTCAGCGGTAAGTTGAATATACACGCATCGAATTTTTTGTTTGCTAAAGACAAATTCATCTTCCTGAAATGAACAGAATGCATCTGTCTTTGCTTGGCCAATTTCTGTTCGTTGATTTTTCCTTACTGTTTCTTGCAGAATTTTGGCTGAAAATTTTCTTCAGAACTGGCATTGGGGATGTGGATGCTGTGGAGAATATCTTGCTGACATCTACATCAGGGAGCTCATACGCTTTTGACGCGTAAATCAAACAACTCAGAACTCTTCGTGAGATAGAAGGGTCTTCCTTAGATGGTAGGAAGAGCCTTTATACACGAGAGTTGGATGGTGGAGTCAACTCTACTACCGAGAGATTGGGTAGTAGAGTTCCTCTGACGGCAGAACTAGGAATCGTATCCCAAGGTTGGATACATTCCTACCTGCTTGAGGTGTCGTCGTTCCTCCACGAGCTGTATTGGCAGCAACACGCCGTCGGGCTGCCATACTCTGTGGTTCTCCTCTCGTCTGAGAGAGAAGACCAGAGTTTGATTCCTGCTGATCTGGTCGTGACTGAGACCCAGACAGTCAGGAATTGCCACCAACAACGAACCTGACGGAGAAGGTCCGACGGAGAAGATCCAAAGAAGAAGATAGATCTCTATTAGGTTATCGTTGTGGTGTAGAATGAAAATCCAAGATTTGTAATAGATTTCCATTATGATTTGTAAGAAAGTCTAAGAAAATGTAATAGACTTTTTGTGGTGAAATGGGAATGGAAATGACAATTCTTCTATGCTCAATGATTCGTATTTGTGGATGAATTGTGGACATGATAGATAATAAAATCATCTTTTCTGTTTTAGAGTATATGATATTATCAGAGGTATTATGGACGTGATAATATATAGGAACTCGAAAGAAAATAGATTGATTTCTATGCAGAGGTCAAAACATGACAAATGAGTAAGTAGATTCGGAATTGATTCAGAGGTTATGAAAACGTGATCAATAACGAATCCCCACTTAATGAACTGATAGAAGATTATGAACGGATGAACCGTTAGGAAATGGTGAACAGATAGACTGTCGAGTGAATGTAATAAATGAACGGACGAACCGTCAAGTATTAATGAACATGTGAAACGTCGGATGAATGTGAGAAATGAATGGATGAACTGAATATCAGGAAAGAATACGTCCCTTCGATCCTTGTAACCATATGCCTATAAATAGAGCATATATTTGAATAGAAGGATCGTATTTTATCCATAATGTCTTCTGAAGAGAATATAAAGAAGGCTGAAGTCGCCCCCGAAGCTACTGAAGGTGTTAAAGAACATCCACCTCCGCAGAAGAAGGAAATGGGCGAAAGCTCGTCTACTCCCAAGCCGCCGAAAGATATCCTGGACTTCCTGGTCGAACCAGGAGAAACCGAAGAAGAAGAAGCAATGAGGCTGGCTGCCTGTCAATTCTTGGTGCGGTCAGGAAAAGATGTACTCAATTCTTTTGCTGATTATGTATGTGGTCCTCGTCCCAAATATGAAAGGGATTACAGTGATCTTCCATGATGATGTACTCTTTTTCTTGAAGAATTTGTCTCAAATAAACTCCGTTTAAGGAAACTTTGTTTACGATATATCCTTCCCACTTTATATTTTTGCCTTTATTCATTGATCTTTTGACTCAGAAATCAGAAAGACTAAATATCATTTTCATAAATATGATATTGAGATAGAAAATTCAGAGGTAATATGGACATGATTTTCTGGATATCAAATTTGTTGAGAAAACGATACAAAGTAGAATACCTATCTCCACTGGGGATAATAGATATCAGAATGATTCTTCGAAAAGAACAATGAAACAGCTGGAGAATGATGGGAGGACAATCTTGATAGAAATATTAAACGTAGTACTTCTTCAAGAATTTGCCGTTGATGGGCATCATAGTGGCTTTACCATCTAGAGTAGTGAGTTGATAAGCCCCATTAGAAAAGATCTTATTGACAATGAATGGACCTTCCCATTTTGCATCAAACTTGCCCTTACTCATATGTGTCATAGTCATCGGACGTCTGACAGTAAGCACAAGTTCTTCTTTCTGAAATGTTCGAATTCTGACTTTCTTGTTAAAAGCCCTTGAAATTCTAGCTTGATAGAATTCAATATTCTGTTGAGCAGATAACCGCTTTTCATCCAGAGCCTCCAATTCTTGAAGTCGAAGACGATCATTATTTTCAGCAGTGAGTTCATTAGCGATTGCTATCCTTAAAGAAGGAATTTGAATCTCTAATGGGAGAACAGCCTCAGATCCGTACACCAGAGAGAAATGTGTACACTTAGTAGCATCACGGACTGTAGTGCGATAAGCCCACAAGCATTCTCCGAGCTTGTCACTCCAATTACGTTTGTTAGTGGAGACAAACTTCTTTAGGAGTTTGATGATAGTCTTGTTGAAAGCTTCTGCCAATCCGTTAGCTGCTGGATTATATGCGGTAGAAGCCACATTATTGATCCGGTGATCGTCACAGAATCGAGTAAATTTCTGGCTGACGAACTGTGGTCCGTTATCATGAACAATGCGTCGAGGAACACCAAATCTGTAGATGACGTGGTGCTTAATAAAGCTGATGACATTAGACGTCTTAACTTCAGATAAAGGAATGGCTTCAGTCCATTTGGAGAAGTAATCGGTTATTGCGAGAATGAACCGATGACCTTTAGATGACGGTGGATTGATCGGGCCGACAATGTCCATGCCCCAAGCTTCGAAGGGCCATGATGCTGCCGTCGGATGTAGAAATTCTGAAGGTTGATGTATAAAATCCGCATGGATTTGGCAAGCTTTGCATTTCCTTGCATATTCAATGGCATCTGATACCATAGTTGGCCAATAATAACCCATCCGTCGAATACGGTCTTGAAGTTTTGGCCCAGGTTGATGCGCTCCACAAATTCCATCATGTGCTTCACGAATAACTTGTTGGGCTTCATTACCGGCAATGCACCGAAGGAGTAAACCATCATAAGCTCGACGATATAAGGTCTTTGTTGTATGATTGTAATAGAATCTGAGTGATCGTCGTCTGATAGATGCTGCCTCACTCGGATCATCCGAAAGAATATCATATAATACGAGATCTAAGAAAGGAAGTCTCCAATCTTTATCCGTATTCTGATTCTCAGTCGAGTTACTGAAGATGAATTCCATGCTGGAATCGGATGAAGATGACATCGATTTACGACTGAATCCAAATCCTCTTGTTGTGTTGACGTCATGAGATGTTGATTCTTCAATGTCAACTGGAAGTCCTAGAGTCAGGTTATTTTCAAGATGAAATAATTCTCGATTACGAACAACGATCATTTGTTGCCGTCTGATTGGGATAGCCAGCACCGCTGCAAGATTAGCAAGGGCATCAGCTTCTGTGTTACATGCTCGCCTAACATGTTCAATGAAGAATTCCTTAAATGATGAGGCCATAGATATGGCTGTTTTATGATAAGGAACCAGATCTTGATGGCGAACTTCATAAGTACCCCTGATCTGATTGACAATAAGTTTAGAGTCTCCATACGCCTCCAAATGTTGAATATTCAGATGTTTAGCGAGTTGAAGACCAATAAGTAATGCGTTGTACTCAGCTACATTGTTTTGAACATGGCTGATCGAGAGAATAAGCTCTTTGGATGGCAAGACCTTCTGGCGATACAAGAATCCAGCGACAATATCGCCATTAGGACCAATTCTTGATGCTCCATCAAAGAATAGACGCCAAGTAGGATCTTCTTCAGCAATTTGATTTGAATCTAGGACTTCATCTGGGATTTCATCATAGAGTTTTGAATTTTCTGGAATTGAGTGAGCAGCCAAAAAATCAGCTAAAGCTTGTCCTTTGACTGATTTCTGAGGAATATAGTGCATGTCATACTGAGCAAGTAGGATTCCCCAGTTAGCCAATCGAGAATTCAAAACACTGGGTTTCTTCATCATGATCCGTATAGGATTGATCTTGGAGATGACATGAATAGTTTGGCCAATGATATAATGACGTATCTTTTGGACAGCAAACATCAAGGCTAGACATTCTTTTTCAACCGGTGAATATCGAGGTTCAGCTCCGGTCATAGTACGGCTGAGATAATAAATGGCTTGTTCATGGCCATTTTGATTCTTTTGAGCGAGTAATGCACCCAATGAATGACTCATTGCTCGAGTATAGAGGAGGAACGGTATTCCTGAGACGGGAGATACCAATACTGGAGGGCTCATCAGATATTATTTTATATCATCGAATGCTTTCTGACATTCATCATTCCAGACAAAAGAGACACCTTTCTTCATAAGTTTGTTGAATGGTCTGCAGCGTCCTGATAAATTAGAGATGAATCTCCTGATATAAGCGATTCTTCCTTGAAATCCTCGTAGCTCTTTTAAGGTGCGTGGAGGACGCATTTCTTGGATGGCTTTGATCTTCTCGGGATCCACGTGTATACCTTTAGAGGTAATGACGAAGCCGAGAAATTTACCACTAGAGACGCCTAAGAAGGACTTAGTAGGGTTCATCTTTAATTGATGCTTACACATTAGATCAAATATAGTCTTCAAATCTTAGATATGATCCTCCTTTTGTCGACTTTTGACTGCAATATCATCAACATAGCATTCGACTGTTTTCCGCAAATGTTCACGGAATATAGTGCTCATAGCTCGTTGATAAGTTGCTCCTGCATTCTTGAGACCGAATGGCATAACTGTATAACAGTATGTACCAATCGGCGTTCTGAAAGAAGTGTGCTTCTCGTCTTCTGGAAACATTTTGATCTGATTGTACCCAGAATACCCGTCCATGAATGACATTCGTTCAAATCCATAGGTATTATCAACCATGACATCAGTGATTGGTAGAGGGAATTCGTCTTTAGGACATGCCGCATTGAGATCGCGGAAGTCTATGCATACTCTGATCTTGCCAGTCTTTTTAAGAACAGGAACAATATTATCCACCCAATCGGGATGTTGTTCCTCTCTAATAAACCCAGAGGTAATGAGTTTATTGACTTCAGCTTCAATTGTATCCATGATGTCTGGACGAAATCGTCGCTGTTGTTGTTTGACCGGTTTAGCATTCGGCTTCTTCAATTGTGCAAGACAAGAGTCAGCTTGTAGAAGTGCTTCACTTAACGTCTCCCGAGTTTCTTTAGAAAGACGTAGAAGTTCAAAAAGGGACATTCTAGCTGGAGTATTAGCAAGTTGAGCCAAAATGTCGAAGTTGTAAGGCTTCTGAAGTCCAAGAGGAGAAGACTTCTTGATTGGCTTATCAAATCGAGCCTGTTGTTTGCCTTTCTCCAGAGCCGTAGGCTTGGGAGGAACAGGTTCAGTGGATGATTCTTCTTCAGGAGGAACATTAGGAGCATCTTTAGCATCTGAAGGGATATCAGTAGGATCTTCAGAATTTTTAGAATAATCCTTTAGGTAAGGTTTCCCCGTTCGAGTAGCACTAACAAGTGCTTCTTCTTTCTCTTTTGGCTCTGTGTCAGAGGTAGACCCAAGAGAAGTCATATGACATGACTTGACCTTTCCAGCCTTCTTGGATTTTTGAGAAGAAATCTTTTGAGGAGAAGGCGATTCAAAATCTGCCACTAGATCAGGATGGATCCACATGATTTCCCCTGTTTCCAAAGTGATTGGCACTAATCCTTCAGACTGTGGAGGAGGAAGATTCACTATGTCAAGAGTTGCCTTGGGAATAGGAACAATCCCACTTTCAAGGAGTTGAGGAGGAAAATCTCCAAATTGCATAGAGACGACGTTGGAGGTGACGGTCTTCTCTTTTGGAGTAAGAGAGATAGCTCCAGATTTAATCATTTCTTGGATCTTTCCTTTCAGTACATAACATGTACGAATTGTATGACCCAGCATTCTGTGATATGGACAGTATTTAGGATGATCTGTCTTACCAGCTTCATCAGGTTTCTTGATCTCTGGTAATTGTATTTTATTACCTTTCAGCAGACATTCAAAGATACTAAGGACATCGTCGTCATCAAAAGAATATTCTTCTCTGGGGCGAGGTGTTCTTGATTGTTGAGTTGTAGAAGCAGGAGTTTGAACATTTGATGCATCTTTGCTCTGAAGATTAACTTCAAGAGTTTCTTTTCCTTTGCGAGCATTATTTTTATTGTTAGCACCTTGTCCTGTTTCTTTAGGAGTCATCTGCACTCCTAAACCTTTGAAGGTTTCAGCACTGATTTCTGCAGCTTTGGCACTGACTATGAAGGAAGGCCAATCTTGAAATTGAGTGGATCCTGTCCACATACTGATGATTGGCAACAAGTTTGATTTGCACGTGTCAATGGTGACAGCATCAGGAGTTCCAAGAGGCATCTTCAGAGCTTCTCTTCGAAACCGTTCAATGTATTCCTCTGCAGATTCATTATTTTTCTGCTTGATTCTAATAAGAGCAGACATAGTCATGTCATTAAGCCCTTCATAGAACCTTTCAAGAAACATCTGTTTGAAACCAACAAATGAAGTAATACTCCCATCCGGGAGACTTCTATACCATTCATAAGCCGTTCCCTTGAGACATCCAATAAATACCCGAGTAAGGAGGGCATCACTTGGTTGCAGTTGATCAGTCATCACTTCAAAGTGATTAATAAACTGACTTGGAGAAGTGGTTCCATCATAGAATGAGATAGTAGGAGGCTTGTATTTAGGAGGATATGATACTTGCTTCCATTCTATCGGATAAGGCTGCTTGATGCCTAACCTTTGTAAACCATCCTTCTGTTTGAATGCCTCGAATTGAGTTTTGAGATTCTTCAATTCTTCAGAGACAACTCCCAAAGATTGTGGAGTTGTGGCTTGTAGAGAATAGTTGGGAGGAGGAACAGCATTGTAAGCACTACCCCCAGCTCCAGAGAGACTAGGATTTGGTTGAGCTGGTCCAGGAGTATTGGATTGTACTGCTGGAGGAACTTGTACTGGACTTATATCAGTATCAACTGGTATGGCATCTGATACAGTCTGTCGATTTTGCAACTGAGCTGTCATGAGTTCATACATCGACTTCATTGTGTCAGTCATAGACTTTATTTGCTGTTCCAAAGAAGCAATTCTTTGATCTTGAGGAGTCAAGGAAGAAGAAGGTTCATCAGTATTCCCATCAACCATGTAAGTTGTGACTGTATGAGGGATTATTGATGAACTAGTAGATGTTGTATACTCTGAATCATTGCTTCGTGTATCAAAGTCAACTATAGGAGAATTACCCCCAGTAGGAAGAGGTGGGAAGTTAGATTCTCCAAGAAATTCAGAATCAATTTCAGGGATCAAATTTCTTTGACTAGAAGCCAGGACTCTTGCTCTGGTGTTTCTATATACTCCATCTAGACTATCAACTCTAACCCCGGTGTCCCGAGAAGTCATGTTGACAGAGGCAAACAAAGGCTCATCTTCATCAGACATAGGTTCATACTGAATCCTATTAAAGACAGACTGTCGTTTATTTTGACATCTGCATTGCATTGTGACTCTTGGCTGGAAGTCACATTCATGATCACCATGGTCTTGAACTGTTGATTCACATCTGCACTGAATTATGACTCTTGGATAGAAGTCACATTCAGCATGTTCCTTTGATATAGAATTACTCCTTCTCTTCTGTTGAAGATATTCCCGTAAATCTGTTTGTGAAGATTGAGGAGTATACTTTCTGTTCTTGGGTCTTGATGGCTCTTGATTATACAAAGAGTGATTAATGTGAGCCACATAATTTCTTGCATACTCTGCATCTGGATCTTTTATCTTCATATCCAATTGGTATGGTTTCTTAACACCAGAAGTGCTGAGTTTTGTTCTTAAATCAGTGGAAGGTAACACATTAATTTTGGAAACATGGAGTTTTCCTTCCATTGATCTGGATATTTGCAGAGAAGGAAGAGTTGAACCACTCCCTTGATTAGGAGTTGGTAACAGACCCTCCTTAATGGACAGATTCTGTGCCCAATTTGAAGAAATCAAAGAAGAAGACATTAAGGAATGTTTCTTCTTAGACTCATTCAGATTTTGAGACATAGAATGTCCAGAAGGAAGAGTAGTCAAAAGACCATCTTCTTTTCTTTGACTAACAAAAGTATCAGTCAAAGCTGTTCCTGAAGTAAAAACTACAGGAGCAGAAGAAACAACTAAAGAGTTATTCCTTTTCGAAGGGACTTTGTGTGGAAGACCACCCCCAGTTCTAGTAGAACTCGGTGAAGAAGAAGAGATAACTAAGGAGCTATTCTTCTCTGATGAAATACACGCTGAAACAGACTTGGTTAAAGAACCAGAGCTGTTAGCGTGATTTTTGATTTTAGAATTACACGCTGGAACAGGTTCGGCTAAGGAGCCAGTACTGTCAGCGTGACTTTTGAATGTGGGTTTGCACACTGGAATAGATTCGGCTAAGGAGCCAGTACTATCAGCGTGACTTTTAGAGTTGAATTTGCACGCTGGAACAGATTCGGCTAAGGAACCAGTACTGTCAGCGTGACTTTTAGAGTTGAATTTGCACGCTGGAACAGATTCGGCTAAGGAGCCAGTACTGTCAGCGTGACTTTTAGTTACTGTCATCTTTGAGCGCACAAGAGTGTGCGTGCTTGCAGTGGAGTTCTTGCCAGTGTTAGGAGTAGACACTGTGGCAGAGACTTCACCATTGACTGCCAACTGATTCTTAGGGACATAGACAGAGTGTCCCTTCGACTTGGCAGTGATGATGGAGGCTGGAGTGGGCTTGCCACCCTTAGCCCGCTGCATTTCTTCATAGGCGAGTTGATCGAATTTGATCGTCATCACCTTCTTCGTCGAGCCGATTGACGAAGTGTCGCATTGAGTTGTTACCATCTCAGAAGAGGAGATGGTTTTCCCCAGCAGAGTCGCCAATTTGTTTTCCATAAAGAAATTCTCTTTATTTGTTGTGTTTCTGGAAAAATTACAACTGTAGGAATCCGATCTAGAAGACGATCGCTTTATCCCTTGGACTATGCGAAGAAGAAAAGCTCTCAAAATTTTGACAGTAGATATCAATGTATCTGTACAACGAATAAGAAAAAGAACTCTATTTATAGAGTCAAAACAGTAACTGAAAAGATAACTACCTCACCACTGGTGCACTTGAAAAGTCACGCAGGGTTAATGAGTAGTTACTGGACGTGGCCCGTAACTGTTGGACACATGGCATCAGTGCATGGGTCGTGTACAAGTTACTGGGCACGCGAGAGAGAGATTGGTGGCGTGGCTGCCACGTACTCCAGTTGAAATGAAATCCACGCTGACTTGCTGAAGGCAAAAATCTACGCAGATTCGTTGACGCAGACTCGTTGAAGGCGAAATCCACACAAGCTTTGAAGAAGAATACTTCAGAATTCACGCAGGCTTTGAGAAGAATAACTCAAAAGTCACGCAATGTTTTGAGGAAGGAGAAGATTCAGAATCTACGCAAACCGCCAGCTGTCTTGATTTGGCACACTTCGTCTGACACAAAATCTCTGACATTGATTATATTGTCAGCCGCATTAAATGAAGATAAGACCCAAAGTCACGCCAACTTGGTGAAGAGTGAGTCTTGCTAAGGAAGATTGCAAAAGACGGTTGTGATCTCTCGAGTTCTGTGCATACGTGGCATACGAGGAGACGTTTCTCGACTGTTGTGTTGTCAGTCATTATGATTCTGACGTATGGCTGAGCTGTCTCTGCGTGACTTCTAAAGGAAATGGCCAGGTAGAACTTAGCGTATCTTTTGTGCTGCTTCTTGGATCACTCTGCGTGACTTGTTCTGATCAACTCAGCGTGACTTCATTTTTGAGGCCTACAGCTGTATATATGTTGCTTCTGAATTTCATAATACTGCTGCTTCTTATTTCCACAATGCTACTGCTGCTTCTGTTTTTCATAAACTGGTTTTGATACATGTTCTGATACATGTTCATATACATGTTATGATACATGTTCAGTGGCCTATGTTGGAAATGTTGGAAATTTTGGCAATGAGAAAATGTTGGTTCTGATACATGTTCTGATACATGTTCTTCTACATGTTATGATACATGTTCAGTGGCCTATGTTGGAAATGTTGGAAATTTTGGCAATGCGGGAATGTTGATTGTAATACATGTTCAGTGGCTAGGTTGGTTCTGATACGTGTTCTTCTACCTCTGAGCCAATTTCAAACTTTACTTCACTTTCAGTTGTTTTCATGCCTGAAGTTCAACCCTTTTTTTGTTCAATTTGTTGTTGTTTTTTTTTTTCATTGTGGTTCACATTTTCCCAGGTTTATGAATTATACTTCTTCTTATGTGGCCTATGTTAGAAATTTTGGAAATGTTGGACATGCTATGGTGATAGATATTGGGCATGTTGACATGGGAATGTTGGTTCTGATATGTTGATATGGGAAATGTTGGACATGCTATGGTGATAGATATTGGGCATGTTGATATGGGAATGTTGGTTCTGATATGTTGATATGGGAAATGTTGGACATGCTATGGTCATAGATATTGGGCATGTTGATATGGGAATGTTGGTTCTGATAGATATTGGACATGCTATGGAAATTTTGGAAATGTTGATATGGGAATGTTGGTTCTGATATGTTGTATGCTAACAGTAACCCTCTGAGCCCCTTTTTATGGCATAGATATTGGGCATGCTATGGTGAGTATCAGTATTATGCCAAATTCTTTGAAGCATATCAGTTTTATCAACGATTTTGGGGCCTATGATGTTCTTTGATATATTTTTCAGTCTCGGTTTCACTTCATATAGTATGTTTGAGTATCAGTTTTAGGGGGCAATGATGAGTATCAGTTTTATGGGGCAATGATGAGTATCAGTTTTATCCAGGATTTTGGGGCCTATGATGTTCTAGGTGATACACTGGGCTATGATGAGAGTCTATGTGCTAAATGATACATTCTTACCATTGAATATCAAATTTTTTCCTATGTTAATGCTTCAGTTTTTTTAGTACCTGCTCTGAGCCTATAGATTTTTCTTTAGTAGTTGTTCATTGGGCTATGATGAGAGTGTTTGCTTACACTCTCCGAGCCTATAGATTTTTCTTCGTATAAGTATCAGTGGGTTTTTAAGTATCAGCGTTATACGGTCTCAAGGGGATTTGTTCATCTGTTTGTTTGTTATTTGCTTTCCATTTTGAGTATCATTTTGGCAATGCGGATCTGTTGTTGTTGTTTGCTGCTTGGGGACAACAATAGGATGCTGTTATAATTTCCAGGAAAGATGTACTTCATGTTATGTTGTTGATTCATATAATTCTTGCTGCCCAGAATAAATTCATGTATATAATTCTGGATTCATATAATTCATGTTATGTTGTTGATTCATATAATTTCCAGGAAAGATGTACGACCCCTTGGTTCCAGGAAAATTTTCAAATAATTCCCAGGAAAGATGTGGTTGCTGTACAAAACTCGGTTCCAGAAATTTTTCATGTTATGTTGTTGATTCATATGATTCATATTATGTTGTTGATTCATATGATTCATATAATTTCCAGGAAAGATGTGGTTGCTGTACAAAACTTGGTTCCAGAAATTTTTCAATTCTTGATATTTTGTTCCTCGACAAAATTTTCTTCCATACATCATCGTGAAACCCGTTTTCTCTGTTGCCAAACCTTCATTTTTCAGTTGTCAAAATATTGATCTACTCTGTTGGTAACCATACCACAATTCATTATGGTGATTATATCACTTGCAATGTGTTACCAAACACAGGAAGTCCACGTCCAAGTTTCCAAAGCCACTTTCTAGTGGTCATCCAAACACCACATGATGAAAGTGATTACTTGCGGGGGGACAAAACACTACGTATCCAAATGCATTTTGGAAAGAGAAAAGCATGAAAAGTGCACTGCATTACATCCTCATGAAACTGCCACTTTCACACTTCCATGCACCTACATCGAACCAAACAGCCCCTTATAGTTGCTAACTTTTCATACAAAATTTCAAACCATGTATAGTAAAATTCTCAGTACATGCAAGAATATAGAGAGAGAGAGGGACAGAGAGAGAGATGCCCTAGCTAGATCTCCCTCCACCTTTAGCGCCTTTCGGCATGAGTAATGCTATATGTACCTCCAAAAATATTATCCTTCCATGTCCCTCCGCCACATGGCACTCCCTTATTGACCCAAATAAATAGGGGGGGTGGTTGGGAAAAGATATGAGCCAATAGAAGAGGACCATGTGGCGGAAGGACATGGAGGGATAAAATTTTGGAGGTACACAAAGTATTTTCCTTGCAAATATTATGGAGGTATGGTTTCTTTTCCAAGATTGAAACTTCATAAATTTTTATTCTACAACTTAGTTATGCATAAAACACCCTTAAAATATACATATTATGCAACAAAAAAAAAAAAAAAAACAGTGGTAACATAGTAAAAAAATGTTCAAAATGTATCTAAAGTCTAGACAGTAGCCGGACTCCTCTTCACCGCGCACCCATCTACCGTCGTTTAGAACTTTGGAAGACAAAGGAGGCATTTCCTCTCTTTGTTTATTGAGGACACAATGAAACCTTCCCAAAAAGAATGGGGACGAATGTGTTGGTCTCTCATCTCTGATCATCAAAACCAATATATCTAGATTGCAAATCAATAATGAAAAGAACCTGGCACCTCAATTCGGCATAACTGATGCTCTAATGGCACATAGAATAACTACTGTGTACCAAAAGTAGTATGATGTTTGTGTCATTCAACCCAGGCAGGAACATGCATGTTCAACTATATCTAGTTTCAAAAATTCTGTTTGGCATGCGCGAGTATACAGCCTGCGCACGTGCATGGCCGAGGACGTCGGAGCTGCCGCCACCACCACCCTCCTCCGCCGTCGCAGACTTCCTCTTCCCCTCCTGCTCTGACCATCCTTCGGCAGCTCCTCCGCCGACGTCGACACTCTCCTCCTACTGCTCCGGCGTCCTCGGCCGCGCGCGTGCACAGGCTGTGCACACGCGCGTGCCAAACAGCAGAATTGATCTAGTTTTCACAGGTCGATTGCGTTCCATTGTAAGCCAAGAAGGAATGTATCTGTATGTTCAACCATACTTGGGTACATAACTGATTCACATGGGCCTCATTTGGAAGAGACTGATCTTGGATTTGCATGTGACTGAATATTTCAAGCAACTAAAGGAAGAACTGAACCTGCAACATTAATCTTTGAGGGTCTGCTTGACAATTATTAAGATAATGGTTACGAGGTATTTTTAATGTACCGATCATAAGCGATTATAAGGGGTTCGATTTTGAACGGGTTACAAGTAGTGGCTTCTAAATCAATCTAACTCATATTTGGTAATTTATTAACGAGTGGTTCTGAAAGTTTTTTTTAAACAATAAAATTACTTATATGTCCATATACAAACAAAAGTCATTCCAAAGAAAGATTATATCATTGTCCTCCCAAACAATGGCTTATAAACTCATGTAACTTATAAGCAAAAAATGATTTGGCAAGTAGTAAATCACAAATGTTAAGAAAAGCATCCACTGCCACATCAAGTGGACCGCAAAACTTTATGGCAATCATTCACTACCATATCAAGAGAAACAGCCGTTAGATGGGACTCGAGAGAAACAAAGATGAGAAAGAAGAAATACGGTAGGGTATTAGTAGTTGTAATTATATTTTTTTTGATAAGAATATTAATCGACCGGCTCAAAAATGCAACACTAATATCTAAGAATCGACTATTAAGAAACCTATGAAACATGCTAGGAGTAGATCTACAGAGGTATTTCAAACAAAATATATATAGGAGAAAGATGGCAGATACCTGGATTCCCCTTAACTATAGGATTTGGATCCCTTATATTGGCATTTCGGAATCCAAATCTTAGAAATCTATGACTATCTTCTTATGTTTTGTCAATAAACTGCCGGAGAAAGAAGACATTTCCAAGACTACAAAATCTTGCTAGAATGACAGTTCATTTTGATTCCGAAATATAAATCTCCAGAGTGAATTTTAAGATCCATGTCGACCAACACCCCCAAGAGAACAGGTTTATTGGGTAAGATAAATAGTCATAAAATTAGGTATGTCCTAAAACCTGAACACAAGACTCCTTGTTAGCAATTATCCGAATAAAACTTGTATTATACGCAAATTTTTTCGTATCTTTCAGAAACGTATAATACTTGCGTACTTTTGAAAGATTTGAATCAGTACGTAAATTTTAAGCATGCGAAGTTTTAAACGTGTTACGTATAAATTATTGAAAAATTTGGCACACAAAATGTGGTGGGAACCTGTTTAATTAATCAAATTTGACATCATATTTAAGAATGTGAACTTTCTAACCTCAAAATTTTTATTTTTCAAATATTTGATCAAATTTTTTAACGTATTTTATTTGCACTGAGCTGATTTATACTCGTATTTTTGCCGTCACGAAATTTTGCAGTATTTTTGCCGAATTGCTAACAAAGCTGAAGAGGCTCAGAAGTACATAGCTATTAATTTCATTTAGCATTTCCCTAGTTGTTTACTACTGTACACACACCTAACAAGGACCCCAATAAGTAACTTGTTTAACTTCAAAGAATTCCCTCAAAAGAAGGGATCCCTACATTAATGGTTGCCACCAACCATCTGGTAGTGCCAGCAGATCTAGCTTCATATTAATCAATGAATGAATAGCAACTAATCTGGAAGATCAGGATCAGCAATTCCATTCAAAACCCCATCAATAGAAGGTAGACCCCAAACCCTAGTGTTCCATGTTTAAAAGTTAAAAACTCATTCAATCTGTGGACCAGAGTCTCGGAAATCAGGGACAGGGCCGGTCCAGCCAGACAAGACTTCGGACTTGGACAACCCCCTGTGCTTGGGACAACCCCCATGCTCAGCAAGACCCCACAAGATGTCACGACCCGATCCTAAATTATTGGATCGAACCGGATCATGCCCAGCCTGCACCGTTGTGAGACGGCGGCAGTAAGCTGTTCTATATGCAGGTATTCACAACAACATCTATACATTTATCACAACTCGAATATACGGAAAATTTTAAAAACTTTTTATTCAACAATTGAAAAGTACAACGGAAAATGAAAGAACTGAAATAAAGTACTGAATTCAAATTAACAAACTCCAAAACAATAAAACTAGAAAACTGGAAAATAACTAGCTAGGTGGTCGGCTCATCGGCCTCAGGTTCTGCATCCTCCAAGGGGGACTCTGGCAACACCACAGGATACAATACCGGGTCATAGTAGCTATTGTACAATAGCTCAGCATCTTCAATGTCTCCTAAAAATGTTGGTCTCCAGTCAGGAGGGAGCAAGTACGAATATGTATCTCACATTTCAAATAATAATGAAAAAAGTGCAAGCTAAACAGTTGAAACAATATTTTCCAGCAATTTAACAATTCAATACTTGAAACAATGTGATTTGAATATGTAACGTCTATGACCGGCTTGGGTTGTACAATAGCATCCTAGCGACGCGATACGACTTATCTCCGTGTGTAAGAGAGGTAAGCTCGTACAATAACAATATGCAATATGAGGGGTATTGGTCATAAACGTTATACTATTCCCCCAATATCCTCACAATCAATATCAATCAATATTTGAATCCTAGGAGAGGGTTCCGTGTAGCAATGTGGTTTAAACATGCAACTTGACAATTACTAAATAAAATGCAAGAAAATATAACCGTAACTTGTCTCTGTTTAATGACTGGAATAAGATGTCGGTACCGAGGAGGAAGTCAAGTACGTCCTCAAAACCCTACAGTTGAGAACCTTGACTTAGAACCATAATGAAATCATTTTAGGTGTGCTAGTTACAATCTGTAGAAGCAGACCCTAGTCAGGTTTTAAGTTTATTTAATTTAATCTACCGAAATTCGTCTAACGTCGCAAGCTACATTGGTTATCATTTAATTGAATAAACCGGTTACTTGATTTAATTGGAGAAGATAGCATTTATAGGTTAATTGACAAATCTTTGTATTTTTATAATATATTTATATATAAAACTACATTGTTTCTAGTGATAAAACATGAACTTGTTAACTTACCAATATTTTATTCATTTAAAATTAAGTGTGAGAAATCTTTATTAATTTTATACAAAAATAATTAATATCTGATTTATAGTTACTCGTCTAGGTACGCGATACCCACTCAGAAAGAAAGTAAAATCTACACTACACAATACAGGGTCACAGAAAATAAATAGAAAACTGGGCTTATGCCCTTACAACTATTTACATAAATTAATTAAATATTAAAAGTTGCTGGCGAGCTCTGAACGTCGAGAAGCGGTCTATTCAGGAGGCCGATGCCCTGCACTCGAAATATGAAAAATACCCAGTAACGAGTTCTAAATAAATTTATAGAATATAAAATATAGGTAAGTCTCAGACTTGATCATTAAGTATCACGTTGTTGGCTAACACCTCAACGTACAGAAAGGTCCTGTAGCGTTTGCGTTTCGCCGAGGCTCATTCGACCGATACGGTCATCGCCTAACCGGGGATACGTAAAATCTCGAAAAGTCGCAAACCGACCAATAACCAATTTGGAAATCCTTTTACAAAGACCGAGTTCGAAAGTAGAATTTGTTTTATGAAATTAATTTAAATACCAGTGTTTCGAAAAGGGTTTTACTGAAAATTTGGGCAGCACCTCCTCTGTAACTGGACGATCCAGCCACATAGGCGATACAAATCCCTGCACCAAAAGAAAGTCCCAAACCAGAGAATACACCAAACCAATCCACAATAATATTCCAACCCAGAGTAATAATCCACAACCCACACATATAGATAAAAGCCAACATATAGATAAAGCTGAACCGCAAACCGATAATAACGAATCGGAAAAACATACGCGTCCCGCGTAAATAATCCGAACCACAGAAATACAACACCGCGACATAAAACGACGTGCATATCCCCTAAACGCAACAGACTCAAATTCCGATCCCCGAAATGGGATCGGGACTGTAGGTCCTAAAAATCAAGTTGCATTTATCAAATAAGCAGAGAAAATTAAATTGCGCACTCTTCAAATGGACTGCGCAGGAGGCAGATTGTGCTACAATTCAAATGCGCAAGCTGAACTGCGCTACCACCCAAGCGCGCTACGCTGACGTGGCAATGCCATCATTACCTGACAAAAATCCGATCTTCTGACAGCTGACAGCCCGATAAATGAGGAGTCCTTTCATTTCTTGTGCAGCACAGCGCTCGAGGACAGCTGTACAGCCAGCGCAGTATGACAGCTCAACTTCAGCACAGTTTGACCAAGCCCGAGTCTCAGCGCAGTCTGATGCTAGCGCTTTTCAAGTGGCGCAATCCATCAAAATAACTGACATTTATTACGTGGCTTACATGCCATCAATTGCTCGCCACGTGGCAACCGCCTGTACACGACCATGCGCATTTCAATCAAATAATGCCACGCGTCTAATACAGTTGGCCCACGATCGAGTAACTGCCAGTGCAGTTTGCTGTTTGCGCAGTCTGTTGCTAGTGCAGTTCATCATGCGCAATTCAGAATAACTACAAATTAGTTATTTCTAGAACTCTATAAATAGAGTTTCAAGTCCTTCATTAAAGGGATCAGATCATTATTATCATCAGAGATCAGGAGTTCTTGTCCAAGTGCTGCTGCATTCTTCAAAGGCTATCGTCTTCAAAGTTTACATCGTCCAAGGGATAAAGCGATCGTCATTCAGATCGGATTCCTATAGTTGTACTTTCCCAGAATTTAATTGTAATCTTCTTACAAAGTTTGTGAAATATAGGACTTTTGTTTTTGTAAACAAAATGGCGACTCTGCTGGGGACGACATTCTCCTCCGACGAGGAAGTGACAACTCAATATGACGTTGCGTCTATCGGAAAGACGCAAAAGACGCTGGTTGTGAAGGTCAACCAGACTGCCTACGAGGCGATGATCAACTCAGGGGCTACTCGTCGCACTGCAACCTCTGCCAAGAGCAAGGTCCGTTCAGTGTGGACTCCAAAGTCCTCAGCGCAGTCCTCTGCACAGTCCTCTACGCAATCATCTGCGCAACCTGCTGTCTCTGCTGCCAAGGAACCAGTAGCAACTTCTGCCCTTGCGCAACACACTGCTCTTTCTGCCACAGCACAACCCACTTCCTATGCTACTCTGGCGCAGTTGGCGACCTCCTTCCCTCCTGCGCAATCCACTATTCCTGCAACCAGAGTGCAACTTAAACATTCTGAAGCCAGGACTCCTGCTGCGTAAACTACGGTTTCTGTAGCCAAAAGGCCATCTGTCAAAGCTTCCCAAGCGCAATCAGCCAATGCGCCTATTGCCACTTCAACCTCTGCGCAAGCTGTTCCAGAGCAGTCTAATAGGGATAGTCCTTTGGCTAATCTCCCTTCTTCTCACAGCAAGGGAAAAAACTCTGCTCCTCTTCCCAAGCACCCTGTTGCTCCAGCGCAATCCACTGGGGGTAGTCTGTTGACTGTTCCTTCTCCTCCTCAGAACAAAAGAAAAGGTCCGTTGGTCTTTTCTCGAACTTCCTCGTTCCAATCAGTACAAGAGAAAAGGTCATTTGGTCTTTTCTCAGTCTTCTCCGGTTTTTTACCGTAGAAGATCCATCTGAACGTGCCTCGGCACCAATCAGTACAAGAACTCTCTCAAACAAGAGCTCTTCTCTCCCTGCCAAATGGAAATGTACTGATCAAAGAGGTATTCTGCCTACTCCGGTAGCGGAACTCCAAGATCTTCCAACTCTCCGGATATCCCGCTCAAAACAGGGAAAATTACTGGTGTCTCAGACAGAAACCCCTGGGGGTGAATTTGCTGATCTACAGACTTATCTCAATAGACCAGCTTCTATGAAACGCAAGCAACCAATGTCGAAGATCAACCTGCATCAGAGGCAAATTTCCAGGATAAAAAATCATGACACCTATGCTAATGAAGTGAGTACTTCTCTATATACTCACAGGACAAAACATCTGAAGAACCGAAACCATGTTCCGAATGTGGTCGAAGAACATATCCCTCAGACTTCTTCTCGTCCTGTCATTATTCCTGACCTCCGAGAGCACCTCAAGAAAAAACGGGACATCTCAACACCTCCAGTTCAACCACTTGAATATCATTGTAATCACAAGGTTGTCATCAAGTGCTGTTGACAGACAACAAAACGATCTGTCTTCGATCGTCTGAATTATGCAACTTCTGAACCAATGTCAGAAGACGAGGACAAAATTTTGTATGCTTCCGTCAACATGGATTCTCGAGACACTGGGGGTAGAAAGTGCTCCAAGCACGGCAAGCCTCGCAGGCCCAGCCAGCGGTACTTAGATTTACTCCAAGAATCTTTTGAAGGAGTATTTCGACACACCCGATCCCGAAGTCGAGACACAATGGGGCATGGGAATCTTCTCTAAGATCCCTCTGGTCATCTCCCTATTTCTTATTCAGGAGATGATTCTTTCTCTGATTATGATGCATACAACGAAAGTTCTGAACAGACAGTATCTTCTACTATACCTAGAGAAGTGACAGCTTATGTTGTCACTGAAGACCCAGACACTTCTAGTTCAGCAAATCAAGAACAACGAATAGCTGCAGTTGAGGATAAGCTGAAGACCATGGCTGAAATGGTTGCAAGTATGCATTCTATCATCGTGGCCCAACATACAGTACCACCGACCACACCTGCTACAAATCCTGAGATTATAGCATCGTCGGTACCTGTCAATGCAGGTCTGGGGGTAGTATCTCCTCAAATATCCCCTGTACAAATTCAACCCACATCCAGTCAGTCAGGAGCTGGGGGTAGCACTTACCATGTTGTTCCTCCTCCTAACACTCAGCCTGCACCTTCTTCATCATTGGAGGATGCTAATGAAGCTGTCAAACTCTTGCCCACTCAATTTGAGGCTTTTAAAGAGAAGGAAAATTTACAAAGATTGGGGATCAAACAACCCTATCCGGTTGAATGGAAGGAAGTTCCATTCCCTCCTAAATACAAAATCCCTACAATTTTGCTGTTTGACGGTAGCACTTCTCCGAGTCAGTTCATTAACCACTTTGAAGTAATGACTATTCAACTTCAGCCAACGACATGACCATGTGTCACCCTCATTTCTCGTATTTCCTGTATTTCGTATTTATACTCGTATCTGGATTTTGGCATGTATTTTTATTTTTCTCAACTTGTGGAATTTCGGTATTTCTCGTATTTTGGGTTTTGTCATGGCTCGGTTTTAATTGGTTTGGGTTGGTTTGGTTTGGTTTAATGTGTATTGAAACACCTTAGCCTATAATCCACCCTCAACACACCACATCCCACCCACATTAAAAATCCTACCAACACTCTCTCTCTCTCTTCATTACTTCCTCCATTAATTTCTTCTTCTTCTTCTTCCTCCACCCAACTCTCCACACCCATAGGCAAGTGCAACTTGCTTCTACAACAGAGCCCATTTTATTGTTCCATTAGCTTCTTCTCATGTTTCTAAGACACATTAGAACTTGTCATTTTCCATTTTGAGGCTTTAAATCTTGTAGATCTAAAAATTTGTTATTTTCGTATTTGGTGGTTTTGATCTATCAAATTTCTTTGTTTTTAAGTTTTGATGGTTCCATGAGGTGGGAAATTTTCTTCTACCCAATTTTGACCTTTGAAAAGTTGGATTTGGACTTGTTTTGACCAAGTTATGAACTTTTGAAGCTTGGGTTTAACCATGGAGTTATTGCTGGTTTGGAGAAGACAGTGAGCAGTGTGCAGAGCTTTTTAGCTTACGCCACTGAGCTGCTCGCGCTCTTTAGCGTCGCGTACGCAGACTTGGGTACGCTTCCTGTTGGAAGCGTGTCCCTTGCGTACGCAGACTTGGGTACGCTTCCTGTTGGAAGCGTGTCCCTTGCGTACGCAGACTTGAGCGTGCCCTGGCCTGAGCGTACGCAGACTTGAGCGTACGCATGACCCTTGCGTACGCTGTCCTGAGCGTACGCTACCCCTTGCTCCCCCCCTTGGGTGCCTTATGTCCTCATATTTGCCTTTTATGAATTTGCAGCCATTTTATATCCTTACGCCTTTGATGTAAACTTGACATAAACCCAATATGATCATGACAGTATTTATAAATGTTAATCGGAACAAGGCTTACTGATGGACTTGCGTGATATTGACCCGTAGTGGTGCACTCCTGATACAATAACCTGACATGACCTGATAGTGGCCCGTCGTGGCGCACTCCTGACTAGTACACTTGATATGATAAACCTGGCATGATTATCTCGAATAGCTGTTGCGACGGCTACCTGACACGACATGACCTGTATAATTACCTGGACACCGTGGGTGATTATGCTTGTACAAATAATCCAGTCCTGTCTTGCATCATGTCTAGGATAGGGACTCCTGAGTACCACGGTCAGGAGTAACTACTGAAACGGACTAAGGTTAACGACTAAAATAATTCACTAGTCATGAAGAGATGTTCCCCAGTTACAGGCGATCCCGTTATCCCGGCCGCAAATGTTTGGACTTGTAGCCTGCCGACGAGTAGGGCACATTTCCAGCCCACTGTTATGTGGGGCACCCACCATTGTCACTTAAATGATTGAACTCTATTGTCACTCTAATGTATTGTACTCTCTAAATTGTCACTATAATGATTGCCTGGATAACCTGGATAGCTGCAGGGCCTGTGACTACTTGGAGCATCTCATTGCATCTTGCTAGTAACTAGGATTATGATAACCCTAGTTAGTTAATGTAGAAAGCCGTAGGCAATGATTGGCCGTGATTGATTGGATGGAGTCTAGTCCAGTATGGTATTGTCTAGAAGTGATTGATTGCAAGACTGTACCAGAAGGATTGAATGATTGTCACTCCAGATTGTTACAATAATGATTGTACCCTATTGTCACTCTAGCATATTGCACTCTTCATTGTCACTTTTATTATTGTACCCTCTCATTTTTACCTTAATGATTGTCACCTTCAGCAATAAATGATCAGGAGACTATGTTCTGTTCAGGTGAAGGGTTACAATCTCGGTCCTTGTTTGGTTTAAGGATTGTAACCTGGCTTCCGGAATAGTATCTTCGTCTTCTCTTCATATATTGTCCAGCTATATTTTATTTAGCATGATTATCCAGTTATCTTATGTCATGATGCCTCACTTAATTATTTTCTCTGATTGGGATAAGTGCATTGGTAGTGCACAAACCTCAAGCTGTGTTACTTATTGTTGTTTTCTTACATATTGAATGATAATGATTTGTTGGTTTTAGTTCTTAAGTGAAGCCTCCTTTGTGGCACTTGCTCTTTCTGGGGTCTGACCCAGCTGGTTTTGTATGGCCAGATACCGGAGCAACACCAAAGGATCTTCCCGCTTTTCAGCCCGATGGTGGTCACCAGGCGTAACCAGGACATCGAGTGGGTTTCTTTTGTTCTCCCACTGTAATGTTGTAAATTATTCTTTTGAGGCGTTTAGCCGACGAGCAAGTGTTAGCTCGATTGTACTTACTTACTGTCTGCCTACGGGCTGTAACATGATTGACAAGCCCCGGGGGTTGATCATGTATGACTGAACTCTTGCTAGTCCTCACATTTTGTAACGGCTAGCTTCATGATCATTCCGAATATATAATGTATGGGACGCCTTACTATTGTGTATTTGGTGGTCTGATATCTTGTAACTATTATTAGTTGGTTGAGATTGAGACAATAGGCTATCTATGACCTTAAGAGACTGATGGATTGTAGTGAAACCCTCACATATCTAGACAGCCGTGACCGTATAGCGGTGTGGATTCCATTCCGTTATACGTAGCTGGCTATGTCTGCCCCCGCTTTCCAGTATTCTGGTTCTGGGACGTGACTTGGTTTAAGTGGTGGCCCATGCAGGTCTTGTCAATCAGGAAATGTGAGGGTTTACCGAATAGATGTCTCAATCAGTACTCGCCCTTGATCTCTGCTCGTATCCTCTTGATTCCTGAAATTCTTGTCCTGATCATATGCTTGTAATTGTTGATCTGTCCTGGTCCTTCCTTATTGTTTCCATGTCGTCTTCTTCAGCGGCATTGAACCTGGACCTGCTGATCAGCAAGGCGGATCACCTCCCGTGGACCAGCAGCAACCAGAAGATCAGGCCCAGCACTCAGCAGCAGCCTCCCGAGTCGTGCCTCCTGGAGAACCAGTACCGCCAGTTCTGTCCGTCCAGCCAGCAGGGTCAGAGGATGGAGGATTGGTAGGACTCATCCGTGAGTTGCTTGCGTCCCAAGATCGTTGGGGAGATGCCCTGCACCAAGTAGTACAAGATGCTCTGAATAGAAGTGGTCTTCGAGGAAACAGTACGGTCAACAGTTTCAAGCGCCTGAACCCTCCGTTCTTCGATGGCAGCGAGGATGCCATTGCTGCCGATGCTTGGCTACAAGATATAGAGGTGATTCTCGAAGCCGCGAAGATTCCAGAAGACGAGAAGGTGGCTGTGGTGCGCCTACAGTTATTGGATCTAGCCCGCAGTTGGTGGGCCACACAAGCAGTAGGATTGGCAACACCTGTCCCCTGGGCAGTGTTCAGCGAAAAGTTCTAGACCAAGTATTATGATACAGTGGCTCGATATGACTTGCAGACCAGGTTCAGTAATCTTAAGCAGATGGGGAGGACGGTCGACGGTTATGCGGCCGAGTTTTCCAGACTCAGTCGGTTCGCTCCCACCTTGGTGGCAACCGAGTTTGACAGAGCGCAGAGGTTCCAGCAAGGACTCCACCTGGAGATTATATTGGCGGTAGAACAGTTCGAGCATGAGACCTATGATGCGGTGTTACGAGCAGCAAGGAGGCACGAGTATACCTTCCAGAGAATAGTGGACAGGACCGGAGGTCGGAAGCGGTCCCATGATCAAATGAATCAGTCTTCAGCACCAGCCCCGGCAGCTAGGACTTTAACTATTGGAGCTCCGAGGCGAGCGGCCTCAGTGACGTCGGTTCAGCACTCAACCCCGACGTACTCTCAGCAGAAACAGAAGCAAGCACAGTCTTCTGTCGTGGACTGTTCTTATTGTGGGAAGCCTGGACACGTGGAAGCGGAGTGTCGCAAGGCGTTGGGATTGTGTTTATTGTGTGGAGCACCGGACCATAGGGTGGAGTGCTGCCCATTCAGAGTTGATTCAGCATCGATAGTATCTAGTCCCTCGGTTAGGGGACCAGCACCAGTACCAGCTCCAGTTCACCAGCAACAGCAGTTCCCGTTCCCGAGGCCATTGCCGACTCAGGCCCAGACCTTCCAGCAACAGAACCCGCGACAGTTTGCCTTAGCCCAGGCTCAGGTTCAGAATTGGCCGAGAGGTATATGTGTCCTCTCATCTTACTTTTCTACCGTCATTATGTGGGGTGCATGACGTATTTCATGTATCCTAATTGCGACGGAACATCTCGGACCCGAGCCATATCCTAGGTCATTCGAAACTGGTTATTGGTACCAACCTTTTCGTATGAGGATAGGCCGGTGTCCATGTTTGACCAAGGAGAGAGACCTCAAGTGCAAGACTATCAGTTTAGTCCGTGTTGCTTAAAGTCATCCCTCTTTGGGAGAGTCAAACTTGGGAGCATGAGGATGATATCTGATCAGGTCATCCCGGCTGGTTTGACTCATAAGGTGTAATATCTTCCTTATGCCTTACGCTTCGAATCCTTGCTTGCATGAATGATTGTATGATTGATTAGTAGTGGTAGATTGCCTATGATAGAATAACTTTCCCTTACATCTCTAGCCTCTTGATTAAATTTCGAGGACGAAATTCTTTTAAGGTGGGTAGAGTTGTCACCCTCATTTCCCGTATTTCTCGTATTTCGTATTTATACTCGTATCTGGATTTTGGCATGTATTTTTATTTTTCTCAACTTGTAGAATTTTGGTATTTCTCGTATTTTGGGTTTTGTCATGGCTCGATTTTAATTAGTTTGGGTTGGTTTGGTTTGGTTTAATGTGTATTGGAACACCTTAGCCTATGCTCCACCCTCAACACACCACATCACACCCTCATTAAAAACCCTACCAACACTCTTTCTCTCTTCATTACTTCCTCCATTAATTTATTCTTCTTCTTCCTCCACCCAACTCTCCACACCCATAGGCAAGTGCAACTTGCTTCTACAAGAGAGCCCATTTTATTGTGCCATTAGCTTCTCCTCATATTTCTAAGACACATTAGAACTTGTCATTTTCCATTTTGAGGATTTAAATCTTGTAGATCTAGAAATTTGTTATTTTCGGATTTGGTGGTTTTGATCTATCAAACTTCTTTGTTTTCAAGTTTTGATGGTTCCATGTGGCGGGAAATTTTCTTCTACCCAATTTTGACCTTTGAAAAGTTAGATTTGGACTTGTTTTGACCAAGTTATGAACTTTTGAAGCTTGGGTTTAACCATGGAGTTCTTGCTGGTTTGGAGAAGACAGTGAGCAGTGTGCAGAGCTTTTTAGCTTACGCCAGTGAGCTACGCGCGCTCTTTAGTGCCGCGTACGCAGACTTGGGTACGCTTCCTGTTGGAAGCGTGTCCCTTGCGTACGCAGACTTGGGTACGCTTCCAGACTTGGGTACGCTTCCTGTTGGAAGCGTGTCCCTTGCGTACGCAGACTTGGGTACGCTTCCTGTTGGAAGCGTGTCCCTTGCGTACGCAGACTTGAGCGTGCCCTGGCCTGAGCGTACGCAGACTTGAGCGTGCCCTGTCCTGAGCGTACGCTGTCTTGAGCGTACGCATGACCCTTGCGTACGCTGTCCTGAGCGTACGCTACCCCTTGCTCCCCCCCTGGGTGCCTTATGTCCTCATATTTCCCTTTTATGAATTTGCAGCCATTTTATATCCTTACGTCTTTGATGTAAACTTGACATGAACCCGATATGATCATGACAGTATTTATGAATGTTAATTGGAACAAGGCTTACTGATGGAATTGCGTGATAGTGACCCGTAGTTGTCACGCCCCGCTCCCGTAGGAGCGATCGTGACACAGATTGGTATCAGAGCACGGCTTTACGTCCTTGGACTTCATGTCGATTTCTCAGTTTTGAAAGCTCGGTTGGAAGAAAAGATGTATACGCTCTCTCTCGCTGTGCCTTGGGATGTTCCATACAATAAGTCTAATACTTTCAAAAGCTCGTACAAGTACTCGGTTGCACGGGATCGATAGGCGAAGGCCTTTGTGCCGAACGACGTTAAACATGACTCGATTGAGAACACATGCAAAGTTAACATGTCTCGTACGTGCCTAACTAGTCTTGCGTTGACCCTAGCAACTGAGCGTGCAAAACATGAATATAGTCCATGCGGGATGGTTAAGCGGTACAACTTAGTCCGCGTGTCGCGCACCTCGACTCTTGGGTGCAATCGGGTTGCGAGCGATATCAAGTATCACTCGATCGAGAATGGAGATACACTTTGAGTGTATATCGATAGGAACGCTATCGAGTTAACGCTTAGGCGTACGCGAATGATTGACTTGGATTTTGAGGATTAGTGTGAACGACTTAGTACGTCGAGACGACGTAAGCGAGTACGCTAGAGATTCGTCGAACGAATCTGAAGGATATCTTAGTGCATGGCGCGAACGTGATTGAGGATTAGACCGTATGGCTTGAACCCGAGTGGTGTATGTGATAGGTTCGAAGAAGAATAAGAATGAGTGTCAACGACTAGTCGAGTGGCTCGAACCCTGAGTGGTGTATGGACGTTATAGAAATTGTTCGAGCGAGACTAAAGGATTAACGGATAGAACGAGCATGTCGACGAAGCGATGCAATCGCGCAAAGCTCTAGAACGTGTCAAGGCGCGGAGCCAACTCTGGGGGCCTTGGAACGTTGCAAGAAGCTGAAGCACCCTATACAGGACATAATGTATCGGAACATCGCCATGTATCCTTCCATGTTGTAAGCCATTTGGCACGCCTTTTATGTTTCAGAGAGAGAGAGCTTGAGCGATTTGTAATATCGGCCTAGCGCCGCTTGTAAACTTCGTGATTATCAATAAAGAGTTTGGTTTCGCTTCAATTGCGTTCATTTATTTTTCCGCTGCAAATGGGAACACTCTGTGCGACTCTGTGGCCTAGGAATCAAATCGGCCGTTTCTGGACTTGGCCTTGCACGGGCGCAACCTAGGCCCGTGCGGCATCACGCCTTAGCGAGGACGATCGCTCCTACGGGAGCGGGGCGTGACAGTAGTGGTGCACTCCTGATATAATAACCTGACATGACCTGATAGTGGCCCGTCGTGACGCACTCCTGACTAGTACACTTGATATGATAAACCTGGCATGATTATCTCGAATAGCTGTTGTGACGTCTACCTGACACGACATGACCTGTATAATTACCTGGACACCGTGGGTGATTGTGCTTGTACAAATAATCCAGTCCTGTCTTGCATCATGTCTAGGATAGGGACTCCTGAGTACCACGGTCAGGAGTAACTACTGAAATGGGCTAAGGTTAACGACTAGAATAATTCACTAGTCATGAAGAGATGTTCCCCAGTTACAAGCGATCCCGTTATCCCGGCCGCAAATGTTTGGACTTGTAGCCTGCCGACGAGTAGGGCACATTTCCAGCCCACTGTTATGTGGGGCACCCACCATTGTCACTTAAATAATTGAACTCTATTGTCACTCTAATGTATTGTACTCTCTAAATTGTCACTATAATGATTGCCTGGATAACCTGGATAGCTGCAGGGCCTGTGACTACTTGGAGCATCTCATTGCATCTTGCTAGTAACTAGGATTGTGATAACCCTAGTTAGTTAATGTAGAAAGCCGTAGGCAATGATTGGCCGTGATTGATTGGATGGAGTCTAGTCCAGTATGGTATTGTCTAGAAGTGATTGATTGCAAGACTGTACCAGAAGGATTGAATGATTGTCACTCCAGATTGTCACAATAATGATTGTACCCTATTGTCACTCTAGCATATTGCACTCTTCATTGTCACTTTTATCATTGTACCCTCTCATTTTTACCTTAATGATTGTCACCTTCAGCAATAAATGATCAGGAGACTATGTTCTGTTCAGGTGAAGGGTTACAATCTCGGTCCTTGTTTGGTTTAAGGATTGTAACCTGGCTTCCGGAATAGTATCTTCGTCTTCTCTTCATATATTGCCCAGCTATATTTTATTTAGCATGATTATCCAGTTATCTTATGTCATGATGCCTCACTTAATTATTTTCTCTGATTGGGATAAGTGCATTGGTAGTGCACAAACCTCAAGCTGTGTTACTTATTGTTGTTTTCTTACATATTGAATGATAATGATTTGTTGGTTTTAGTTCTTAAGTGAAGCCTCCTTTGTGGCACTTGCTCTTTCTGGGGTCTGACCCAGCTGATTTTGTATGGCCAGATACCGGAGCAACACCAAAGGATCTCCCTGCTTTTCAGCCCGATGGTGGTCACCAGGCGTAACCAGGGCATCGAGTGGGTTTCTTTTGTTCTCCCACTGTAATGTTGTAAATTATTCTTTTGAGGCGTTTAGCCGACGAGCAAGTGTTAGCTCGATTGTACTTACTTACTGTCTGCCTACGGGCTGTAACATGATTGACAAGCCCCGGGGGTTGATCATGTATGACTGAACTCTTGCTAGTCCTCACATTTTGTAACGGCTAGCTTCATGATCATTCCGAATATATAATGTATGGGACGCCTTACTATTGTGTATTTGGTGGTCTGATATCTTGTAACTATTATTAGTTGGTTGAGATTGAGACAATAGGCTATCTATGACCTTAAGAGACTGATGGATTGTAGTGAAACCCTCACATATCTCGACAGCCGTGACCGTATAGCGGTGTGGATTCCATTCTGTTATACGTAGCTGGCTATGTCTGCCCCCGCTCTCCAGTATTCTGGTTCTGGGACGTGACACCATGTCGCCCTCAACAAGATCAAACAAAGACATAATAAAACCGCTGAGAGTTTCATTGAAAGATTCCGCCGAGAAGCATTAAAGATGCCTCCTGGAACTCCGGTCGCTGTCACTATAGATACCTGCAAGACAAATCTTTTGCCTATCATCAGCATGTGGACGGGGTCAACTCAATTTCAAGACTGGCCATCATTCATTGTCAATGCTAATGCAGCTGAAGTTAGTGCTGACAAGTTCAAGCAGTTGGGAGTACACATGTCTAACCCCGACCGGGATGAACACCCGACAGCTAGTAGCGGTAATCGCCAGAACAACCGCAAGGGTAAAGAAACTTTGAACATCAATTTGAAGAACAAAGAATCTCTGGCTGTCAACGCAGCTCCACCTACGTCTACTTCTACTCCTTCTGCCCCTCCACCAAGGGAAACTCGTCCGAAAGTAGAGTACTCCTTTGACGATAATGACACCGTGAGCATCTTCGATTGCTTGATCAAAATCAATAAGTTCCAACTTCCAGACCCGAAGAAGCCTGACGAGGTTGGTAAGACTGATCATCCCAAATATTGTGTTTATTACAGGTTCATTGGTCATCCCACTCGAGCATGTTATGTGCTCAAAGGCAAGATTCAAGAGTTAGTCAATGCTGGTGTTGTCACCCTTCAACAAGATGAGAAGACTGTTACCGCGAACATGGTCTCAGTACAGTTCGGTAACTTCCCTCCACAGATGGTACAGCATGGTGTCATCCCTATCCCCAAGGCCACCCTTGAGATCGAGAATCTCCCTCCTCCATGGAGTGAAGGTCTCGTTCCCCTATCTCTTGATAATGGCGAGATTATGTGGATCCACCCGGACCTTGTAGCAGACTTCGAGGCTCCTTCTAAGCAAAAAGACCGCTCCAAGGGCAGAACAAAGGTCTGCAATATGGTGTCTTTTGACCCCATAGTTGAAGAGGAAATCCTGCTGGGTACCAGGTCAGGGAAAGCCTATCTACGGGAATTTTTCGAAACTCAAGAAAACCCTGCTTCTTCTTCTGAGTCTGCTCCAGTACAACCTGCTTCTACTGAGGGCATCCCTGTTGTGTCTTCACCAATTTTAGAACCCATTCCCCCTAAGCCGACAGCAGCCGACAAAGGCAAACAACAAGTTCGCTTTGACAAGCCTTTGAAGAAGTCATCTCCTTCTGGACTTGAGAAACCATACAATTTTGATATTTTGGCTCAACTAGCTAATACACCGGCTAGGCTGTCGATCTTTGAGCTCTTGCGCCTCTCCAAAGAGACTCGAGAAACCCTGAGTGAAGCTCTCATACAGGCGAAAACCTGCTTAACTTTTCTAAAGAAGCCAGAATCAGAGCCTGTCTCTTGCCTCCACTGTCACAGTATGTTGGAGTTAATTCTAAATATTACCTTCACACAGGATGATATACTGATGGAAGACAATAGGCATGACCGTCCTCTATACTATACAGGATACATCGACACGATGAAGGTCGATCGTATTCTGATAGATCCCGGGTCAGCACTCAGCATCATGCCGAAGACAATGCTAGACGCACTGAAGATCCCAGTACATAGTCTTTCTAGCACAATCACCACCATCTTGGGGTTCAACCAGGGAAGAAGTGAGCCTCTGGGCAAGATTCGCCTAAAACTCCAAATAGGCAATCTCCGCACGAAGGTGACCTTCTATATTATAGATAACCATGGTTGCTCTTACAATGCTCTTTTGGGGAGACCATTCCTTCATGAACACAATATTGTTCCTTCAACTCTCCATCAATGTTTCAAGTACGTTGATGACAATGGAGAGGTTCAAAAAGAGGTTGCGGATCTCTACCCTTTCAAAGGTGTCGAAGCATATTGTAACGATGCTTGCATGTATAAAGATGAGTTCATGAAGGTAGTACTGGCTCTGGACACTGAAGAAGAACAAGAAGCAGTGCCCAATGACACCCTCATCATACCTGTTAAAGGGTGTGTTTTTCATCCTCAGTCCTCCAAACCACTGGCTATTTACTTGCCAGTCCGGAAACAACCAACCGATGGTGGTCAAGATCAAAGGGAGCTCACCTCTTCTGAGCCACTTGTTATAGACCTACGTTGTAACAAGGATAAAAGGGAGTTCACCTCTTCTGAGCCGCTTGTTATAGACCTCCGTCGTAACAAGTCCAATCCTCCTCGCTCTTCTTCTCCCCCTCTTGTAATCAATCTGACCAAGCCTGCCAAGGCTAAAGGTCCTGTTGTAAATATCGATGTACAAATCAATAAAAAAGCATCTACTAGACCTCCGTCGTAACAAGTCCAATCCTCCTCGCTCTTCTTCTCCCCCTCTTGTAATCAATCTGACCAAGCCTGCCAAGGCTAAAGGTCCTGTTGTAAATATCGATGTACAAATCAATGAAAAAGCATCTACTTTCCAGTACACTGATGTCATTTATCATGCTAAATGTTATTTAGATATACTAGATAGCTTTCAGTCATTTACAATCGAAGTTGTGCAATCCCTTCAGACAGAGGTTTTGCTTGAACATCCAGATGACTCATGTTTTGTCGTCCCCTCTCGAAAGAGAGGCGAACGTCCAATACTTTTTAGTAAAGGACCAGAACAGAAATTTAGCTATACAGATGATAGCAGAAGTAATGATACAGGACGTCTCCAACTACGTCGTTATAGCCAACAATCAAAAGACATTATCCGAAAGATGGGTTATGACTTCAAAAATGGCCTCAACTATGGTAAGGGTAGACGAACTCCTATCCGTACAGTTGTTCCGGAAGGAAAATCAGAGATGTACTACAGCAGGACAAAAAGAGGTCTCGGATATGCGTCACCTCCAGTCTTATCTCTACAGCCTCCGAGTCTGATAGTGAGGAATGTTCTAATTCTTCTGATTCCAGATCATGGGATTCTGACACCAGTATTGGCCAAGTTCATCGATTGATTGTATCTTCTAACATGGTCTCCGCTGAACTTCCAGAAGGTTATGACGAAGATATCGAAGAAAATTTCGAAACAGATCCTTGGGCTCAACGAATGGACACCCAATGGGAACTCCAATTTGAACAACGAGAACCTCCTACCGAAGATCAATTGGTCCAAATTGACGTAGGAGAAAACGGGTCACCTCGTCCAATATTCATCAGCAAGAATCTCCCCGAGGCGGATAGGCAAGAATTAATTCTTCTTATTTGAGAATACATTGATGTCTTCACCTGGAGTTATGAAGATATGCCAGGTTTAGATCCTAAAGTTGCTACTCATAAACTGAATATTTTGCCTAATGCAAAGTCAGTCAAACAGCAGCAAAGGCGATTCAAGCCAGAAATGATGGACGCAATCGATGATGAAGTCAAAAAGCTCATAGCTTGTGGCTTTATTCGAGAAGAACAATATCCAGATTGGGTAGCCAACGTTGTCCCAGTCTTGAAGAAAACTGGCAAAGTTCGAGTTTGCATCGACTTTCGGGATCTTAATGAAGCCTGTCCAAAAGATGAGTTTCCTCTCCCTATCACAGATGTCATGATCGACAACACTTGTGGGTTCGAAAGGATATCCTTCATGGATGGATTCTCTGGATACAATCAGATTCGGATGAATCCTGAAGATGAAAAACACACTTCTTTCCGCACTCCTCGCGGAGTCTACTGCTACACAGTTGTAACACCCAGTTTTCCAGAAGAGGGTAATTTTGAAATTTTATAATTATAATTATTATTAAGAATATTTATTTCATATTATGATTTTTAGTGATTTTTAATTATTTTTTTAAAACTATTTAAATTCATGACTTGTGATTTTTGGTGTTTTGCTAGTGAACAGTAGAGACTGCCTACCCTAGAGCCTAGCCATGTGATTAGGGTATTTTTGACATTTTTAGGATCATTTAAATTTATTAGAATTTATTTGAATTTATGGGAATTTTTAGGAATTATTTTAGAATTGTTTGGACTAGGTTGACTTTGACTAGTTTGACCCTTGTAGACCAACCTAGAAGCTAACCCTAGTTAGTATGGACTTGGTTAGGTTATATGACTCTAGTCTAGCCTAAGCTAATCTTTGGGTTGGTCATTAGACTCTAGTTAGCATTAGGATTTAGAAAGTCATAAGTCATGGTTTATGATTTAGAGCATTTGGTTAATCATTTAACTCAAAGCCTTGTAGTTTGGCCCAAAGCCGAAGACAAATTCCAAAACCCTAAGCCCTAGACTAAGTGGCCAGCCACCATATCATCATTGGGAACATTACCCTATTTATACTCTCCTAAATTTTAGGGTTGCCTCTTTTTAGGAAAGCTCAAGTTAGAGAACAAGGTTTGTTTCCTATTTCAATTAATCCCTAGAACTCCATTCCTCTTCCTTTTTCATTCTAATCTCTTCCAATAGGTTCTAATACCCCTATTCTTGCTATCATTAATGTTCCATTTCAGTTTGATGTGATTTGAGTGGATTGGGACATCAAGAGAAGAGCCATTGAATAGGGGTTTTTTTCTTGAAAGTTCAACAATAGGTAACTCCTCCATTTCTCCATGAAATTTCAATTTGTTTTTATATTTAGGGAACCCTAGGAGTCCCCTAAGTGTCATCATTGGTTTCGTGTCGGAATGCATCAGTTTCGTGTCCTATTTGGACACGTATCAGTGTCCCTAGGAATGTGTTTGTGAAAATGCCACAAAGAAACTATTTGTGTTATTTTCGAAATCTATTTGAATAGGAAATTAGTTTTTGAGGTTGCTTATGCATTTTTGTTGGACTGGGGGTGTCTTTGTGTCGTGTCGAGTCGGATTCGACACATGCACATGCGGGTGCACGCGCGCGTGCAGGCTGTGCACGCTGTCCTGCCACTCGGGGGCCTTAGCTCCTTGCACACAGCACTAGGACACGCCAAATTTGGCATGGACACGGGGGTAGTGTCTGCGCACACTCCCCCAAAATTTCATAGCATCACGTTTTGTGTCGGACACGTTATGGGGCCCGCACTGGGTTCACACTAACACAGTGCACGTGATTTTTAGACACTGATACGGGCTTCGTGTCACTCACTGACACGACTTGGACACGGGTTAGCTAGCCTATTGGGTAGCCCTATAGGTGGTCTACCTAGGTTGGTGTGCACGAGTCCTAGGTTGGACTGTGTCGTGTGCACGACACGCGTGCACACGTGCACGACGCAGTACACTGAACAGCGCCAGTTTTGCACTGTTTGGACTTTTACTCGATTGGACACGTTTGTGTCCACTTTGGTGGACACAAACAAATTGTATGACACGTGTACAATGTGTATTCACATTACCACCCTTTTATTTTGAATTTTAATATGTTTTCATTAGGTTTTCAGCAATTTACCCAATTTCTGATACTAGGTATCATTTTTCCTGAAATTCCAGTTTTTTTTTTGGGAAATAGAAATTGGGCACTGTTTTAAACCCATTTAATACTGTTAACATGTTTGGTTTAAGACCCTAATACCATTCCCCTATATGTTATCTTGCTATGTGCCAAATTTTGTGTTGTTTGGTGATGTTTGGAATTCGATTTGGGTGATGGGAAGGTAGGACTGAAACTGGGTATTCAGTCTTCTATTCCCAGATTTTTTCCAGTTTTTAGAAATGGACTTTGCCACCATTTCAAACCCATTTAATGCTGTTGACATATTAGTTTTAGTTCCTAATTTGTTTCTCCTATATATAATCTATCTATGTGCCAATTTAGGATTGATTTGGGACTGTTTTGGGGTTCAAAAACTGAGAATGAAGTAGTGGGTGTAAAACTGAAACATTGAACTGTTGTGTACTGTTTTGGGGGCCTTGTTTTGGCCTGGTTGAGTGTTGGCTGAACTGGAAATTGATTTCCATCCTTTTTTTCACTGATTTTTTAATCTTTCTTACATGTTACACTATCACACAACTTCCTCACTAACATTACACACACACATTGCTCTCTAGTATTCACTCACTGCTCATACATGTTTCACTCATCACACACGCTTTCATTCATGACTACACACATGTACACCACTCACTGAACACAGGTTTATCACTAATCCCTCACACACTCTTGTGATATCTCACACACACATGCCTAAGTCTATGACACACATACACATATGCACATGTACTTGAGTGCCCCCTCTCTATGCATTTGTATATTTTTATGTATTAACATATATGGTGGTATGGTATACACATATAGCCTATAGGTTTATATATTATAGTTATATTATATAACACATGTGTGTGTATCAATATATATATATATATATATATATATATATATATATATATATATATATATATATATATATATATATATATATATATTGTCCTAGTATGTATGTACCTAATATAGATATTTGCAATGGGTTCCTTTCCTTCACTTTCCCTGTACACCCTCACTACACACACATTTTTCCCTTAACACATAGTCACACACACACACACTATATTACCTTCCTGACACTGTTCACTCACTGTTTCACTCAACTGTCACACACACTGTTGCACTCTCTCCTCTCTCACACACACAAGCTTAACACACACACATGCCCTTTCTCTCTATATATGTATGTGGATATATATAGATAATTGTAGAGTAAAGATACATGTTACATATATCATAAATAGTCTACTCCTAAATGTAAATAGATGTAACCTTGTTAACTTGTGCCATATTCTAAGGTAATCTATAGCTAGTGTTTGATTTTCCCTTGTTGTGCACCTCCATGTTCACACACGCATAGATAAACCTGCAACCCTTTCTCTCTTATTATACAATGTTGACAAATAACATATATGAATGTGCCTTGATGTGTGGCTTGTGTTTGGCTTGTATAGCCTTGTGATTGGTGTGTGATTGCTAGACTAGGCTTGGTTAGGCCTAGTGAGACTTATTAGACTTGTTGGGCTAGGACTTGACCTAGTTGACCTAGTTTGACTAGTCTAGTTGACTGGAGTTGACCAAGTGTTGACTTTAGTCTAGTTTGACCTAGACAGCATGCAGATGCATTGTATATTTCATATATCACCCTCTGTATACATCTTGACTTGTGTTGCTCTAACTAGGAGTCAGGTACCTCATCTCGGACAGTACATTTACTTCAGACATTCAGATACGAGGCGAGTACATTCTCTGATCGTTTCATACTTGTCACGAATTATATTCTCGCTCTAGATTACTTTTACTTGATGCTGTCACGTTATCATCACGGATTGGTACTATACGGATCTCTTCTTGGGATGTTATCCCCCTTAGCGGGCGCATCGGATACTTTATGACATGTGTTTCATGTACATCATGTATTCCTTGCTTCTGCGTTATTCATGTAACTCATGTTCTCTCATGTTCCTACATGTACGTTCATGTACTCTCATGTTCTTTCATGTACGCTCATGTTTCCTCATGTGTTTCTTGTATAACCAAAACATCATGTCCGTAACGTAACTTGAATAGATCCTTGTGTATTGATTGTGGGTAGGGGTGAGTATAAATGGTCATGTGATTTACCCATCATGTACACTCTGTTACTTCCATGTTTTATCATGTACAACCTAAGCCAATTACATGCCATCTCGTACTCTAAATCACTAGTCACTTACAGTTCTTACTTATCATGTATATATTTCCAGTTATCAAATATCTCTCCTGTTTTCATGTACATCTTCTTACAACGTTTCATGTATCTTACTCTATTGTCTGCTTTATATTTCCTGACATGATATGAACTGCATGAGATGTATTGTGCTCGCTCCCGTACTGACTGGACCTGTTGAAAATTTTACAGAGGATGATGAGGAACCATGCACCCTTACTTGGAGCTTGCCGAGTTGACACTCGCGACCTGGACCCCTGGGAAGGTTCAGGCAGCTGCTCAGGATGATACCTTGTATAGAGTAGATAGCTTAGACTGTCCTCTCTTTTCATGTTTAACTGTTGTCTTTATTTTCAGTCTTGTATATTGTAGAGATGTTGAGACTTTGTTATTTATTTCTGCTGTACCTCAGTTGAGGATTTCTTATCTATTTCCATCGTGCTACATTCTACCTTAGATTGTGATTGAGTTGTACCTCTGTGTTGGCCTCCTTTTGGAGAGTATATTCATGTTATGTAGTTATAGTTCATGACCTAGAACAACGTTCTACCGCCGACACTGCGGCGTAGGCTGGGCACTGTTACGTACTCGTACCCTCACGGTGGGTGCGGGTCGTGACAACAGTGATGCCATTTGGTCTCAAGAATGCTGGTGCAACTTACCAACGAGCTATGAGTACCATCTTTCGAGATCATCTGCGCAAGACTGTCGAATGCTATGTCGACGATATTGCTGTCAAGTACCGTCTAAAGGAAGATCACATCCAAGATTTAAGAACTATCTTCAATCTAATGCGCCAACATCAGTTGAAAATGAATCCCACCAAGTCATTCTTGGGTGTCTCTAGTGGTAAATTTCTCGGCTTCGTCATTACCTCTAAAGGTATACACGTGGATCCCAAAAAGATCAAAGCCATTCAAGAGATGCGTCCTCCACGCAACTTAAAAGAGCTACGAGGATTTCAAGGTCGACTTGCGTACATCAGGAGATTCATTTCAAATCTATCTGGACGCTGCAGACCATTTACCCAGTTAATGAAGAAGGGTGTATCTTTTATTTGGACCGAAGAATATCAACAAGCATTCGATGATATAAAGCGGTATCTGATGAACCCACCAGTCTTGGTGCCACCAATCTCTGGTATTCCATTTTTGATGTATGTCCGTGCTATAGATCATTCATTGGGTGCTTTACTTGCCCAGAAGAACAAAGAAGGCCATGAACAAGCCATTTATTATCTCAATCGTACTATGATTGGTGCCGAACACCGTTATAATCTGGTTAAAAAAGAATGCTTAGCTCTTATGTTTGCTGTTCAAAAGATAAGGCATTACATCATTGGACAAACTATTCATGTCATATCCCGAGTTAATCCTCTTCGGGTATTAATAAAGAAATCCAGCACACTCAATTCTCGGTTAGCTACATAGGCCATTCTGTTAGCCCAATATGACATGGTATATGTTCCACAAAAGTCTGTTAAGGGTCAAGCACTGGCGGACTTCTTAGCGGCTCATTCTATTCCAGAAACATCTAAACTTTACGATGAAATTCCAGACGAGACATTGGAATCAAATATGATCTCCGAAGAATTTCCTACTTGGCGTCTATTCTTTGACGGTGCATCCAGGATCGGGCCGAATGGTGCCATTGTTGCAGGAGTTGGGGTTGTTCTTGTTTCTCCAGACGGGTCAACTATCCAAAGAGCCTATTCCCTAGATGAACCCTGCTCCAACAACGTAGCAGAATACAATGCTCTACTCATTGGCCTTCAATTAGCTAAACAACTAGACGTCGAATATCTTGAAGTCTATGGCGACTACAAGCTGGTTGTTAACCAGGTTAGAGGAACCTATGAAGTTCGTCATCAAGATCTAGTGCCTTATCATGAAGCGGCAATCAATATGGCTATATCATTTAAAGCCTTTTTCATCGAATATGTCCGCCGAGCTTGCAATATTGAGGCAGATGCTTTGGCCAATCTTGCAGCAGTCTTAGCCATACCTGTCAAAAGACAACAGGTGGTGGTTGTCTCTAATCGGGAATTGTTTTGCATCGAAAACAATCGCAATATTGAGTTCGGTAATTTTACTGAGGCCAATGTTATCAGTGAAGATTGGAGAGCTCCCTTCATCGACTTCGTAGTCCATGATATACTTCCTGAAGATCCCAAAGAGGCTACGAGTATTCGTCGACGGTCTCTGCGATTCTACTACAATCAGACTACTAAGACTCTCTACCGGCGGAATTATGACGGTCTTCTCTTACGCTGTCTTGCTGGTGATGAAGCAAAGCAAGTGTTACGTGAAGCTCACGATGGTGTTTGCGGAGCACATCAACCTGGCCCTAAACTACAAGACCGTATCCGACGCATGGGTTACTACTGGCCCTCTATGGTATCGGATGCCATCGAATATGCAAGAAAATATCGAGCTTGTCAAATCTACGCAGATTTTATTCACCAACCGTCGGAATTTCTGCATCCAACTGCTGATTCCTGGCCTTTTGAAGCTTGGGGCATGGATATTATAGGTCCTATCAATCCTCCTTCTTCTAAAGGACATCGGTTCATACTAGCTATAACCGATTACTTCTCCAAATGGGCTGAAGCTATACCTCTGGCTGAAGTCAAGACCAGTAGCGTCATCAACTTTGTCAAACACCATGTCATCTATAGATTTGGTGTACCTCGAAGGATCATTCACGACAATGGACCACAGTTCATTAGCCAGAAGTTTACCAGGTTTTGTGATGATCATCGGATTGACAATGTCGCTTCGACAGCTTACAATCCTGTTGCTAATGGTTTAGCTGAAGCATTTAACAAGACTATTATCAAACTCCTTAAGAAGTTTGTATCTACTAACAAACAGAATTGGAGTGAGAAACTTGGAGAATGCTTATGGGCCTACCGCACTACGGTCCGTAACCCTACAGGCTGTACACCTTTTTTTCTTGTGTATGGTTGTGAAGCAGTTCTACCTTTGGAACTTTAGATCCCATCCCTGCGGATTGCCATTGCCAACGAGCTCACTACAGAGAACAACGACCTCCTTCGACTTCAAGAATTAGAAGCGCTCGACGAGAAACGGTTATTGGCTCAACAGCATATTGAGTTATATCAAGCCCGAATCTCAAAGGCTTTTAATCGCAAAGTTAAGGTCAGAGCTTTTCAGAAAGGAGAACTGGTTCTAACCGTCAGACGTCCTATGACTATGACTCATATGAGCAAGGGCAAATTCGACGCGAAGTGGGAAGGTCCATATATTGTGAGCAAAGTCTTCTCAAATGGAGCCTATCAACTTACAGAGTTGGACGGTCGAGTTGCAATGATGCCTATCAATGGCAAATTCCTTAAAAAGTACTATGTATAAATGTAAAAGGAATTTCTTGTAAATACGACAAAACAGTTCACAAATAAAATTTTATTTTATTTCATCATAAATAGTGTTACAAGATATCATGGACGAGAATCACTATCGTCCTTCTTGAAGACAGGACGAGGACCACTACCATCCTTTTCAAAAATGTAATCGGCAAAAGAGCCAAGAACATCCTTGCTCGAACCCACCAGAAATTTGCAAGCGGCCATCCTCATGGCTTCCTCCTCGTCCGTCGTCCCTGGTTCAAGTAGGAAGTCCAAGATATCCCGCGGTGGCTTGGGTGCAGACGAACCTTCGCCCGCTTCCGTCTGCTTTGGCTGGTTTACTTCGACTGGAGGTTCCTCCGTGATTTCTTCAACCTTCGAGACAATCTCAGCCTTCTTGGATGCATCTTCAGACGACATTTTTGTGTTGAAAAGTGAAAGTGATCATTCCATTTCAATTTCTGTTCTATTTATAGGCAAAAATTTCCTAAAACATCGAAGCGACGCGTTCTTCGCAACATTCATTACATTCATCTGACGGTTCACCCGTTCATTACATTCATCCGACGGTTCATCCGTTCATTATATTCATTCGACAGTTTATCCGTTCATTACTTCTGTAAGCCCCTGATTTTCAAAAAATTTTTAAACTAGTGTTAATTAATTATTAAATGTCATTATTGGTTTTAAAATAATTTAATATGATTTTAGGAATTTTCTAAAATTTTTAAATAAATTTTAAATGAGTTTTAAATGTTAAAATATCAATTTGCAATTTTTTAAAATATTTTAATTAACTTTTGCAATTAATTAGATTGTTTTAATATCATTCTGTAATTTTTAGAATTGTTTTTATGTCAGTATGCAATTTATTTAATTGTTGTAATAGTATTTTGTAATTAATGAATTATTTTTAATGGTGGAATGCAAATTTATATTTGCATTTAGTGACTTAGGGACCTATTCGTAAATTCCTAAACTACAGGGACCTAAACGAAATTCCTAACCCTAACTGCCCCCGACGACTAGCCACGTCGCCGGCGACCGACCGACCTACTTTTTCCTACCTTCCCCGGCCAATCCACCGACCTAAGCCCCTATTTAAAACCCCCCTTCGACCCCCTAGTCAAAACCCTAGCTCTACCCACCACCACGACCACCGTAGCCCTTCATCTCCGGCGAAAACCCTAGCCGAAGCCCTAGCTCCGGCGAACGCTCGTCCAGCCCCCACGACGAGCGCCACCGCCCGCAACCACCGTCCTCCGACGCGCCTTGACGAGTCCACCGCAGCGCCACCACTCCGCCACCGCCACGACGTCTCCTCCGCCCGTCAGCACCCTCGAACCCCCCTACGACGGCCGGACACGTAAGTGTCAGCTTCATTTCGTGTCGGCTGTGTCTCGATTTCACGTGAGAGACTCGCCAGGACACGGGGATGTTCGTCCAGTAGCTGGACAAGAGAACTAGGGTTCGTGCGTGTCGTGCGAAGCACGGACACGAGAAAACCCTGTGTCCTTAACTGTCAGGACACAGGATGGTTTATATTTTTTTTTATTATGTTTAATTAATTCTAACCTAAATAAATGTATTAAAATCCTATTCCTAACAAACGGGCCAACTGGCCCATTGGCCAGCGCGCAGTACTTAAAATACCCCCCCCCCCCTTCCTGAGGACAGGGTTCGAGCCCCCCCTGCTGTTTTTCCTTTTCTTTTTCTTTTCTTTTTCCTTTTTCTTTTTTTTGTTATTTAGGTATATTTATATATATATATGTATATACATATTTTTGTATATATATATGTATTAATATATATACTATATTTAGGTATATATAGTTGCTGTTATATATATATATATATATATATATATATATATATATATATATATATATATATATATATATATATATATATATATATATATATACTTTATTATTTTATGTATGTATATATATATATATATGTCTTATGTATACATATATATTTATGTATATATATTTCTTTGTGTATATATTATCATTTATGTACTATTATATGTATATGTATACATTAATTTTGTATATATATATATATATATGTTATATGGGTAAGTATTTTCTTATATGTATGTGTATATACATATATTTGTATATATATATATATATATATAATATAGTTGAGCATTTTCCTATATATATAAATATCCCTATATTTATATATATATATATATATATATATATATATATATATATATATATATATATATATATATATATATATATATATATTATTTCCTATATGTATTTTACTTAGCTTAGTGTAAATTATTTATATAAAATAATGTTCATACTTTTATAGTTACTATGTAAAACTTTACCTTATTAAAATATTAATATTTATTTTGCATTTCTACCACTTAGTATTTTCTGTATATTTAAATTACTGCAACCATTTGGTGTCCAAGCCTAGCATGGGTATTTGGGCTCAAATGTGTTTTCACACATTCAAGACCTGTACAAGTCATATTGGACTTGATTCATGGCCTTGGGTCCTGTATTTGAACTTTGGTTCAAATTATATACATGGACAAAATACGCAGATAATTAATTATTGTGTGCATTGCTGTTTTTTGATTTTCTAAAAATACTTAAAGTATTGCTAAAATTATGGAAAAATAGTTTTTAGATACTTTGTTAAGTTAGCTAATTTAGTATAATTTTTGTAGTATTTAATTTACTGTTTTGCCACTAGTTTGGCATATGAAACCAAAACTCATTTTCTGTATACTTAGGAAAACTGATTTTTATAAAATATTTATACTGGTTGATAAATTCCAGAAAAATTATAATAAATTTCTATGATTAACAAGGATCACTTTAGTACTTTACTTTAAGAAAAACTAGGCTTTTTGCCTATCTCTAAAATTGTTAGAATACAATGATCTTTTGATTTATTTATTGATTAATTACGACTTGTAGCTTTTTGTGTTATTTGGAGTTTTAGTCATGTTGAATCCCATCCCTCACTAGTGTAAAGACCCTAGAAAGTTAGTTAACATAGTGTGTCACCCCACATTGGTCTCCTATGCCAAGTCATCATTTTGGCTAGGTGCCCAGTCACAAGTCGTGTCGCACCAATTAGTGTCCTAGTGTCTTAGCTTAGTGAAAAACTAAGTTGTTGCATTTACTTCTACAGTGACGAGCTACCAGACATCCATAGCATTGTTATCGCAGCTTGTTTTGTTTTGCTTTGCTAGAGGCAAGTACTTTCTACGAACTTTACATATTGTCACATGAATGAACTGCAAACCCCACCATGTTACATGCTGATCCTTGGGGTAGCAAGTTAGATCTCTACATGTTGTACTTTCAGTTACTACCATGCTTAGAACAGTCTTGATGTATCTCTCACATGATTAGAATATGGGTTATGGGGAAACTGATAGTAGAGTACGTGATCATACCCCCTCTTCAGTACCGAGCAAAGTTATATTTTATATGATACTGCGCCGTAGGCCTTACTCTCCAAGCTGTATTTGTACGTGTGTACATATATCGCCTTTACACTTGTACGTATGTACATTTTATTTACATTGTGCCTCAGTACATTGTACACCTATTGACCGATCACGTACCTGCTACAGTTTTAAACATTACATATACATCTGTCTCTATGACATATGTGTCCTTGCCATGATAAACTGTGTGATGCCATGCTTTACAGTTATTCCTCTCATGTTCATTTCCATGTTTCATATGCTAGTTTGCTAGATTTAGTACTTGCTCCCGTCCTGACAGGATAACGTTGTAGGTATACTTACTGAGGAGGAGTTGCTCTGTGATTCGTATTATGGAGTCACTGCCGAGGACCCGGTTTTGCCATACGAGGATGTTCCTGCGGGGAGACTCGTCTAGTTTGCTTAGCTGCTTGGGATACTTAGTGTAGTCATGTATTAGATTATATCATTTTGTAACTGGACATGTATCCAGTTTTACATTTCAGTTTACTTGTACTTGGATATTTTATTATATACGACGACTTTTGTGTTTGGAGCATTTATGATTCTTCTTCACTTATAGAACTGTTAGCACATTTAGTCTTATCTTGTTATCTCTAGAACAGCTTACTGCGCTTTATCTTAAGCGTAGGCTGGACATGGCTCGGCCCAGCCCAACAATTTGGGTAACGGGTCGTGACAACTTCTATCTGACGGTTCGCCCGTTCATTTCATTCATCCGACGGTTCATCCGTTCATTATATTCATTCGACGGTTTATCCGTTCATTACTTCTATCTGACGGTTCGTCCGTTCATTTCATTCATCCGACGGTTCACCCGTTCATTACATTCATTCGACGGTTCGTCCGTTCATTACATTCATTCGACGGTTCGCCCGTTCATTACATTCATTCGACGGTTCACCCGTTCATTACATCCATCCGACGGTTTACCCGTTCATTCCATCCATTCGACGGTTCACCCGTTCATTCCATACATCCGACGGTTCATCCCGACGATTCATTTCGTTCATACATTTTGACAATTCATCCGTTCACCCATATCAGCAACTTGTCACGTATTTATTACCTCTGATTAAGTTGTCTACCGAAATAATGATATTCAACGAATTATATTCTGCCATGTCCACATTACCTCTGAGCAGATATAATGAATATAATTATTTTCTAAATCAAGAAATATATCATGTCCTGAACCTCTGAATATATTTTCCATCGCTATTATTTATATCCTTAATGAGATATGCAAAAAAATAATAGAGCCACAAAAATAATGTCTTTTCATTGATCAAAATAAAAGGCATTACAAAAAGACATATCATAAAAGAGAAAATACAAAAATTTCCTTATTCAGCTGGAGGTGTCATTAGGTTATCTATATGCTGCTTCAAGGATTGGAGCCGTCCTTCACGCGAATCCAACACCCGCCTTCTAGCTTCCTCCATTCCAGATTTATTGTCGAATGTCGGCAAGGTCACTAGTCGGCGAGAGATTTCATCCTGATGAGACCTGACAAACTCATTTCTTTCATGGGTCAGAATGTCCAGTTGCTGAACTGCAGCTTGATGTTGTGTGGTCTCTTCTTCCAGAGCAAGTTGAACGATTCTCAACTCTTCTTGAAGTCGATCAGACTCTGCTTTCAGCTCAACAACCTTATTTTCTTTTTCTCCAGCAGCAGACGCTACTATTTCCATCTGGGAGTTATACTCTGAAGACTTTGTAGCAAAAGTGTCCAAGAAAATCTGGAAATCAGCTTTCGTAACTTCAGCCTCTCGAGTCATCCTCTCAAACTTAGCATTTACTAGGGGCTCTACCTCCCCCCGATTAAGATCTTTGTAGATCTTAATTGATGCCTCTAGCTCATCCAGTATGTGTTCAAGATAGGCAGCTTGAGCTTCATCACCTTGACTTCGGATAGCACCTATCAAAAAAGTAGTTGGGGTTCTAACGGTGATGAAACCAACATTCTCTCTCTCCATAACCCTTTCTACTAAGGATCCTAATGAAGTGAAGAAGAGGTTGGTGAAGGAACCAATTATAAATCTGTTAGTAGCCGCTGCGCCAGGTGTAGCAACTACTCCTGTGGAAGTTGAAGCAGCAGATGCTTGTACAGGTGGACGTTCAGCTTCTTGAACATGAACTGAGGTCTCTCTAGACAAGGGAGCCATGGTGGAGCTAGTCGCCCCTCCCAGATGTTCCTCTGCAAAATCAAATAAACACCATCAGTTTGCTGCCATTAGCGATTATCAAAAAGGATCAAGTTTACCATTGCTGGGTCTAGTGACAAGTTGGTCATCTGTTGATATAGGTTGCAGCCTCGCAGAAGTAGCTTCAGACATCACTGCCTGACTACTTCCTGCTTCAGAGCCACCTGAAAAATGTCGGCTGCTGCTAGCTATCGCTGTTGTTTGCACTATATCAGTGCATATTGGAGGAATTAGAGAGGATTGAATTTCTGCATAAATGAAAGTTAAGATGATTAGTCATTTGATCTATAAAAGAAGATTGTCAATATCATTCAATACCTCTCGGATCAGTGACAGTAGCGTCCTCCGGTGCTACATCATTAACAGTATTCTTTTCTTGGGATGCATGGGCATCGGCATCCTCTTCCAGATTCAGATTATCATCAACATCCGCTGTTGATGTCTCTTCATTTTCTGCACCCTCCTCCCGTGCTTCCTCGCTATCATCTGCGTTGACTGGATCTACGTCATCATGAAAGTTGAAGTCACAGTCTTCTAGGGCCTCGATCATCAATCGATCTTCTTCGGCCCGACGCGATCGTGGTGTAGATGGAGGATGAGCAGCTTCCATCGCAAATGTAGGAGATGGCAATATCTCAACAGATAATCCCGATTCATTAATTGGGGTTGGAGTTGCAGTTGTCTCTCTTGCTTCTGCAGCTCCGTCCCTTGTCTCTGTGGTTTTATCTCTTGTCTCAGCCACTTGGTCTCCTTTCTCGGCACTAGAAGCTTCCTGCATGGGCTCAGGAGCAGGAGTAGGGGAAGGCATCATAACCCCGGCAACAGCACTTACCAGGGCTGATGTATGAGCAGATCTCGGAGGAGTGGTCACTTTCTTTCTGAAAGCTAATTTGATCCTGCGTAGAGGTTCTTCTGGAATCTCTACGTCTGCTACGTGTGTTCTTCTTTGAATAGAGGTTGGGGTTGTCTCCTCTTCTCTATGAGTCGACTCGGCCTGTTGCCGAGACTGTGAGCGGGTGGTGACTCTTTCTGAAGAGTCTACGGCAGTCTTCTTCTTTGAGACAGGAGAAGATGTTTCTTCTGCCTTCCTCTTCTTCTCCTTTGTCGGAGATCTTACAACTTTTAGAGAGACGCGCAGCAGCTCGTAGACTTCTTCAGGGAAGTTGGCATCCCTCGAAGCTTCTAATGGTGCATCGGCTGGCTCATGCTCTTCATCATTTCCAGGAAGCACCAGAATAGGTGCTCCTTTCTTAAATCGAGTCGCAGTCGCGAAGCTGTCTGCCAGATTGAAGTTTTCAGCAAAAGTGTTTGCTGATGTATAGAAGATCGAGTACGTATACAGCATGCGAGGACCTCGATCATTTCTGGACGGCATCGAGAACGTCGTCCTTGTGTCCCGGGTATTGTAATATGCCCAAGCCCGGGCTCCATCAATTAAAAACCCTTTTCCTTGTAGGCATGAGATAGCATTACCTATATGAAACTGGTCATAACCGAATTGGCACGCAAAACGGCTGGAGAGATAGGGCTCGAGATAGCATTCATCCTCGAACCGGTATACCAGGTGTGACGGCCGGATTATCCTCAGCCAATCGAATGCTGTGTGGCCCAAAGGCTGCATCCTCCCGGAGTCCAAAAGGTTTGTAGACATATGTTCATAACCGACTGGAGGGGTAACGCAGTAGAAGCTCCATCCTCTACCAAGGTTCAGAGTGCGTCGGCAATCTCTCAAAGTGGTATAAATCAACTTACATCCAAAAAATCTTCTTAGAAAGCTGCCGCCCACTGCCCCCATGTCGGGGTTCATTAGTGAAGGATGGTGTAGAAGCAGCCATCCGAACAAGTATGTGTATGGCAGTTCCAGCCGGGGGAAGTGTCCTTTCTCGCCTTTCCTTTAATCATTGAATCGACGAAGAGGCGAAGGCCGGCGTTCACCCTGCATGTCATTGCTGACAGCAGATCCATCCGGTAGCCGAAGACCAGACGGACAGGAGCAAAAAGTACACCGCGGTGGAAGCGGTCGACTGCACTGGCCCCAGGGACGACGTATCGTCGGAGCCAGTAAGTGAGAAAACCTGCCAACTGGGCTTCCTTTGACATGGGCCTGCAGCCCATCCTCATGTAGCTTTCAATAATGTCTCCTTCCTTGAAAGGAGGACACTGGAGATTATCCTTGATCTTGATATCCATATCATCATGTGTCTCCATCAGCCCTATCACTTCGCTGCCGCTAAGTGGTCGAAAGTAGTTAGGATGACAGTTCTCATGCTCCTTGGTCTTCTTCTCGATGATATGGTTGAGGAAAAGATATGGCAGCCATTTGGTGGTATAGCAGGTGCCGGCCGTGCCACTCTTGTAGTAGAGAGAACAGATCTTGTAGTGACATAGTAGCTCTTCAAACACAGCCACCATGTCAGCATTCTCTTGGCGAAGTCTGTCCAATTTATCGTTTGTCGGGACAAACTCTTCATAGGGGATATCCTCCATTAGCAAGCTGGAGATGTACTTTATCTCGTGCAAAGCTAACCCGATCTCTCCGCGGGGCGTCATGAAAGTCCCGGTTCTATAGTTGTATCTCTCGGCCAACGCGAGGAATAGATGAGGATTGGGGGGAAAGCCATAAACAGTGGCATACATTGCTTGGTAAAGATCAATCTCCTTAAGCCGCTCTTCAAATTGGACCAATATCCAATTGGCTATACAGATCCATCTCTTATTATCCGGGTTCACGAGGCCTGTCAGCCGCAACTCCTGATCTGGATACCTTCCTTCTACCTTCGCAAACTCATTTACGAATATCGGAGTTCTCACTGGTAGCAGCAAGGAAGAAACTTCTGGCAGGATACAGCCAGGCTTTAGTCCTCTAAGCAAGGAGCTATGGCGCTCAGAGGAACTGTAGAATATATCCTTGTTGTCAGACCCCTTCTTGACACAGATGTTCCCTGTTCGGGCTTGCTGAAGTGGAGTTATATCCCATTCCATTCTTCTGGGATAGCTTGCAAAAGCATATCGAGATAGAGGAAGGCATCTAGAGATCTCCGGCAGAAGGATTGTCTTCTCGCCCCTCTGGATAAGTCTCTGTTCCATTCGAGGTCTTGGCTGAGAGTTCTTGTCAAAGGCCTCACCAAACAAGAACAACGGTTTCTTATGAGTAACTGTGTCAGCAGTCTGAAGAGGCTGTCCGTTCATCAGACACAGTAAAGTCTCATTGTCCTGTGCAGTCAAGATGGCTTGCCGAGATGACGGTAAGGCATACTGAGGAAATGTCACATGAGACAGATCTTGCTTGTATTCAGGTTCAGCCAAGGATCCTGCAAAATCTCATAGTTGGGATCTTCCCTGAGGTTAACTGCATCAAATAAATAAACAAGGATCAGTACATGCAAAATCAAAAAGTTTTTACAAAAGATCATCAATTTGTGTAAGTTATCAGATTGCGCTAGCACAGTCAGCTTGCGCAAGTTATCATTTTGTGCCAGCACAGCCAACGTGCGCAAGACGTCAGTTTGCGCTAACATACTTGCGCAAGACATCAGTTTGCGCTGGCTCAACTGACTTGCGCAAAACGATGGATTGTGCCGAACATTTTGTCATCGCTTGCCATCCGATTGCACAAGAGTATAGTTTTCATAAAAATGAAAACTATTGTGAATGCAACCGAAACCCTAAACAGGATGGCGCAAATACCATCAATCTCTAAAAAGAGAGAGGTATGAAGGTCTGAAAACATCAAAACCCTAAAAAGGGTTTCGATCGTGGTTCGTCATTCACCTTGCAATGCTGGATGACCTGTCTCATGACGAGAAACTCGTGGCACAACAAGAGTCGAGGGTTCGGCGGGGGCCTTGCCCTTCTCAGTGGCTGTTCGCTTGGGAGCCATCGCTGTTGTCGGCGGGAAGGAGAAGAAGTAGTCGGAGTAGGAGCGGAGCTTTTGTCTCTTGAACAGTAAAAAATAAGTAAAGAAAGAAAAAAAAGAAACTATTTATAATTTTCCAGAAGTGAAACGGCCACCTCCGATTGTGCCACAAAAGTCGGAGCTAATTCCTCCAGACGCGCCGTCAAAGCGCACCTTGCGCAACTTGATTTTAAATTCGGAATTCAAAGTATTTCGAAACTTTAAATATTTTCAAATTTCGAAAACTTTGAAGGGAGTCTTGTAGGTCCTAAAAATCAAGTTGCATTTATCAAATAAGCAGATAAATTAAATTGCGCACTCTTCAAATGGACTGCGCAGGAGGCAGATTGTGCTACAATTCAAACGCGCAAGCTGAACTGCGCTACCACCCAAGCACGCTATGCTGACGTGGCAATGCCATCATTACCTGACAAAAATCCGATCTTCTGACAGCTGACAGCCCGATAAACGAGGAGTCCTTTCGTTTCTTGTGCAGCACAGCGCTCGAGGACAGCTGTACAGCCAGTACAGTATGACAGCTCAACTTCAGCGCAGTTTGACCAAGCCCGAGTCTCAGCGCAGTCTGATGCTAGCACTTTTCAAGTGGCACAATCCGTCAAGATAACTGACATTTATTACGTGGCTTACATGCCATCAATTGCTCGCCACGTGGCAACCGCCTGTACACGACCATGCGCATTTCAATCAAATAATGCCACGCGTCTAATACAGTTGGCCCACGATCGAGTAACTGCCAGCACAGTTCGCTGTTTGCGCAGTCTGTTGCTAGCGCAGTTCATCATGCACAATTCAGAATAACTATAAATTAGTTATTTCTAGAACTCTATAAATAGAGTTTCAAGTCCTTCATTAAACGGATCAGATCATTATATCATCAGAGATCAGGAGTTCTTGTCCAAGTGCTGCTGCATTCTTCAGAGGCTATCGTCTTCAAAGTTCACATCGTCCAAGGGATAAAACGATCGTCATTCAGATCGGATTCCTATAGTTTTACTTTTCCAGAATTCAATTGTAATCTTCTTACAAAGTTTGTGAAATAAAGGACTTTTGTTTTTGCAAACAGGGACCGCGTCATCATCGACACAAAAATCCAAAGGGACGCGAGGACACGAAAATATACCTCGGGTGCTCGGCTAGAGCTCTCAGATGTAAATAGAAGAAAAATAATTCCGCGGACTCAAAAAAACTCCAAAATACGCGAACAGCAACGATCGGCCACGGGAACAATGGATCTGGACCCACGAGATGCTGCGGACAGCGGATCGGGGCACGGGAACAACGGACGGAGCTCGGGGGCAGCACTGGGGTGGAGCCGACAGGGCTCGGGGTCACGCCGGGAAGATGCTGGCCGGCGGGACAGCACGCAGGGGTCGCCTGGGGCGGATCTGGCCGGCGGGAGGCGCTGCGGCCTCGGGAGGCGGGCGCGCGGCTGGTTCGGGGGTCGCCGGGGAAGGCGAGGCAGGGCGCGCGGGGGAGCGGTGGCTCGGGTCGGGGCCGGCGGTCGGAGACGACCGCGAGGAGGGTCGCAGGGAGGCGCGGGTCGGCTGCGGGCGCACGTCAGGGGATTTAGCCGAGGGTCAGCCGAGAAGATCGATCGGAGGGTGAAGGGGGTTTGGAGTTGGGAAGGAAGAATGAGAGAACGGGTGGATGCTGTGATTGTTCTATGGTGAAGGAGGAAATGGTGAGTGATAGTTTATTATTAGAGGAGGTGGTTTGGTTTAGAGTGAAATGAGGGAGAGTGAGAACGTGTGGAGCATAGAATAGGGGAAAAGGGAGAACGTGGAGAGGAATAGGGAAATAGTTGGATTTGAGCAGCTGAGGATGGCTGAGCTTGGCGTTTATTTTTTTTCTTTCTTTCTTTTAACTATAAATATAAATATAATTTATATATATAACTAAGGCTAATAATTAATTCGAGGGTTTAAGGATGGATTCGGAACTGGAAACAGAATTGGGTTCAGGAAACGAAAGTCGGTTTCGAGTTCGGGGTCGGGACCCCGGGCACGAGATCGGGACAGGCCAAACACAAAAATCCAATAATTAATTTTTAAAAATAATATTTTCCTGATCCAACTATAATAATAATAATAATAATAATAATAATAATAATAATAATAATAATAATAATAAACCTAACTAGCTAACCAATTAACTAGGGATACTCTAAGGCAACCAAAATCTAATAATCAACTAAAATTCGATTAATTCCAAAAATCCAATAATACCTATATTGCGGGTTTTACAACCTTTCCTCCTTAGAAAATTTTGTCCTCGAAATTAAAGGATAAGGGCCGGGGTACGATCAAAATCACTTAACCTTGATCAAAAATAGAATTTTTAAATCATCAGGCACGATCAGATTCTAGGCATGATCACTAGGTACAATGATAAAATATCGGCACGATCAGAATTATCTAGATATGATCTGAGATAGGGTTGGAATGTTGTTGTGATCAAAATCATTTTAGGCACGAGAAAAATCTAGGTACAATTATGATCAAAAATAGGAGAAAATGAGGTCTCGTGAAACAGAAAAGGCAAGAAAGAAACGAACGTCAACTGTTTATTGAGAATGCAAAAATGATGAAATCTTCTGAGTTAAGGGACTAAAAAAAATTCCAGATCAAATTGGAATGGGATATAAGGGTTTGTGACTTAGGAAAGATAAAAAGTTGTATGATGGTAGGATAACAAAGATGATTAGAATAATATAACTATGATAGGAATGTAATCGAGTAAGATATTTCCACTGAGGATAATCAAAGGGGATAGAAAAATATCGTATCACTATTTCAAGGATCAAAGATAGGATATGCGGAAAAAATAACTTACAAAATAATAATCTTATTAATACCCCATGCAAAAATCCAATTTCTAACTCGCTAAACTAGTTGAACTCTAAGTATCTACAGAAAACTAAGGCAGCCGCCGAGGTATTAGAACTACTCTATTTGGAATCATAAATCACCTAAATCAAATTTTCTTCCGTCGTTGTATGTAACTCGTATGCCAAATGTATTTCAATTTCAAGTATGCCTCTCGATCAAAACATTTTACATACATCAACTTCCAATTGTCAATCATTCTTCCAAAACTGACTACATCAAAATTACAATCTTCCCTTGCCATAGTAAATTCTTAGAAAATTCTTTAAGTTGATCCATGACCTATATTCGAGAATTTTCAATTCTTGAAATCAATTAACATAATTACAATCATTAATCAATTTTAATCTTTAACTATGCACCTATCAATAATTCTCATCCAAACGCATTAGCAAAATACCACAGAATCCCAATCGTTCTTACCATAACCAATATGAGTCTCCAATGTTGGTAGAAATTGCAAATTCAATTGCTCATTTTCGAAGTTGTATGCCAATGGTCTTATCTCAATTCCTCTCTGCTTATTCATTCTCTAGAACCTATCATTCCATTACTCGTGTTATTCCTTCCATGACTATATTTGTCACGCCCCAGAACCAGAATACTGGAGAGCGGAGGCGAACATAGCCAGCTACGTATATTGAGGTGCAACCCACCTCGCTATACGGTCACGGCTGTCTAGATACATGAGGGTTTAACTACAATCCATCAGTCTCCTATGGTCAATAACAAGCCTAAATGTCTCAATCTCAAGCAAGCAAGTAAAGTTACAAGATGTGAGATCACCAAATATACAATAGTAAGGCGTCCCAAACATTACATATTCAGCTGATCATGAAGTTAGTCGTTACAAAATGTGAGGACTAGCAAAAGTTTTAGTCATACATGATCAACCCTAGGATCTGTCAATCATGTTACAGCCCGTAGGCAGACAGTAATAAGGTATGCAATACGAGCTAACAGGTGCTCGCCGGCTAAACGCCTCAAAAGAATATTTTTACAATAGAGTGGAAGAGCCAAAATAAACCCACTCGTTGTCAGGGTTCCATCTAGTGGTCACCATCTGGCTGGAAAGTCGGTAGATCCTCGGGAGCTGCTCCGAAATCTGGCCATACAAAACCAGCTGGGTCAGATCCCAGAAAGAGCAAGTACCACAAAGGAGGCTTCACATAGGAACTAAAACCAGCAATTAGCACAAGAATATAATTACATAATAAAAGACAGTAATTAAGGAAAAACATGACAGGTGATATACGATGAGATAACCATGGGACTATTAAGATAACCAGGTTACAACCCGTAAACCAGACAAGGATCGGGGTTATAACCCTTCATCTGAACGGAACTTGGTTTCTCCCACCATTTATCGGCAAAATAATATAAGAAATCAGGACATGTAACAATCTTGTACAGGATCAAGACAAGACTAGACTGATTATGCCTCATCCAACAATCACGACCAAGCAATAAGTACGGCTTGATACTTTAACTAACTAGGGTTATCACAGGCCTAGTTACTAGCAAGATGCAGTGAGATGTTCCTCCAGCCACAAGTCCTGCAGCTATCCAGGTTACCCAGGTCGAATATTAGTACAATAAGGGTGCAACACATGACAGTTTGCTGGAAATGTGCCCTACTCGTCGGCAGGCTACAATCCACAAGTGCGTCCAGGTAATGGGATTGCCTGTAGCTGAGAGATCTCTTCATGACTATTGGATTATTCTAGTTATTAGCCTTAGTCAATTTACAGTAGGTACCCCTGACCGTGGTACTCAGGGATCCATGTTCTAGACATGATGCAAGACAAGACTGGTTTATTTGTACAAGCACAATCGTCCACGGTGTCCAGGTCATTCATTTTATCAAGTCATATCATGTCATGTCATGTTAGCCGTCGCAACAGCATGTCGAGATATATCATAACAGGTTTACTTGTCAAGAGTGCGCCACGGCGGGCCACTATCAAGAATTATCATGTCAAGTTTGTCAGGTTAAGTTTACTGTCAGGAGTGCGCCACATCGGGCCACTATCATGTCATGTCATTCGTCAAAAGTGCACCACAACGGATCACCATCGTGTCATGAAACATATTTAAAATTAACATTTAACCTAGTATAAGCATATATGCAATAACTAAATATAAACATGGTACAAGAGTTGTGGAGGAATCATGCGGCTCAGGGGAGACGGGGAATAACTTCCACATACGAACTCAAAATGAGGTGCTCCAGAGATATTCGGAAAGCCAAAACAAAGATCTAAAACTTTCATGTTTTAAGTTTTTCAAAATTCTGGCTAAAAAATAGCTAAACTTGGCAAAAACAGTCATTATGTGCACTTTTTACGCCAAAAATTCAATTCTGCGTAAAATACGCAAAAGGGGAGGGTTCCAGCGTAAAATTTCACATTCTGGATACTATCCAGCGTAAAATACGCAATATCAGGATTCTATGCATAAAATTTCACATTCTGGATACTATCCAGCGTAAAATACGCAATATCAGGGTTCCCTGCGTAAAATCTTACATTCTGGATACTATCCAGCGTAAAATGCGTATGATCAGGGTTCTCTGCGTAAAATTTTACATTCTGGATACTATCCAGCGTAAAATACGTAAAATCAGGGTTCCCTGCATAAAATTTTACATTCTGGATACTATCCAGCGTAAAATACGCAAAATCAGGGTTCCCTGCGTAAAATTTTACTCAGCCGACATAAAAAATTCAGAAAACTTATTTTGGCCATAAAAACTTCATTTTAACTCGAAATGAGGTGAATCAAAAACCAAATTCATACGAAATTTCGTGCTCTTCCTCATAGAACTATTAGTTTTAAAAAATAACAAGTTTTAGTAGATCAAAATCAAGAAAAACTCCATGAACTTATGAAACCCTAAAGTTATAATGTAGATCTAGAAGAATCTATCCATAAAAATCAAAAACTCCAAGTTCTAAAAAGGCTTATAATCATGTAAAGAAGAGAATGGAACAATAAAACTTGAGATCCATCATGAAGCAAGTTGCACTTGCCTAGGGCTCTTGGGTGTAGGTGGAGAGGAGTAAATGAAGAAGAAGAGTTATTGAAGTGATAATGAGGAGATAGAAGAGAGTAGGATTAATAAATGGTGAGGGTATGGGTAGGTAAGGGTTCTCCCCTTGGTTCATTATGAATCAATAAGCAACCCAAGCCGAACCAAGCCAACCCAAACAAGCCGAACCAAGCCAGGAGACATGCAATACGAGTCAAAATACGTACACGTATTCCAAAATACATAATACGAACCATGGTCATTACAACTCTACCCACCTTAAAAGAATTCCGTCCTCGAAATTTAATCAAGAGGCTAGAAAGGCAAGGACAAGCTATACTAATCAATCAATCAAACAAACAATCAATCAGGCATGTGAAGAATTTGAAGGCATGAGGAAGAGGGAGGACATCCTGCTAGGAACCTCTTTGCCAGTTCTGAATCTGAACTGGGGTCAGGGCATACTGCTGGGGTCTCTGCTGCTGGAAGACTAGAGCCTGAGGTGGCAATGGCCTCGGAGGCTGGTACTGCTGCTGCTGCACTGGTGCTGGTCCCCTTACCGAGGGCCTAGTCTGGACCGATAATGAACTGGCCCTATTCGGGCAGGACCCTATCTTGTGTTCCGGTGCCCCACAAGCCAAACACAATCCATGTGCTCTGCGACACTCCGAAACAACGTGTCCTGGCTTTCCATAATGAGTGCAGCCCATTGCGGAAGACTGCTTCTGTTTCTGTTGCTGAGGGGACGTCGGTGTCGAATGCTGAACCGACGTAACCAAATCTGCCCTTTGGGGAACTCCAATAGTCAAAGCCCTAGCTGCCGGGGCTGGTGCTGAAGACTGGGTCATCTGGCCGTGAGACCGCTTCCGACCTCCGGTCCTGTCCACGATCCTCGGGGAGGTATACTCATGCCTCCTAGCTGCTCTCAATACTGCATCAAAAGTCTGATGCTCAAACTGCTCCACTGCCAGTAAAATCTCTAGGTGGAGTCCCTGCTGAAACCGCTGGGCTCCATCAAACTCGGTCGCCACCAAGGTGGGAGCAAACCGACTAAGCCTGGAAAACTCGGCCGCATACCCATCGACCGTCCTGCCCATCTGCTTCAAATTGGTGAACCTGGTCTGCAGATCGTACCGAGCTACAGCATCGAAGTACTTGGTCCGGAATCTCTCACGAAATACTATCCAGGCAATAGGCGTTACTAGTCCAACGGTCTACGCCGCCCACCAGCTGCGGGCTAGATCCAATAACTGCAGGCGCACCATGGCTACCTTCTCATCTTCTGGAGTTCTTGCTGCCTCCAATATCACCTCTGTGTCCTGAAGGCACGCATCAGCAGCGATAGCATCTTCACTGCCATCGAAAAATGGAGGGTTCAGACGCTTGAAGCTGTTCGCTATACTGTTCCCATGATGTCCACCTCTGCCCAAAGTATCTGCCACTACCTGATGTAATGCATCTCCTCGACGATCCTGCGATGCAAGCAACTCCCTGATAAGTCCCACCAAGGCTCCATCATCATGTCTTGCGGGCTGGGCTGGCTGTATCGGGGGTTCTGGATCTCCGTGGGGCATGACCCAGGAGGCTGCTCCTGAGTGTTGGGCCTGATCTTCTGGTTGCTGCTGGTCCACAAGAGGTGCTCCGCCTTGCTGATCGGCAGGTCCAGGAACAATGCCGCTGAAGAAGATGATATAGAGAACAATAAGGAAGGACCAAGACAGATCAATGATACAAGCATGTGATCAGGTCGAGAATCTCAGGGATGAGAAGATACGGGCAGAAATCAAGGGCGAGTGCTGATTGAGACATCTATTCGGTAAACCCTCACATATCTTGATTTACAAGACCTGCATGGGCCACCACTTAAACCATGTCACGCTCCAGAACCAGAATACTGGAGAGCAGGGACGAACATAGCCAGCTACGTATATTGAGGTACAACCCACCTCGCTATACGGTCATGGCTGTCTAGATACATGAGGGTTTAACTACAATCCATCAGTCTCCTATGGTCAATAACAAGCCTAAATGTCTCAATCTCAAGCAAGCAAGTAAAGTTAAAAGATGTGAGATCACCAAATATACAATAGTAAGGCGTCCCAAACATTACATATTCAGCTGATCATGAAGCTAGTCGTTACAAAATGTGAGGACTAGCAAGAGTTTTAGTCATACATGATCAACCCTAGGATCTGTCAATCATGTTACAGCCCGTAGGCAGACAGTAATAAGGTATGCAATACGAGCTAACAGGTGCTCGCCGGCTAAACGCCTCAAAAGAATATTTTTACAATAGAGTGGGAGAGCCAAAATAAACCCACTCGTTGCCAGGGTTCCGTCTAGTGGTCACCATCTGGTTGGAAAGTCGGCAGATCCTCGGGAGCTGCTCCGGAATCTGGCCATACAAAACCAGCTGGGTCAGATCCCAGAAAGAGCAAGTGCCACAAAGGAGGCTTCACTTAGGAACTAAAACCAACAATTAGCACAAGAATATAATTACATAATAAAAGACAGTAATTAAGGAAAAGCATGACAGGTGATATACGATGAGATAACCATGGGACTATTCAGATAATCAGGTTACAACCCGTAAACCAGACAAGGACCGGGGTTGTAACCCTTCATCTGAACGAAACTTGGTTTCTCCCACCATTTATCGGCAAGATAATATAAGAAATCAGGACATGTAACAATCTTGTACAAGATCAAGACAAGACTAGACTGATTATGCCTCATCCAATAATCACGGCCAAGCAATAAGTACGGCTTGATACTTTAACTAACTAGGGTTATCACAGGCCTAGTTACTAGCAAGATGCAGTGAGATGTTCCTCCAGCCACAAGCCCTGCAGCTATCCAGGTTATCCAGGTCGAATATTAGTACAATAAGGGTGTAACACATGACAGTGTGCTGGAAATGTGCCGTACTCGTCGACAGGCTACAATCCACAAGTGCGCCCAGGTAACGGAATTACCTGTAGCTGGAAGATCTCTTCATGACTATTGGATTATTCTAGTTATTAGCCTTAGTCAATTTACAGTAGGTACTCCTGGCCGTGGTACTCAGGGATCCCTGTTTTAGACATGATGTAAGACAAGACTGGTTCATTTGTACAAGCACAATCGTCCACGGTGTCCAGGACATTCATTATCAAGTCATGTCATGTCATGTTAGCCGTCGCAACAGCATGTCGAGATATATAATATCAGGTTTACTTGTCAAGAGTGCGCCACGGCGGGCCACTATCAAAAATTATCATGTCAAGTTTGTCAGGTCAAGTTTACTGTCAGGAGTGCGCCACGTCGGGCCACTATCATGTCATGTCATTCGTCAAAAGTGTACCACAACGGGTCACCATCGTGTCATGAAACATATTTAAAATTAACATTTAACCTGGTATAAGCATATATGCAATAACTAAATATAAACAGGGTGCAAAAGTTGTGGAGGAATCATGCGGCTCAGGGGAGACAGGGCATAACTTTCGCATACAAACTCAAAATGAGGTGCTCCAGAGATATTCGGAAAGGCAATACAAAGATCTAAAACTTTCATGTTTTAAGTTTTTTGAAATTCTGGCTAGAAAATAGCTAAACTTGGCAAAAACAGTCATTCTGTGCACTTTTTACGCCAAAAATTCAATTCTGCGTAAAATACGCAAAAAAGGAGGGTTCCAGCGTAAAATTTTACATTCTTGATACTATCCAGCGTAAAATACGCAATATCAGAATTTTTGCGTAAAATTTCACATTCTGGATACTATCCAGCATAAAATACGCAATATCAGGGTTCCTTGCGTAAAATTTTATATGCTGGATACTATCCAGCGTAAAATACGCAAAATCAGGGTTCCCTGCGTAAAATTTTACATTCTGGATACTATCCAGCGTAAAATACGCAAAATCAGGGTTCCCTGCGTAAAATTTTACTCAGCCGACATGAAAAATTCAGAAAACTTGTTTTTGCCATAAAACTTCATTTTAACTCGAAATGAGGTGAATCAAAAACCAAATTCATACGAAATTTCGTGCTCTTGCTCATGGAACTATTAGTTTTCAAAAATAACAAGTTTTAGTAGATCAAAACCAAGAAAAACTCCATGAACTTATGAAACCCCAAAGTTATAATGTAGATCTAGAAGAATCTATCCATAAAAATCAAAAACTCCAAGTTCTAAAGAGGCTTATAATCATGTAAAGAAGAGAATAGAACAATAAAATTTGAGATCCATCATGAAGCAAGTTACACTTGCCTAGGGCTCTTGGGTGTAGGTGGAGAGGAGTAAATGAAGAAGAAGAAGAGTTATTGAAGTGATAATGAGGAGAGAGAAGAGAGTGGGATTAATAAATGGTGAGGGTGGGGGTAGGTAAGGGTTCTCCCCTTGGTTCATGATGAACCAATAAGCAACCCAAGCCGAACCAAGCCAACCCAAACAAGCCGAACCAAGCCAGGAGACATGCAATACGAGTCAAGATACGTACACGTATTCCAAAATACGTAATACGAACCATGGTCATTACAATATCCGTCCCTTCTAGGTATAGTAGTCATCTAATCATAAAAGTTGATCCTCGTCAAGTGTTCCTTTAATTGATCATTATATTCACATATTTTATATATATATATATATATATATATATATATATATATATATATATATATATATATATATATATATATATATATAAAATCCAAATTCACTTCCTCCATGGGAGAACATTACCAAATCCTATACTTTCCTCGCTAACTCTACCTACGTCTTCCTTTATCTTCAATAACTCTTCCTTTAAGCATAAAACTCAAAATCGTCAAATACCATCATTTTTGAATAAGGTTTAGACAGTAACGAACACTACTAACGATTATATTCCAAATAAGTCACAAGCTAGATATACCACTCCCTCAAGGCTAGCTTACTCAAGGTATTCTCCTACCTTCTCTACCCTTTAGCTATCTAATCTCATTAGAAGAATACCGATCCTCTAAGGATGCTCTTACCAGAATAATATAATAAGGTTGGTAGGTAACTATCTAGGTTTTCCCCGCATATAACTATCAATCTGCTTTATATATAGCTGCAAAATATATAACTATCCACAAAATATATGCAACATACTAAAATTGAACCTTGGAAGGAATTGAGGCAATACAGATTGATATGGTCCTAATAAGTTCTAGGAAAAATCAAGTAGAATTTCATAGGAAAACTATTCTTTCTGGTTGTGATAAGATGTTTCTGAAAATGGAGACAACCGCTAGAAATGTAAATCCTCTAATCGGCAAAAATCAAAAAATTTGATGATGCTAAAAAGACAACCATGTTATGGATATAATCTGAATAATATTCGGAAACCAAATATATCTGAAGTCACTTTGCCTCAAATTCATGCCTCGTCAGAGTGCACCTGACTGCAGTAAATTTTGGCTCCATAACTTGAATAATGATAGGTTACCGAGTGGTCTATCAACTTTATCCATTTTTGGCTGAACAACAAAGGAGACAAATTTGATGCATTTAGGACGTAGTCAATAATATCCAAAAACCTATCAACACCTGAATCACTTCAACTTAGAGTCTATGCCCCGCCAGTGCGCAACTGGCTGCAGTATACTCGCAATTTCTATAATTCAAATAGATGGTTGCGACGCATATGTGCGAAGGCATATTAGGTCATTGAATGTTTTCTTGACTTTGTCCATGGGAATTTCAAAGGAATAATTCAACAATTCAAAAAGTTTTTCAATGACTAAAGAAAATTCAATATTAGGATAGAATCAATTCTTGACCATTCCTGCTTCATGATACTCAAATATTGAGTTTTAGAAGCTTTCTAGGCCTTGAACTGATCAAGAAGTTCTTAGAGAGAGTAAGGTTTCAAGATGAGTGGAGGAAGTCAACAAATGAAAATATTCTTGGTCTTAGAATAACTTAGGAAATATCAATCAATATTGGAATTATTTTTGGAAAATAATTCCCTTGGAAGATTCGTGAACAAGCTAAGTTGAACTAATTCTTTTGGTAATAATTAACCTTGGGACTTTATGGTTCCAGAAGAATTTGGTTCGGGATTGGTCCCAAGAAAGTCAATTGAAAATAATGTCAAGATAAATGGTTGGATACACTAGTCGTAATGCATAGATAAAAGTTTACCAAGTTTGCTAAAGGAGAATTTGAAACTCTAAATAGTGAAATAGATCTAGATTCTAAATAAAGATAGAGAAGTATGATTTGATCAACTAATTGAAAATTTTGAAATAGGTTTGTTGAAGAAGGAGATTGGGAAAAAGCTAATCCTAATCCATAAATAACAAAAGAGTATGGATGCTAAGGAATGCTGGAGTATGATAAGGATATGGAGGAAAATAACCTCTTAAAGCCAAGGGACACTAAAAGATATATAAAATCTAGAAACTAAAGTAGATAGTAAAATAGACCATCATACAATCGGCCTATGCTGGATAAGGTTTAGGATGCAAAACATAAGCAAGGTAGCCTACCAGTCTATAACAAATAAAAATATTTATATATAATATATTTCGGTCCTATGTTGTGACAAATTAATGTTCTAGTGTTCTAATTGTTTCTAGATATGTTCTCCTAAGTTGTTGATCAGACCTGCATGGACCACCACTAAAAACATGTCACGACCCGATCTCAAATTATTGGGTCGAACCGGATCATGCCCAGCCTGCACCGTTGTGAGACGGCGGCAGTAAGCTGTTCTATATGCAAGTATTCACAACAACATCTATACATTTGTCACAACTCGAATATACGAAATTTTTAAAAAACTTTTTATTCAATAATTGAAAAGTACAACTGGAAATGAAAGAACTGAAATAAAGTACTGAATTCAAATTAACAAACTCCAAAACAATAAAACTAGAAAACTGAAAAACAACTAGCTAGACGGTCGGCTCATCGGCCTCAGGTTCTGCATCCTCCAAGCGGGACTCTGGCAACACCACATGATACAATACCGGATCATAGTAGCTATTGTACAATAGCTCAGCATCCACAATGTCACCTAAAAATGTTGGTCTCCAGTCAGGAGGGAGCAAGTACGAATATGTATCTCACATTTTAAATAATAATAAAAAAAGTACAAGCTAAACAGTTGAAACAATATTTTCCAGCAATTTAACAATTCAATACTTGAAACAATGTGATTTGAATATGTAACGTCTATGACCGGCTTGGGTTGTACAATAGCATCCTAGCGACGCGATACAGCTTATCCCCGTGTATAAGAGAGGTAAGCTCGCACAATAACAATATGCAATATGCGGGGTATTGGTCATAAACGTTACACTATTCCCCCAATATCCCCACAATCAATATCAATTAATATTTGAACCCTAGGAGAGGGTTTCGTGTAGCAATGTGGTTTAAACATGCAACTTGACAATTACTAAATAAAATGCAAGAAAACATAACCGTAACTTGCCTCTGTTTAATGACTGGAATAGGATGTCGGTACCGAGGAGGAAGTCAAGTGCGTCCTCAAAACCCTACAGTTGAGAACCTTGACTTAGAACCATAATGAAACCATTCTAGGTGTGCTAGTTACAATATCTAGAAGCAGACCCTAGTCAGGTTTTAAGTTTATTTAATTTAATCTACCGAAATTCGTCTAACGTCGCAAGCTACATTGGTTATCATTTAATTGAATAAACCGGTTACTTGATTTAATTGGAGAAGATAGCATTTATAGGTTAATTGGCAAATCTTTGTATTTTTATAATATATTTATATATAAAACTATATTGTTTCTAGTGATAAAACATGAACTTATTAACTTACCAATATTTTATTCATTTAAAATTAAGTGTGAGAAATCCTTATTAATTTTATACAAAAATAATTAATATCCAATTTATAGTTACTCGTCTAGGTACGCGATACCCACTCAGAAAGAAAGTAAAATCTACACTACACAATACAGGGTCACAGAAAATAAATAGAAAACTGGACTTATGCCCTTACAACTATTTGCATAAATTAATTAAATATTAAAAATTGCTGGCGAGCTCTGAACGCCGGGAAGCGGTCTATTCAGGAGGCCGAGGCCCTACACTCGAAATATAAAAAATACCCAGTAACGAGTTCTAAATAAATTTATAGAATATAAAATATAGGTAAGTCTCAGACTTGGTCATTAAGTATCACGTTGTTGGCTAACACCTCAACGTACATAAAGGTCCTGTAGCGTTTGCGTTTCGCCGAGGCTCATTCGACCGATACGGTCGTCGCATAACCGGGAATACGTAAAATCTCGAAAAGTCGCAAACCAACCAACAACCAATTTGGAAATTCTTTTACAAAGACCGAGTTCGAAAGTAGATTTTGTTTTATGAAATTAATTTAAATACCAGTGTTTCGAAAAGGGTTTTACTGAAAATTTGGGCAACACCTCCTCTGTAACTGGACGATCCAGCCACATAGGCGATACAAATCCCTGCACCAAAAGAAAGTCCCAAACCAGGGAATACACAAAACCAATCCACAATAATATTCCAACCCAGAGTAATAATCCACAACCCACACATATAGATAAAAGCCAACATATAGATAAAGCCGAACCGCAAACCGATAATAACGAATCGAAAAAACATACGCGTCCCGCGTAAATAATTCGAACCACAGAAATACGACGCCGCGACGTAAAACGTCGTGCGTATCCCCTAAACGCAACGGACTCAAATTCCGATCCCCGAAATGGGGTCGGGACCGCGTCATCATCGACACGAAAATCCAAAGGGACGCGAGGACACGAAAATATACCTCGAGTGCTCGGCTAGAGCTCTCAGATGTAAATAGAAGAAAAATGAATTCCGCGGACTCGGAAAAACTCCAAAATACGCGAACAGCAAAGATCGGCCACGGAAACAGCAGATTTGGACCCACGAGATGCTGCGGACAGCGGATCGGGGCACGGGAACAACGGACGGAGCTCGGGGCAGCACTGGGGCGGAGCCGATAGGGCTCGGGGTCACGCCGAGAAGATGCTGGCCGGCGGGACAGCGCGCAAGGGTCGCCGGGGGCGGATCTGGCCGGCGGGAGGCGCTGCGGCCTCGAGAGGCAGGCGCGCGGCTGGTTCGGGGGTCGCCGGGGAAGACGAGGCAGGGCGCGCGGGGGAGCGGTGGCTCGGGTCGGGGCCGACGGTCTGTCACGACCCGCACCCTAGAGTTAGGGCACGAGAACGTAACAACGCCCAGCCTACGCCGCAGTGTCGGCGGTAGAACGATGTCCTAGGTCTCAATGTATCTAACAGTATAAGACTAAACAGTTTATACTCCCCGAATGGGGGTGACATAGCAGAATGTAAACTCAATCACATCTAAGGTAGAGCATAAAGGAAGATAGATAAAACATGAAATCGAAAAGAGATACAACAGATAGAAGTCTAAGTGTCTAAGATACAAACTCAGAATACATCTCAAAACTCAAATACAGTAATCCATAAATACAACTCAAGATGACTGAAAATAAACTATAAGCAAAAACCCTAACTATCTATGCAACCTCTACTGTCTCCTCTAGGCTAGCAGGCAACCTCCAGGCTATCTGTAAAATTTATCAACGGGTCCAGTCAGGACTGGAGCGAGCACAGTACATCTCAACAGATCATAGCAGGTTAGAAAATATAATCATGCAGTAAAGTAAGATACATGATCTGAAGGAAATACAGTATGTAAACAGATAAAGAGAACTGTAATAGAAATATCTACTATACATAGAGAACTGACAGTGACTAGTGAGTCAGAGTAAAATATAAACATGTGAATGGCATAGGAGATTCATGACTACAGCTAAGAGAGTGATTCATGACTACAGCTACTTGGATAATATTCACATATCTATTTCTACTCCCCCATCCCCAATCAATACACAAGGATCTGTTCAAGTTATGTTAAGATTCGTGAAACTTTACATGGCTCATAAAATGAGTGATACGTGAAGGTGATTCATGATGGCTCTGTGAACATGAGAGTACATGTGTCACAAGCGATTCGTGAATCAGAGGAAGCATAGAGATACGTGATGATTCGTGAAACGCACAAAACATGCAGTATCCGATGCTCCCGAGGGGGATAACATCTCATGAAAAGATCCATATAGTACCAATCCGTGTGACCAACGTGACAGTATCAAGTAAAGTAATTTAAAGCAGGAAAATAATTCTAAACAGGATATGAAATGATCAGAGAATGTACTCGCCTGATATCAGAATGTCCAAGGTAAAGATACTGTCCGATGAGAGGTGTCTGGCTCCTAATTAGAACAGCACAAGTCACAACTTGTCCAGAAGGGTAATATAAAGCACTACAATGCATTCTACATGAATCTAGGTCAAACTAGGCCAAAGTCAACCCTTGGTCAACTCTGGTCAACTGCACTAGTCAAACTAGGTCAAACTAGGTCATGTCCTAACCCAGTAAGTCTTACTAGGCCTAACCAAGACTATCCTAGCAAGCACACATCAATACAAGGCTATACAAGCCAACATACACCCAACTCTATATAGCATGCAATTATTCAATACTCAAATAGGCAATAATTCACATTGGATATACACTAGGTAATCTATTACTTTAAGCTATATATGTCTACACATATATACACATGCATATATTGGTATTCAACATTAGGTCTATAATCATGACATTTCAAATGATTATATAAACTTATATATTACAACACAATATGCTAACATATATATAATATACATACATAGCTAAGTTAACTATATTCATAAATACTTATTTAAGAGGCTATGTGTGTGTATGTGAACATGGCAAAGGGGCAAGTGAGGGTTAAATAGGCATACATAGTGTATACATATCAAAGAGTGTCAAAGTGTAAGTGAACAATGTGTCAAGTGTGATAGTGTCAACATAGTGTAAGGGGGTACATGAGGTAATATAGGATTTGTGTTAACATAGAACATTACATCTCATTAACTTGTATATTGCATACATTATATCTATTATTACATTACATTCATGCTTGCATTCATTCATCATTCATTTATTCTCTTGCACCACTATATGCACCATACATTACATACTATGGAACCTACATATTCATTACAAGCCATACTTATACATGCTTACATTAGATAGGATACTTACACCTCATACATCATTTATTTAACCATTTACTCATGCTTGCATTCTCTATTTAATTACATAATGTATATACATTAACATGGGTTAAAATCAAATAGAACATTATATTACACACAAGGGTGCACAAAATGCATATGCCGAATAGTAACTCCTACTAATAATCAATACTGTACCATCTCAGCATGAATTAAAATTTAGGATTAAAGTATGTTATAGATCTATGTGTTAGCTTTCCGAAACTTCAAACGGATCGCGTTTTCGTTTCCGGAAACTCCCGAAATTGCGAAAACACCGAGAACGCGTTTGTCTTTCGTACAGCTGACACTCAAATAATTCTTCAGAAAGTTACAGAAAGAATTAGGCCTAATAATACATGTTTTTGGAAAGCTAACTTCAATACGCTTCTTTTAAAAAAACGGGAGATTAAACCGAGCTTTGAGCTAGAAGTTATGACATTTCTAAGTTAGGGCTGAAATTAAAAACGTGGATAAAAATCATGACGGATTTAGGTAGTTTGAGACAAAAGAACACAAGTATATAACATAATATATCAAGAACTCACTCTCTACACTAATATATATATATGAGACACTATAGAACACATCTCCAATACAAAAATATGAGATTAAATATGTAATAATTCATTCATACATAACAACAACACATAGTGTGTCCAAATTTAGGATTTTCCCACATGGACACAACCACAACACAAAGGACACTCCTATGACCTCCAAATGGACACGAAATGAACACAAATGGAGATACAACCATGGGAGTCATTCCTATGGGTTCAAAATAGACCTATATGCATGAGGAAATGAAAAGGAGAAGGGATTTATACCTCCCGGTAGATCGAATCGAAGAAAAGCTTTTCCGGAGCGACACCGACACGTAGAGATTCCAAAAGGACACGAACGAGCTCTGAATCCTCCCAAACTTGGGTAGCTTCCTCCTTGGCTAGAATGGAGAAGGAAAGAAGAAGATTTGGTGGTGAAATAGAAGAATTTGGTGGAGAAATTGCTAGGGATTGCTCTCTAGGAATTTGGGGAAGAACAAGAAAGAGAGTGTGGATGAGAATAATGAAATGAACTTGTGCCTATCCTCTCCCAAAGTGGCTGGCCATATGGGGCTATTTGTCCTATTATGGTAAGGTCCAAAATGCCCCCACTAACCTATTCTATGAGTATTAGGAAAGGGCTAATTGGTTGGGGCTAAATTAGTCATTCTAAAGTCTCTAATCACACTAACCTTATCCATAATAATTAGTCTAACCTCTAACTAAAATATTTCTATCATGTGGACTAAAATTAATATCATGTGAGTCATGCCTAACTAGTGTGTGGGTCCCACTAGAGTCAAACTACCCCCGGGTCCCTGTTTCAAGTCGGATTGAGTTGAAATTCGAACCCGACTCAAATAACCCCAAAACAATATCATAAATAATAAAATAATATCAAAATAATTCAAAGAGGTCAAATGCAAAAAATATCATTAGGCCAAAAATGACATTAAAATATCATAATCACATGGTTAGGCTCTAGGTCAAACAGTCTCTAGGGTTTCACTAGCAAAATGTCAAAACCACAAGTCATTGATTTAAATAATTTTAAAATAATTTAAAATTACCAAAAATCATATCATGAATTAAATATCATTATTAAAATAATTATAAACACGAAATTTCAAAAATATCCTCATTTGGGAAACTGGGTGCTACAACTCTACCCACCTTAGAAAATTTTCGTCCTCGAAATTTAAGATCGATAGTACTCCTTCTAGAGCCTCTAACCTACCCAATATCTAAGGTAACACTTCCTAACACTGGAATAATAAACGGACATCTAAAAAGTGTCAATCTAGGAATACCTCCAATACTGCTCTGCTGTACGGCGGTAATGGAACTTCAATAGAATATGGACTGGAACCTATATCCAAGGGACTGGACCTATTTTAAAGTGGTCTTAACTAAGGATAAAAAGGAACTGATCATAGGCTATAGGTATGCTCAAACTATTATCTTCCTATTAACCATCTATTAATACATTCTATTACCATAGGAACGATGCATTACTAAGACATATAGGCCCCTCTCTCTCCTAACACATTTATACTCACCAAAAGACTAGTACATCCTATCAAGGCTGATACTATAATCTCTCCTAAATCTCCTAAGCTACATGTTTATAGACACACATCCCCACATCAAGGACTAACCCATATATATCTACAACTGATACTAATGGAGTGACGTCCCTATTTCCCAACAATCAAGGTCTAAAATTCTTTTTATCTAAATCATGAAATTTGAAGGAATAGTATACAAGGTCAGGGCATACCGTAGCAGTTGGAAGTCTCACCTAGGTACACTAATCATTCTAGGTCAAAACAGTACTATGGTATCAACACACAAATAATCTAGGGTGTCCTAATTGGGAAGGTAAGGGAACAACAATCATCAAGGTTGTAGGACTGTCTACCATCCTATATGAAAATTGGTCATTAACAAGCAACTAAAAAATTATTAAAAGGTTACTATTCCATAAAATGGCAAAAATTGAAAATTTAGGCACAACAAATCACAAATAGATTTTTGTCTTGACACGATCTAAGTTGATCAATTTCGGGATAAAACGAGACTTGGGCAAGAAGGGAAATCAATGAAATCAAAGTATGAGCACGAGCATCCAATGATGGAGGTTCAGGTCATGATTAAATTTAATTCGACTGAGTACGAATACGAGGTTCATAGGCGATGAAAAGATTTCAAGGAGAATTGTCAAGGCTGTCGCGAATGAGACTCTAGGGTCAAGTTTAACTATGTCTCCATTCTCGTAGATTGATACATGAAAAAGCGAACCAAAGTGCAATAGGTTGATCAGACCATCATGTACCGGTTCTGATTAGACAATATGTTAGTGGGTGGCCACCCAATAAAATATGTCATGACCAAGCTCGAAAATAGATAAGCTTGCAAAACTAAGGCTAATTTAGCAGCACAAGATATAAGGGTGGTAATGATGAAAGGAATTACATAGTCCAAGTTTCTTAACCAACAGGTCAAGTAATCAGATGAGGTACAAGGATAAGCATCTAAGGAAACAAGCAGAACACCATCACATGTCGGGTCGAAAGAATTGAGTCAAGGCTGAATTTCTAATTGAAATAAGAAGAAATTTAGTATAATGGTAGAGGTTATAGTTTAGCCAGTTGACCAGAAAATCATATCAAGAAAATAGAGTACAAGAAGACGGGTTTTAGTGGGACATGATATACCTACACGAAGGTGAGCTCGTCTAGGTCTTGCATATAAGATTTGTTGGAGGGTAACAGCTAGTATTACATTCCGAATATCAAAGTCACGATAAGGAACGTCAAGGATCTCAATTAGAAAGTGGGAGTTCAAGAGGTGGTAATTAATGCACAAAAATAATGAAGATCGAGTTAGTCATCTGATAACCAGTTACGTCTTCTCTGAGCTACATAATTTATGTCACTTCCTTAGCCTTCTCCATGCAAAAGATACGAAGATTCAAGGGTTTCGAAGTGCATCTGGTAGGGACGACAAGATATGGGTAATTAATGTAATGAGACAGAGTTTAAGATAAGAGGTAAATAAGAATGCAAGGGAATAATGACGAGAAAGAATAATGAAGATATGTTCCTTCTCATCGGTTCAAACGAGAGGAACCCATAAAGCTTAAATTCAATAGTAAGGAATGAGGGTGAATCCAAACAAGAGGAAAAAGGAATTCCAATTGAAGTTCAAAATGAGTTTCTCAGGGGTCGTCCCAGAAATCTCTCAAAGAATTCTAAGTGTGATTGAGTACCTTGGATTTAAAAATATTAATCTAAATACAAAATTAAATCAACAACTACAAAATTTTATCAAAATTATCAACTAATACCAGGATTCAAAGTTCTACAATGAATCCACAAAATCAAATTCAAATCAAGGAAAAAGGTGAATCAAAACAAGGAAAAGGAGTTTAAATCGGAATTCAAAATGAGATTCTCAAGGGTCATCCCAGGAATCTCTCAAGGAATCCTAACAGTGATTGAGTATCCTCTCATCCTAACATCTTAATTTATATATCCTATAGCAGGCTCGTAGTAGTACAACTAAGTCGTTGCGCTACTACGAAATCGCACTAATGCGAATCTCGACCTGCATGGGCCACCACTAAAAACGTGTCACGACCCGCACCCTAGAGTTAGGGCACGAGAACGTAACAACGTCCAGCCTACGCCGCAGTGTCGGCGGTAGAACGATGTCCTAGGTCTCAATCCATCTAACAGTATAAGACTAAACAGTTTATACTCCCCGAATGGGGTGACATAGCAGAATGTAAACTCAATCACATCTAAGGTATAGCATAAAGGAAGATAGATAAAACATGAAATCGAAAAGAGATACAACAGATAGAAGTCTAAGTGTCTAAGATACAAACTCAGAATACAACTCAAAACTCAAATACAGTAATCCATAAATACAACTCAAGATGACTGAAAATAAACTATAAGCAAAAACCCTAGCTATCTATGCAACCTCTACTGTCTCCTCTAGGCTAGCAGGCAACCTCCAGGCTATCTGTAAAATTTATCAACGGGTCCAGTCAGGACTGGAGCGAGCACAGTACATCTCAACAGATCATAGCAGGTTAGAAAATATAATCATGCAGTAAAGTAAGATACATGATCTGAAGGAAATACAGTATGTAAACAGATAAAAAGAACTGTAATAGAAATATCTACTATACATAAAGAACTAACATTGACTAGTGAGTCAGAGTAAAATATAAACATGTGAATGGCATAGGAGATTCATGACTACAGCTAAGAGAGTGATTCATGACTAAAGCTACTTGGATAATATTCACATGTCTATTTCTACTCCCCCATCCCCAATCAATACACAAGGATCTGTTCAAGTTATGTTAAGATTCGTGAAACTTCACATGGCTCATAAAATGAGTGATACGTGAAAGTGATTCATGATGGCTCTGTGAACATGAGAATACATGTGTCACAAGCGATTCGTGAATCAGAGGAAGCATAGAGATACGTGATGATTCGTGAAACGCATAAAACATGCAGTATCCGATGATCCCGAGGGGGATAACATCTCATGAAAAGATCCATATAGTACCAATCCGTGTGACCAACGTGACAGTATCAAGTAAAGTAATTTAAAGCAGAAAAATAATTCTAAACAGGATATGAAATGATCAGAGAATGTACTCGCCTGATATCTGAATGTCCAAGGTAAAGATACTGTCTAAGGAGAGGTGTCTGACTCCTAATTAGAACAGCACAAGTCATAACATGTCCAGAAGGATAATATAAAGCACTACAATGCATTCTACATGAATCTAGGTTAAACTAGGCCAAAGTCAACCCTTGGTCAACTCTGGTCAACTGCACTAGTCAAACTAGGTCAAACTAGGTCATGTCCTAACCCAGTAAGTCTTACTAGGCCTAACCAAGACTATCCTAGCAAGCACACATCAATACAAGGCTATACAAGCCAACATACACCCAACTCTATATAGCATGCAATTATTCAATACTCAAAATAGGCAATAATTTACATTGGATATACACTAGGTAATCTATTACTTTAAGCTATATATGTCTACACATATATACACATGCATATATTGGTATTCAACATTAGGTCTATAATCATGGCATTTCAAATGGTTATATAAACTTATATATTACAACACAATATGCTAACATATATATAATATACATACATAGCTAAGTTAACTATATTCATAAACACTTATTTAAGAGGCTATGTGTGTGTATGTGAACATGACAAAGGGACAAGTGAGGGTTAAATGGGCATACATAGTGTATACATATCAAAGAGTGTCAAAGTGTAAGTGAACAATGTGTCAAGTGTGATAGTGTCAACTTAGTGTAAGGGGGTACATGAGGTAATATAGGATTTGTGTTAACATAGAACATTACATCTCATTAACTTGTATATTGCATACATTACATCTATTATTATATTACATTCATGCTTGCATTCATTCATCATTTATTTATTCTCTTGCACCACTATATGCACCATACATTACATACTATGGAACCTACATATTCATTACAAGCCATACTTATACATGCTTACATTAGATAGGATACTTACACCTCATACATCATTTATTTAACTATTTACTCATGCTTGCATTCTCTATTTAATTACATAATGTATATACATTAACATGGGTTAAAATCAAATAGAACATTATATTACACACAAGGGTGCACAAAATGTATATGCCGAATAGTAACTCCTACTAATAATCAATACTGTACCATCTCAGCATGAATTAAAATTTAGGATTAAAGTATGTTATAGATCTATGTGTTAGCTTTTCGAAACTTCAAACGGATCGCGTTTTCGTTTCCGGAAACTCCCGGAATCGCGAAAACACCGAGAACGCGTTTGTCTTTCGTACAGCTGACACTCAAATAATTCTCCAGAAAGTTACAGAAAGAATTAGGCCTATTAGTACATGTTTTTGGAAATCTAATTTCAATACGCTTCTTTTAAAAAAAACGGAAGATTAAACCGAGCTTTGAGCTAGAAGTTATGACATTTCTAAGTTAGGGCTGAAATTAAAAACGTGGATAAAAATCATGACGGATTTAGGTAGTTTGAGACAAAAGAACACAAGTATATAACATAATATATCAAGAACTCACTCTCTACACTAATATATATATATATATATGAGACACTATAGAACACATCTCCAATACAAAAATATGAGATTAAACATGTAATAATTCATTCATACATAACAACAACACATAGTGTGTCCAAATTTGGGATTTTTCCACATGGACACAACCACAACACAAAGGACACTCCTATGACCTCCAAATGGACACGAAATGGACACAAATGGAGATACAACCATGGGTGTCATTCCTATGGGTTCAAAATAGACCTATATGCATGAGGAAATGAAAAGGAGAAGGGATTTATACCTCCCGGTAGATCGAATCGAAGAAAAGCCTTCCCGGAGCGACACCGACACGTAGAGATTCCAAAAGGACACGAACGAGCTCTGAATCCTCCCAAACTTGGGTAGCTTCCTCCTTGGCTAGAATGGAGAAGGAAAGAAGAAGATTTGGTGGTGAAATGGAAGGATTTGGTGGAGAAATTGCTAGGGATTGCTCTCTAGGAATTTGGGGAAGAACAAGAGAGAGTGTGTGGATGAGAATAATGAAATGAACTTGAGCCTATCCTCTCCCAAAGTGGCTGGCCATATGGGACTATTTGTCCTATTATGGTAAGGTCCAAAATTCCCCCACTAACCTATTCTATGAGTATTAGGAAAGAGCTAATTGGTTGGGGCTAAATTAGTCATTCTAAAGTCTCTAATCACACTAACCTTATCCATAATAATTAGTTTAACCTCTAACTAAAATATTTCTATCATGTGGACTAAAATTAATATCATGTGGGCCATGCCTAACTAGTTTGTGGGTCCCACTAGAGTCAAACTATCCCCGGGTCCCTGTTTCAAGTCGGATTGAGTTGAAATTCGAACCCGACTCAAATAACTCCAAAACAATATCATAAATAATAAAATAATACCAAAATAATTCAAAGAGGTCAAATGCAAAAAATATCCTTAGGCCAAAAATGACATTAAAATATTATAATTACATGGTTAGGCTCTAGGTCAAACAGTCTCTAGGGTTTCACTAGCAAAACGTCAAAACCACAAGTCATTGATTTAAATAATTTTAAAATGATTTAAAATCACCAAAAATCATATCATGAATTAAATATCATTATTAAAATAATTATAAACACGAAATTTCAAAATTACCCTCATTTGGAAAACTGGGTGCTACACGGTCGGAGACGACCGCGGGGAGGTCGCAGGGAGGCGCGGCCGGAGGCCGGGCTCGGCGCGGGTCGGCTGCGGGCGCACGTCAGGGGATTTGGCCGAGGGTCAGCCGAGAAGATCGATCGGAGGGTGAAGGGGGTTTGGAGTTGGGAAGGAATAATGAGAGAACGGGTGGGTGCTGTGATTGTTCTATGGTGAAGGAGGAAATGGTGAGTGATAGTTTATTATTAGAGGAGGTGGTTTGGTTTAGAGTGAAATGAGGGAGAGTGAGAACGTGTGGAGCATAGAATAGGGGAAAAGGGAGAACGTGGAGAGGAATAGGGAAATAGTTGGATTTGAGCAGCTGAGGATGGCTGAGCTTGGCGTTTATTTTTTTTTCTTTCTTTCTTTTAACTATAAATATAAATATAATTTATATATATAACTAAGGCTAATAATTAATTTAAGGGTTTAAGGATGGATTCGGGACTGGAAACAGAATTGGGTTCAGGAAACGGAAGTCGGTTTCGAGTTCGGGGTCGGGACCCCGGGCACGGAATCGGGACGGGCCACACACAAAAATCCAATAATTAATTTTTAAAAATAATATTTTCCTGATCCGACTATAATAATAATAATAATAATAATAATAATAATAATAAACCTAACTAGCTAACCAATTAACTAGGGATACTCTAAGGCAACCAAAATCTAATAATCAACTAAAATTCGATTACTTCCAAAAATCCAATAATACCTATATTGCGGATTTTACACAAGATGTCGGGGTCACGGATGACCCTCCACGATCGGCCCACAATGAGGCTCAAGGGGCAACCAAACACAAGCTCTGGATAGGACAACCCAACTCCGTGGGCCGGCCCTGATCAGGGACGGATGCCTCCCGCTGTTTATTGCACAATTTTTCTCTTCCCTACAGAAAGGAGAAATATAGAATAGGCTAATAAGAGGAACTTAGCTCAATAGTAGGTACCATACCGAGTTTTAGGTAATTGATAGCTCAAGGGTGGGTCTAGCGCATGAGTTTCTTGTCGTAAGCTGCATTTGCAAGTGTCAAAAATAGTCAATGGAACAACGACACGATATGTACACGGGATACAAACATTTTCAAATAGTTGGACACGTATAAGTACGGACGAAAACACCATCTTCCTGTGCACGTGCAACGTACATGGTACTATGTTTAAAAGACGTTGCCAAAAGATATGGAGCATTTGGTAAAAACATGTTTTATAGTGCTAAAATCTTTAAAGATGGAGATATGTGTTGGGAAAGAAGCGCGGAAACCTTTCCCCAAACCGGAGAGTACCTGCGAGAGGACCGAGCAAACAACGCACGAACCCAAAAACAAGCACACACAACAATCACGCAGACACAGAGAATTTTTGACGTGGAAACCCTTGCGGGAAAAACCACGGGACGATCGGAGTCCAACCCTGAGAAGCCTCCACTAATGGAATAGAAGAATTACACCCTCTACAAACTCCTCCGATCCAAATCGGATCCCCACAACACTCAGAGAAAAGAACAACGATTACAAGGCTACGAAGAACGAGAACGACGAGTAGAGATTACCCGAACACGATCTCCTCCGAATATCAACCTTCAATCCTCCGCCTTCTTCTCCGAAGTTGTAATGGCACTCTTGCCTCCTTTCTCTCTCAAAACTTGTGTTATGTTGCTCTTGTAAATTAGGGTTGAGAAAACTCAATATATATCTCCCTAATCCCGCAACCAACATGAACCGTTGGATTAGATCCAATGATGAAAACTCATCCAAAATCCCGCTTCAGCCCCCCGACACACAGAGTTCGGCCAGAACTCTGTGCGGGGCAACCAGCACTGGCCGACCCACTTCTGGAATGAGGAGGCAGAATTCGGCCAGAACTCTGCCAGGGGCAGAGTTCGGCCCGAACTCGGCCCCTCTGCTTCCAGCAGCTCTCTGCAGCTCTCTCAGCAGTCCTGCTTCCTCCCCGAGCTTCTTCGACACACGAACGGCGCTCGTCGCACTCCGGGGTCTTCTCCACATAGGTTGGGAACCCCACCCACTCCAACAAATCTCCCCCTTCACAACTATGGGGAGGACGTCGTCATCCCGACGATCTACCTGCAGTACTCAAACTTCCCCCTTGGTAGAATCTTTGTGAACATATCAGCTCCGTTGTCATCTGTATGCACCTTCTCAAGCTCCGCGTCCTTCTTTTCAACCACATCCCGTATCCAGTGATACCGAGTCTCGATGTGCTTGGACCGGCTATGAAACGTCTGATTCTTCACAAGATGGATAGCACTCTGACTGTCGCAAAGCAAAGTATACTGCTCTTGCTTCAGTCCCATTTCCTGCAACAGCTTCTTCATCCACAACAGCTCCTTGCAAGCCTCCGTCGCCGCAATGTATTCTGCCTCCGTCGTTGACAAGGTAACACACTTCTGCAACCGCGACTGCCACGATACCGCTCCTCCCGCAAACATCATCACGTAGCCCGAAGTCGACCGCCTCGTGTCTACATCTCCAGCCATATCAGCGTCAGTATACCCGACCAGCTTCGGCTCGTCACCACCAAAGGAAAGTCTCCAACCAGCAGTGCCCTGAAGATATCGTAGAATCCACTTGACCGCACTCCAATGTACCCTTCCAGGATTCGAAAGATACCTGCTAACCGTACCAACTGCATGAGCAATATCTGGCCTCGTACACACCATGGCATACATAAGGCTTCCCACAGCTGAAGCATATGGAACCCGCTCCATATCTTCCTTTTCGTCCTCGGTAGATGGACACTGCTCCTCAGTGAACTTAAAGTGAGCCGCGAGGGGGGAACTCACTTTCTTCGACCCGTCCATCCCGAAACGCTGAAGTACCCGGTGAATGTACTTCTTTTGGGACAAGTGTAGCAGCTTGGACTCTCTCTCTCGGCTGATCTCCATCCCAAGAATAGTCTTCGCTGCGCCCAAATCCTTCATAGAGAAGGCCGCGCCCAGTTGGCGCTTCAACTCCGCTATCCTAGTGGCATTCCGATCCACTAATAGCATATCATCAACATAGAGCAATAAGATGATAAAATCATCATCGGCAAAGTACCTCACAAATGCACAATGGTCCAACGTCGTCCGTGCATAACCATGCTCCCCCATAAACGACTCGAACTTTCTGTACCACTGCCTCGGAGCCTGCTTCAGACCATACAAGCTCTTCCTCAACCGGCAGACCAAATGTGACTTGCCCTTCTCACAGAATCCCTCCGGCTGCTCCATGTACAACTCCTCCTCAAGATCACCGTGGAGGAACGCCGTCTTCACATCCATCTGCTCGACCTCCAAGTCGAAACTGGCTGCTAATGCTAGCACCACCCGAATAGACGAATGCTTGACGACAGGCGAAAAGATTTCATCATAATCCACGCCTTTTCGCTGACCGTAGCCCTTGACTACCAGTCTCGCTTTGTATCGAGGGCGAGTAGCATCATCCGTCTGCTTCACTCTGAACACCCATCGATTCTTCAAAGCCTTCTTGCCCTTTGGCAACCGCACCAGATCATAAGTAGAATTGGTGTGCAAGGAACTCATCTTCTCCTGCATAGCCACCATCCACTCCTGCCTGTGTTCGTCTTCCATAGCCTCTGCGAAACTTTCGGGCTCTCCCCCGTCAGTCAGTAGCACATACTCATCCGGCGAGTATCTCGTAGATGGTCGACGATCCCTGTTGCTCCTTCTCAGTGGAGCCACTGGTGCTGGCTGTATACCGACAGCCTCCTCCCCTTCAGGAACTGCCTCCCCGGCATGCTCATCCTCCTGAGGGACACCCTGACCACCATCAGCAGGCTGATGATCAAGGTTGGGAGCAACTCCATGTACCGGCTCCCCCATAACTGGATCCTCTGCGATGTCCTCTGAAAACTGCTCGAAGCGAAATGACTCTAACTCAGGCAATTCCTCAGCCTCAGAAGGCGTCTCGGAATCCTGAGTGTTGGTCATGGTCTGATCCTCGACGAACACCACGTCCCTGCTTCTGTAGAGCTTTCCTTCCACTGGGTCGTAGAGTCTATAGCCAAACTCATTCCGACCGTAGCCGACAAAGACGCATCGCCTCGTCTTCGGCTCAAGTTTGGTCCTCTCGTCCTTCGGTACATGCACGAAGGCTTTACAACCAAACGCCCGCAGGTGACTGTATGACGGCTCCTTGCCGTACCATACTTTGTCAGGCACATCACCCTGCAAAGGAGCACTAGGAGACAAATTAATAATATAAGCAGCTGTGAGAAGAGCCTCACCCCAATAACTGCCCGGCAAGTTTGCTTCTGACAGCAAACACCGCACCCTCTCCATCAGTGTCCTGTTCATGCGCTCCGCTACACCATTGAGCTGAGGTGTCTTTGGCGGAGTCTTCTGGTGTCGTATCCCTTGCTCTCTGCAATACGCATCAAAGGGACCGATGTATTCGCCGCCATTGTCGGACCGAACACACAACAACTTCTTGCCCGTCTCCCTTTCAACGGAGGCCTGAAACTCCTTGAAAGTAGGCAGCACCTGATCCTTGGTCTTTAAGGCATAGACCCAAACCTTCCTGGAACAGTCATCAATAAAAGTCACAAAGTAAGAAGCACCACCAAGAGATTTTACCTTCATAGGACCGCAGACATCCGAGTGAATCAACTCGAGCAACGCCGGCTTCCTCGAACTTGGGTGACTCTGGAACGACACCCTACTTTGCTTCCCAGCCAAACAGTGCGTGCATTTCTCCAACTTTGTAGACTTGAGCTCCGGAATCACTTTCCTATTCACCAAGTAGCTCATCCCCTTCTCGCTGATATGGCCGAGCCGCCTGTGCCACAACTCGGTAGACGCGTCACTGACTGCGTTCACCTCCTGTGCCCCCTCTGCGCTCCCCTCCATATAGTAGAGACCGGACTTCTTGCTTCCTCTGGCAATCACCATCGAACCTCTGGAAAGCTTCCACTGACTATTCCCGAAGAGACTGAAGAATCCCTCGTCATCCAACCTTCCAACCGACACCAGGTTGAAACGGATATCAGGGACATGACGAACATCCTTGAGAACAAGAACCGCACCCGTCTTCGTTCTCAAATGCACATCTCCAATGGCAACCGCCTTCAACACATCTCCGTTGCCCATCTTCAACACGCCACAGTCGCCTGTCGTGTAAGTGGCAAACAGTGCCCTATTGTGAGATACATGTACTGAAGCCCCTGAGTCCACCAGCCAAGAATTGTCATCGCAGGCGAGGTTAGTAATGACCTCATCACCTACGACGATCACATCGCCTCCATGTACCGAGGCCGCCGCTGTAGTGTTCTCTTCTTGCTTCCCCTTGTCGCCCTTCTTCTCCTTCTTCCAAGCGAAACAATTCCGCTTGATATGGCCCTTCTTACCGCAATGATAACACTCTGAGTCCTCGTACCGACCCTTGGACTTCCCCCTGCTCTTGTCTCTGCCACCACCTGGACCCCTGCTTTTGTCCCTTCCGCGGCTCTCTGAAACAAGTGCCTCTGAGTGGTGGGATGTGGATGAAGTGCCCTGAGAACGTCTCCGCATCTCTTCATTCAGCACCCCGCTCTTGGCAAACTCCAGACTGACCACGCCCTCTGGAGCAGAAGCGATCATAGATACTCGTACGGTCTCCCACGAGTCTGGCAAGGTACACAGCAGCCACAGTCCCTGAACTTCGTCGTCGAACTTGACTCCCATAGAAGATAGCTGGTCAACCACGCCCTGGAAATCACTCAAGTGATCCGTAATAGACGCCCCATCCTTGTACCGCAGACCCATCATCGTTCGGATCAGGAATAACTTGTTTACCCCGATCTTCTTCGCATACAAGGATTCCAGCTTATCCCACAACGTCTTCGCGTGCTCAATATTGGCAACGTGGTTGTACACGTTCTCATCAACAAACTGCCGTATGTACCCACACACCTGTATGTGCTCGAACTTCCAGTCCTCCTCGGATTTATCACTGGGCCTCTCGGATGCAAACACAGGTAGATGCAGCTTCTTGACAAATAGCAAATCCTTCATCTTGCTCCGCCAATAATGATAGTTTGTGCCATTAAGGTTCACCATGCGCACCGGCTTCGCGTCCATCTCTCCTCTCTGGTTCCTCTGTCAACTCCTGACACCCTTTGAACCCAAAGCTCTGATACCACTCTGTTGGTATCAGCCAGAACAAAACCTATGCTCTGATACCACTCTGTTGGGAAAGAAGCGCGGAAACCTTTCCCCAAACCGGAGAGTACCTGCGAGAGGACCGAGCAAACAACGCACGAACCCAAAAACAAGCACACACAACAATCACGCAGACACAGAGAATTTTTGACGTGGAAACCCTTGCGGGAAAAACCACGGGACGATCGGAGTCCAACCCTGAGAAGCCTCCACTAATGGAATAGAAGAATTACACCCTCTACAAACTCCTCCGATCCAAATCGGATCCCCACAACACTCAGAGAAAAGAACAACGATTACAAGGCTACGAAGAACGAGAACGACGAGTAGAGATTACCCGAACACGATCTCCTCCGAATATCAACCTTCAATCCTCCGCCTTCTTCTCCGAAGTTGCAATGGCACTCTTGCCTCCTTTCTCTCTCAAAACTTGTGTTATGTTGCTCTTGTAAATTAGGGTTGAGAAAACTCAATATATATCTCCCTAATCCCGCAACCAACCTGAACCGTTGGATTAGATCCAATGATGAAAACTCATCCAAAATTCCGCTTCAGCCCCCCGACACACAGAGTTCGGCCAGAACTCTGTGCGGGGCAACCAGCACTGGCCGACCCACTTCTGGAATGAGGAGGCAGAGTTCGGCCAGAACTCTGCCAGGGGCAGAGTTCGGCCAGAACTCTGCCAGGGGCAGAGTTCGGCCCGAACTCGGCCCCTCTGCTTCCAGCAGCTCTCTGCAGCTCTCTCAGCAGTCCTGCTTCCTCCCCGAGCTTCTTCGACACACGAACGGCGCTCGTCGCACTCCGGGATCTTCTCCACATAGGTTGGGAACCCCACCCACTCCAACAATATGTAGGTATAAGATGTAACCTCAGAAAAGAAGCTAAGGATATATATTTTTGTTTTGTAAAGAAACACATAATAAGTTGGAGCGGCTTTTAAAAGCAACCTCCTCCCAGCCTAAATCACTCGGAGGTATATGAAATTTACCAGGAACAGTTCACTGAACTGTGACATGGAAACCTATGGAGCCATATATATGGATTAGGTCCAGGACTGTTATGTGGATTAGACCTTGATAGTGATATAAAACTAAGAAAGATACATAAAGAATGAAAGGGGGAGGAAAAAAAAGATCAAGATGTGACCATAAGACCTTGATAGTGATATGAAACTAAGAAAGATACATACAAACAGAACTTATCATAAGATTAAGACAGAGAATCAAAGAAGATAGCGGTATGAGCTCTAATCCTATCATCATCGGTGGAAAGATTTGATAATTGACCTATAAAATGACACAACGAAACACAGCTATCAACAGGAGCTTAAAAGTTTACGACAAGAACTCATTTCAAATTGCATTTTGCAATAGAGTTCAAACTCCTTAACCATCTTCCAATACCTATTCCCAAACGGATTTGAGGTTCGATGAGCCCAAAGAATTACGTAAATGACAGATGTTTATAACTTAGGTAAATTCATCCATTCAAACCTTTGGTTTGCATTATAGTCAGATATTCTCGAATTCCAACCTTTATGTCAGCCCGTGTCACTATTAAGATTTAAGCATTATATAAGTACTCTTACGAATAATTTTGATGAGCTAATCTCTTTCTTTCAACACCAAGGATGACATGAACTGACCAAGTTAAGATGCAGATGAGGACAAGGCGATGGTAATCGGAAGTAGACGATATAATTAAACATGCTTGTCGACGAGGTGCTATAGACTTGTTCTAGAATATCACAGAATTTAAGCCTGAGATTGAAATTAGAATGAGCTACGACCAACTAAAGGAGAACACAGGAAAAATCTTAGCTGTGATCCACTAGTTCTTCCTAGATATTGTAGAAGATACAAGTCAACTAAATTCCAATAGGGCAAGCTGCCAACTTGCAACCGGTAAGGATCAGTCTGACTATGAACTCATCTACTCTATGAACATATAGCAAGTTTTCGAAGAAGAATCAAGTAAGCAACAACAGCATATCAATATAGGCTAAATTTTCCTAATGACATCCTAACTATAGCGGTTGGACATCTTTGGCACATTAACTTTTCACTGCTCGATTTTGGCACCCAACTTCATAAATTGTTTTTTTGAAACACCTTTCATCAACTTTGAAGCACACTGAAGCCACTTCAAAACCATATCTTCTACTACAAAAGTACAATTTAAATACTTGCATTTCTAAATGAATTTTTTTTTCAAGTGGTCCCAATGTGCTTCAAAATTGAGGAAATTTGATTCAAAAAAGCAATTTATAAAGTTGGATTACCAAAATTGAGGAGTGGAAAGTTAAGGTAGGATAATTTAGCCTATCATCAATATATGTTTGCTCTGAACATATATTGAACATACAACAAGTCCGACTATGAACATACAACAAGTTTTAGAAGCAGAATCAATACTATGAACATACAACAAGTTTTAGAAGCAGAATCAAGTATTTCTTCCTGAGAATCTACACTATGAACATACAACAAGTCTGACTATGAACTCATCTACACTATGAACATATATTGTAGTAGATATTTTATTTTTGAAATGGTCCCGATGTGCTTCAAGATTGACAATTTGTAAAGCTTGTGTGCCAAAATCGAGCGGTGAAAAGTTAAGGTTCCAAAAACGTCCGAGCACTACATTTGGGGTGCCATTAGGATAATTTAGTCTATCATCAATATATGTTTGCTCTAAAACTCTAAATTGCATATAAGACCTAGCACAACACAATGCAAAATGCACATCAAGGAACCCATGAAACAATATAGAACAATCGTAATCAAACCTAGCATGAAGCTTTCAAGAATTCATGAATAATCATACTATATTGCAATGAAAAAAAATACAAATATAAACAAAACAAAGTATAGTAGGAAGGAAATAGTACCACAGTTGGTCTACTCAAATCTCATGCTCTGTACATTCATTTTCGCTGCGCCTCTAACTCCTCCCTTTCCCCAGTCATTTTATTCGCATCTCGAACGCCCATGACATCCAAACGAATGCTGCATGCTGCAGGAATTCGATTCTCCTTTTCCTCGATTCCGTGTTCGCTCCTCCGATCTCGACGTCCCGTGTACCGATTTGAGTCGACGGGAGGAGAGTTCCCGAATTCTCGATTTACCGGTGCGGGTAGGTACTAGGAAGAGTGAGGCTAATGAGAATGAAAAATTGATGTCTCCAAAAGAATCAATAGTAAGGAATTGTGGGTGGTGGAGGCGACGCGTACGAGACGCCGACGACCGGAGGAAGCGGGCCCTCGTATACATAAGGCGGCGGTGCGGAGTATTGGTATGGCGGAGGTGGAGATGGCGACGGTGGCAGTGGTGGTGGTTCTATGCACGGAGGTGGCGGCGGGGGCTCGATGCATGGAGGTGGCGGCGGGGGTGAGTTTGGCGGTGGGGGTGGTGAGTACATTGGTGGCGGCGGTGAGTTTGGTGGCGGTGGTGAGTTTGGTGGCGGTGGTGGAGAGGAGTAAGCCGGAGGAGGTGGTGGCGAGTTTGGCGGCGGTGGTGGGGAATGCTGCGGTGGTGGCGGAGGAGATGAATAGACTGGTGGTGGTGGAGGGCTGCGTGGGCTAGGTGGAGGTGGCGGAGGTGGTGAGTTTGGCGGCGGCGGCGGTGACCGGACGCAGTAAACAGGCGGCGGCGGCGATGGTGGTGGCGGTGACGGAGGGGGTGGTGAGAATACCGGCGGCGGAGGAGAAGGCGGTGGCGGAGATGGAGGGGGCGGTGAAAATACCGGCGGCGGAGGAGGAGGTGGTGGCGGGGACGGCGGAGGTGGAGATGGAGGCGGAGGGGGTGGAGAGAATACCGGCGGCGGCGGAGAAGGTGGTGGAGGAGACGGAGGGGGAGGTGAGAAAACCGGCGGCGGAGGAGAAGGCGGTGGAGGAGACGGAGGGGGCGGTGAGAATACCGGCGGAGGTGGAGAAGGCGGCGGCGGAGACGGAGGAGGCGGTGAGAACACTGGCGGCGGCGGAGGCGGCGCGAACGGAGCGCAGCCGAACGAGGCGCAGTCCACCGGGTGCGCGAGGAACGACCCGCACTGCCTCGCCGACCGCTGCCTCGGCCGGCCCGGAATGCAGTTCCTCCGGTCGTCGAACGCCGGCACGCGCAGGCAGGCCGGCGGCTCGCCGGTGAAGAAGTTGTACGCGTAGGTGAAGTTGTCGAGCCTCGGCAGGGCGCACACCGCGTCGGGGATCCCTCCCGAGAGGAGGTTGTGCGCGACGTCGAGCTGCTCCAGGCTCCGCATCCCCCCGACCTCCGCCGGGAGCGGTCCGACGATCTCGTTGAAGCTGACGTCGAGCACCGTCAGCTCCCTCAGCCTCCCGATCTCCCGGGGCAGGCACGACCTGATCCCGTTGTTCATCAGCAGGATCTCGTTGAGCGTCCCGGACATGTTGCCGAGGCTCGCCGGCACGCAGCCGCGGAAGCGGTTGCTGGCCAGCACCGCGACGGACGCCGGCGAGCTCCCGATGTTGTCCGGGATCTCGGAGGCGAAGCGGTTGTGGTTGAGGAAGATGGCGTCGAGCGGGCGGTCGAAGAGCTCGCGGGGGACGTCCCCTTCGAACTCGTTGAAGCGGAGGTCGAGGAAGCGGAGGGAGGGGAGGTCGAGGACGACGGACGGGAAGCGGCCGGCGAGGCGGTTGTTGCTGAGGTCGAGCTCGTGGAGGAGGGAGAGGCGGCGGAGGCGGCGGGGGACGGTGCCGCAGAAGCGGTTGGAGTTGAGGTGGAGGAGGGCGAGGTCGGCGAGGAGGCCGAGGTCCTCGGGGAGGTAGCCGGCGATGTCGCCGTGGTTGAGGTCGACTCCGGCGACGACGGTGAGGTTGGGGTCGGACGGGGAGGGGGAGCAGAAGACGCCGGTGTAGCCGCAGACCGCGGGCCCGGCCCAGTCCGCCGTCAGGTTGAGCGGGTCGGAGACGATGGCCTGCTTCCAGGACTGGAGGGCAATGTAGGCGTCGCGGAGGTTCGGGGAGGGGAAGGAGAAGGTGGGGTCCACCGTGACGGGTTCGGATCGGCGGGAGGAGAGGAGCTGGCGGCGGCCATGGGAGGAGGAGGAGGAGAAAGCGGATGCGGATCCGGATCCGATAAGGAGGAGGAGGAGAGGGAGAAAGAGTAGCGGGTTCGGGTCTGAGTTTGTTTGCTTCATCTCATTCTAGTGAGAGAGCGAGCGAGCGAGCGAGAAATAAAAGCATAGAGAGGGAGCGGACAGCGTCTTTTATTACAGCAATGGACGGTGGAGATGAGGCCTCTGGAATCTCGTGGAGTAGGATTATGACTTTTTCCTTATTGGCTGGAAAAACTTGTTTTATTTTATTTTATTATTACTGGATAGTTGCACAAACACCCTTATCTTTTTCCAATTTTCTTTCTTAGATTTCTAAAATATCCTTTAGTAAAAAATCACTCTTAAGATATAAAATGGTTACAGTTTCTGAGTTGAAAATATTGTCTTTTTTTTTTGAATCAAGTTGAAAATACTGTTGATTCAGTCTTAATTAAAAACCATGCCACATTCAAAAGATCTCTACTCCTCCACTGAATAATAAAAAGAATTTTAATTACTGCGTAGGTATCTCCTCAGTGTCCTCACGTATGTATTCAATAATTTCTTCTTCTTTTTCTAAAATTATTCTAATTACCTAAACATATAACAAATTCTAAAATATATTGAATATTCAAATTATATTTGAACTAATTATATGATATTATCTAACTAAATATACATCCAAAATTCTTATACAAAAAACATACAACAAATCCTAATATATTCAAATTGTATTTAAAACATTTTAATATAATATAATTTTTTATCAATTTTTTCAATAATATCATAGTTTTTTTTTTTTACATACAATACATGTTAACATGACTAGTGTTAATAAATAGTCCTACTGCTATAGGAAAATGACTCACAAGTCAAAAATATGAGATATTTTAGCAAATGCCCCCATTAGAAATGTTAAAACTAGCATATACTCCCACTATTGTTTTTATCTAGCAAATACTCCCATTTGAATGTACGGAACAGCAAAAATTTAAGATACACCCCCACTTTTTTCTTTCTTTTTTTGCTGTTTACATGGGAGTGGGGGTATTTGCTAATTAAAAAAAATAGTTGGGGTATATGTTAGTTTTAACATTTCAAATGGGGGCATTTGCTAAAATATCCCTAAAAATATAGATTTGAGGGGGTGCTATGCAATAGGGTTGTTAGGCATATCTGTATAGACATGAGATAGCATTGGTGTCATATGCAATTCAAATATGAAGTATTTTTTAAGCTTAAAATTTGAATTACAATTTTATAAATCTAAATTTACAAACCAATTTTTTAGAGGAAGTCAAATCGAACAATTTATCCATTTAATTTGTGTAGATTTAGTTTTCTATTTCTTGTACACTCCTCAGTCTACCAACAAGGAATCAATGGATTGATCACAACAACATATGCCCCTAATTCCTTCTCTTTTTCCTTTATTTTCTTATCTTTTCCCATTTGTTGATGTTTCGATTGTTTTGAAGAGTTCATTATCGTCCCTCCCCTATTTGTCTTTTTTATTTTTAATCATTTTCTTTCAATTTTTTGTCCTTTCTTTTGTTACGAGTTAATAGGGTGGAATGGAGTCGAACTTACTATGAACCATGGCAGACCCTGCTCCAGGACGAACATGACGACCGCCAAAGGCCCAAGGATCATGAGGGACCCAAAAAAAGTTTTTAAAAAATATATTAATAATTTTTTTATCTCAAAATAGAACTAGTATATATCATGTACTCTCTTAGATACAAAGTTATTGTGGTGTAGTTTTTAGTACTTTAGGCTCTTATACTAAAGGTCTTAAGTTCAATCCTTGAGTGTAGCTATTTTTTTGAACTATTTTTAATTTTTTTTATATTATGTATGAGGATTTTATTTTGAAAGTTCGTTCTGGACTCCCATGAGCTCAGGACCGACCCTGATATGAACCCCTCTTATATCATTATTGCTTAATGAGCCAAGCAACAAACATGTGATATAAGATGTTTATATGTTGATATGTGTGACATACCTACTTTCATTATATGTGTAACCAAACAATTAAATACGATATATTTTAGTCATTCTCTGTTAAACAAACACATTTTTAAAACAAAAAATCAAAAATTAAACCTTGAAAAAGGGTGAGTAAGCACTAGAACATAAAGTTAAAAAAAATGAAGGGGGTTTCCTGTAATTAACACTCTACTATTACTTATTTAACTTTTTCTTTTCTTTTCTTCTTTTGTTAAAGCTGGTAAGAGTCGGTTTAAACTAGTTGGTGGGGTGAGGTTAACGGACCGGTGGAGCGTTTGTTCTGGGTTTTGAACGATATGCGTCCGTACATGAGAGGGGCTGGTGGGCCCACGTAGCGATCGTGGCGGCTGGATCAACAACGGCGATGGTGTGCACCCACGGCCCACCACCGTCTAGCCCGTGAGGAAGGAAAAGAGCTGAGCTATCATCACAAAATTATTTCCAACACGTTGTACAAAGTACAAAAAGAAAAGGAAAAAGTTAATTGTATCATCTAGGCTTGAAAATAATTAGCCGTCACATAATTAAAATTTGTTTTTTTTTTTACTATGTATAGGAAGGTCTGAGAATGACTGGCCGTCTAAGCCATATATATATATATATTCATATGATTAAAAAATTAAATAATTTTTAACTAATTATTTAGTCATATAATATTATTTAATTATAGTCAAGCATCTCTAACTCATAGTTAAGGTAAAAGACATTATCTTTAACTGTGTTGGTTTGATTCCACGAACAAAGATGGAAGGCATATCTTCTTTTCTTTTTTTCCGAGTAGTCGTAAACTTTTGGATTGCATCTCATTTCCGGTTGGCCATCAAAAGGGGTAACAAAATGGTGTTGATAATTTAGTTCCACATCAGATAGGAGGTAGGATCATGAGTTGTAGATAATTGAAATTTATTCAGAACTTACATGAGAATTTTCTTTTAAAACATATGGGCTGAATTCAATATCGTATCTCATGTACAAACTAAACCTTATTTGTAAACTCCGATTCGGATCACACAACATTTCCTATAATAAACCTTGTTTGTTGGATACTTTTCGAAAATAAAAGTATTTACAAGACTACCATCCATTCGATAAACACGTACATTGTACATACACAAAAAAAAAAAAAAAAAAAACTCTAAACTAAAATATTTTAGTTTGGTGACATGGCAAATTTTGGCTTGGCTCTTCCAATTTGGTTTGTATAAAACAAACAATAAATAAATAAATACGAGACAAAACAGCATTCATACGCACCACATCAGCCTGGTCTACATATTCTGCACGCTACTACGGGTGACGTGGGCCTCATCCGCCACGTCATCCAGCTGGATACAGCTGTGCGCTGGTCGACGAGGTCGCACCACGTGTCGTCATGCTGCTCCGCACCGAATCCATAACAGACTGAATCGCCATTCTATTATTATTAATATTATTTTTCATTGTCCCATCCTTATATTTTATTTCAGGAGATCCTTCCCCTATGATTAGCTAATCATTCGCATATTGGTGTTCATATAATGAGCCAAGCCGTTCGCGAGCTGCTCGAACCTCGGCTCGATAAAAACTTATTTGAGCTCGGTTCATTTAATAAACAAGCCGAGCTTAAGCTTCATTTTCGAGCTCGTTTAATAAACGAGCCAATCTCAAGCTTAGAAGTACTTGGCTCGTTTGAGCTCACGAACTAGCTCGTTTATTAGCTTGCGAGCTGGCATATTTAGGAGCTCGTTTAAGAGCTCGTTTAGAAACTTGTTTGTTCTTTGTTGAATTCTAATTTTATATATATTTGTATAGCAGTTTGGTTGTGTGCATTATATATTTATATGTCATTGATAATTGATATTAAAAATATTTTAATTAAATTTTTATATATAATTTATTAATATTACATGTATTTGTTAAGCTTGAATTCAAGTTTAATGAACTTGAAATAAAGTTGAGCGAGCTTGAAATCTAGCTTAACAAGCTTGATTTTGAGCTTATCAAATTTGCTTATCAAGCCAAGCTCGAGCTAGCTCAGACCAAGCCAAGCTCAAGCTTAATATAAACAAGCTTGAGCCAAACTCAAGCTCTAAAGTAAGCTTGAGCTCGAGCTTGATTAATTCTAGTCAAGCTTACAAAAGCTTGGCTCGGCTTGGCTCATTTGCAGCCCTATTCATATCCAACCTACTTTCATTATTGTTAATATAACTGTGATTAACAACAACTTTTTTTTTTATAATAGATTACCAAAATGATTCTTAATTTAATTATAAAGAGAGCTATAAATTTATTTATAATACTTGTAACAAATTAATAATAGTCTTAGTAACCATCTTGAAATCCAAAAACATTGTAAAAGCCTCATTTGATAATTACAAATTTTTAATAGATATATTGCAACTTAAAATCAATATCATAAGTAATTAATCTTATATTTATAATTATGCTAATTATAACAGTAGAAGCAAAATAGTATAATAATGATAATATTAGAAATTTGTCTGTAGTAGTTTATTTTTAGGATTTTTATTTCTTAAACGAAATGGAGTCCCATGAAAGTCTAAAATTTTCAACTTTAGTTACAAATGGTTATCGTGTGTCCATAACTTAGTACTAAGTATATACGATTAATTTTTAGTGTAACACATGACAACCATTTATAATCTTCGGAACTATAGAAAATTTAGCCGAAACAACAAAGTCTTTTGTAGTAGGAGAAAATACAAATAACACTTATTTTTAAGAGGACAAATATTCAAGAAAAAAAAAAAGGGAAAGAAAGGGGAGGTTGAAGTTGAACAGCATAATACATCTTAGTGACATCAAACAAAGGAACAATTATTGTTCAACTGCTACAATGTCAACGATCAAATGTACCACACTTAAAAACGCATTACATTATTAGTAAGGACAAAGAATAAATTTGTTTCAACTATCCCAATTTCCGAATAAGAAAAGAAATGAAGAATTAGTGATAACCACTCCAACAAGAATGTTGTCAGGAGACTTATGTAAGTTATCCTTTGGAAAGAATAAAAGTTATTCCGACACTTATTTAGGTCCTAATTTTGTTGGCACACATCTAAGCAACGTATCTTGTTTCAGTTGAGTAAAACTTTGATACAGAAAGAGATATAAAAATTTTCCTCCAAATAATGAAAGAATTTTTTTTGCTTCTTTCTTTTAAGTGCCAATAAAAACAAATGTTAAATAAATAGTAAGTGCATTCTTTTTATTCTTATGAGACGACTTTTTTTCTTGCCACTTGTTTTATTTGCACTATAGCATATATTTTTTGCATTCTTTTTTAATTAATATTAGAAGTCAATAGGCTGGAAAATTTCATGAGCTTACTATAAGTAAAACAAAGTTAGGTGTGGAAATGAGAGAGGAACAAGTTGGGTTGGGGCGTTATTAAGACCAAGATTGATAATTTGATATGATTTAAGAATAATGATGCCCATTCAATAGCTGAACAAAACTGCTTTGCCACATGGTTTTGAAGCCTATTCTGTCTTTATTGAGCCATACTGTGCTCAAATTTTTTGGTGGTTGGTTTTTAAATGACTTAAACTAAACCAAGCCTCCTTGTTTAGCTAAACATACAAGTTTAATAACCACACGAAGTCTGACATTTTGCATTCGAGGACAAAACATGGATATGGTTATGTTTCTTCCCTGTCTGTATCATTGCTGGCTCACTTAAATCAAGTTGCATCAGAAGATTTCAATTCCACTTGAATCTAAAAAAAAAACCATTTGCTATATCTTCACCTCTCATGTAACTTATAAAATGATGAAATAAGTACAAGGATGACGGTCTAGGGGATTGGGTTGTTCTATCCGGAGCCAGTTTTGGTTGTCTCTTGACCTTCATTGTGGACCGATACTGGAGGGTCGCTTGCGACCCCCACCTCTATTGGGGTCATGTTGAACACTTGAGAACCTGCTTGGGGTGGCCATAACCAGAGGGATGTCCACATTCAAAGTGTAGTCTAGCTTACCCCTGAGCCGACCCTGAGTACAATGAATTTACATCTCGTTGATAGCCACTCCAAAAACATCACAGGCGGTGGCGGGAGTATAACAACAAGTAATTAGACAGACACGATAAAAAACTTAAATCAATATTTATTGTTGAAAGGAATCATACAATATGGTTGTTCCATTTCTGTTTTATTAAATATATATAGTGTATTTTGTACTGTTATATTATTCCCGTAAACTATTGCAAAATTGCGGTCATTAATATCATTTCCAAAGATTTCTTTGTTCTTTCCACCTTATAAACCCAACATGAATCCTAATCCAAACCATGCCAAAATCCAAAATTAACATGACCGAATCCAAGCCCAATATGACTCGACTAGACCCATGCCCATTCCGAAAATAATATGATCTGGACCAAGCATCACCCAACTGGACCCAAATCAAATTCTGAGCAAATTATGAACATTTTTTTTCTTCTGAAAATGTTAGTTCAATTATTTTGGTATGCTTTTATTAGAACTTTTTTTAGAATGATTTTAATAATATTTTTATAAAATACTATTTTACTATAAATATAATTTGGTAAGAATGATAATTCAAGAAATTTGACTGTAGAATGTCGTATTCCTGAAATTTTATTTTCAACCAAACGCCTTAATTCTATATTTCCTAAAAAAAATGTGATGTATTATACCCAAAATATAATAGCATTTCGGTGATATAGTCAACAACCCCTTTCATAACCAGTATGCACAAGTTTGTTCAGATCTCCTTCGAATTCTATTATTTTTCTGGAAAACCAGCTGACCAATTCACAATCCTTCCTTTTATCCCCTCCCTAATATATGGTGCTTATTAACAACCCTCTTTATAAACAGGGTTGTTGAAATCTCCTTTGATTCTATTATTTTTATGGAAACCAGCTGGCCGACGAATTCACAAGTCCTCCCTAATAATATGGTGCTTATTAACAAACTCACATGTACGTAGACCCAAAAATGCTGCCGATCCCACCTCGTTAACAGTCGAACAACGTATTTTTGAGAAACTGCAGCCACAGAATCAGCCACACTTTCCAAAAACTTTCTCACAACTTGTTGATAGAGTTTGTTCTGCTGCATTGACTTTTTTTTTAGAAAAAAAAAACACCTGAATACCAACATGTGTCCAAGTGTCTTGTGTCTTTCCTATCTCTGGTTTAACTTGACCGTCTGCCAGCAAGTGGAAATAGTAAAAGACCAGATCTAAGCACAACCAAATCAGTCCAGACAGGCCAGCCGCCTAGAACAAGAACAGGAGTAAGTGTGTTTCTTACCGAAGATTTCAAGTGAAAATGTTAACAGTAGTTTCTGTCATCCAAACCTTTTACTATCAAAATAGAGTCGCCTACGAAGCATAAGAGAGTTCCATAAAAAAACTTCGACAAAAGTTTTGATCTAATCAACCCTGTATAGCTAGCTAGCAACAAGTATGAGCAAAAAAAAAAAATGTAAAAGCTAGAATCCAGTATGAGCAAAATTCTCCTTGGTTGCATCTGGTTAAGGTTAGCAGCTAACCTACAAAAATACATGACGCGGGGAGCTCCTTATAGTTTAACCAGCCAACTGGTCCATTTCCTTTCTATAGAAGAACCAGTTTTACTACAGTACAGAATCAGACCCAACTTACCTGATGCAGCAAATTCAACCCTCGACCAAAACAATGCTTCGGGTCATGGTCTGAACTCCCAAGAGAAATCCTTTGCCAAGATTCTGGAGTCAAGAAAATGTCAATATTTGGTAAACTTCTCTCGAGATGTGCCAAGATTACGCTATTTCTACTATTTTTGTTGGGAGCAACATCCTATACCCATGATTTAAGGTATACTGATTGGTGAAAGATAATTTACAGTCAATTATACAAATTATGTAACCTTAATTAAAGTTAATCTGTTAGAGGTTCAAGGGGTCAGCTCACAAACAATCTATTATTTAGAACCAGTGCAAAGAAGTCCCCGATGGCATTCATTCACCCTCATTATGGGTTAATTACATACTAAAACTGAAGAAAGTCTTTCTAATAAACAAGAAGCTCAGTCAGTATCACTGTCTAAATATAATGAATGCTAGCCATATCAAGCATAGCCGTCTTGAACTCTCCCTATAGACCATGGTGAAAGACCTGGGGCAGCAAGAGGAACTGTTTACTTTCCGGTCAGAACTCAGAGGTTTCAATCACAGTGACCCAAACTGAAAATTTCTGGGACATGGGCCTATACCCTGAAAATCAGCCTATGATTCACGTTTACCAGCATATTTGCATAGTGTCACTAAGAACAATGGTAAATAATAACAGCTGAGTTGTAGTCTATATAACTGATTTAGTGAAGATAAAATATTTTACAACAAATATGGCAGCAGAGTCTAAACTTAACAAAGATATATACCTAAATACTAAGCCTCACATGTATATCTATATAAACGGTGACATGCATATAGACCAATTGAACAGAAGTTTGGCCAATCCATATTCTCCATCGTTAGATGAATGCAGGTATGGTTAGATTAGTCTATTTTAACAGAAGCGTTTGGAATTTAGCAGGTAACACCACATGTATTTTACTCTAATAATACTGGTTTTTCCAAAGATAAGGATACTTTTCCCCTAATATAGAAGCAAAATATTTAGAAGACATAATAAATATAGTTATAGTAGTCACTGAGCATATAACATTTGACTACATAGAGTACTGATATGTTGTAACCTAGAATGGACTCAGGTTAGGACCCTAATCTAATAAAGTGTTCACAGAGAGCAGCAGCTTGGGTTTGATTTTAATGTATTCAATGACAAGGACTATCAAAAATAAATAACTTTAACATATAAAATCTTATCTAGTGAAGGGGTACACGACTTCACCTTTAGAAGGTGTAGCACTAGAATTTACGTTTGAGCATTTAACCTGCTAATGACGGGAGTAAGCACTGCCATATAAGAAAAAGAACAAAATCAGATCGAAAGATAGATTAGCCAAGTACTACAAAAAAGAGTTTAAAACAACAAAAATATACATTTTATTACAATAACAGCAACTCCTTTGAATTCCTAGCACAAGTTGAAAAATAAATGGTTTTCAGTAGTTCCATGTAAGAGTTCCAAAAAGGACAAAAATATGAAACAGTTGTAACGCTCGATATAGAAGATACAACACATCTTGACTGTATGAATAAACAATTTCCAGTAGTTCCAAATATATGTAAGTGTGAAAGAACGCCAATCTCAGATATAGTAATGATAAATATAAGTAATTGCATATGATACACATGATACATTACATCCTAGATTGTGCTCTTTCCAACTAAGATGAAAATATACAAGTGTGTTATTTTGTCATTACATATAAAAGGGCACATGAATAATCTTACCAGCTTGCTCTAGGACCTTTTTTTTTGAAGGGCTTGCCCTTGTTAAGGGATCCCTTCCAGAAATTATCTGAGGCACAAGGTGAAGCCAAGTACCAAAGAAGGGGTTTGGAAATAGTTATCAACCAGCAATTGTCGTGATTCAGTTATAACATCACTGTCAGCGTCATTGCCCCAAGCGCGAAGAGTTCCGGTTGGTTTAATCCATTCAAGTCATACTTTGCAAATTTATAGACATCACAAATCAGTCCTCCAGTATTTAATTTAGACTCTAATATGGATACAAAGCAATCTCTAGAAGTACTTAGACTATATTGTAATAGTATCAAAACTAACAGGGCCTGATGAGAAAATTAATTAATCACCCGGAACAAAAATTGGATATTTACACTTGGTCAACAATTGCTTTAAGCTGACGGAGTTCCTTCATTATCCGTACCTTACTCCTTGTCACCGTCATTCCCATTAACTAGAACAGAACCATCTGTAGAATCCTCAGCACCAACTTCGACAGGTTCTTCTTTTTCTTCATGTCCTTGGTCTTCTACTCCATTCTCTTCCAGTTCCTGTAGTCATGCGTCATTATTTATATAATAGAAGGAATCGGTTTAATTTAATAAAAGAAAAGGGTGATAGGAAGTATAAGCTAATCTATTTGCTTTACAAATACAAAGAATTTTATATCACATATATCTGCATGACAAGATTGTGTAGTCTTTGACTTCTGATATCAAGGTTAGAGAAATCTAATAAATCTTTGCATGGTCTCCATTGATTTGTAACTTATGCAAAACTAACAAGGGATTGACACAATAAACTACCAAACTTTGAGATACACCCTATTTGTCTATGCTTGGTAGGATTGAATTCTGCAAAACCCAATTTTCAGGATTGAATTCTGCAAAACCCAATTTTCAGGTTCTATTACCAAAAAAGGAGGGGATTTGGCTTAAGAGTGATCTAACTCACTTTTAAGGTTCGATGGGCCATAAATTTTAATAAAACAAGTTCTAAAACAACTTTAGTGCTCCAAAAAAGGTACGTCCTGATGGCACATTCATATGACTTGCTGCTAGTATTAAAACAGCTTTCCCAACGACAAAATAGGTTTTTCTCATTTTTGCCTCCGAGTCTATGACAAATAGGGCCATTGTTTAAATTTGCGAGCTTAATAAACTTTGCCAAAAATTTGCATAACACCTCCAAAGAAAATAAAAGAAAACAAGTATTGGGTTTGGATAAACAGTACACAGGTTAAGGACAACATAATCTTTCAACACAATCATTTCCAAACCTCTAGGCTCCAAGGTGTAAGATTACCAAGGTGGGGAGAGAGAGACCCACAGAACACCTACAAAAACTTACCAAAATGATCCTCGTAATCCTTAAATCATAGAAATACCACTCAAAAGAGCAGTAGGTAAGACTTGGGTTATAGTACTCATTCCCATTACTAAAATATCATCTCATCTGTCTGCAGCACATCCTTTGGAGCATAAGATGCAGTTCCACTAGTCATGAAGGCGAAGGTCTACAAGTTCCACATGAGATTGCCAATAATCATGACCTAAAGACACGAGGAGGAGAATAACGAGCAAGGGATGTCTATGTGTGTATATCAGTAGGGGGTGAGGCTGGGAGATAGCAGTAAGGCATGGACTATTTGCTAGAAAAAGATCTGATCGCTAAAAAGAAATACACTTTAACTTGGCTCAAGGATCTTAAGGTGACCAGTTTCTGTAAAATAAAATTTTGATGTGTAATCATGTTAAGAAAACAAACTATTTGCTTACATAACATACTTCATGACCAGAATCTCCATTGTCAAGCTCCAAGTTAACCCCTTCAACTTGCATGCTTTTGAAAGCCTCCACGAGATTAACATTTGACTTTTCAGCATATCTCAAATATTCAGCAGCAGGAGGATAACTACCCCTGTTAGGATAAACAATCCTGTTAGTTCAAAAACCAAATTAACTCGTAGATATCTATAGAATGAGCTCATAAAGTGAATCTCTCCTCAACTGTCACCCTCACTTTCCAAGTTAGGGGTAAAATGGTAATTTTCCATTTTATAATATTTTGGGAATTTTATTTCATGAATATTATTATTTAATTATTATAGGAGTCGGGTTCGAATTTCATCGCATTCCGAGTTAATTCGGGACCCCGGTGAATTTCGACTTGAGTCGTATTTAGCATGTTAATTAACCATGGCCCACCATACTTAACTTTAGGATTAGGAGTTTGGACTAATCCCATATAAGTATCTAAGCTTAATTATGATTTTTGTTTAATTTTTGCTAATCCCGAAACCCAAAAATTGATTTAACTTAGCTTAGAAGGCAAGGGAGGGGCAAACTTGTAATTACAAGTGCCCCTACCCTCCCTTACATGGCTGGTCATATAGTCCCCCCTCCACCTCTCCTTTCTTCATCACTAAGTTACCACTCTCTCTCTTCATTTCTTTTCTTCCTACTTCTTCTTCTCCTTCCAAATCTACATCTTAGGTAAGCTTTTAAACCCATCATAACTTCTCATAATTCATTTATTCTTTCACATTTATTATAGGGGAGACCATTCTCTACAAGTTGACCCTAGATTTTGTAGGTTTCCTTAAATTCTAGTTTAAGGATTAATTATGGTTTTATTCTTTTTAGAGTGGTGTATATATATATTTATATATATATATATATATATATATATATATATACATGTGTATTGTGTGTGTATTTATTTATGTATTGTGTGTGTGTAGAGGAGAGTGATAGTTGTGTCATGAGAGTGTGTCCATGTGTGGGTGAGAGTGTGTCTATGTGTGTGTTAATATATATAGATATATATAATTGTGTGTGTTAATATATATAGATATATATATATATGTGTGTGTGATCATGTATATATGTTAGTGTGAGGGTAATTGTATATAGAGAGGGGAGAATGAGAATTAGTTGTGTGTGTGTGAGTGATATATATTAGAGAGTTAGAATTATAGAAGAAGAATAGAGATTATAGAGAGGAATTGAGAGAGTTTTGAGAGAGAATTAGAGGAGGAATGAGAGGAAGAAAGGGGGAGCAACCAAGGGGGGGGGGGGGGCCTAGGGGGCTGTCCCCCCCCCCCCCCCCCCCCCCCCCCCCCTGGCAGCAGCAAAAACAGCAATAGGAGCAGCAGCAGCAGCAAGCTGCAATAGCAGCAGCAGCTAGCTGCAATAGCAGCAGCAGTTTAGCCCCGTTTAGCCTCTAAAAACCCCCACTATATACCTATATATATATACATATATGTGCCCCTATTATTAGCTCTATATACCCCTCTAAAACCCACTAGAATAGCCCCCTAAGATTGTCCCAAGAGGGTGTGAAAGGTGAGAGTTGAATGAGTGAATGAGAGGGTAAAAGGTTAAGTTAGGATTTGGTGATAGGGGGAAATTGAGTTCCGTGATTCGGAACGCGTTGAAACTTGGAGGGGACTTAGGTAATGTGATTTAGATTTTGTGGGTAGGCTTCGGAGTTGGAATCGGGGTTGCGTGTGGGCTTGGGGAGTCGGTATCGCACCGCACCATCCCGTATCTTGAAATATTCAAGATAACGGGTAAACGGGCGATTCGGACCGTAAGATGGACTGGATGTCCACTTACCCTAGAAAACTTGGTAGGTAATGGTTGTATAGGCTAGTACCCTACTACCCTAGGAAGCACGGGGTGGAATTCCTAAGGGAAGGCCACTTGGCAGCAAGTTAGAACGGTTTAAGGGTAAATGTTAAGGGGTAATCGGATAAATTCGAGATACGGAGTTCGGGTAGTCGGATTGACTTGAAACTTGGGTGGCATGTTGGGTACACCCTATAAATGTCATATTTGAACCGATTTTGGCTCGGTTGACCCAGAGTTGACTTTTTACCCAAAAGTCAACCGTGAGTCAACACTTTGTCTAGATTCGACCAAATCCAAACCAGAGTTGACCAGTTGACCAAAGGTCAACTGTTGGTCAACATTTGACCAGTTTGACCTAGAGTTGACCAGAGTTGACCAGGGTTGACCAATTGACCAAAAGTCAACTGTAGGCCAACTCTTGACCCCGTTTGACTTTCTTCGACTTGTTTTGACCTGTGATGACTGGTATGACCTAGGGTTGACTTGATCTGACTTAGATTGACTTGATATAACTTGATTTGACCTAGATTTGACTTGACAGGACTTAGTGTGACTCAGTGAGACCTAGTTTGACCTAGATTGCATATCATTCATTGTGAATCATTCTTAAACTTGTTTAAACCTAAATTAACATACAGTATCTCATATTTAGGTTTCTGATTACCACTCTGAGCATTGATATACCCTACAGCTCAGGACAGCAGGCGAGTACATTCACTGATAGTTTTCATTGTCTTGATATCTGCTATATCCGATTCAGTCGTAGTGTCTTACTTGATTCTCAGTCACGATAGTTCACGGACTAGTACACGTTGGATCATGACATGAGATGTTCCTAGATTTCTGGGTATATGGGTACACTTCCTGTCTTGTTCCCTGTACTTGTATAGACACCGATTTTAAGAGGATTTGCTACCCTCTTACGGAATCACGTGCCATGACGTGTCATGTCCAGATCCATTGTACTACTCGGGAATGGGGAATTATTAGGGGCTATGTGATCCAAGCCACCCTGTCACTATTCATGTGCTCGCACCACTCTTCCCTCACGAAGGGTGTAGCGAGATCCTTTTGCCTTGTGCTCGTTATCCAGGTTGGCCGGCATGACTTTCCGTTGAGGTCACCGCAGATTGCCGGGCCAAGTGGATAGCCTGTCCTGTCACTTATCCCAAGCCGATCACATATCGCTCTAATAATTCAAGTCACATTTTATATTTACTTTATCTTATCGTATATCCTGCTCTGTTCTACTTTCAGTATTTTCTCACCATGCCATGATATACAGTTACTCACATGCTCCACTTGCCTTTACATTGTACCTTGATTTGGAGACTAAGTTCTGCTCGGGAGAAGAGTTACAGCCCCGGTCCTTGTTTGGTTTAAGGGTTGTAACTCGGCTTTCGAACGGTTTCCAAGTCTTCATATATCTTTATCTTGTAGTTCATTATATTGTCTCTTATAGAATTTGTCAATTCACATGGAACTGCTGTTAGTGCTTGTACTTGCTCATTTTCCTGACAGGATACCGTTATGATATATTACAGATGACTCTGAGTCGGACTGCTCGACCTATTATGGGCTCGAGTCAGATTGAGTAGCCTTGGATCGTGACGTTATAGTAGAGCCACTAGATTTTGTACTTCCAGAGTAGTGTAGATTAGCTAGGTTTGACTGGACTGCGATCCAGCTAGCTTTATCAGACTGTAGCTTCTATATTATATTTTGAGACCCTGTGATGTTGTATATATCTGGGCTTGTATTGGACTCTGAACTTATTTACTCTTTCATCTATCATATGTTCTCTTTCTGAGCTATCTACCTTAGTTTTATTCTGTGATTGAGACTGTATTGATATGTCACCTCCATTCGGAGAGTATATACTGTACAGGTACCATTATACTGTTAGTCGTAGTATTTACAGGCGTTATATACAGCGTTCTACCGCCGATACTGCGGCGTAGGCTGGACGTACCCACGTGTTCGTGCCCCTCATAAGGGTGCGGGTCGTGACACGTTTTTGTGGTGGCCTATGCAAGTTAGTGTCGCAATTAGTGCGATCTCGTAATGGTGCTCGACTTAGAGTACTAATTACGAGCCTGCAATTAGGACGTAGGACCTAGGACATGATAGGAGTTTCTCAATCACACCTAGGAAATTTCCGATCTTTTGATTATCATGATTATTCACCTTGTATTAAATTAAATGTCCTTTGATAAATCTACTCATGTGCCATATTGATCTCTTTGTTTCAATTCGTCTCCAGGATGACGAAGACGCACCCGCAGGCCACCGGATCGAGTAGCTTGCCCGAGAGATCTGATCAGGCTAAAGAGGAGGTTCACGAGACCGCCCCCAGTGATTCTACTATCCCAGAGGCCCTGGCAGTTGCACAGGGAGGTCTAACACCTCCACCCCAGAGGGTTACGGCCGTTGTTCCAGAGATACTGCCGCCACCACCACCGATACCGACAGATACACATCATATGTTCCTTCTCCTTCAGCAGATGATGGAGACACAGCGGGCCCAGACAGAGGCGTCGCAGCGCCAGTCGGAGGCGTCACAACCGTCAGATCGAGATGCTGAGGCAGAGTATGGAGAACTCGCATCAGCTTGCACTGGCAGCAGTGGAGAGAGTGGTGGCACCGGGTACGGTGCAGGGCCCTACTGGCCAGCAGCCGTACCAGCAGCAGTCCAGGCCGGGGACAGTACTAGACTTTAGGAAGATGAGCTCCAGGGATTTCACGGGCACGGAGGGCATCCTTTATGCAGACGACTGGCTAGAGGATGTGCAGCGGAGCATGGAGCTGGCAGAGCTTCCTAGAGCACTTTGGGTTTCGGTCGCAGCCAGCCGATTCTTCGACATTGCGCTGACATGGTACCGCACGGTTCCTCGTGCGTCGGTGAGAGGGCTGACATGGGAGAACTTCCGGAGGCTCTTCAAGGAGAAGTTCTTCCCGGACGTGGCTCTTACAGCATTGGAGGGCCAATTCGTGGGTCTAGTGCAGGGGAACTCGTCGGTGGACGAGTATGCAGCTGAGTTCTTCCGCCTTAGCAGGTTTGCTCCCGATATGATCCAGGATGAGGGGCAGAAGGCTCGTAAGTTCCGCAGGGGACTTATTCATGCAGTGCGCACCCGCACCTCGGGTCGCCGTGACGCGACGTTCGATCAGATATTGATGGACGCACAGATTGCAGAGGACTTCGGCCTCAAGCCGAAGAGGAGCGGAGATACTATGGGGGCGAGTTCCAGTGCGGGACCGGCCAAGCGCCCCCACTTTCAGCATCAGCAGAGGCCATTCCAGCAGCAGCAGCCTCTGTTGCAGATTCAGCAGGCACCAGCGCGTGCCCAGCAGCACCAGGGACAGGGCCAGAGACCGGCTACTCCGTGCGGCTTCTGCGGGAAGCCGGGGCACACCAGGGAGGCTTGCAGGAAGAGATTGGGCGTCTGTCTTTACTGTGGGGCGCCCGATCACCAGCTGAGGGATTGCCGTTTTCACGGAGTCCGAGGAGGCCAGGATAGAGCGCAGCTGGCTAGAGGACCAGCAGTTCAGCAGAGGGGTCCTCCACTTCAGACCCAGCAGCAGCGCTTTGTTCAGCACCAGAAGGGAGCACCCGCGGGCAGGGTGTTCGCTTTGGCAGCAGAGAAGGAGGCAGAGCCGGTGGGAGATGTGGTAGCAGGTCATGTTCTCCTAGATTCTTTCCCTGCTTTCGCCTTGTTTGATTCTGGGACGACCCATAGTTTTGTGTCTGTTTCTTTTGCTTTGAGACACAATATTATTGCTGAATATATGGGTAGGACTTGCAAGATTATGACCGGGGGAGGCATTATCCTGGTTAATAATATTTGCAAGGGGCGGAGAGTCACTCTGAGAGGCCGGGACTTGAGTGCGTGTCTGCTCGTAATGCCCCTACCGAGGTACGATATGGTACTCGGTATGGATTGGTTGAGCATGCACCATGCTAGCATTGATTGCAGAGGAGGCAGAGTTCTTTTTAGGACGCCGGGAGAGCCAGAGATCGAGTTTGCTCGAGGAGCAGCGGAGCCGGAGGCTGGATTCTGTGGAGCTTTGTTGGCGGGGCAGGATTTGCCACATCCGTTGATTGCTGAGTTCTCGGATGTCTTTCCCGAGGAGTTGCCGGGGATGCCGCCAGACAGGGACATTGAGTTCACTATAGACTTGGTGCCGGACGCCGAGCCCATTTCACAGCATGTCTATAGGGTGAACAACAGCGAGTTGATAGAGCTGAAGAAGCAAGTCGACGAGCTGCAGGACAAGGGTTTCATCAGATCCAGTTCTTCGTCCTGGGGAGCGCCAGTCCTTTTTGTGCCGAAGAAGGACGGTACGTCCCGCATGTGCATTGATTACCGGGCGCTCAACAACCTCACTATCAAGAATAGGTACCCTTTGCCGAGGATCGACGACTTGTTCGATCAGCTGAGTGGGGCAAAGGTCTTTTCGAAGATAGATTTGAGGTCCGGGTATCACCAGCTGAAGGTGAGGCGGGATGACATTCCCAAGACGGCGTTTCGGACTCGGTACGGCCAGTACGAGTTTACAGTGATGCCATTTGGGTTGACCAATGCTCCCGCGGTGTTCATGAACTTGATGAACAAGGTATTCCATCAGTACCTTGACAAGTTCGTGGTGGTCTTCATAGACGATATCTTGATCTATTCGAAGACGCAGGAGGAGCATGAGGAGCACTTGAGAGTTGTGTTAGAGACTCTGAGGAGGGAGCAACTCTACGGGAAGCTTTCGAAGTGTGAGTTCTTCTTAGACCAGGTGGAGTTCCTAGGTCATGTTGTGACCGAGCACGAGATTTCAGTAGACCAGAGGAAGATTTCGGCAGTGGAGTCTTGGTCTACGCCCAGTTCAGTTGCCGAGGTTCGGAGCTTTCTGGGTTTGGCTGGCTATTACCGGAAGTTCGTCCAGGACTTCTCGCGGATTGCAGAGCCGATGACTAGACTCGCCAGGAAGGACGTGGAGTTCGTCTGGACTGTTGAGTGTCAGGCTGCATTCGATGAGCTGAAGAGGAGGTTGACTTCAGCTCCGATCTTGACTTTGCCATCCGGGTCAGGAGGGTTCTCGATCTTCAGCGATGCTTCCGGGAAGGGTTTAGGGTGTGTTCTTCAGCAGCACGGGAAGGTGATTGCCTATGCATCCAGGCAGTTGCGTCCTCATGAGAAGAACTATCATACTCATGATCTGGAGTTGGCCGCGGTTATTTTTGCTTTGAAGTTATGGAAGCATTACCTGTACGGAGAGCGAGTTGAGATCTTCACAGATCACAAGAGCTTGAAGTACGTGTTCACTCAGAAGGAGTTGAACATGCGGCAGAGACGGTGGTTAGAGCTGATGAAGGACTTCGATATATCCTTGCAGTACCATCCGGGGAAGGTCAACGTAGTTGCAGATGCCTTGAGCAGGTATCCAGTTGCTATGTTCTTGACGATAGATCGTCACTTGTTGGCCGACCTGGATAGTTTGGGTATCGAGGTCATCATTCCGGGCATGGAGATCCAGATGTGGGGTTTGCAGATTCAGTCTGAGCTGATGGATAGAGTCAGGTCAGCGCAGTATGATGATGTTGCCCTGAGGAGCATCAGGGAGCAGGTGAGGACGGGCTTGCTTGACGATTTCTCTGTAGCCGAAGACGGGTCGTTGCGGCACGGTACTAGGCTGTGCGTTCCGCGTGGAGAGCTTCGGGAGGAGGTTCTTCAGGAGGCGCATCGCTCTCAGTATTCTATGCATCCTGGAGTCAACAAGATGTATAGGGACCTAAGAGAGCACGTATGGTGGTATGGCATGAAGTGCGAGGTAGCTCAGTTTGTATCTCGTTGCCTTGTGTGTCGGCAGGTGAAGGCCGAGAGGCAGAGACCAGGTGGATTGCTACAACCGCTACCCATTCCCGAGTGGAAGTGGGAGCACATCACCATGGACTTTGTATCTGGACTTCCACGGTCGCCAGGAGGGAAGGACGCGGTTTGGGTCATAGTTGATAGATTGACCAAATCGGCCCACTTTTTGCCTTTCAAAGTGGGTTTGTCTACGGAGAGGCTGGCTGAGCTGTATGTTCGTCAGATCGTGAGATTGCACGGAGTTCCGGTGAGCATAGTTTCAGATCGGGATAGCCGATTCACTTCCCACTTCTGGAGGAGTTTGCAGGCTAGCTTGGGCACCTCGCTCAAGTTTAGTACTGCTTATCATCCACAGACAGATGGACAGTCGGAGAGGACCATCCAGACTTTGGAGGATATGCTTCGCACATGTGTGCTAGATCTCGGGGGTTCTTGGGAGGACCATCTTCACCTGGTAGAGTTTGCTTACAACAACAGCTACCAGGCCAGGATAGAGATGTCACCATTTGAGGCTCTATATGGACGGAGATGCCGTACTCCTTTGTCTTGGGACGATGTCGGCGAGCGGACGCTTCTTAGGCCGGAGATGGTTGTGGATGCGACCGAGAAGGTCAGGATGATTAGAGACAGACTTCGGGTGGCTCAGGATAGGCAGCGGCATTGGGCCGATAGTCACCGGAGACCGTTAGAGTTCGAGGTTAGTTTCAGTTCTTGTCGTGTTGTTTGTGTTTGTTGTTTAGTCTGTGTGCTGAGTTTTTGTCTTGTGTCTAGGTTGGTGACATGGTGTTTTTGAGGATATCCCCGACACGTGGTACTATTCGCTTTAGCGGCGGTGGGAAGCTCAGTCCGCGCTACATCGGACCTTTCACCATCATAGAGAGGATCGGTGCAGTAGCCTACCGACTGGACTTGCCTACTAGCCTCGAGGGAGTGCACAACGTGTTTCATGTATCTCAGCTGAGGCGGTACGTGGCAGATCCTAGCCATGTATTGGACCATTCAGCGATACAGGTGGGACCTACTCTCAGCTATCCAGAACAGCCGGTGGAGATTCTGGATTGCAGGGAGAAGGTGCTCCGGAACCGGGTCATACCCTTTGTTCGGGTTGCGTGGAGACATCAGTCTCCAGGTGAGTCTACCTGGGAGAGGGAGGACGACATGCGGGAGCGTTTCCCTTATCTTTTCGCGCCCTGAGGTATAAATCTATTTCCTTTATTCATGTTTGTGATTTTCTGTGCTTGTTGTCTTCAATTTCGAGGACGAATTTTTTAAGGTGGATAGACTTGTCACCCTCACTTTTCCAAGTTAGGGGTAAAATGGTAATTTTCCATTTTATAATATTTTTGAAAATTTTATTTCATGAATATTATTATTTAATTATTATAGGAGTCGGGTTCGAATTTCATCGCATTCCGAGTTAATTCGGGACCCCGGTGAATTTCGACTTGAGTCGTATTTAGCATGTTAATTAACCATGGTCCACCATACTTAACTTTTAGGATTAGGAGTTTGGACTAATCCCATATAAGTATCTAAGCTTAATTATGATTTTTGTTTAATTTTTGCTAATCCCGAAACCCAAAAATTGATTTAACTTAGCTTAGAAGGCAAGGGAGGGGCAAACTTGTAATTACAAGTGCCCCTACCCTCCCTTACATGGCTGGTCATATAGTCCCCCTCCACCTCTCCTTTCTTCATCACTAAGTTACCACTCTCTCTCTTCATTTCTTTTCTTCCAACTTCTTCTTCTCCTTCCAAATCTACATCTTAGGTAAGCTTTTAAACCCATCATAACTTCTCATAATTCATTTATTCTTTCACATTTATTATAGGGGAGACCATTCTCTACAAGTTGACCCTAGATTTTGTAGGTTTCCTTAAATTCTAGTTTAAGGATTAATTATGGTTTTATTCTTTTTAGAGTGGTATATATATATATATATATATATATATATATATATATATATATATATACATGTGTATTGTGTGTGTATTTATTTATGTATTGTGTGCGTGTAGAGGAGAGTGATAGTTGTGTCATGAGAGTGTGTCCATGTGTGGGTGAGAGTGTGTCTATGTGTGTGTTAATATATATAGATATATATAATTGTGTGTGTTAATATATATAGATATATATATATATGTGTGTGTGATCATGTATATATGTTAGTGTGAGGGTAATTGTATATAGAGAGGGGAGAATGAGAATTAGTTGTGTGTGTGTGAGTGATATATATTAGAGAGTTAGAATTATAGAAGAAGAATAGAGATTATAGAGAGGAATTGAGAGAGTTTTGAGAGAGAATTAGAGGAGGAATGAGAGGAAGAAAGGGGGAGCAACCAAGGGGGGGGGGGGGGGGCCTAGGGGGCTGTCCCCCCCCCCCCCCCCCCCCCCCCAGCAGCAGCAAAAACAGCAATAGGAGCAGCAGCAGCAGTTTAGCCCCGTTTAGCCTCTAAAAATCCCCACTATATACCTATATATATATACATATATGTGCCCCTATTATTAGCTCTATATACCCCTCTAAAACCCACTAGAATAGCCCCCTAAGATTGTCCCAAGAGGGTGTGAAAGGTGAGAGTTGAATGAGTGAATGAGAGGGTAAAAGGTTAAGTTAGGATTTGGTGATAGGGGAAAATTGAGTTCCGTGATTCGGAACGCGTTGAAACTTGGAGGGGACTTAGGTAATGTGATTTAGATTTTGTGGGTAGACTTCGGAGTTGGAATCGGGATTGCGTGTGGGCTTGGGGAGTCGGTATCGCACCGCACCATCCCGTATCTTGAAATATTCAAGATAACGGGTAAACGGGCGATTCGGACCGTAAGATGGACTGGATGTCCACTTACCCTAGAAAACTTGGTAGGTAATGGTTGTATAGGCTAGTACCCTACTACCCTAGGAAGCACGGGGTGGAATTCCTAAGGGAAGGCCACTTGGCGGCAAGTTAGAACGGTTTAAGGGTAAATGTTAAGGGGTAATCGGATAAATTCGAGATACGGAGTTCGGGTAGTCGGATTGACTTGAAACTTGGGTGGCATGTTGGGTACACCCTATAAATGTCATATTTGAACCGATTTTGGCTCGGTTGACCCAGAGTTGACTTTTTACCCAAAAGTCAACCGTGAGTCAACACTTTGTCTAGATTCGACCAAATCCAAACCAGAGTTGACCAGTTGACCAAAGGTCAACTGTTGGTCAACATTTGACCAGTTTGACCTAGAGTTGACCAGAGTTGACCAGGGTTGACCAATTGACCAAAAGTCAACTGTAGGCCAACTCTTGACCCCGTTTGACTTTCTTCGACTTGTTTTGACCTGTGATGACTGGTATGACCTAGGGTTGACTTGATCTGACTTAGATTGACTTGATATAACTTGATTTGACCTAGATTTGACTTGACAGGACTTAGTGTGACTCAGTGAGACCTAGTTTGACCTAGATTGCATATCATTCATTGTGAATCATTCTTAAACTTGTTTAAACCTAAATTAACATACAGTATCTCATATTTAGGTTTCTGATTACCGCTCTGAGCATTGATATACCCTACAGCTCAGGACAGCAGGCGAGTACATTCACTGATAGTTTTCATTGTCTTGATATCTGCTATATCCGATTCAGTCGTAGTGTCTTACTTGATTCTCAGTCACGATAGTTCACGGACTAGTACACGTTGGATCATGACATGAGATGTTCCTAGATTTCTGGGTATATGGGTACACTTCCTGTCTTGTTCCCTGTACTTGTATAGACACCGATTTTTAAGAGGATTTGCTACCCTCTTACGGAATCACGTGCCATGACGTGTCATGTCCAGATCCATTGTACTACTCGGAGATGGGGAATTATTAGGGGCTATGTGATCCAAGCCACCCTGTCACTATTCATGTGCTCGCACCACTCTTCCCTCACGAAGGGTGTAGCGAGATCCTTTTGCCTTGTGCTCGTTATCCAGGTTGGCCGGCATGACTTTCCGTTGAGGTCACCGCGGATTGCCGGGCCAAGTGGATAGCCTGTCCTGTCACTTATCCCAAGCCGATCACATATCGCTCTAATAATTCAAGTCACATTTTATATTTACTTTATCTTATCGTATATCCTGCTCTGTTCTACTTTCAGTATTTTCTCACCATGCCATGATATACAGTTACTCACATGCTCTACTTGCCTTTACATTGTACCTTGATTTGGAGACTAAGTTCTGCTCGGGAGAAGAGTTACAGCCCCGGTCCTTGTTTGGTTTAAGGGTTGTAACTCGGCTTCCGAACGGTTTCCAAGTCTTCATATATCTTTATCTTGTAGTTCATTATATTGTCTCTTATAGAATTTGTCAATTCACATGGAACTGCTGTTAGTGCTTGTACTTGCTCATTTTCCTGACAGGATACCTTATGATATATTACAGATGACTCTGAGTCGGACTGCTCGACCTATTATGGGCTCGAGTCAGATAGAGTAGCCTTGGATCGTGACGTTATAGTAGAGCCACTAGATTTTGTACTTCCAGAGTAGTGTAGATTAGCTAGGTTTGACTGGACTGCGATCCAGCTAGCTTTATCAGACTGTAGCTTCTATATTATATTTTGAGACCCTGTGATGTTGTATATATCTGGGCTTGTATTGGACTCTGAACTTATTTACTCTTTCATCTATCATATGTTCTCTTTCTGAGCTATCTACCTTAGTTTTATTCTGTGATTGAGACTGTATTGATATGTCACCTCCATTCGGAGAGTATATACTGTACAGGTACCATTATACTGTTAGTCGTAGTATTTACAGGCGTTATATACAGCGTTCTACCGCCGATACTGCGGCGTAGGCTGGACGTACCCACGTGTTCGTGCCCCTCATAAGGGTGCGGGTCGTGACACGTTTTTGTGGTGGCCCATGCAGGTTAGTGTCGCAATTAGTGCGATCTCGTAATGGTGCTCGACTTAGAGTACTAATTACGAGCCTGCAATTAGGACGTAGGACCTAGGACATGATAGGAGTTTCTCAATCACACCTAGGAAATTTCCGATCTTTTGATTATCATGATTATTCACCTTGTATTAAATTAAATGTCCTTTGATAAATCTACTCATGTGCCATATTGATCTCTTTGTTTCAATTCGTCTCCAGGATGACGAAGACGCACCCGCAGGCCACCGGATCGAGTAGCTTGCCCGAGAGATCTGATCAGGCTAAAGAGGAGGTTCACGAGACCGCCCCCAGTGATTCTACTATCCCAGAGGCCCTGGCAGTTGCACAGGGAGGTCTAACACCTCCACCCCAGAGGGTTACGGCCGTTGTTCCAGAGATACTGCCGCCACCACCACCGATACCGACAGATACACATCATATGTTCCTTCTCCTTCAGCAGATGATGGAGACACAGCGGGCCCAGGCAGAGGCGTCGCAGCGCCAGTCGGAGGCGTCACAACCGTCAGATCGAGATGCTGAGGCAGAGTATGGAGAACTCGTATCAGCTTGCACTGGCAGCAGTGGAGAGAGTGGTGGCACCGGGTACGGTGCAGGGCCCTACTGGCCAGCAGCCGTACCAGCAGCAGTCCAGGCCGGGGACAGTACTAGACTTTAGGAAGATGAGCTCCAGGGATTTCACGGGCACGGAGGGCATCCTTTATGCAGACGACTGGCTAGAGGATGTGCAGCGGAGCATGGAGCTGGCAGAGCTTCCTAGAGCACTTTGGGTTTCGGCCGCAGCCAGCCGATTCTTCGACATTGCGCTGACATGGTACCGCACGGTTCCTCGTGCGTCGGTGAGAGGGCTGACATGGGAGAACTTCCGGAGGCACTTCAAGGAGAAGTTCTTCCCGGACGTGGCTCTTACAGCATTGGAGGGCCAATTCGTGGGTCTAGTGCAGGGGAACTCGTCGGTGGACGAGTATGCAGCTGAGTTCTTCCGCCTTAGCAGGTTTGCTCCCGATATGATCCAGGATGAGGGGCAGAAGGCTCGTAAGTTCCGCAGGGGACTTATTCATGCAGTGCGCACCCGCACCTCGGGTCGCCGTGACGCGACGTTCGATCAGATATTGATGGACGCACAGATTGCAGAGGACTTCGACCTCAAGCCGAAGAGGAGCGGAGATACTATGGGGGCGAGTTCCAGTGCGGGACCGGCCAAGCGCCCCCACTTTCAGCATCAGCAGAGGCCATTCCAGCAGCAGCAGCCTCTGTTGCAGATTCAGCAGGCACCAGCGCGTGCCCAGCAGCACCAGGGACAGGGCCAGAGACCGGCTACTCCGTGCGGCTTCTGCGGGAAGCCGGGGCACACCAGGGAGGCTTGCAGGAAGAGATTGGGCGTCTGTCTTTACTGTGGGGCGCCCGATCACCAGCTGAGGGATTGCCGTTTTCACGGAGTCCGAGGAGGCCAGGATAGAGCGCAGCTGGCTAGAGGACCAGCAGTTCAGCAGAGGGGTCCTCCACTTCAGACCCAGCAGCAGCGCTTTGTTCAGCACCAGAAGGGAGCACCCGCGGGCAGGGTGTTCGCTTTGGCAGCAGAGAAGGAGGCAGAGCCGGTGGGAGATGTGGTAGCAGGTCATGTTCTCCTAGATTCTTTCCCTGCTTTCGCCTTGTTTGATTCTGGGACGACCCATAGTTTTGTGTCTGTTTCTTTTGCTTTGAGACACAATATTATTGCTGAATATATGGGTAGGACTTGCAAGATTATGACCGGGGGAGGCATTATCCTGGTTAATAATATTTGCAAGGGGCGGAGAGTCACTCTGAGAGGCCGGGACTTGAGTGCGTGTCTGCTCGTAATGCCCCTACCGAGGTACGATATGGTACTCGGTATGGATTGGTTGAGCATGCACCATGCTAGCATTGATTGCAGAGGAGGCAGAGTTCTTTTTAGGACGCCGGGAGAGCCAGAGATCGAGTTTGCTCGAGGAGCAGCGGAGCCGGAGGCTGGATTCTGTGGAGCTTTGTTGGCGGGGCAGGATTTGCCACATCCGTTGATTGCTGAGTTCTCGGATGTCTTTCCCGAGGAGTTGCCGGGGATGCCGCCAGACAGGGACATTGAGTTCACTATAGACTTGGTGCCGGACGCCGAGCCCATTTCACAGCATGTCTATAGGGTGAACAACAGCGAGTTGATAGAGCTGAAGAAGCAAGTCGACGAGCTGCAGGACAAGGGGTTCATCAGATCCAGTTCTTCGTCCTGGGGAGCGCCAGTCCTTTTTGTGCCGAAGAAGGACGGTACGTCCCGCATGTGCATTGATTACCGGGCGCTCAACAACCTCACTATCAAGAATAGGTACCCTTTGCCGAGGATCGACGACTTGTTCGATCAGCTGAGTGGGGCAAAGGTCTTTTCGAAGATAGATTTGAGGTCCGGGTATCACCAGCTAAAGGTGAGGCGGGATGACATTCCCAAGACGGCGTTTCGGACTCGGTACGGCCAGTACGAGTTTACAGTGATGCCATTTGGGTTGACCAATGCTCCCGCGGTGTTCATGAACTTGATGAACAAGGTATTCCATCAGTACCTTGACAAGTTCGTGGTGGTCTTCATAGACGATATCTTGATCTATTCGAAGACACAGGAGGAGCATGAGGAGCACTTGAGAGTTGTGTTAGAGACTCTGAGGAGGGAGCAACTCTACGGGAAGCTTTCGAAGTGTGAGTTCTTCTTAGACCAGGTGGAGTTCCTAGGTCATGTTGTGACCGAGCACGAGATTTCAGTAGACCAGAGGAAGATTTCGGCAGTGGAGTCTTGGTCTACGTCCAGTTCAGTTGCCGAGGTTCGGAGCTTTCTGGGTTTGGCTGGCTATTACCGGAAGTTCGTCCAGGACTTCTCGCGGATTGCAGAGCCGATGACTAGACTCGCCAGGAAGGACGTGGAGTTCGTCTGGACTGTTGAGTGTCAGGCTGCATTCGATGAGCTGAAGAGGAGGTTGACTTCAGCTCCGATCTTGACTTTGCCATCCGGGTCAGGAGGGTTCTCGATCTTCAGCGATGCTTCCGGGAAGGGTTTAGGGTGTGTTCTTCAGCAGCACGGGAAGGTGATTGCCTATGCATCCAGGCAGTTGCGTCCTCATGAGAAGAACTATCATACTCATGATCTGGAGTTGGCCGCGGTTATTTTTGCTTTGAAGTTATGGAAGCATTACCTGTACGGAGAGCGAGTTGAGATCTTCACAGATCACAAGAGCTTGAAGTACGTGTTCACTCAGAAGGAGTTGAACATGCGGCAGAGACGGTGGTTAGAGCTGATGAAGGACTTCGATATATCCTTGCAGTACCATCCGGGGAAGGTCAACGTAGTTGCAGATGCCTTGAGCAGGTATCCAGTTGCTATGTTCTTGACGATAGATCGTCACTTGTTGGCCGACCTGGATAGTTTGGGTATCGAGGTCATCATTCCGGGCATGGAGATCCAGATGTGGGGTTTGCAGATTCAGTCTGAGCTGATGGATAGAGTCAGGTCAGCGCAGTATGATGATGTTGCCCTGAGGAGCATCAGGGAGCAGGTGAGGACGGGCTTGCTTGACGATTTCTCTGTAGCCGAAGACGGGTCGTTGCGGCACGGTACTAGGCTGTGCGTTCCGCGTGGAGAGCTTCGGGAGGAGGTTCTTCAGGAGGCGCATCGCTCTCAGTATTCTATGCATCCTGGAGTCAACAAGATGTATAGGGACCTAAGAGAGCACGTATGGTGGTATGGCATGAAGTGCGAGGTAGCTCAGTTTGTATCTCGTTGCCTTGTGTGTCGGCAGGTGAAGGCCGAGAGGCAGAGACCAGGTGGATTGCTACAACCGCTACCCATTCCCGAGTGGAAGTGGGAGCACATCACCATGGACTTTGTATCTGGACTTCCACGGTCGCCAGGAGGGAAGGACGCGGTTTGGGTCATAGTTGATAGATTGACCAAATCGGCCCACTTTTTGCCTTTCAAAGTGGGTTTGTCTACGGAGAGGCTGGCTGAGCTGTATGTTCGTCAGATCGTGAGATTGCACGGAGTTCCGGTGAGCATAGTTTCAGATCGGGATAGCCGATTCACTTCCCACTTCTGGAGGAGTTTGCAGGCTAGCTTGGGCACCTCGCTCAAGTTTAGTACTGCTTATCATCCACAGACAGATGGACAGTCGGAGAGGACCATCCAGACTTTGGAGGATATGCTTCGCACATATGTGCTAGATCTCGGGGGTTCTTGGGAGGACCATCTTCACCTGGTAGAGTTTGCTTACAACAACAGCTACCAGGCCAGGATAGAGATGTCACCATTTGAGGCTCTATATGGACGGAGATGCCGTACTCCTTTGTCTTGGGACGATGTCGGCGAGCGGACGCTTCTTAGGCCGGAGATGGTTGTGGATGCGGCCGAGAAGGTCAGGATGATTAGAGACAGACTTCGGGTGGCTCAGGATAGGCAGCGGCATTGGGCCGATAGTCACCGGAGACCGTTAGAGTTCGAGGTTAGTTTCAGTTCTTGTCGTGTTGTTTGTGTTTGTTGTTTAGTCTGTGTGCTGAGTTTTTGTCTTGTGTCTAGGTTGGTGACATGGTGTTTTTGAGGATATCCCCGACACGTGGTACTATTCGCTTTGGCGGCGGTGGGAAGCTCAGTCCGCGCTACATCGGACCTTTCACCATCATAGAGAGGATCGGTGCAGTAGCCTACCGACTGGACTTGCCTACTAGCCTCGAGGGAGTGCACAACGTGTTTCATGTATCTCAGCTGAGGCGGTACGTGGCAGATCCTAGCCATGTATTGGACCATTCAGCGATACAGGTGGGACCTACTCTCAGCTATCCAGAACAGCCGGTGGAGATTCTGGATTGCAGGGAGAAGGTGCTCCGGAACCGGGTCATACCCTTTGTTCGGGTTGCGTGGAGACATCAGTCTCCAGGTGAGTCTACCTGGGAGAGGGAGGACGACATGCGGGAGCGTTTCCCTTATCTTTTCGCGCCCTGAGGTATAAATCTATTTCCTTTATTCATGTTTGTGATTTTCTGTGCTTGTTGTCTTCAATTTCGAGGACGAATTTTTTTTAAGGTGGATAGACTTGTCACCCTCACTTTTCCAAGTTAGGGGTAAAATGGTAATTTTCCATTTTATAATATTTTTGGGAATTTTATTTCATGAATATTATTATTTAATTATTATAGGAGTCGGGTTCGAATTTCATCGCATTCCGAGTTAATTCGGGACCCCGGTGAATTTCGACTTGAGTCGTATTTAGCATGTTAATTAACCATGGCCCACCATAATTAACTTTTAGGATTAGGAGTTTGGTGATAGAGTTGACCAGAGTTGACCAGGGTTGACCAATTGACCAAAAGTCAACTGTAGGCCAACTCTTGACCCCGTTTGACTTTCTTCGACTTGTTTTGACCTGTGATGACTGGTATGACCTAGGGTTGACTTGATCTGACTTAGATTGACTTGATATAACTTGATTTGACCTAGATTTGACTTGACAGGACTTAGTGTGACTCAGTGAGACCTAGTTTGACCTAGATTGCATATCATTCATTGTGAATCATTCTTAAACTTGTTTTAACCTAAATTAACATACAGTATCTCATATTTAGGTTTCTGATTACCGCTCTGAGCATTGATATACCCTACAGCTCAGGACAGCAGGCGAGTACATTCACTGATAGTTTTCATTGTCTTGATATCTGCTATATCCGATTCAGTCGTAGTGTCTTACTTGATTCTCAGTCACGATAGTTCACGGACTAGTACACGTTGGATCATGACATGAGATGTTCCTAGATTTCTGGGTATATGGGTATACTTCCTGTCTTGTTTCCTGTACTTGTATAGATACCGATTTCTAAGGGGATTTGCTACCCTCTTACGGAATCATGTGCCATGACGTGTCATGTCCAGATCCATTGTACTACTCGGGGATGGAAAATTATTAGGGGCTATGTGATCCAAGCCACCCTGTCACTATTCATGTGCTCGCGCCACTCTTCCCTCACGAAGGGTGTAGCGAGATCCTTTTGCCTTGTGCTCGTTATCCAGGTTGGCCAGCATGACTTTCCGTTGAGGTCACCGCAGATTGCCGGACCAAGTGGATAGCCTGTCCTGTCAATTATCCCAAGCCGAACACATATCGCTCTAATAATTCAAGTCACATTTTATATTTACTTTGTCTTATCGTATATCCTGCTCTGTTCTACTTTCAGTATTTTCTCACCATGCCATGATATACAGTTACTCACATGCTCTACTTGCCTTTACATTGTACCTTGATTTGGAGACTAAGTTCTGCTCGGGAGAAGAGTTACAGCCCCGGTCCTTGTTTGGTTTAAGGGTTGTAACTCGGCTTCTGAACGGTTCCCAAGTCTTCATATATCTTTGTCTTGTAGTTCATTATATTGTCTCTTATAGAATTTGTCAATTCACATGAAACTGCTGTTAGTGCTTGTACTTGCTCATTTTCCTGACAGGATACCGTTATGATATATTACAGATGACTCTGAGTCGGACTGCTCGACCTATTATGGGCTCGAGTCAGATGGAGTAGCCTTGGATCGTGGCCTTATAGTAGAGCCACTAGATTTTGTACTTCCAGAGTAGTGTAGATTAGCTAGGTTTGACTGGACTGCGATCCAGCTAGCTTTATCAGACTGTAGCTTCTACATTATATTTTGAGACCCTGTGATGTTGTATATATCTGGGCTTGTATTGGACTCTGGACTTATTTACTCTTTCATCTATCATATGTTCTCTTTCTGAGCTATCTACCTTAGTTTTATTCTGTGATTGAGACTGTATTGATATGTCACCTCCATTCGGAGAGTATATATTGTACAGGTACCTTTATACTGTTAGTCGTAGTATTTACAGGCGTTATATACAGCGTTCTACCGCCGATACTGCGGCGTAGGCTGGACGTACCCACGTGCTCGTGCCCCTCATAAGGATGCGGGTCGTGACATCAACTACTGTGTTTCGTGATAAAGATTCAAGCCGATGCTTTAAATGTACTAAATTATGAACAGACAAGGAAGCGCAAACACTTCTGCACAAGTCCCATACCCTTCTTCAACATGTGTTGGGCACAAACAGCTCAGCAGGGTGTTAAGACACTCTGGAACTGGGCCCAGCATGTGAAAAAAATGCTCAACTATAATCCTGGACAGGGTCTTGAGTCTCTTGACACAGATGAGACACAACCTGATACCTATAGGTAACTACTTCACCAAATACATAGCTTATTTACACATATCATCATGTAAATAACTATCCTCCCATGTTTATATTATCCATTTACAAAAACATTATATGCATAAGAAATCATTTGATTCAAGAAACAACAGAATATCAAACAAAACAACATTTTAGTTCAATACATAACCCTTTGGCATAATGTGTCACACAAATGAATGCAAACAAATTGTATCATCTAACCTCTTCATCTAGACTCTTTATAGGGGAACTTGGAGGGTGCTCCTTGGTTGCATCATTGCATGAGCTTAAAGTGCAATCCAAAAGGTAGGTCTAGTTACCTGTCAACTAGCCACTTAGGTTTTATGGCATGACCCTCTCATGCCCATAGCTACCTTGACTAGGAATTTGACAGTAGTATAGAGGGTTGACGTCAAGTCGACAACCGATAATAAAACTTTTTTATGCTCCATAGCCGACCCTATTCTAATAGGAGAAGGCTTTGATGATGATGATGATGACATAAGTTGGATTATTTAGTGTTGGCTCACAATGCCAGCATTCAAATACATGATTCCATTTTGATGGCAGAAGGCTTGGACGATGTTGATAATGACGACGACATAAATTGGACTATTTAGTGTTGGCTCAAATGCATCTCTTCAAATCTAGGTTCGGAGTATCGGTATCGGACCCTTCCTATGAGTATCGAGATCGGCACTATCGACAATATCAGTGATTTCGGATCAGATATAGGAATTTTGATATCGGAAAACAAACTATTATTAAAATTTTAGAAAACATATTTTATATATGTATGCATAATTTTAAGTATTTTATGTTGTTTCTTAGTAATTTTGGAATTAAATAAAATATTAATCACCATTGCCGATTGGTTTACCTGCAATAGATAATTTTTTCTTCCTTTTACATGCTTTTACAATATTACTATGCTTTTACACCCTGCTGATTTGTCTTTTTCGTTCAATTTTTTTTGCCGAATTGACTGAAAAAGAGACCCCCGATGTTGATATCGGTCAGTATCGATATCAGATCGGAACATGCCAAACCATATCGGTATCGGCCGATACTGCAAACTATACTTCAAATACAGTTTCTCTATTTGAATAGCACAAAAGTACTATTTTATGTTTGATGTTTCTCTAAATCTCTTACAACATCCAAGAGTTAAATCCTAGTCGACTTAAACCAAACAGTTAGCAATTTGACCATAAGTCAACAGAATACTTAGCCAGCTATCAGGCATATATATATATATATATATAAAAGAAGTTCTATAGCAAAACCCTCACTAATTGTCATATAGGATGATCAGAAACAGCAAAAATTGGTTGTGTACATGACAAGTCCATGACAGACATTGCACAGACACTCCAAAATTCTCTAGAAACGCTAAAAATTGTGCCATGTATGCAAAGCAGTTTCTGCACCTTGACATGTTATTAATTCCCATGCAACACAGGTTACAATGTAATACTAACTCCATATCATAGGTAGAAATATGTTAGCAAGTCAAGCTCCATATTAAGGATTGTCTAATAAATAAGTTTCTTTTGTGTCTAGTTTTTCCAATAATAATAATAATATGAAAAAGGCATACTTTGTGTTTTCAATTTGGACCCTTTCTGAATAGCATGTGCTTGAAATCATTACACTTATGCGTGTTTATGTATCTATAGATGTAGCCATGTGTCCTAGCCGTACTTAGCCAAATTCGCAGGCCCAGTCTGTTCCCATTTGGCTGATGTCCATGCTTGTTAGTGAAGAGGTCAAGAATTAATGTTATAGGTACTGCTATTATTCAGCCTTTTGGTTTCTATGCATGTTTTTCCTTTATGATACAACAAATAAGCCTTTTCCCAAAATTTTGGGGTTGGTTATCTGAATCATTTTCTTCCATTATGCTCTGTGAAAGGCATAAAGCATGTGTAGATGATAATAGCAAGAATATTCAAATGAAATGGTAACTTTATGTCAGAGAGATCTGGGTGGAAGAAGTGATTCACGTAATCAACCCCAAAATACTTCGCATGAATTGTTGTTGTTGTTATAAACATAAAAGACGAGACCTAAAAGATCCATGACTAGCAACAAGTAATGCAGTATTATCATGTTATCGAACGAAGAATTAACAATGCCTTGTCAACAATTAATATATAACTATGACTGTGAAACAGTTGTATATGACAAGCTATTAGCATAGATTTACGATAACACGGATACGTACACTGATAAATACAAGGACATTGTAGGGATACAAACATTTTAAGATATGTATAATAAGTAGTCACCTATGTTGCAGTATAGGGACATGATAAGGATACATCATTTTCCTGTGTTCGTGCAACATAGGCATACACAAACAGCATAATGATAAAAAGAACAACAGATTCCAGACCATGACCATTCACCTTTTCTGGGCAATGTTGGACTCCACCGCAAGAGCAACCTGCCAGTCCTCGAATAAATTTGGGTACTCTTCAGGATCGGCCAAAGACTCCGCAGCTTTTGGGTTGACCTTTATGATGGAAAGCCAATTTAATCCCAATAGAACTTCTAAAACATTTGCTGAATGATAGAAATATCATCCTACAAACAATTAAAAATTGTTTCCAAAGCCCCAATAACATTTGAGAGATGGCAGTTGAGATGGAACCTTATTAAGATCATTTTTCCAAATTGCTACAATATCTGAAACTTTGCTCGGTAGATACGACCGCGCCAACAGAGCAGCTTCCGGAATACGATTACTATGGAATAAAAGCATAACATTAGTGATAGCAGTATATAAAAAATGTTTGAAAAGAAAAGTTACAAGCTCACTAAGATTTATGAACAAAATCTAAGATAAATGCTTGAAGTATATAAAGATTTACCTCTCCACCAATAGCTGAAGGCAGTCCTCCAATTTACCTAACAAAAACAAACAAAGAAAGGCAACATTGTTCTTCCCTTGATCTTTAGCAAGAGATGCGAGTTTTCTTATTCCTTCAGCATCTCCAATAGCAGAGTAAAGAAGAAGCAAGCCACTCAAATCCATCGCATGCGAAAAGCATTCCTCAGCCATATCTAACTGCAAATAAAAAGTTATGAATAACTCAAAATACAAATACTCATATTCTACTGTTTCTACATGATTCTTCACTGCAGCAATTAAATAGTATAAGATGTGAGCAAACCAAAGAAACAAATACTTCAAAACTATTAGGGCAAAGGAATTGTAAGTAAGACAAAATCATGATCCTAGAATCTACTTTAGCGGGATCATAACATGTTCCAATTATGTTGTTATAGGGATCTATACTAAAATAATTAAGTCCAACAAGGTTGGTCACATGAGGGAATGACATTCCTTTTCACTCTTTGACTCTATTTGTTATAGACGTGAATGCATATTTGTATATAAAATCATATCATGGAATCTCTTTTTTTTCTAGCAGCCGGTCATAAAAAGTTGTCAAATTCTTTTGTGGACCTTGCCCGTGCTCCACAGCCAACACCATATGGATGGGATAAGGGTTGGATGATGATTATGAAAGGTTAATCATTCGATTAGCGCTGAGGAGAGAATGACAAGTTCAGATCCGGAACTTTAGACTTGCACAGTATAGGTATCACTCGTACTAGATTCCTGCTTTAACTTATAGAAGTATTGGTTAACATAAACAACCTAAAAAGGAATTTTTCTTCCTTACAAATGAACATCTGCAAAATTAGTATTCTAGTTTACCAGTTTATATGCAACAATACAAATTAAAACTTTATCAAATATTCTAAGAAATATTCATCTCTTTTGCATATTAAGAAAAGATCTGACTCTTATACTTGACCTTGAGCAATTTGTTGTCTGTATCATGTTACAGACCCCGTCCCGTATAGTATCTATTGTGAATTTCACTTGGGCTTGTAGAACCAAGAGACAGAGAGAGGATATGACATAGGTAATTATTTCACACATGAATTGGAAACGAATGCTAGCAAAAGTATTTGAGAACTCCAAACATTATCTACTAGAAACAACTTCAATAGATCACAGGAAACCAGTTTCGGAACAGTTTCCAGTGAATTAAAAAATGCTTCCGTAATATATGGAAAAAAAATTAAAATAAGTTTTGCAAATTGATCGTGAAACAGAAACCTTTCCCGGACATTGAGAATTTATCTGTAAAAATGGTTTCCTAACACATTGACAAAGTGTCACATTTTCTAAGATATTACACCCTAACTGTGTTGAAGTTTATGTCAATTAATAAAAACTGTTCCGTAATTGTGTTGGAAACAGTATCACAAGTCTTTTTCCCATTTTGTAAGATTGTTGGACCAGAAACCAGTTTGGCAGGAAATGAGTGCCAGCCAGTCACTGTATACCCTAACAACGTTGAAGCTAATCCCAGTTTCCACAATTTGCCATCTAATACTGCTTACTAGAACCTGATGAATATTAAATAACAAAAGTTGCAGACGTACAATCTTTCTCTAACCATCATATAAAACTGCTTACCTTCCCAGTAGACATTGCAAGTTTACCCAGTTGTTTCCATTTTGATTCACTTTTTGCTTCGCTAGCTATTGCCTGCAATACACACACACACACACAAAATAAATAAATAAATCATCCTAATTTGAAGAAACTGTCTGCTAGAGAGCATTTGCTCAGGTGCAAAAAATGAAAACTCGAACAGATTGTGATCTACTATGTGGACATTCACTCAGCTGAAAACATACCTTTGCAATATCTAACCGCTCTAACTGAACCGCTAGATCAAACTTGTAAGTTGGATCCGTTGCCACTTCCAGAGCATCCTCTGGCATGCCTCGAGATTCCAAGAAATGGGCCACACTGAAAATGTAAATTTGCTCAATGAAACATGGCCTAAACAAGACCAAGAAAAGGATAGGCTGCAGCATGTCATAAATGATAGAAGTTGAACCTTGAAAAAGGATCCAAAAGCATTTAGCAGAACATATACCAAAGAATCTGCCGATTCTTGTGGCACGTCACATTAGGTGTTAACAAAAAACATATAAGACAAAAGACCTCAAGATCGTAATGGCTCTCGGTTAACCAAAATGCATTATATTAACATATTATAAAATCCAATACAATAGTTCACTAGAACAATAGGAACTTCATACTAATCTAGTCTGGCAGTATGTAACTAATGGAATTTTATAACAACATATATTACACAAGAAGGAAGTTCACATTAGCAGATGCAATGAATAATGATATACCTATTGTGATGTTCCTTAGGAATAGACCGCAGAACTTCATTAGCGCGATCAAGATCACCGCGCATCACAAGAGTTTTATACTCAATCAAGCTAAGGAGTAAAGTGTAACCTATAACACTGAAGTGGAAGAACCCTCGTCAATGGGAGCCATTAACTGAATAAAATTAGGTTCCACAAAGCATCTCTCAATATAACTCACTTGAATTCCTTGTCAATAAGATACACCCTACTCTGACTAGCAAGATATCCCAACAAGTACATTGGCCTGTCCAAGTGGAACATGGTGGTAACCTAAAATTAAGGACAGATGGACAAACAAGTCAAATAAGAATCTGCATCCAACTAAACACAAACATCCCCTATTTACAGTAGTAATGCCAAAATATACCTCTCCACCAACACAATAGTTCAATCTGGACGAAGAGTTATTGTAGATGAAACAGTCCCCAACCCAGATTCCTGTTCGAACTCGTTCATTAATTTCATGAAGCATCTCAAAAGCATCCTCAACACCTTGCTCATCCACTGGATTTCCACTATCTAAATAAGAAGAAACAAGGTCTCCCTGTAGGGAAATTAAATGTTTTCAGCTTCCCCATATTCTAGTAATGTCAAATTTTCAAAGCATATAAGGTGCACTTCCAGGAAAAGGAGAAGATAACCTAGCTGATATTGTTAATTATAAAGTTGACAACATGCTTACATTGTACTTCAAAATGTAAAAGGATGTATCGCTCGCTATTGTAAGTAAGTCGCCGCTATCAGCCCAATAGAGATTCTGAATTTAGAAAGATAGAGGAATTTGTTAGATAAACAAAAATACACATGGTAAACCACGAATTAAGTTTGTAACCTACTCACTTTCACATTAACATCAATGCGTCGTATCAATCTGCATTCAGCCCAATCATAAAAGCAAATAAAGTCATTGGAGCAGATTGCTAGCAACATTCCACCAAAAATACGCTCAGCAGAAAATGTGGGTCTTATACTTTTCCTCTCCTGAAAGATAAGACAACTTTCAAATTTTCAATCTCACTTCAACTTCAGAGTAACTAGAACAATTTATCAAACAATAGAATAAGTAGAATAACTTTCAATCTCACTTCAACTTTCTTCTCCCGAAAGATGATGCCCGGTAGGCAGTAAGTACCTAAGGGTGATTTTATTACTAGGGATTGGCCATTCATCACAATAGTGATTAAGGATGTTGCTCACAGAATTAAAGCGTGGTAACTGAAGTGTATTATGGCTTCTACAGTACTCTGTGATTGTAGGAAATGGAACAAAATTTTCTATAAACATGGACAAAGGACTGTCATGCTTCATCAATCAGAATGTTGGCCAATCAACGTATAAAACATCCAAAAGATGATTTGCCAAAATGAAAAAGTTAGAAGGGATGATGGTAAAATTACAAAGTATATGGAGAAATGGATAGATAACAGGTTGTTGTCATTGTCTTTGTTGTTTTAGGGAAAAAGAACCAAATCATGACCCACTCATTACAAAGCATCTGGAGAAATGGATAGATAACAGGTGGTTGTCATTGTCTTTGTTGTTTTAGGGAAAAAGAACCAAATCATGACACACTCATTGTCAAAATTCTCCGAATACTGTTTCAGCACCAAAAATGCCAGAATAAAAAAGATGAAACAGAGAACGCTCGAGTGACAGTTTTGAAATTATGGGTTTCAAGTTCAACCACTAGAAAATTGGACCTTAAGCTCTCAGAAGAATCACAGAAATCTGCACTAGTATGAAATGGAAATCTGCATATTAGAGATACCTATAAGTCAAAATCCATGGAGCACGAACAATCAAGACATGACGGTTCCTCACAATTCAAAGATGCAGTTCAACAACGTTACACTACTAAACATGATTATGGAGATAAACATGAAACTTGGGAGCTATAGCGCCTATGCTATATGAGCTTTCCTCAACAGGAGGAGGAATAGGCTGTTGTACCTGGAAGTTTTTACTAAAAACCTTTATTCTTGACGTACTTTCCCTAACTGCATATTCACCATCAGATGACCAAACAAACTCCAGAGCAGATCCAAAGGACCTATTTCTCCATGCCAAAGCAGTATATATAATGTATTCTCCATCTCCACAAACGACAACAAAACGACCATTGCGATTATGCTTCAAGCTCTGACAAAATAGAAACAAAATAGTCTCAGCATAAACTTTTTGGGAAATATCCAAATGATAAGTAGATGAAAGAAGAATACTAAACTTAAAATGCAGCTACCACATTATTGAAGAGTACTAAAAAAATACCTTCAGGTCAGAAGAAGGGGCACGAAAAAGGGTAAGTGATTGAAATTAGAGTTGACTCCTAAACTATGAAGCACATATATAGATACAGAGCTCCATATAGTATTAGTTTTATATAATATAAAACATATAGTAATGATGACAATGCATAAAAAATAATGTAATGAAGCACTAACTTATAATGCATATGATTGTGTCCTAAGTTAATTTTTTGCCTACATAAGGCTGGATTTGATACTGTTTATCCGGGCTGCTTCTGCTTATTTTGAAAAACTGCAACAAAAACTGTTTGGAAACACTGGCTTCTGCTTATTTTTGATAAGCTAGTTCATTTTGGGCAACTTCTGAAAGCGAGGGGACCATGTTCTCAAAAGCTGCTTTTGCTTCTGTTTTTCGAAAAGCAGCATTAATAACAAACACATCATAAGTGATACTGGCAACATGTTTGAAACACAAAATATTCAAATGCAACAAGAAATTATCTCACTACAGTTATACATTCATAGCCCACAAATACAATCAGGAAGCACATTGAACATCCACTGAGCTCGTCGTTCATAGAAAGTAAGAATCTCAAGGCACCAACATCACAACACATGCCAACCATTTTTTTAAGCTAGATTAAAGGTGTATAAGTGAGACCTGCTCATAACCTTAGATTTTTCATCAGCAATACACATCCTAGTTAGAACATGTACATGATTATTGAGATCCAAAGGATACTTCCTAGGGTACCAAGTTGCAACTTTTGATAGTGTAACTCCCTAAAACCATTTTCATGGATTTATGCAATTTAGTAGAGTTTTTTTTATTTGGAAGTCGTGATTTCTTTTGTTAGTAAAAATATGACTTTTAAATGATTAATTCTGTTTCCATTAAAACTTTAATTAGAATTTATAAATTCTGTTTTAATTAATTATTAATTACTAACTTGGATTATTATTATTAATGGTTAAATTCTGATTATTAGTCTTGTTTCCTTTAATTCTAATTAGTATCTATTAATTACTAATGAGTTTGGCTAATAATTAAATCGGCTTACTATTACTAATTAATCCTGGTTATTATTATTAATTCTAATTATTATTATGGGTTGAGCTCTGGGCAGAATAAGCAGTTGGACAGTGAGCTTTGTAATAAAAAAAGAGAGAAAGAATTAGCAGGGAGTTGGGCTTGAGGATTTGATCTGTGGGCAGAATGGTGGGATGGGTTTTACTGTTGCTATTATTCTCTGATTAATTAGCTATTAATTAACTTAGTGATTAATTAACTAGGTGATTAGTTAGCAGTTAGTTAGTTTGTTAGCTGGTTAGTTACTGATTTCACTAAATAGCCCTAGATCTATTACTAATTACTTAGATGTGCCACTATGGCTGACTTGGAGAGCACACTAATATTTTAATATAAATATTTGGGGTGTTCCCAGTTATTTTATTACATTCTGACACCTCACTGTTCACTCTCTCTCCTCCAACTGAGCTATGCCCCTGTCCGCCACTGTTTGCCGCCGAACTCCGGCGATATACCGTCGTGCGTCGGCAGAACGTCACCGTCCATCTCACTGTTCCTCCTTCACTTTCCTCCTAGTCTGACCTCTCCGAACACCAACTCACCCAACCGCCTCGGCTACTTCGACGACCACCGATCTCGCTACTGTCCCTTGCTGATCACCACCCTCATGACCACCACGGCGCCGCCTCCACCACGATGTACACCCCACCAAATCCACCGACACTCTACTCGACCACTACAACAATCACCCGGCCGCCACCGATGGCCAACCACTCCCCAAAAACGAAAACCACAGATCTGCTCACCTCGACGCAGCGAGGCTTCGTATGCACATCCGTCGCCCTCCTTCCGATCCGGCCACCGGAGTCACCGACGTGGTCGCCGCCTTGCCAATATTCCTCCGACGACCAGATCTGTCGAGTTCTCCGTCGTTGCTCGTCAGGTCTGAGCCAGCGCCACCTCGATCCTCCGACGTGGTTCCAGATCAGGGCCGCCGCATCCTCACCATGAGATCCACCGAGTCGAGCCACTAAATCCCAACCGGATCTGGAAGCTCCATCCGTCGACTGGACCGAATCTGGCGATCCGCTTCCTGAGCCGCGCCGTGTCCAGTCAGCCACCGTTGCCTCCTTCACCATCAGCCGCTCGCCCGAGACAGCTCTGGCACCGCATGAAAGCTTCAGTAGCTGACGTGCGCCAGATTTGCCAAGCCTACCGGAGTCGCCGAGATTCGATGATCCAGCGAAGCCACCAATCGGGCTCTCCCTTCCCGAGCGTGGAGGACTCTACCAAGAACTTGAGGTGAGCTCTCATTTTCTCTGCGCTCTCTTTCTTAGTTCTTTTTCTCTTTTGCTTTATGTCTTTACTTCTTTTAGGTTTTCTCTTTCATTAGAAGAGGAGAAGACTCTTGGGCTTGGGCTTCAAGTCCCTCTTGTTCTTATATAATTTAAGTTATAAAGACTCTGCGGGGTTGGACTGCAAGCCCAGTGCTGAGTATGAATAATCCGGAGATTAAATTCTGTTTGGGCTTGGGCCCCAAGCCTGTTTCTATGGGTTTAGGACTGGTATATATACATTATTTATATATATATTGGTATGTATATGTATTATTATTGTATCTATATGTATATATATTTAGTGAATTAGTAATGTTAATAATTCGATAGTAATTTGTAATTGTTTAGATAGAATATTTTAAATAAATATTCTAAATTAGGCTACTAGTAAAATTATTTTGCTAAGTTAAATTATTATTGTTATGATTTGAACTACTCTAAAATATTTGCTAGTGCTCCTAATTTGTCTAAAGATGTTTTGTTATAAATATTTTGAAAAATATATTTACTAGTATTATTCTGACTACAACTATTTTATTGCTAGTGCATATTTAAAGCTATTTTGCTACTGAATATTTGCTAAGTATTATTTAACTAAAACTATTTTAGTAAATTTCTATCTTAGCTAAATGTACATATAGTTAGCATATATTATTAGCTTGTTAGGAGAGCTAGATAATGTCATTGTTAGAATCTAACTTATTCTTGCCCAACTCTAGGTGGAGACTTTGAGACACATTGATTTGCGAGGACAAGACAAGTACTTCTATGATTTTGACTCATTTATATGTCATGGTCTTTTCATATTGGACACGTTGTTTACACGATTTATCATGTTCTTCTGGTTCTGGTACTTATCATGTTCATGATCTTTTACTTGTATCTGGAGAAGAAAAAATACTACAGATATGTGACCAAAGTCCAACCTAGGATTCATGTGAATAGCTTAGGTCTCACATCGTGCACGTGGGATTCTAAGCCGTAACATTACTTGTGCTTATTCATGTCTTTACCCAGCCGGACACATATTCTAGTATGTATTTCAAATCACATGTCAGGATCTTTTGCGACATGTTTCATGTTCAGTTTAGATTGTGCATTTACAGTTTCATGTTCATCTTGTTTCCATGTTCTTTACTTGTTCACATGTTGTACTTGTTTCATTATTATATAATGTACTTTACTCCTTTTCTGACTGGATCGTTGACATATTAGGCCAGGGCATGAGGTTTGAATTGGATGACTCCTAGAAGATTCTAGAAGACCATATGCAAGTATTATTCTTATGTATTAGATAGTTTTCATTAGATAGATGTTACTTCCTTCTTTTAGTTTAGTTGTTGGATTTGTCTCCGGATTTTCTTGTATAAGTTGTACTAAAACATGATGGTATGTGATATTATTTTAGCACGTGATTTGATGTTGTGATGTGATCTCATGATATAACTTGAATTTTTAGATACATAGTACAGTTTACTACGTTGAGTATACCAATGTAGGCTGAACGTGTCCGACTCGTATTCGATTATTCGGGAACGGGTCGTGACAGATAGTTACTGTCAATCCTATTGTGGAAGCATGTGGTATTTACCGTATTAAGCTTGTGTCTAAGGAAAAAAAAAGATAAAGAAGAAAAAATTAGTATAGAAAGTAAAATAGCAATTACACTTACTTGTGGGTAAAGGTCGCAGCTTCCCAACTCCTTCACAGCCAGAGGCAATCTTTCTCCATCCGTAACCTGATAGATTTAATATATAAATTCCTAAAATCAGCTGACAAAGAAGTAACTTTTTTTTCCTTTTGATAACATGTGATACAAACTAACCTCATAGTCTGCACCGACCGACTTGATATTGACAGTTTGAACTTCATTATGTTTTGCCCATATGATTTTACCACTGCTGTCCATACTAGCAACTGGTTCTTCACGTCCAAGTTTTATCATTATGGTCCCTTCATCATACCCAATTACAACTCTGTGAAATAGAAAACACTTTACATATTCAAGCAACTAGATTGAAGTAATATAATGTTTCATACCTTATGAAACTCTTTCATAATGGTAGATTCTCACAGTGACTTAAATTGTTTGATTATACCATCACATTTCCTTTTATATGAAACATCCATGGCGTTCCATAATATAACAAACAATAAGCAAGAGCAACAACACAGGAAATTAGGCTTGAACCATTTACCTCCTTGAACCTTTCAAGTACCCCACAGCCCAAACTCGTTCAAGACCATAATTCAGTGTGTTCTCAAGCCTGTAATAAAAGAGGCAATATCACATCATGGGTTAAATCAAAGATGAAAACCAATAAAGCTTAAACTACAAGAAAAATGAACATTACATGAAAGATGTGTTCACCAAGGAATTATTTGTCTAATGTACTACAATTCTCCATTCAAGCATGTTTAACGAAGTGGAAAATAATAAAAGTATGACCACCTCTAATCAAAGACAAATGAATCTTAGACAAACCAGTGAAATACAGGGTTGTAGTTCTTTGTCATGATGATCCGTTACATGTATCATATATCTATCATACTTGCTGGGGCCACAATGAAAACAACAAATTCTACTAGCCAATTTCAGCATAATGGATGTATATGCAGGCTCAGTAGATCCTGAACAAAAGTCCTTCCAAATAGCTGTCCCCCTCCCATAATTAATCCAAAAATAGCCCTGCTTGATAAGGTAAGGCTTTTCCCCTTTGATTTGGTAGTGAGGGAGGAGTCGTCTTTGTTGTCCTAACCTATGGACGAGGTCATAAGGAAACTTGGTATGCACCATGACCCTCCAAACGGTAAACAGGCAACTACGCCAACAGGATAATCTGACCATCATAAGATCTTATGTTGTGATGCAAGGTTACCTAGAATGCGGAACATTATGGAACAAGGAACAAAAAGAGGAAACACAATAAGCCACTTGGTGGTATTCAACGGGAAATGGTGGGGGCAGGTTTCTACCAAACGTTTAAATGGGGAAAAAAAATGTAGATCTAGAGTAATCATAATAATCATAAGTGTGCAATTAGGAGTAGTCTTGATTGGTTTGGGTTTAGAATTTCAAAAAGCTATATTTAGCCTTATGGAATTGAACTTTCCACAATACATAACGAAATTTGCGAACACAGACTGCTGGGGGTGAGAGCTTTATTGAAATTCTGGTTTGGAGTCCGGAGGCATTACCATTACCATTACCATTGAAATGGTACAATTGCAACGTTTCTTTTTTCTCTTTCATGATGTTTTCTTCCTTTGCATAAGTTCTTTTCGCTAGAAGAGATAAGGATGACATTCCAGATGCGCATGTCACCACGATAGAAGAATCACTTCTAAAGCTCTTGATTTCGAGGTTCACAATATCGGCATCGGACCCTTCCTATGAGTATCGGTATCGGCGAGTTTATCGGAAAGCAAATAACTATTAATAAATTTAGAAAAAATATTTTAGACATTTAGGCATAATTTTAAGGATTTTCTGTGTTGTTTCATAGTAGTTTTGAATTGAATGAAATAATAGTCACTATTGCTGATTAGTTTAGCTGCAATGGATAAGTTTTCTTCATTTACATGCTTTTACAACCTTACTATGCTTTTACATCATTGTTGATTAGTCTTTTTTATTTTCTTTGCCAAATTGACTGGAAAAGAGAACCCCAATGTCGGTATCAGTCACCATCGGTATCGGTCAGTATAGGTCCTATAGGATCAGGACATGCCAAACTAGTTGGCACATTGCCTAATGGTCACACCTGATTTTGATAATCAACAACGACTTAAGTTGATACGCAAAATATACGAAACCGCTATTAATGTTTCAGGTCATTGAAATCAATATCAAAAGAACGTACTGCATCTACAACAAGCATTCAAGTCATCATCCAAAAGCAAATTGTAACGGGATCCAGATCGAGTCATTTTTACATTTCTTCTGTATTTTTTACTTTTTCGAGTCTAGGATATAAAATGTAAAATCGATCGGATAGTACTGGCTTAGGTTATCTCCAAGTCCACCTTTCCAAAAAGCCTACCCATATCTCAAAATCTACATATCCAAAAAGCCCCAAATACCTAATGCAATTTGGTTATTCAAATTTAGTTATGAACTATCAGAACTCTGGCAGAACTCTGACCGAGTTCGGTCCGAGTTCTGACCGAGTTCAGTCAAGTCAAATTTGAAATTCAGTTGCCTCCAAATCTGCATCCAACGTTCGTTTGCGAGATCTTAGCATCCGAACTCTGCCTGAACTCTCCCGAGTTCGGTCAGAAAAAACACCTATAAATAGAGAAGATTTTCACATTTCTAATACTCATTCACTGTTCTCTCTATTCATTCTTAAAATATTTTTCAGTGATCTAAAACTTTTACATTCCACCTATACTTCTCTTAGCCAAAGCCAGTAGCATCTTATTCGATTTAGAGTCTTTGGTTTACAAAGTTGTAAAGAGGTTGCAAGTCAGAAAATACCTCAATTTTCGGAGTCAATCGTGCGCTCGTCACCAAACACGGTGTTGTAAAGTCCGTCGTGCACTTGTCGCCAAGCATGGTGTTGTAAAGAGACGACAAGCTCTCATTTAGCTTGCAAATAGTGGATTAACAGCGGACAAGAGTACTCGCGATTGGATTAGTCCTCTCAGAGAAAAACCAGTATATATCGCGGTGTTCACTGAGTTTGATCTTCTATCTCTTACTGCTATTTAAATTACTGTCTCTTTTTTTCTGCCATAGTTTATAACTGTTAATTTGTTAATTTTTTAATTAGTGATTATTTCCGCTGCACTCGCATACACTCTATTCACCCCCCCTCTAGAGGTGCTCAACGGTCCTACAAAACTGTATAGATATCGACTGTATCGGATCGGTATCGGCCAATACTGCAAACTATTCTTGATTCATAGATGCAGCCAGTAATTCCAAGGGCATGAGTTTTCTGTTGCACAATCACAGGATGCAGCATAGCCAATAAATATCTCTAGGTCATCCTAATAAACCCTTCCATGAACAACTTCTCTAAGAAAATAAAAATCCAGCAAACAATCAGTGACCATTCCTACCACCCCAACAAAATTTATTTGGCAGTCAGGTTCGTCCAATGGTGTGACAAATTATTTAATGATGTAAATAGATATTGTCTCCACAAGGCACGATAAACAGGCACCTCTTGATTCTTTAGATCAACCCACTGGTATAAATCTTCCTCCTTCGCCAAAGTTACTTCTTTCGATGTTACTGTAGCTAGACCTGACGGATGTAGTCTATGTAGATTCTGAATTCAGTTCCTCAACATCTCGCTGAGCTCCAATCCAATTATTCGATCCTTCCCTTGAAACCGACACTTGAAGGAGTATGATCTTGTAAATCGCCTTCATCAATAGAACCACAAGAAATATTTGCCACTACTTCAATGAACAAGCATATTCTCTTCTACAAGGATAATCCATCCCTACTTTCTCTGTTCCTTATGTTCTCGAAAGCTTGGGGATAGATCATCAATCATACCATAATATGCGTCAAACTATAGATGTTATCATGATATACCAGAATAGGACTATATTACAAAGCTTGGAATTTGCCATTCATACAATACGACTAAGAGCAGTTTTGTGTGGTACACAGTACCTCAAAATCTAAAATCCACCATATCTAGTTCCATAAATGGTTGCAAAAGAGTCCCAAGAGAAGGAAACTCTAATGAATATAAACGTGCTAAAAACAGCCGTCTAGACCTCTCCGAGCACAAAGCAGAATCGCCTACACCTTGACTACTCGTCCTGGACAGGGCGACACATTTGGGCACCCTCCTAAAGCCCGCCTTAGCCCGTTCAGACCATGAGCGAAAAAGAAAGACATTCCACAGTCTATATATATATATATATATATATGTTAGTGACTTGGAAACAAACCACATTAATGTCAAATCTAAGGCTACTGGTTGTTGGAAGCTTTATAGTGACCAGTAGTGGGAAATATAGAATGCAGCTTCAAGTTTCAGGTCATAGGGAACTTATCTCTTTCGTTCTTTTATTATCTCCTTTAACTGGTACTAGAAAATAAGGTTTACGATTCTTAGATCACTTCCAATAGTCTGCAAACTATATTAACCACACATCAATGCTGCGGCTCAAGTATTTTTTTTTTCCCTAGATACAGGTAGAGACATGAACACAGGTGTCATTCTTCTGTACTTTCAAGCAAAGCTAGGTGGGTTGTTAGTGCTTCACAGCACTACTGACACGGACACATAATTCAGGAGTGGGGCTGGATCTATTTTTGGGTGGATTCTGAATAATTGACCATTTTTCTGTATTTGCTTCATAATTGTCTTTTTATTGCTTTCCTAGTTTAATTAGAATTAGTTTCTTAACACTTAAGTTAGGTTTTCCTATAGATATTCCTTTCCTAGTTTAATTAGAATTAATTTCTAAGCGCTTAAGTTAGGTTTTTCTATAGATATAGATATGTAAGATACAATAAGTTATGTTGATTATTGTTTCTCTATCAATAAAGAATTTTTTTTCTTTTGACTCGCGTTTGAGAATTGAGGTGCAAGTTCTCGTATCTTGGGTCGTTGGCTCCAGCGATCGACGTTTCCGTGTTGTGTTATGTGGTATCAGAGCATGGAAACTCCTGACACAACACAAAAAATGCCGTTCATCTTCCCTCTTTTAACACAAACACGCAAACACCGATTGTTGGAGCCAATGACCCAAGATACAAGGACTTGCACCTCAATTCTCAAACATGAGAGTCAAAAAAGAAACAATTCATTGATAAAGAAAACAATAATATTCAACATAACTTATTGTATCTTACATAGCTATATCGATAGAAAAACCTAACTTAAGACCTAATAAACTAATCCTAATTAAACTAGGAAGTAATAAAAAGATCATTATGAAACAAATACAAAAGATTTGGTCAAATATTCAGAATCCATCCAAAACATAGGCCCCTTTTTGACTAATTCGCATCCACGTCAGACACATTCTCTTGTAGAGAACTCGACCCTAGTTCTTGTGCCGTCGTTTGGATCAATTGTGTCATCTAGATTAGGTGGCCAATCAATATCATATCTTTCCGAAAACACACCCTAACGCTGCCACCAACATTGGAAACCTTGGGTCACCGGTACTGGTACGAGAATTCCTGCAACAACTTTTTACATCTTGCACTAGCCTTCTGCAGTCGCTCCCAAACCTCCTCATTAACTCCATGGAGTTGGTCTGCTAAATTCTACATCGTCACACTATCCTTCGACCCATCCAAAACTTCCTTTAAGTGCTTCTCCTTCAAGTCCTCCGTCCTTTTCTCAAGAAACTTTGTTCTCCATAGACCATGTGGACATATCTACACCATAAACAAGAACGAGGATTGTTGGATATCACACATAGTTGGAGCCCTCCATGAAACTTTTTCGGAAAAAAACACGACGTAAAATTTATCGAGTATTGGTCGCACCTCTATTGGACTCGCTTCTTCCTCTGTTGGCGTGTCGGTCACTATGCTTTCCTTCGCCACAAGTCATGTACCTTCTAGGCCTCCTTGATGATCGCTTTCGCTCTGTTCTTAGAGACCGTCACAAAAAGAAAAGTATTTCCCTCCTCTTGTAAAGATTTGGTTCAGGTATTCTTCTTCGATGGCATAAGCATGTGGTTCCTCGCCCCATCCTTCGCTAGCTAAAACATGTTGACACATCCATCGTGCTATGCGCCAACATCAAAGTGTCACAACCTCTTTAGCAATATATCATAGACATTGAGTCCATCCACCACGCCGGAGTAGACCACATCCTTATAGAGAGGCACTTGGTACCACTCGATCACCCTGACGCTTGGTATGCCTTGAACCTACACGATGAAGTACGGTTTTGAGTGTTTCTCTAGCATCAACCCCGCTACGTCAGCCAACCATCGGTTGATGATGTTCTCCTGGTTCTCTTCGTCGATTACGAGCCTAAATCTTATGTTGTTGAGGGTACAATGGGTTCGGAACATCTTGTTCTTTTGTGCAAAGTCATTGTGCTAACCTTTTTCACGGAATCATCGTGCCAGGGTGTTAATACGACCTTACTTACCATGCCGTAGATCGTCTCTTTCTTTCTGGATTCTTTCCTACGACTAGCAGATTAATAAGCGTTGTCATCGTCAAACCGACCTCCAACACAAGAAAAACCTTTCCTCCCATAATTGCACATAGCGACCACGTCCGTCGAGACCATCCCAACCGTCGTAATTCCTTCGGCAGTCGGCAAGTCACCGCCACGACCGTCTTCATGACCCCTCCTGACGAGATAATCAAAATTCTCCTTGGTCGTGCTAGATGAATCCACACGAGCCCTCCGTAGACGATTATGTGACCCTCTGTCGAGAGATTGAGGTCATTGCTAACCTGCGATGCTGTTTTTGGATTCAAACCAGTTTCTACGACGGTTCTTGAAAGTCTACCGCATGCTCATTGTGTTATGTGGGCCAAGCGGCCTACAAACCAACCCATAAGTTTCTAGGGTCGGGCCGATTTTCCCATGCCCAGTAAAAACCCGGCACACACACACATATATACACTTGCTAACAACGAGTCCTATACTAGTTTGTTGTTATAACTTATATTTACATATACATCTAGTATATATATACTAAATTCTAATGTTTTTCCTTTTTTGTTAATTAAATGGGCCTACGGGCTAGACCAGATCAACCAGATCAACGCTACCCGGGTTTGAGACTTTATTTTGAAGTCAGGTCCGACCCAGACCGACCTAGTCGCGGTCAAGATTAGCCAAACCTGGGTCCAGGTCAGCCCCGACCCAGCCCACTTCACAACATGACCACTTGCTTAACTTGTCGAGCACGTAGATTCCATCCTCGCAGAGAGACTTCTATGCAACAGAATATCGCAAAGAGTCCTTCAACCTCTGCACTTCATTTGGAGAAGTTGGTCGGCATTGCTGTCATTGGTTCTCATTACGCCTCTCGACAAGTCGAGGCTCTTGTACCGCCCGACACAACATGGAAATGTCGATCGGTGGAGCCAACGATCCAATATACAAAAACATACACCTCAATTCTCAAACACGGAGTGTCAAAACTCAAAAAGAGAACTTTTATTGATAGATAAAACAATAATATTCAACATAACTTATTGTATGTTACATAGCTAAATTTATGAGAAAACTTAACTTATGTTCTAAGAAACTAATCCTAATTAAACTATGAAAGCAATAAAAAAATTATAAAACAAATACAAAAGATTCAATCAAATATTCAGAATCCACTGAAAAATAGACCCGGTCTCGCTTTTGAATAATTCGCATCAATGTCAACATCCATGCAAGAACATTTCGAAAATGCACATCTCCTTGAGTTTGTGCTACAATGCGTTCCATAAGTTACTATAAACATAATTTATGAGTATGTTATAGGATATGCACAAGATTGTGCATTGCATGTTTTTGACAAATTGGTTTATTTGTCCATGTCCAATAGAGAACACGAGTTCTGTTAGTGCAGATGATGCAAGATTCATAAATACGATAAAAGTATGAGTAAAAGAAATCCCTGACATGTGAAATCTAAATAAACAATATAGATTGCATATTTGCATGTACAATGAGAATAGACTATATAACTATAAAAGTACCAAAAAATTAGCCATCACCCACAGCTGCAAATCCTTAGCGAGTTTGTGCTCACTATTATGTTTGTCATTATAAAAAAAGGCCAAATGATACCTATATGTAGTTGCATGCCATATTCTAACAGTTCCGTCCTCTGAGCCTGTTATTATTATTGGGAGTTCAGGATGAAAACAGACAGATGAGACGTTATGCGTATGGCCTTCTAGTGTTTGGACGCAGCTCTTGGTTTGGTAATCCCACACCTGATTACATGAATTTCATCAAGAAAATGATACCGAAAGCCTTACGTCAGACATATTGCTAGTGAAGAAGAAGAAAACACACTTTCGCAGTATGATCATCTGAACCAGTAATCAGATACGGCCTATCGCCACCAGTAAAGTAATCAACACAGTTTACTCCCTTCAAATGGGCATCCAATGTAAAGTTCGGGTCCGGAGAACCAAGATTCCAAATCTGCAGCAAATACAGAGTACAACTCAGGAACAAACTGACAATTGCTAAATAAACGTAAAATTAACTTCGCCAATTGAAAAATATTCACAGACCTTTATTGTGCGATCAAGAGAGGCACTTGCAAAGGTATTGGTGTCTTTTGGATTGAAGTTAACTTGCATCACGTAATGAGAGTGACCCTCAAAAATCTGAGTACATATCCAACCCTTTTCCCAGTCCCAGAGCTTTATCAACATGTCGTCAGATGATGACAACACATATGGAAGGGTTGGGTGGACGGCCACACACCTGATGTAATCCGTGTGTGCCTCAAAAACTTTGACTTTATCCATCGTGTTGTAATTGTAAACACGAATAATCATATCGTCAGCTCCAGCCACAACCCACTGTTTGCGTGCAATAAACTTTGCAGATCGAACTGAGAATAAAATAGAAAAAAAACACTATATAAAATTTCCCATGGCAAAACTTAGGAACTGAAATTGATATATGGAATATGGATGAGAGTAAGAGTACCAGGCAATTCAGTGACCTCAAATGATTTAGCCATAGTCTGGATGAACACAAACAAAGATCCAAGTGAATTTAGTCAGAAATATAGGGGGGGGAGGTAAATCCTTAAATGAATTTGAGTTCTTTCTAATGAAATTGTCCGCTAGTCAATATATTGAATTCCTTATAGTAAAGCATGTGCACTCCAAGAATTGGCGTCGTTTCTGTATCTCGTCGTGTCGAGTACATGTTGGAAGCAAGAAGGAAATGATGTGATTGGTCAAAACACACAACGAATATCATCTCCATATAGTATTGCATTTCTCGACAAATATAATTTGTTTCACTATTCTAGGTGGTTATTCTATTATTTGATAATGAAGAACTTGTCATTCTTAATTATTGTGTTCAGGAATTCATCTATTAAATGACACAATAAAAGCTAATTTTGGTACTTTTAGTTACTGATTTATAGATCGGGTTTCACTCTACCCGTTCAAAAGACACTAGGAAACGGTAAAATGTGTGGTGTATCCCTATAGCCGTGCTGTGTCATCGCATTCTTGTTCGTGCAACATAAGTTAATATTCAAATGAAGTATTTTATAACAATCAACTGTAGGTAGAGCTCTTATACTACTTGCCTGTGACTGATAGTCCCAGATACAGACGCTTCCCGAATAAAGACTTGCTAGAATCCTGCAGATCAATGCCAATTAGAAAGGAAAAAAAAAAATACGAGAAGAACTTCAAAAAAAAAAAAAAAAAATTCCCACATAGATGGAGCAACAAAAGAAATAAATGCGATCGTTACCATGGCTCTGTCGGATGCAGATCCACAGACTTCACTCTCTCTGATCGTTGCGCGAGCTTCCTCTGATATATTCATCATCACAATCGAAATCCACAATCATTACTCCAAAACCACACAAAAAATCGCACAAGATCTGTAGAAAAAAAACACGAAAAATACCTTTATTTCCAGTCGGAGCGGCTGCATCAATCAACACGAACACCGATTCAAACGGAAGAAAACAAAGATCTCGAATATTAGTCAGTAAAATGTGCTAAAATTAGCAAAACTCGTCGCAAATTCACGTGTATTTCATGAAATATACGCCGACTGATGCCAGATCTAGCGATCTATGCACATAACATTGATAACAAGAGCAGCTCGAGAGAACGTACCATCGCGGAGCTGTGGAGCAGGAGCGGATGGAGAACTCGAAACCCTAGAAATTAGGGTTTGGTGTGATTTCTAGGGTTTGAGAGGGATCAGAGTCGATGGAGAGACGAGGAAGGAGCGGAAAGCAATCGGAGAGCAAGTGCTGAGCGAGGTTTTACCGAGGAAATGGTTGAAAACAGGGACACAGGTCTTCTTTTAATTACAAGATTGCCCCCGGGAAGCTAATACAAAATAAATTCATATTAGTATTTATTTTTATTTTTATTTTTTCATATTTGCCCTTTCAACTACCTTTTTTTTCACAATAGAAATACTTGTTAGAACCTAGAAAAATAATTCTGGACAATCAAAGCACTCATTTGTAACTAAATACCATAAACTTTTTTCCATCTGCAAGTTGGTACACCAAAGGAGTGTTTGATTAGTTGCAAATGAAAATCCGCACATTTGTCGTATCATTTTCACTCATACCGGTGTTTGTTTTTTGTAAATAGAACAACAAATGTTACATCTTTCATTCAACCACTGCAACATTTGTTATAATCAAAATGACCAGAAAACCGCTTACAATGATAAATGTAAAAATATTTACATCATTTTTAATATTTATGTCTTTACTCAATGCAATAAAGGCATAAGCAAACAATAAATTTTTATTTACAACAACAAAAGTTGTAATCATGTATGCTAACATCATCCTAAATAATAAAATTGTAAAATTCAGCAATATCATTTACATGCAACAAAATAATGAATTTGCAATACCGCTTACACCAGCAAATGTTATAAGTGACATATGTCGTATGAGGTTTGTATTTATGGACAATCAAGCAACCCTACATTGTTAAAAATTAGCAAGTTGATAATCTAAGTTATTATAATTAACACTTGAACTTTCTTGGATTTGTAACTTGCTACCTATGCTAGTATATGTATATGCTAGTGAGATAAGGAAAACAAAATTGTAAAGGGTATCATTGCTAAGGGTATTAGATAGCAAGTTGTAAACCTGGGGAAAAAATCACGATATGTAGACTCTCATTGGGATGCTCAAAGTTATCTTGATGTTATTGATATTGTAACATAGGAGTGCAACTCGAGCGGATTGGATCGGATTTGAGCTCAATCCGAACCCAACCCGATGAATCATATAAGCCTAGTCCGAGCCCAAGCACAACCCCAACCCCAACCCCAATCCGACATTAGATTCAACATATGAAGTCCAAGACCGACCCGGAGGAATAGAAAAGTATCCAAGTTCCTCATGTTGGGTCGGGTCCATCGGCTTCATCGGGCTCTAATGATATTTAAAATAATTTTGAAGAGATTAATATTAAACACATAATTAAATATCAATTATGACTAATTATTACAAAATACAAACTAAAAATGTGACTTAGGATAAGGAGTTGAAGATTTTGGGTAAAAAAATTTAGAAGTAAAACTTTTTTTTATTTTAAAAGTATGATATATATATATATATATATATATATATATATATATATATATATATATATATCGGATTTCGGATTTTTTGGGTAACCCAACACATGAACCCGAGTCAAACTCAATTTTTTTTTATCAAGTTCAAATATTTTAATCCGAATCCGAGCCCGAATATCTTCAACCTTAACCCAACCCATTAACAAATTTTACCCGATCGGACTCGAGTTTAGCCCGCCCCTACTCATATTGTACCATAGTGTGTGTAGATGACTGCTCTGATGCCTACAAACCATCTACTACTTTGTTTAAAGTGCAAAAAACTCCTCGTTAAATATGTGCCTTTTGCACTAAAAGACCTTTTAGAATTTTTTGTCAGTTTACTCCTCCATAGATTATATATCCGCTCGATTAGGCCCCTCCAGCCAAATTTTAAAAAATTTATACCAAAAATACCCCTCCCCCCCCCCCCCCCCTCCGGCGGCGCCGGCGCCGGCGAGCCCCCAACCCCCTCATCGCCGGCGATCCCCCAGCCCCCCCCCCCCCCCCCCCCCCCCCCGACGATCCCCCAGCCCCCTGACCCCCCCCCCCCCGATCCCCTCCCTCGCCGGCGAACCTCCAGCCCCACCCTCCTCGCCGGCGAGCGCTCCCCCGACCCACCCCCCCCTCCTCCTCCCTCGCCGGCCTCGACCCCCCCCCCCTCCTCCTTCGCCGGCCCCGACCCCCCCTCCTCGCCGGCGAGCGCTCCCCCGACCCACCCCCCCTCCTCCCTCGCCGGCCTCGACCCCCCCCCCCCCTCCTCCTCCTTCGCCGGCCCCGACCCCCCCGCTCCCTCGTCGGCCCCGACCCCCGGCTCCCTCGCCGGCCCCGACCCCCCTGCCCCTCCTCGCCGGCGAGCGACCCCCCCCCCCCCCCCCCCCCCCCCCCCCCCCCTCTCCCCGCCCGACCCCCACCCCCTCCGCCTCCGTCGCCGGCGAACACAGTCGAAGAAGGAGGGGGTGAGGGAGGGGTAAAATTGTCATTTGGGGACAAAATGAGCATATTTCATACTTTTGAAAATTTTAAGAGCATGGGATCTTTTAGTGCAAAAGGCACATATTTAACGAGGAATTTTTTGCACTTTACCCAGGTAAGTTTCTATTAAACCTAAAACATATGTAGCACTGGCAAAGATGAGATCCATATGATGCGACACAATATCAATACTACTAACACAATACCAAAACGAGCAACACAGCAACGATAAATAGAAATAGAAAATTCGCATATACGCAAAAAACGCAAAAAAAAAAAAAAAAATCTATTATAGTTGTAACTATAACATCATACTAGTATGATAACAATACATACAACACTTTATGTACATTTGTGGCTCAAGTGGCATACATGTAACAATATTTGTAACATTAGTTGCCTATGCACTCACAGAGACAAATTGACCTTTCAAGTGTAAAACTAAGAAGAGGCATTGGAACAGAGTTTGATAGGAAAGCCTGCAGTTTGCAGTTAGCAAGATTCCAACGATTAGTCAGGAAGAAAAGTAAAACCACTTCTTACAACTCCTCAAAAAGATTTATCAGTGAAAAGTAGTCGAGGTTTGAGAACTTCCTCGAGAGATAATCGGTCCAAAGTAGTCGCAGTTTGTAAAATTCCTCAAAATATAATCACGTAAAGTATCGACAGTTTGTAAAATTTCTCAAAGGATATTGAGATATTACAAAAAAGTATACCTGTAGCAACTCTCTGACCTCAATTTGGAGAGAACTTGGACAAGCAAAAGCCAAAAGGAATTAACTGGATTACTTGACCAGTAAATTTTGGCTATGTAAATACATCTTACAATGGCAAATTTAAAAATAAAATTCCTCGTAAAGTTTCCCAGAAGGAAAAACATGGTGTAAACATACAAACTAGAATAGCACTACCTAGGATCTTTAAGAAGAAAACAGGAAAGGCCAACCATCTCTGCAATATAGAAATCTGTTCATAATTTTTAATGCTTCTCCATTGTATCTCGATGTCTCACAGATCACACCTTCTATAACAGTACTATTTTATGATGGCCCAAAATCTTCCATGCCACAATTCGACATGGTATCAAATATCAATGGAAACAAGAGAAGCAATAGCTGGTTTTGGTACTGCCAATCTCCTTTCAGCACCCGCAGTCAAACATCTGTAAGAAAATAAATTTCACGAGATTATCATAATTAAAATTTATACAAAAAAAGAAGGAAAAGAAGTGTCCGTAAGTAAATAAGATAATTATCAACTTCGATAATAAGAACAAATATGATTGATATGCACACAATTTTTTTTAAAAAAACTTTCTTTCTATGGTATGTTACTTATATATCCATGGTATGGCAGTCTCACTTAAATCAAAGTTAAGCTGCTAGTCATTTATCTCATGGTGCTAACTTGACTAACAAAGAGAAGAATTAGGCTAAATTACCAAAAACTGCATCTTTTTTTTTGTGCAGGATTCATTTTAACGGACTAGACTTTCCAAAATATCCTATTTCTTATTTATTTTTTACTCTGAACTGCTGGATCACGTGAAAAAGGGAGTACAAAGCTAAAATGCCATTGTTGCCCCTTTCAACATGGCATCTGGAGTGACTGGTTAGCACTATGCGGTCAAAAAAAGACAAACCGAACCTAACTGAACCGAATGAGACTATTCAGTTCGGTTTCTTGGGAGGCAGTTCGTCTTTTTTTTTTTTTTGCGGTTTTGGGAATACGATAAACCGAACAAACCGCATAATATATTACAACCATGCCACCTCCATATATGTATCTGTCTAAGCTAATATAATCCTAATCGTAACCCCAATTCTACCATATCTCCATTACACCCCCTATAATTTATGTTCTCTTGACATGTTAGCCTGACTTCCTCTAGTAGCAATGCACATTATTAGTATGTTTTGAAGCCTTTAAATTTTATTTTGAATTTATGCAGTTTGTGGTTAAGACTGAATAAACCATAAATACAGTTCAATACAAATACGGTTTTGAGGTTATGCAGTTCAGTTCGACACTATGCAGTTTGCAGTTAAGTATGGTTTTGGAAAATTACGGTTTAGTTAAACCGAATAGACCGAATGCTCACCCCCTAATGGCATCTTAAGAATGTTGTACTTATGCTCTTCACAGGGAAGAATATGACAAGTATTTAAATGTGACTGGATAATTAGCTAGAATACCATATAGATATCACCTGCCCAGTTATATGAATTTCTACAGGATTGTATGATTAGATGGAGCCATTGTATATATGTCTGTTTACTTTATAACGTACAGAATATGTAATGTAATTAACATAACTTTTACACACAATAAATATTAAAAGTCAATAGAAGAGAGAGCTATTAATAGAAACTAAATACCTATGCATGTTAAATACTAGCTAATTGATATAATTATTAATTTACCTAGTAAACAATTAAGAAATATCTTAAAGCCATGAATAAATGATACAACAACAACAAAGCCTATCCAAAAAAATTGGGCATGACTATTTTCATTGTCCATGCTGCTCAATTGAGCATCATTTGCTCCTAATATTAGCGAATAGCAAATCCCTTTTTACAGCCAAAATCTAAGTTTGTTCAACTCTACCTTAGTTGCAATCGCTCTGAATCTTCTTATAGCGTCCTGAGGAAGCAAAGACCAAAATAGACCGGAGCCTTCAAACTAAAATTAGGGGCGACCCAGGCGAAGTAGTAGGAAACTGGGACAAGCTTGTGGTTTTAACATTTATGACTGGGAATTTTTGTTGTGGTGTAGGTCGTGTTTTTTTTTGGGCAGAATTTCACTTTCTTTCCTTTCGCGCACATTTGTAGCAACCAAAAACGTCTTAGGGCTAATTTTGTCCTTTCTACTTGATGTAATATTTGATTATTTTCGACTTTGTAGTTTGTTCATTAGTCTCTTGTTGTTTATATAATACTAAGTTATTGGATCTGGGTCAGGTTCCTAAAAACATTGGTCTGGGCTGGCTCACCTAAATAATAGGTACCTAGGCACCAAAGCATCCGAAACGCATAGGTGACACCTCTTAGCTTGTTCATTTTAGTAGTCTCTGTTGACAGCTAAAAAAGACAGATCTTAGACAGATAGTCGGGTTGGTCACTCAGACTCAGGATCATCCAAACCCAATATGTGTCAGTTCATGGACAAAAAGGGCAACTCCACCGAATAGAGGAACAAAATGACCAAAACAAGCCATAATGGCTACGAGAACCATTAATGCGCGAACCCTGCCGAAGACTCAGTGGCGCTCCGGTAGAGTTGTGCGCCAAAATCGGTCCTACCGAAGGACCAGCTTCTTCACAGGGCCAACCTAGCCGAAGGCACAACCCTGCCCAAGGCTGCTCAAATGTCAAACACTCACATGAGCGTTTCCTAGGCTGCTTGGCCTACTTATCTCGAGCGTTATTCAAAGGAAATGATTACCCTGATTAATGGGGCATTACACCCATAATTCCACAAAATAATGGGAAGGAGGCCAACAGCCTCAATCCAGTCGTGCGGCTCGTGCCGGCTTACTGCTCCAAGAAATGGGTCATTTTACACCCATAACTCCCCAAATTAATGGGAGGAAGGCCAGCAGCCTCAGCGCATCCGCGCCGACCAGCCTCGTGGAAGGTTGTTAGCTTGTCATAAAGGGGTCGCTACACCCCTTCGAAACTCTATAAATACGCCCCAACAGGCTGAATAGAAAGTGGATTAACCCCTGAACAGATCATCTCAAGGAATAGAGAGAAATCTAGTATTCAAAGAATTTATTTTGTCTTCTTAAGCAATTCAGCAACTATTTGCTAACTGTCTGGTTTCTCTCGGACAACTCTAATGAGCAAAGCAAAAGAGAGAGAAAACCTTAACTTCGGATGGTTAACGAAACAAAGTGGTCAAATGTTGATCAGACCTCTATCGGCACACTTCCCAAGAAACAAATTTTGTAGAAAGTTTCTCTCCAAAAGGAGTTATTTGTAATCTTTTTACATCAATAAACAAGTTTTTCTTACGGAAAACAGTCTCCATTCTAGATGCCCAAGCACTTTTTAACCTAACGGATAACCACTTCAATTCATTTAGAAAAAAATTATTAAAATAATTGTAGTTAGTAATTGACTTATTTCAAATTAATTCCTATAACTAGATATAAATTAGAATCCGTTAATTAATACGGATAGGTGTACATGTATTCCTTATTACTAATTATAGATATTTGATTTACTTAAATTTAATATAGTGAATGGTTTATGTTTAAATTACATTTAAACAAACATTAAAGTATCGGCCGATACCGACACGTATCGACCATAACGGCTCGGATTAGACACCCCCCCGTCACGTCCCGCTCCCGTAGGAGCGATCGTCCTCGCTAAGGCGTGATGCCGCACGAGCCTAGATTATGCTCGTGCAAGGCGGGTTCCATAACGGCCGATTACAGCGGCTGCGACGGGGTCGTCGCACAGAAGTCCCAAGCAGAGACATTGAATAATAGCAGCGAAAATTTGAAGCAAAATACAATTTATTCAAAAGAAGCTCTTTATTGATATTGAAACAAATGTTACAATGGGGCACAAGGCCAAGATTACAATCACGCAAGCTCACTCTCTTCACATTACAAGTCACTCAGCTCTCTCTCATCTCTCAATACATACTCGAACTAGCGGATGCTTCGGATAGACGACGTCCATACATTATGTCCCGTATAAGTCCAGACTCCACGCGGCCGCACGCCTCGAATCGCCAAGGAACTCCGTGCCTCGACGCATCCAAGCGAGCTCCACGCCACGAGCTTCTACATGTACCTACACATAAACACTGTGTGGGTGTCAGTACTCAACTGTACTGGTGGTGTGAGCTCCCCGCCCACCCATACAAAACCGTCACGTTAATTTACTTTGTGCAACATAGTCCCTTTGTATTGTCTTTCTACTCTTGTCTTAGGATCAGTTTTAGGACAGACGCCTCAGCCTATTTTGTGTCTCAAGACCATCACGTGCTTGCAACAACAACGTCACTCATACTTTGCCTCTACCCTTCTCGTACCAACAACGTTAACCTATCAAGTCGTGCTTGCTTTTCGGCCCATAATCAGAGACAACTACACGATAGTGTCCAATTTCCATGTACCGTGCTACCTCTTTGAGGCAGTGCCTCGCCACTTAGTGACTTCCTATACTTGGGTCGTAACCACATAGTCGGGCCTTCACTTACGAGGTCGTGCCCTGCAACTCAACATAACTTAACCAAACTTGCCCTACGGTCCTTCTCGACTTAACTCGCAACGACTCAAGTCTGACTTATGCAACTCTATGCCAACGACTTAACACTCGACGCCACATCTCGTGCCGAAGCACGGGTCTTTGCTATAGCCAAATCCTAGGCTCTGAAATCATGGTGCAGAACGTGAACACATACCTTATCAACACAACTCGTGTCGTGCTTACATTAAACTTACTATCACCTTCCATGTTAGTTGATAATAATTTATATAAGGTGTATAACCCACAGGTCTCTGACATTAATTAGCCATTCTGGACATAGCCTGGTAAACGGAGTCCTTGCAACGCAAGTAGCGAGCTCCGATGCAAGTCTCCGAATTACCGGTTGCTTCTACTCAGCTCGGCTATCCCGTATTTCCTCCATGGCCGGATCGGTCCCTTGGCCCAGGCTTTCCGATCCGAGGAAAACGTTCGCCCTTGTCGACAAGTTGTCCAATGACCGTGTTATGTTAATAAGGTATATATTTTAGGGTATCGTTGGGGTTTGTTATTAAATCGATTCATTTACTTCATCTATTTTTCATACTTCTCTTGCAGAGTCCAAACTAGGGTTGTCTCGACGACTGACCTACATTACCGACATATTTCCTCTCGGCGACTAACCATCGCTCGAACTTAACATTTTTGAGCTCAGGAAACGGCTACTGCATAGCCTTCCTACTTAACTTGAACAAGACATATTTCTTAAGTGCCAATAGACCGTGGCTAACTTTCCTCTGAACCGACCGTGGCTCGTGCCTTAAACCGACTCGTGTTCTACGCGACGCTATCGTCCAAGTCATACTTTATATGACGGGCCTTGAGATCGTGGGACTAAATAACTTGACAACCGCAGAAAGAGCGGGACAGTACTTGGCATGACTTAGGTCGATCGGCATAACTTTGTCTAACTTAATCGAGCCTACAACTTAACCCAAGGGACGAGCAAAGGCTATGCCAAGCCTTGCATCGTGGAAGCGTACATGCTTTATTGAGCATTTACGCGGACGACGCCTATGACTTAGGCTAATTCATAGTTTGTGTCGAAGACCAATTTTTTTTTCTCTCAAGCCACAGGACGAAGGACCGAGTGTCGATTTTGAAAGCCATCGTGCATCATTTCTAAGCTGATCGTGGGACCTTTTCCATGTTCTAACTCAGTCGACCCAACTTGGGATTATTCCCTTAGCTATATGGATTCATCTCTTTTATTATCAAGCCTACTTGTGCATTTGAAAACTTTCGTTTTATTAGTGCGAAGGCCAAGCTGAGGCAAGTTCACCGAAGCCACCCACCTGAGAGAGGGGTCGCCTCGACCAAGCGATGTCTTAGAGCAGCCGTTACAAGGCTAAGTCTGAATGCCGTTGGCGTTTTGATTCCTCCGATTGACTGAGCGGGACGGGGCACTACACCACCCCCCCCCCCCCCTCACCCCACACAAAAAAAATTCTAATACTGGCCGATATTATAAATATCAGCCAAAATCAGCTAGTATCGCATCAAGAGCCGGCAGGTATCCAGAAAAAATGGTCTGTACTTGCGAATATTTCAATGTACCGACCGATATTTTGTGATATGTATAAATCGGTCTTTGTTGGTACTAGTAGGAAACTATGTTGCACGGACACGCCCCTCCATTTAAGATTTTTGTATCTTAATTGTGTATTGAAAGCTATATATATATATATATATATATATATAAGGAAGGTTACTCCATTTAGGAAGGTGTACCCGTACTTGGTAATTACGGGGTAACCGTACTCCTTGGGTACTCCGATTTTTATTATTATTTTATTCTCAATTTTTAACTTTTGGTACTTCTTTGGTACCTTTGGGTGCTTTTTAGTGTAGCTCATTAGACATGGCCTCGTCTTTTAAAGTACAGCTTGGGTACTTTTGTTTTAAATCAAACTTTCTAATTTTTAAACTTAAAACTACATAGTTATCTAGACTAAATGGTGGATTAAACCACATATTTTTCATTAAAATCCATATAATGACTATAGTGAAGAAATTAGGACTTTTAGTTTTAGGAAGATGAGTTGTCTATAAATACCTTATCGGGTACTTGTACTGGTACCCTATACTTTATATATCTGCATATGTATATCCAGTATCCACCTTTCTTATATGTACATCAGTTTTTTAGTATAGCCTACAATATTGTCTTAGATTTTTACAATTTTTAGCACGTATATAAATAATCCCTTTGTAGTTCTGGTAAGTTACCATAAATTCCACAAATTTTGGTGTCGGCTAAGTTAACGTAAACTCCGATAGCGCTTATTCATAATGTGTCTTTTACACCAGTATCTTAACAATGTTAAGCAACTTACAAGATTCATGGTAGCAAAGTGAAGATCATAGTAGATATGTGAGGTTTAGCCAAAGTTCAGGGTATTGTAGTTAAATTAGCCTTTTCTATATCTATATTTGTTAGTTCACGTACAACATCATAACTGATAAAAAAATCAAAAATATAATATAATGTTTACTAGATATCCATTTATTGCAGTACCCAATATAAAAGTTATTAATTAACATTCAATTACTTAGAGATTTTGAGCAGATATGTTAAATCACGATAAACAAGGAAATGTCTTAGATACATATTTTTGTTGTAAATTTACAACACAATGGGGTATATTTAGATCATTTACAGGGGCATTAAGTAATTTTTACCAGTTCTTCATTGGCAATGATACTATTTCCATACACAAGGGGATAAAACGGTGCTTTATATTTTTTATTTTGCTTTATATTTTTTATTTGTTCGACTACATGTACTGCAAAGACTTGAGCTCGGGACTTTTTTTACGTATCTTCCCGGACTATGCACCTCGTTTCTCGATTCTTGCGTTTGTTGTATCATTCCTCGATCCGTTGCTCAAACGGATCTCATTCGCATGCTCAGCTTAGGCTTGACCGTAAACACCATGATCCTCTAGCAAGATAGACATCTCCTCCAGGTCGGAGTCTCAATCAGCCGCTAACACCCTACTTTAATACTTAGCGCATATCGCGTCCGGGAGAACCTCTGACCCGGTTTTTTCGAATTTTTATGTCTTCAAGACTTGACCACTTGGGCCAATGATTGTTGACAATGCTTTAACTCAACTTCCAATTTGATACCAATGTCCGCGCGCATTGCACCAAATCCAAACTAAATATATAGAAGGAACGATAGTTATTGGAAGACAAAATAAGCTGTCAGGATTTTGACACATGGACTTCGCATTTGTAAGTACCACGGTCACATGGAGGACACGAGGGTAAAAGTGATACATACAACAAGAATGACAACAAAACAAAGACATTATCCCAAAAAAATTGGGTCAGATTGTCCGAATTTTTTTACTTTCAGCTCTTTTAAGGGCCTTGTCCTTTGTAACATAACAAAAAACATATCATTCTTAAAAACCTCAATCCATGTTATTTTGGGCTTACCTCCTATATTGCGCACAAATAAGTGCTATGTAGGAATGATAAATGCAGACAAGTTTGAGAACTTTGGAAAGATGGGGTGTTTGACAGGAATTCTGCACACAAGAAGGGGGTTTTGGTAACTTTCCCTAAGAATTAACTAGGCCTTGACACAAACATCTAATGAGGAAACCCTACGTTCCCAAGTAAATGATTTGGGCCACAAGTTTACTTATTTGATTCCAATTTCGGAATGCGATATAGAATCAATAAGGGTGTATCAATTATGCTACTCGATTGCTATAGACATAAAAATAATATCATGATTCACACACAACTAAAAGTAGGTAAGCTTACCAATCTGATATACAAAGCTAAAGCTTAAGAAAAACCAACAATTATCAAATACAGTGTGTCCAGAAGCATTATAACCTCCCTTCATATAGGAGTCCCAAAGCGACCATATTCTTTAAATGGTTACAATTCTAATAAGCAAACTGACAAGAAATCCCAAAAGGAATATAATTCTAAATAACTTATACAAAACCTAAAAAGAATTAGAATTATAAGTAAACATATCAGACCAATAATAATCCAATACAATGTGTCCAGAAGCATGATAACCTCCCTTCATATAGGAGTCCCAAAGCGACCATATTCCTAAAATGGTTACATATCTAATAAGCAACTTACAAGAAATCCCAAAAGGAATACAATTCTAAATAACTAATATAAAAACATAAAAGAAACATACTTTTTAGATAAGTAAACATATCAGGAATTCCAAAAAATACAATGCTAAATAAATAATGTTAGATTCCTCAATTGAATACAATTCACAAACTTATTTTAAAATCCTAGAGTATATACTTTTCTAAATAAACTTGATTTAAATGATGACACAAGGGCCCTTGATTTGTTCAGACTAGACTACTTTCCCTTGCTTATCCTAAATTGCAAAACTTTTGAGCCACTTTTGAGTGCCAAGATACTAGAACTTGGTCTTGTCCCACGTGGTTCCCTATCAGACTGCTACTTATTGGAGAAGACTATCACAGACTACTACTGAATGGAGAAGAAACTCATCCACGAGTTTTATCTGCCTTTTGGATGTCCAAACAAAGTTCTTAATCGCATGTTCAAGATCCTTCTTGATAGCAGAATCTTCCCTAATCAACCAGTTGACTATCTAACATTCTCCGATTAGTACAGGGACCTTAAAAATTCTTAGAGCATTGCCAATAGAACTATAAATCCAAAAAATTCTAGTCATAGCAGAAGCATAGATATCCTCCTTGGCAGAAGTATCTCTTTCACCATCCTCAACAAAAGACATGCTTCAAGAAACTGCTCATGGTTGCAAGAGAAGGATAAAAACTGACATACTCGAACAAAATACATAATAGTCCAAATATTCAACAACAAAATATTGCCAATCTAGATATCTCGCACATCCTTTTGATGAAGTAGAGCATCCACTGGCCTATGCCCATGCCCACGACCAACAATCCTCCGCCGCTTCACAAAGAAGCTGACGCTTGATCTTGTTCCGGATCTTGCTCTGATACCACTTCATGCGGAATTGATATAGGTGTATTGATTGCGCTATTCGGTCTCCCGAGAACTAAGAATAAGTCCATCGAGAAATCACAAGGCACAGATAAAGAATCAGAATTAGAAGATCTGCGATTGGCTCCTACAAACAAGCCTAAAATTTAAGGAAAAGTGATCATAATCCAATATAATCTGTTCAAACCCCTTGTAGCCTCACTTGATATAAGAGCCTAAATTAATACTATTCCTAAAATATAATATAAAATTTAAAGAAGTAAACTTGTGCAGAATACTAAAATGAGTATGGCCTAAATTTTCTGAATTGCTAACGGAATCATTCAGATCTGAGTAAAGTGGGAAAACTCTCAAGTATCTACAGCTTCTCTACTCTCTTATTAAGTTCTTCATTTATTCCTTTTCATATTTTTTCCCCACATTCACTTTACATCTAATAGTAACATCATAAAATCATACAAAACAACAGGTAGATGCAGAAGTCACTGTATATTTGATCGCTAAAGGTATTTACTGCAGCCTGGATTTCTCAACCAAAAGGCCCTAAGGTAGTTCCATGGCTCCTTTCCATTCATGTTTGTGGAGTTCTCTACTTGGATATGACAAAAAACCAAAGCAAAACCCTTGCTCCTTATAGCAAATTTTGCATCATATAAAGAACAATAAATAAGAGCATTATAGCATGCAGAAAAGTACCTCTTATTTTGGCATAAAATTGAGTGTTAAAATAAACACTACCAACTAGCAAAAAACACTAGGAATTACCAAAAGTTTGCATCTATTCCTAAAAAAAACTTCTGTACGATAATGGCGAGTAAGGGAAACAAGACTGCTTACTTGAGCGAAGTCGGGTAATAGGAATTTCCCGCAATTCACGCCTTATGCACAACCATTCTCCAAGCAAAGCCATTAAAGCCAAACCAGTGAGATTTACTACCCACCAAGTAAAAGAAGATGGCCACCCCCCATATATGATGCATACAAAGAGATGAATAATGTAGAGGGTCGCAGAAAAGTCCAAGCACTTCTTAGCTCTCTCGATCACATAAAGCATGTAAACAGCCCTGGTCAAGCATAGAAGACATGTTAAAGGTTGAGTTCTTTTTAACCAATATTCATAATGTTAGTTTCCGAAATATTAACTAAGGAAAAGATGATGAGAGTAACAAATAAATAATGACATAATGGATATAACACAAACATGATAATATATGATGTCTACATCATGATAAAAGTTCATAAGAAAGATATCCACATACTATAGTATATTGTACGGATTTCAGAAGTAGCAGACAGTATTCAGTGGTCGACTCTCTCTCTCAAAAGTGTTAAAATTATCAAGTACAATCTCCTTTAACGTCATTAAACAAAAGTCATGCCTACAATCTTTGCCAGCAAGAAAAAAGAGGGTGCCAGTTGAAATCGTCAAATAACTTCCAAAGAATATTTTCTTCTCTGGAAGCAAAAATTTAAAGAAGCTTATAGGAGGTTTAGTTAACAAAACTTAATGCCATATACAATCATAACAAAAAGAAAACAAGAACAAGCATATCACACATGTAGTCATGTTTGTGCATACTGCATACATGTGCACAAAACAAGAAACCAAATCAATCTCCTTTTGTCAAAACTAATAAACTAGAATCAACGAGACTCTATTATGTATTAACTAAAGGAAACTTAAAAATGATCCCTTAGTGATCTGTCAGTAATCTAGACCCCCAATGAGAAAATTTTCATGCAACCAGCAGGCACATACATCTATATAAATGATTGGAAAGAAGCTAAATTAAAGTCTATGTTGCACGAGTACCGATACCAGTATGGATGCAGCACGGATACGATGTGTATGTGTCTATATACTAGCAAATTCCCTGTGCCTCCGGCACTTGTCAATAATCCGGGTTTTCAAATTGCTTCTCATTGAGATATTCAATAATATTTTTATAGATATTTAATAACAATTTTACTGACATATATCGTGACAATTATGTTTTGTCGGGAAAGACCACTCTCTTTTAATCGTGACAATTATATAGATAACACATACATGTGTCTTCTCCCTAGACATCCGACTAACCCTCATTTATCCTCGTCTTTCGTCCCCAAAAAAAAATCTGTGTATTGTTATATACTAGGTGTACCTATATCGTTGGCACTCCCCGATATTTTTCTTTGGTCAAAAATAGACATGACTTGAATAAAATAAATAAAATATTGGGTTGTTCACTAACTACACCGTATAATTTTTATTTTTCTTATTTTTATTCAGTAATTCCAGTCCATGTCCATTTAAGTATTTTGTCAAATATAATACAGTTAATAGTCAAATCTTAAATTCGAGTCTACCATAATCTAATTATTGCAGTTACGAATATATCATTTTTGACACCAATAAGATCTCATTCAAAAGTATAATTTAACAAATCTTGAATATAATCTAATTGAATCAAATTGAGAAGTAAATTTCGAATCCAATTTAATATATAGTTTAAAATCCAATCTAAATAGAAGTTCAGCTTAAATTAAATTCATAACTTTAATTCAGTAGGAAGGGTCTTGATGTTAGCAGTAATGATAAATTCTCTTATCTTTTAATCACAGCCCTTCTTTATTTTTTATATTTTGGTGGATAACACCACTCTTCCTTATTATGTAGACTAGTTGGTAATCTGATTATTATATAGAGTAGCTGGTGTCTTGTGCCTCTCGGCACTCTCTCGACGTTCCTCTGAATATTTTATTTTATCCGATAAATAACAATAAACAAAATATCTCCAAATTAATTAATTCTATAAACAATAAGTAACAATATTTTATTTTCTCTCATTGTTCTCTGGATTTGATAAGATATGGAACGTATGCACGTGCATACGCGTGCGAGGGTTTGATCAAAATAGGGTAGGACTTTTTCTCCTCATTCTCTTGCTTCCTAAGTTCCAAACCTTAAACCCCTTTCTTCTAATCTGCATACCCTTTCCAACGCTTCCTTAGCCGTTTTCGTAGCTCTGTCATAGGAAAAGCCAAGGTCTCCAAATGCCCTACCGTCAAAAGTAAGAAGAATATGGTGGTCAAGCCATCAACGGGGGTATAGGTTCCAACGTCTCCTTAGCCGTTTTCGTAGCTCTGTCGGCCCCCTTACGTTGTCTGTGAGGATTTTAGATCATGCATAACCGTTCAGAGAAGGACTCCTGGAGTGAGGATAAGCACATGTACATCTTAAGGAGGCTTCAATATCCCTGACAACTTCATCTTGGTTGGAGTCACCGGTGCAAGCACCAAAGGGAATAGTCACCGTATACCAAGATCACTTGGACTATGATTTCCCATTCATCCATATATCCGCACAATCCTTGATTTTTATTTGATGCTCATCAGTCGTCTCGTGCCTAATGACATCAAATACATCGTGACATTTGTGGCGCTCTCTTTGGAACATAAGGTAATCCCTCAGTCGAGCTGTTCAGGGCCTTATTTTTCTTCTCCTACGAATTCCACAAATAGGAATTGCGCATAGTATGCTTTCGGGAAGAGATAAGGAAAGTCCAACGTGTCCTTTCCTATGCAAAACCCCTCCCCAGTAAAGCACCGAAAGAACAAAATTGTCTTTGTAGGTACAGACGTGGGGACTTGGATACGTACGGATTAGAGATCGCTCTGCATACATACTAAGGAGAAGCCTAATTTCTCCCCAATGCTAGCCTCTAGAGAACTTCTCTGATCTCATTCCTCTCTCCTGCACAGTATATTCTTCTAAGGAAAACCTTTGAGCCCCTAGTCTGTGCACGTCTATTAGCACACGGGTAAATTTGTACTCCAAATGAGATTTTACGATCTTCTTTAAAGCATTCGATGTTGATGATAAATTTTTTTTTAGCTCCTACTTCTACCTCTGTTGTTGAGGCCTCCAAGCATCTTCTAGAGGGAGTTAGCCAAAAACGAGTGTCGGGAGTAGAGCTGCCTCCGCTACTTGCACAAGTGGGATGATTACGGCTCCTATAGCTAACAAACACGATAGGGCTAGTGAAACAACAAAGCAGACTCGTTCTAAAGATTAGGTTCAAGCCTTGAAGAAAGAATGGCCTAAAGCCATTATGTAGTATAAGAACTGAAAGCTTCTATTCCATAATGGATCGCACGTGCTTTGGACCAAAACCTCATCCTAAACATTATGCCCTTTAATGACATCCCCCTTGAATGTTTTCGGCTGGAATTATTTGTACACCCTCCTTTAGACCCCCACGGTCCTACTAAGGTCTTCAATAGAGGTGGTATCGGTGGATGAATCGCCTGAGACCTCAAAGCAAATTGGCAGGTCCTCTGAGACCCAAGATAAACTTGGTCACGGTCATGAGGAGGTCACAGAGGTCACACTGATAGTTTATGATATGTCTTCGTAGGGTTCGAATGAACGACCATCAAACTCTCTACCCTTCCTCATGATGTAACAAGGGGGCGCTCTGAAGTCATGTCGGGATCGGAGAAACCAAAGAAGAAAACTTTTACTCTTGCTAAGCTCAGGTGCAAAATAGAGAGAGGCTTCGAAAGCGTCGATATTGTCTACCATGGCCTACAATGACGAGGGCAAGGCAAAGCCTCCTCGGAAGGTGGACTTTGATACTCATAAGAGTGTTCTGGGTGCATCACTTTGCTTCCTTGCAACTCATAGGAAGTATATCTGCTTCCTTGCAACTCATAGGAAGCATGTCGAGGACTGGCTGGAAGAGGAGCTCGAGTCTATTAACGTCGAATACAATGAATTGTAGGAACAAATTGCTTAATCTCTCTAGCCTGGGAGGAGATTTTGCAAGCTTGTTCAAAGACATGAAGCTTCAGAGGACCCAACTTCTTAGGAGAAGAGGGCGCTCATCGTCAAAACAAGGGTCTCAAAGAGGATAAGAGTGCCTTGGAGGAAGATATTGAGGCTAAAGAGGCCCAGAATGCCGAGACATTGTGTTGTAAGTGTTGACCGTGTTGTAGCCGAAGATGCAAAAACAAATTCGTACCAAAGAGGATGAACTTCGAATTGCTGACTAAGGAGGCAAAATATCATTAGCAACTTCAAGCCGCCGAGGCTAAATTCTACTCGACTCTTTGAGGCCCATATTGAGGTTACCAAGATTGAGAAGCATCAGCTAGGGGATCAACTGAAAGTTAAGACAAGGAAGTCAAGTTGACCAAACTTCGTCAGGCAAAGGCCACTTATGAGTTGAAACCGTATAAGAGATATCCGAACTCTATATTCAATTTGGCACAAAGAAAGCGAAGCTCTAGAGTGACATTTCAACTACAAAAAAGGCTTAGATGGGACTTGCGCTTCACGGAGGATGATTGCTGATGGACAGGTAAAGACCCATCAAGAACCTTATGCATAAATGGAAGCTCGTGCCAGGATTCGAGAACAACTACCTGCAGCAGAGGCCAAGGTTAAGCTTCAGGATGAAGAAGAGGCTCCCGATGGTAAACGTCTTTCTTCTTCCTTTAGATGACGGAATGTATCGCCTAGCGTCCTTCCTTGACGAGGTAAGTGCCACAGAGCGTCTTCGACAACTTGAGCTGGAGTCAAGTCGCATAGAAACACCCACCAAGCTCATCAGTACAAAGCTGCAGTTGTGGAGTACAAGGACTCTGAGGAAGGTTTAGATTATATCCACGACTATAGGACAACACTTTGTCAAGTAAAAGAGAAGTATCACGAAGCGCAGTTAACCGAGCCTCGTTTGGTTATTTGCGTAATATGGGGTGAATGGTTCAGAATCGCCTCGATGTCCAAAGGTTGAGAGGACTGGATAATAGAGGGGACTTTGTGTAAGCTCTGTAGAGCATTATCCATGTAACATATGACTATGAATAATATAGAGGACTTTCTGTTTTGAAAATGTGTGTTCAAAATCCATTTGTTTCCTTCGTCTTATTTTACTTTCTTTGGTCGTTTGCCTCGCTTGATTTGCATCACCTTGCATGTATACCATTGCTCGTCGTGTCTCATAACGTTCTGTTTTAGGTTGACCACTTCTATCGTGCATTGCTAAAGTCTTTGCTGAATTAAGTTGTGGTTCGTCGTCCTGGCATCGTCCTTGATCTTGGAGAATGAGTAAATTTTGGGTAAAGTCAAGGCCGCTACCATACAAAGTGACTCCTTGATCACCAAAAAAGTAGCGCACCTCTTTAGGAAAGAACAATATCGACACATGTGTCTCATATGTCGTCCCCTCAATAGATATGAAAGGAACCAACTTTGAGAACCGGTCCCCCGTTGAGTCCTTAGGAGCCTCAAAACGAAATCCATTAACAAGTCTTCCGAAATATTTTTTGGAACCGGTATTGGGTATATAGACCAGAGTCGGATTCCTTGCCTTGCAGAGAACTCGACCGCGAGTTCTTCTACATCAAGTCCTTCACCTTCTCTTAAAGAATCTCGTTCCCCTTCTCTTGTAGAGAACTCGACCCCAATTTATGTTGCAACAAGTCCTCCACCTTTTGTCAAAGATTTTTATCCTCCTATTGACTTGTGCAGTCGTGTAGCAAATTTGACAAACTCGTCTTCGGGAACATGATCACTACAGTCTTGGACATCATGCATGGGTAGCACTTCTCTAGGAAACTCCTCCAGAACAATATCAAAAAACTCGTCGAGTGCCAGTCTTTCCTCTGGTGGAACTGCTCCTTCCTCCGTTGACTTTTCGGTCTCAATGGTTCCTTTGCAACCAATTCGTGCACCTCATGGCTCTTCTTGAAGTCCATTTTTCCTTCCTTCTTGGAGACCATCAATGATAAAAAAAAGTCTTTTCCTTCTCTTGTAAAGATTCAGTTCGGATACTTTTCTGCAAAAACGTAAGTTTGTACTTCACCCCATCATTTACCCATCGATACATGTCGCACCCCATCATGCGTGGCGCCAACATCGAACTACAATGACCTCCCAAGCAACATATGATAAACGTTGAGGTCCATCACATTGCAACAAATCTCATCTCTACAAGCGCCGATAGATTAGGGAATTCTGCACCTCTCTGTCGTCCTGAAACTCGACACTTTCTGAACCCTTCATATAGAGACGGGTATGGGTGCTTCTCTAAGCCAACCTTGCATCATCGACCAACCGCCGACTGATGAGGTTTACTTGATTGTTGTTGTAGATCACGATTCCAAATTTTCTAGCATTGATGGTACAACATGTTCGGAACAAGTTGTCCTCTTGAACGGAATTATCGTGTTTGGATATTAGCATGATCCTCCTTACCACGCCTTGGGACGTCTCTTTCTTTCTGGATTCCTCCATTTGACTATCATGTTGATAAGCGTTGGCGTCATCACCTCCGCTGCTGCGAAAATAATTCCTCCCGTAGTCGTAATAGCGATAGCGGCCGTCGGCGTCGTCGCCTCTGCTCAACTTGTTAGACGCATAGATGCAATCCCCACATAGAGACTTTGATGCGACAGACAGCCGCAAAGAGGCCTTCAACTCCTTGCACTTCGTTACGAAGAAGTTGGTCGCCGTTGTTGGTTCTAGACATGACTTACGGCGCACTAAGGCTACGTTGATGCTCTGATACGACATGACATTGCACGGAAACACCGATCGTTGTAGCAACGACCCAAGATACGAGGACTTGCATCTCAACTCAAATGCTAGAATTAAATAAATATAACTCTCTTATAGCAAAATTAAGCAAATCAAATTCATCATAGCTAATTTGAATACATGCTATCTTTCATTTTTTTGGGGGTAGAGATCAAGTCCCAACATAGTAGAGAAACTACTACACCACAAAGCGGGAGGTAACTTGCATCATGTCAAAGACCAGAAGTGGCTTCAAAGGAGCTTGATCCAAAATAATCAATCCATGTCGCATATTTAGGGCCAGTTTGGGTTGTAGTTAAGTTTCATCCAGAAATTCATTTGGTGCCAAATGCAAGGGGCGAGCCAAAAGGATTCCATTCCAAATGGGTTTTTTTTTCCCCCTCAAACATAGCATTCATTTCCGGTCTCAAATGGGTGTTTCTGCTAACACTAGCCCAACGAGCGTTCCGAAAATGGACGTTTGAGCAAATGGGATGGAATGTAACTACAATCCAAACTAGGTCTTACATCTAATACATGTTTTATAGGAAAACATGAAAATGAATCAAAAGTGAGTTATATTACAGGATACCAGTTACCAATTCATATTAACTAAGAAGGAACGAATAATGCTAAAGTGGTGTGTTAGCACAATATTTAAGGTGATGTAAACTTTTCCTTGGGCGCTTGTAAGAAACATGACAATCTACAGGATGCATGCTGCTGAGATCTGAGATCGGGGAGGTTACCCGGCGGCGGAGGCGAGGAGGAAGGAGAAGATGGCGCACCAGCCGGTGACGGTGGAGGCGGTGAGGGTGGAGAAGTCGAAGAAGTACACGAGGCTCAGCCGGGAGACGCGGGTGCCGACGAGGACCGCCATGAGCAGGCCCAGGGTGAGGTAGTAGAGGCACTGGAGGCAGACGATCTGGGAGACGATCAGCCATGGATCCCAAACCACCGTCCCATAGAACATCGTTCCCTCCTCTACCAAACCCTAAAAAAAAAAAAAAAAAAAAAAATCCTCCTCTAGTTCCCCCTCCGATCTGAGCGGTCTCTCCTGATCGGACTCGTTCCGATCATCGAAGAAAAGAGTGGTCGCCAATTACGAAGCCCTAATTTTGCGAATTAGGAAACCCTAGATTTTGAGAATTGGGGATTGAGGAGGAGGAGGAAAGCTTTCGAGCTTTCTTCGACCTGTGTCGCGTGAGTCTGCAGCCAGCCAGGCGGAGTTTGTTGCTTTGTCTTGACGCCATCGGCGGTGGCCTGCGGATTCGGGTCGGATTGATACGAGAGTGGACAAGATCCAATTTGAGAAGTTGTTGTTTCTCATTTCTGCCCCCTGTTTGTAACCGGTTTAAAAATTTTGGAGTTCCGGTTTGGGGATTTGTCAAGGCCGGTGGAATTTTCCAAGTGCATTATATTCGGAAATTTTCACTAAAAGCATAAAATTTTTATAAATTTACACGTAAAGCACAATGTTTTCAATAATTGTATACGGAGCATAAGAACGCCCATTCAAAGGACGTTTTCATTTAAATATAAATTAATTTTGACGACCGTTAGCGAGATAACGAGGAGGAGAAATTATCAAAAAAAAAAAAAAATGCCCATCCGAAGGGCGTTTTCTGCTTACCTGTCACCCTCGGATGCCGCGCCTGTCAAAAAAATATTATAAAAAAAAAAAAAACCGAGGGAAACGCCCATCCGAAGGACATTTCCTCCTGCTTACCTGTCACCTGTCACCCCTCGGCTCTGCCACGTCCGCTCGGTCATGAAAATTTCCGAAAATAATTTGAGAACTCAAAGTCATAGTAGAGTCTAGGCAGGTCAAGTTTTGATTTGATGGCCAGCGAAAGCGAGGATAAAGATGATAGTGATCGATGTACAATAAACTTTTTTTTTTCTTTTCTACTTTGCTTCATTGGTGCTTATTTTGCTTTGTGGTTCACAATGGGAACCTTACCCCGATTTAATATATACATGTTAGCTATTATATTAATTTGAAGAAACGCCCTTCGGATGACAGGTAAGCAGGAGGAAACGCCCTTCGGATGGGCGTTTCCCTCGGGGTTTTTTTTTTTTTTTTGATAATATTTTTTTGACAGGCGCGGCATCCAAGGGTGACAGGTAAGCAGAAAACGCCCTTCGGATGGGCGTTTTCTTTATTTTAATTTTTTTTTTTTGATAATTTCTCCTCCTCGTTATCTCGCTAACGGTCGTCAAAATTAATTCATATTTAGATGAAAACGTCCTTCGGATGGACGTTCTTATGCTCCGTATGCAATTATTGAAAACATTGTGCTTTACGTGTAAATTTATAAATTTTTTATGCTTTCAGTGAAAATTTCCGCATTATATTTCATCCTTTTAAATTTGTACACATGTAGGCATTTAGAATATGAACAAGTGTCCCACCGCATATGTAGTAGTAATTATCCATTAAATCCTAGGAACAAATAAATATCAAATTTTCATACAAACTAAATTCGAGTTCCACATTTTAGATTACTGAGTGTCATGTCGTGTCTAGCAGTCATGCTGTGTCCCAACTTATAAATCAATTCGTGGGAAGAGTTGTTCTGTAGATGTTGACCATTTACATAAAATTTACGTTTAGAAACATGAAACAAGATTTGCCTTGGTAATATTGGATCCTAAAATATTGTGCGAATGATAATGTAATTTTTCCATACCTCAACAATCTTGTTCTCGGCCTGCGTATTAGTTACAAGTTCTTTGGGAGGATTTCACTTCAAAATTTGGTAATTTATTACTTGGTATTTGATTAAAATATTAAGTAAAGTTGGTAATTAATTTACAGTATTAAGTATTTAAGTATGCTTGGTAATTAATATAAAGTAAACTATTAAGTATACTTGGTAATTAATTGTTAGTAAAGAATAATTAAGATAACTAATTATTTAACATTATACTTAGGCTGTGTTTGATTGGGCGTTTTTTCCATGGAAAATATTTTCACCACAAATTTTCCACCAATTGTAGTGTTTGATAGCTTATATTTTCCATGGAATTATTTTCCAAAAAACTATCATTTTCCATATTTTCTTCTAAAATGGTGGAAAATGAAACTTGTCTAACCCATAGGAAAATATCATTTTCCACGAAAAATAACTATTTTCCGTGGAAAATAATGACAATCAAACAATCAAATTAAGTTTTTCATGAAAATTTTTAAAATTCCATGGAATTTTTTTCCTAGGAAAATAATTCCATGGAATTAATTTCTTTTCCACGTATTTTCCACCTTGCAATCAAACACACTTTAGTAATAATTTTTACTGATACTATAATACACTATTCTTTTTCATGTCCTTCACACTTCTCCCCATCCAAACACAGTTTGCAAAAGGAAAGTACAAGAAAGTCCAATGGCTTTCCACATTGTAACTCCTATTTCACACTTCTCGCAAATCAAACAGCCTCTGAAAAAAGAAAAGAAAAGAAAAGTTGTCCCTTAGTATACAGGTGGTTTCATATTGCATTTGAAACTATACCAACTTCATTCACTTGATCAACAACAAATACAGAAAAGGGTTAATCATCAAAGCTCTACAGAGTCAGTCAATAAGTTACATAGCTATCACAAATAATAATGTCATAGTCAAGGGTGTTTATTTTCCGAATCTGGCATTATCGTACAGGGCTTTGCTAATCCTACAATACGGAATATGTCTCACTGCAGCTGCCTCTGCCGTCTCCTCGAGCCATCTGAATCCAATTATACATTATTTCCCATCCATAAAAATATCCAATTCCTTGTGCTGATGCATAGAGCACTCTGCTACAGTGAACACATCGTACATCAATTTCCATCTATATAGTCGATCAAACCCAGAGCTAGGAAGTGGCATTTGAAGACGGAGGTGAATATAATGAACTGGAGATGAACCTGCAGGAGAAGAAATGATGTGGTATCAGCACATGAAAGAAGAAATGAATATTGAATATAACTTCAACCAGTGCACTTGAATAGTTGAATGTGACAAATGTCTGTGTTGGTGTGTGGCATATTCTCCTCATTCAAGGAAAGGACTTGACGTAAATTTTGGCAGGCCATAGGCTCAAGCTCATTAGACCGTGAATGATTTGAGGGTGCCCTTAGACCTTGCCAAGGTTACCCTAGAAAACTTTGCATTACATAATAAATAAACCAAGCTTATCACATTTACATATTTGAAATGTTATATACTTGTATAGACATGCAACCTAAATCGTAGGAGCATGATTCAGTCCGGTTGGCACTTTTGACTGATAGGAATAAAGTTAATGGAAGCAATTTCATATGGGATATAAAATAGAGGTTGAGCTTATAATTGAGTCTATCAATAAATCATAATGACATGTTATTAATGTGTCGAGTAAAGATATATATCATGCATGTATTTTACCTAATACAAGTACCATTAGATTTCTTGAAGTGGTAGAAGAAACAGATGTAAAAAATATTAAAGCAAGCTATAACAAGATATCATGATATAAGAGAGTAAAATAACTATCTAGCCTATAGGCAATTTATTATTTTATTAAATTATTACATTAGCAGATGGCATACCTCCATTTTGTTCCCAGCATCTGTAAAATGACTATGCATATTATCAAAAGGTGAAGTGAAGAACACAAGCGACCACTAGGCAATTGTGAGGGGTCCTAGGCAGCATTAAGCATTTATTTCTATTAAAATAAATTAATCTAAAAATAAAAATGTTCAGAATATAAAAGATGCTAAACATTTAAACAGCAATTAAAGCAGCACAGCATGTAAAACATGGGAAATTAAATCAATTGCCAACAAACTAACAAAGAATACAAATAATGCAAAACTAAACAAATGAACTTACGAAGTATCATTATTCACCAACCATTCAATAACCTTGAAAAAAGCAAGCATATAACTGATATTAATCATTATGGAAGGGCCTACTGCAGCTTAAGTATGCTCCTAGTACTTGAAATGGTCATCAGACCACCAAGGACAGAAACCGACCCTGGGTGACACAATCTGTGCCAAGAGGGCCCCATGTGTACTTGATGCTACTTTCAGTTCACAACACAGCTCACCCTTAGCTCAAGAGAAAATACAATATCCTCCACAGTTTTAATCATAATACTTCATATATTTCCTTTCATTTGTTGTGAAAACTTAATTAAATATAAAAACTGAAAAAACAAGCCCTTACAATCCACCATCTTACCAGTACACTAATCAATCACGTTCCATTTAAAGAGCTTTTGAATAGTATAGCAAAGTTCCAAATTAAGAATTGTTAATAGTTTAGAGGGGTTCACATGCTTTTCTGGACACACATGTTATCCCAAGCACAATTCAACACTCAGTAGAAATATGTAGCCCAAGGCAGGGCCGGACCCATGTGGAAGGGAATGGGGCCTCAAGCCCCAACTGGCCGGATATGCATGTAAACAGGAGAATACAATCGGATTTGATCAGTCAGGTTCGTCTATGAGCTAACTGGTTGAATGTAACCAGTCAATTATAAACTACAAGCCCACCTTTTCCTCTCAATTATGATATCCCAACTGGCTCCACCTAAATGTCATGTCACCAGCAAAGAACAGGATGGCGGTTCCAGAATCAGCAAGGGCGAGAAAGGCATCAGTACAGCGATCTTCTCTTGCTGTCAGTGGCTCAGATAATTTTGTATCCTGTAGGATATTTTTTTATGATGACTTTTTTCCTGATGGAAGAAGGCTTGATCATGATGATTTTTTGGATATTCATGATGATTTTTGGATGATCATGATGATTTTTTCTGATCCAAAAGGGTTTTTTCCGGATAATAACTTCTGTTTTTCTGATCCAAATATATTTACAGACACAATTTTTCCAATCCAAATGGAGTCTCTTGGGCAGAAGAATTACGCTGTAATTCTTTCTCCTAAACTCTGCTGATCCCAGAAACTTGTGATAAAGGATTTGTTGTTGTCGTCGTCGTTCTCCTTCTAAAATCTCATGATGTAGAGTGATGTTTGCCAATGCGTTTTCTGCTAGGAAGCACAGACAGTCAAAAAAATGGCCCACGTCGCATCATGTCTGACAGATATCGGACAAAAGACCTCCAAAATACACAAGACACGCCAAAATGTGTCTATGTTGTATCCATACTGCGTCATGTTTAATTTGTGTCTGTGGAACATAGGTTCTGTGGTTGCTTGTTCATCTTTCCTGTGAACATGTTTAAAATGTGTCTCTGTCGTATCCATATTACACATTACTATAAATTAAATGCTGGCAAATATTGCTCAATGCAGAATTTAATTGAATGTGATGAATGTTGAGTTTAATTGAGTGTGTCAATGTCACCTACTATTTCCCCATGATAAGATTGCATCTAACGTGTATAAGCAAAACACTCACAAATAAACAAGTATCCTTGGTTTCCTTAACATGACTAACAGGTATCAAGTATCAACTATTCCACCCCAGGTAGCTCAGATATAAGCTTCTTGATGCAAAAATGAAGCCACACATAAATTTTAAAGTACTAATCCATACAGTGCAACTAGCTCTGAAAGAAGAACAAAGCACCGTATGGAGATAGTTTCCCATTTTGGCTCTTTGGTTGGTTGATCACTTATGCATCATATAAGAATTCCAGCTGCAAATATAAAAGGCCTGATTCCTCAAGGACCTCAACTTTCAATCTAGACTAGTATCATGCAGTACTGACCACTGTCTACTGTTGCATAAGTACACATTTTAACGAATAATGAAGGTCACTCTAGGAACCAACCGAATTGCCAGGTGTCAGGTCTCTTGGTCAGATCTATCTATGCTAAAGAACACCAGACCGACTCGGATACGAACATGATTAGAAAATTTAAGATATGGATATTGCATCGATATGGTTATATATACAGCTAATAATATATCCATATACATATTTTATACATCAAAACTTAATCATATTATATTTATGCATTTTTTGGAAGTAACTATGTGTTAAGTGTTATATTAAAGTTATTAATTAATGGACTTTAGTCCCACATTGCTTAGAATAATAGGAGAGGAGGCTAGCCTCTCCTATATATATGTAGTCTCTCATCAATAATAAATGATCCTATTATTTCCAACTCTACATGGTATCAAAGTCCTAACCCTAATCTCTACATGGTATCAGAGCCAAAACCTTAACCGTCACCCACCACTCTCTCTCTCTCTCCACAAAACCCTAACCCTAATCCCCCCCCCCCCCCCCCTTCTAGCCACCAACCCCCCCTCTCCTTGCTTAGAATAATAGGAGAGGAGGCTAGCCTCTCCTATATATATGTAGTCTCTCATCAATAATAAATGATCCTATTATTTTCAACTCTACATGGTATCAAAGTCCTAACCCTAATCTCTACATGGTATCAGAGCCAAAACTTAGCCGTCACCCACCACTCACTCTCTCTCTCTCTCTCTCTCTCTCTCTCCACAAAACCCTAACCCTAATCTCCCCCCCCCCCCTTTCTAGCCGCCAACCCCCCCTTCTCCTTGCTGCTACCACTACCCCCCCCCCTACCGACCCCCCCCCCCCCACACACCTTGTTGTTGATGATGTTGTTGCTGCTGTACCGCTGCCGACCGCCCCTCCACCCCCCTGCCGACCCCCTCCCCCTTCTTCACATCAGCCGACCCCCCTGCTCAAAACTCTAACCCTAATCCTTTACACCTTCCACCAGCCGTCGTCCAACCCCTTCAAACCTTAACTTAGTTTACCAAAAAAAACAAAAAAAAATTGTTGGAAATCTCAGAGGGTAAACATATGTTTGCTGGAACCTCTGACTCTCAATTATTTTTTGGAAAACTTAACAAAGAGCAAACATATGGTTTATTTTGCATGAATCTTTGTTTCTTTCCTTGATCTTCACACCAGGATCCAACAGAGGTTAACATGGATTATCTCTCTGTCCTGGCTTGTGATTCACACTCTCTGCTTCCTTTGCGCGTGTGCCGGTTCTGGCTCCGGTTTTAGCGCATTGGCAGAGTTGCTGTAATTCTCAAGTTGGAAAGAAATAAATCGACAGTCGAATCATGACTCTTCATAGATGGCAGACTCTACGGCGAATAGCAGTGCCGCAGATACTAGTGTCAGCAACACACTAGCAAGACCAACAGGCACTAGCACGACGATTTCCTCCATTCGACTTGTCGATCGATGGTTGGAAGGGCCAGAGGGCTACTCGACATGGAGAAAGAAGGTCGAGAAGACGCTTCGTAGAATGCGGTTGTCCAAACATCTGACTGACAACCCTCCAGCAGAAGATGATCCCATCTTTGAGTAATGGGAGACAGATGATAGTCGATTGTTTATACAGTTGATGAATTCCCTGGAACCATTGGTGGAAGACATGGTTCAAAATACCGACTTCGTGAAAGAGTTACGGGAGGTACTGGCGGCGGCGTTTGATGTTAACGCGATTTGTCTCGTATCTATGACTCGGTCGTTGGTGTATACAATCAGGAAGACAAATCTCATAAGGACCATTTTCGGACATTTAAGACTATGTCTGATGAGATCGATCGTGTTTTACCTCTTACATCGGATATTAATGAAGCGAGGGCTCAACGTGAGCAGCTTCATGTCATGGCTTATCTTGTCTCTCTCCGTCCTGATGCGGACTCTGCTCGCTCTCAGATTATTGCTGGATCTGAAGTTCGTCTCTGTTGGAGGCACACTATCGTGTCCTTCGGACAGCCAAAGTCGTTGAGACCACTCCGGGTGATACTCCTGCTGATCGTTCTGCTCTCAGTACCACTCGTACAGAATTTCGTGGTGGTCGTGGAGGCCGACGAGGTGGCCTCAATGCTGGTCGCGATGGAGGACGTGACAATGGCGAACGTGATAGAGGAAGACCGCGCACATGCTTTAATTGTGGTCAGCTTGGCCATTTCTACTGATAATGCACTAAATTACCTGCTGCTAATATCACATCTGATGCTCCTGATGATGGTGTTCGATCTATTCAGATGACCTCGAACTCATATACAGAGTTCCTTGATTTCCAGGCTCAACGTCGTGGTGAAGCTTCCACGTCTGGATCCACAGCCGGATACTCAGCAACGTGCATAGTAAAACACAAGCAATGGATAATTGACTCTGGTGCGTCCTCTCACATGACTGGTGACGCAAGTATGATACATAATTATGTACATATCTGTCGTATTTCTGGCATTACTGTTGCCAATGGAGGTTCCCTGACAGTCCGAGGACGTGGCAGTACCAGTCTTTCTTCCGGACTGTCACTCAATTCTGTATTACTTACACCTGGGAACCCGTTCAGTTTAATTTCTATTAGCCAATTTACTCGTGAACTACATTGCTCGGTAACCTTTTTCCTGATAGTTGTGTTTTTCATGACCTGAAAACTGGAAAGACTATCGGTAAGGGGCATGTGGCTGGAGGTTTATACCTGTTTGACGCACCTTCTTCTGTTGTCTGTGCCGACATGAAACTCGATCCTTTCGAGTTATATTGTCAGTTAGGCCATCCATCAACCCAAGCTCTCCAGAAAATGTACCATTCTTTAGATATTCCTGCTTCTTTTCATTGTGAGCCATGTAGTTTAGCTAAGCATCACCAGATTCCATATCCGGTGAGTCAAAATAAAATTGCTTCCGCTCCTTTCGAGTTGGTGCATTCTGATGTATGGGAACCTTGTCCGGTTGAATCAGTAATGGGTTTCAAGTACTTTGTTACTTTTGTTAATGATTATTCACGTGTCACTTTTGTTTATCTGATAAAAAATTATTCTGAATTATTTAACATTTGGTGCAATTTTTATGCTGAAATAAAAACACAATTTGGTGTTCCAATCAAAAAATTTCGAAATGACAATGACCGTGAGTATTTATCTCGTAATCTCGACAGACATTTAGCCCACAATGGTATCATCCACCAAACTTCTTGTGCATACACACAACAAAATGGTATGGCCGAGCGCAAAAATCGTCATCTCTTGGAAACAACACTTGCTCTTATGTTTCAAGCACGTATGCCCAAGAGATTTTGGTCGAATGCGGTTCTAACTGCTTGTTACCTTATTAACCGCATGCCTTCGTCCGTTTTCAATGGTAGCACTCCCTTCTCTAGGCTCTTTCTAGGCTCTTTTCCGGACACGATCCATTTCCTCTGCCTCTCATAATCTTTGGCTACTTATGCTATGTTCGGGATACCCGACCTACTCTTTCTAAATTAGATCCTAAGGTAATACAATGTATTTTTTTTGGATATCCTAAAGATCAGAAAGGGTATCGGTATTATTTCCGTCCTGAAGAGATTTTTTCACTCGTGATGTTACATTTGTCGAAACCGAATTTCCTCCACTCCCAATAGGTCCAGTTCCCCTCGTCTATCCAGAAGAAATTTTTTTATTATTTCCTGATCAAACAAAACAGCCTCCCGTACGGGTGCTCTCCCTTACCGAGCCAATTTCCCAGACCGATGGTTCGCAAACACCGATTCAGTCAGTGCCGACATCGCCCACAGAATCATCCTCCTCCAGTTTCGCCAGCAGCTCCGGCTCCAATGAGTTGCCTCCACCTGTTCCACCAGCAGCTCCACCGGTTCCACCAGCAGCTCCGGTAGTTCCACCTCTAGAACGTCCTCGTCGTGCCTGTCGTGATCATCCCTTGTATGTTGACAGCTACAAAGGACTTACTAGTCACACTCAGCCTCTGGTGGCTACTATAGATGGATTCCAGATTCCCAAGACCGCTGAGGAGGGTCTCAAACATCCTGGTTGGCATGCTGCTATGATTGAGGAAATAAAAGCTCTCCAGGAGAATCATACTTGGGACTTACTCGACTTACCTACTGGTAAACAGGCAGTCGGCTGCAAATGGGTGTTCACGATTAAGGTGAAACCGGATGGCACCCTTGATCGCCTAAAAGCTCGTCTAGTGGCCAAAGGATATTCTCAGACATACGGTGAGAATTACTTCGAGACCTTCTCTCATGTTGCCCAAATGACATCTGTTCATGTCTTAATGGCATTGGTTGTTCGCTATGATTGGTCGCTGCTTTAGCTGGATATCAAAAATGCTTTTCTCCACGGGGACCTTGATGAAGAAGTCTCTATGTACTGCAACCTTCCGGGTTCGTTACAAGGGAGGGTAAAGTGTGTCATTTACGAAAGGCTCTCTATGGCCTAAACAATCACCTCGTGCATTGGTTTGGTCAATTTGCACATGTTGTTACTCAGTTTAGCATGTGTCAATCAAAGAAGAACCATTCAATCTTCTATCGACACACATCTGCTGAAAGAATACTCCTTGGTGTCTACGTTGATGATATTGTAATCACGGGAGACGACAGCCAGAGTATTGCAGGCCTCAAGAAGTTTCTGGGAGAACAATTTCAAACCAAGGATATGGGATCCTTGAACTATTTCTTGGACATTGAGGTCACACGGGGTAAACGGGACATTGTAATGTCCCAAAGAAAGTATGTGCTGGACATACTAAATGATGCAGGCATAATGCAAGCCAAGAAAGCAACCTCACCTATGGATCCAAGGGCGAAGTTACTTCCAGACGAAGGGATCCTGATGACCAATCCAGATCAGTATCGTCGAGTAGTTGGAAAACTCAACTACTTTGCGGTCATAACTCGTCCGAATATTTCTTTTGCAGTGAGTGTTGCAAGTAGATTTATGACTTCTCCAAGAGTTTCACACTGGCAGACAGTTCTCAGAATTATGTGTAATCTAATCGAGAACCCAGAAAAAAGAATTCGAATGGAGAATAATGGACACACTCGCATTGAGTGTTTTACAAATGCTGACTGAGGAGCAAGTCTGACAGATAGACGATCTACATCTGGCTACTCAGTATTTATTGGCAGAAATCTAGTGTCATGGAAGAGCAAGAAACAAAGTGTGATAGCACGCTCAAGCTCAGAAGCAGAATATCGAGCTATTGCTCATGGCACGTCAGAGATATTATATATGAAGCATCTCTTACAAAAACTGAAAGAAGACGCAGGATCTCAAGCGGCAGATCTATGGTGTGATAACCAATCTGCTATTCACATTGCCACCAACCCAGTATTTCATGAACGGACGAAGCATATTGAAATTGACATCCACTTTATTCGTGATGAATATACAAAGGGAGTGATAAAGTTTCAACGTATGAGGACCGGCGACCAGATAGTTGACATCTTCACAAAGCCTCTTTTGGGTCCTCGGGTTCAATTTCTATGTAACAAGCTGGGCATGATTGACATCTATGCTCCAGCTTGAGGGGGGATGTTAAGTGTTATATTAGATTTATTAGTTAATGGGCTTTAGTCCCACATTGCTTAGAATAATAGGAGAGGGGGCTAGCCTCTCCTATATATATGTAGTCTCTCATCAATAATAAATGAACCTATTATTTCCAACTCTACACTATGTTTCAAAAAGTTGTAGAAAGGATCCACTGCAAAGAAATGTTATTTCTTGTATCTCAATTCTATTATGAAGAATCTGAACGCACACAAGCATGTGAAATCACTCTCAACCATATGGTTTTGGTCCCTTTGGAGCCCAATATAGGAGAGTGGTATCTGACACGAGTGTCAAGGAAGTATGATATTGTCCTATGCAGGAATATCCGCGCAACCCAAGACAATTTGAGTGGGTTATTTGTTAGCAATAGCATGAGTCAATTACATAGCTCATATATGTAAGGCAAAACCATATACAGTCTACTGGTCTAGTTAACAAATCAAGAAGGTACATGGCAAATCGTTTTCTTCCAATGGAACTTTGAATTCTAGAAGCTACATTTACTACGGTTTGAATATATGCAACAATTAAGAATTATAGGATCTTTAGTTTAAGGAGACACGGAACTAGAGATAGGTGTAACATGTAAACCAACTTGGATAAAGGTTGTGCAAATATATATATATATATATATATATATATATATATATATATATATATATATATATGACATTTACAGTGGGCGAACCGTTTTTCTTTTTTACTTTCATGGAGAACATGTGCACTTTTAGAAGGTACCTACTAGTTAAAGCAATACAACACGCTTAGGAATTGTACATAACAGATATAATACATTAATAAATTATGAAAATCAAATCTAATACATGACCAGCATTGCCTTATTCAAATTAGCTTGAGTTCTATGGGTCTAGTGAGTGATGCCATAGTCACAATATTCGCGTCTTTTTCAAAAAAAAAAATCGGGAATAATTCGCGCGAATGACTAACTCGTTGTACATATGCACGATTTATTCGCTCATTTGCAAATAATTATAAATTTGTAACTGTTGGTGACAAATCGCGAGTAAGGCGTGTATTATTCACATTTGGCCAGCTCACTTACAGTGCAAGCTGTCAGCCACTACTTTATCTTGGCTATCATTGATGCATTCCATCGAACCCTCCCCTACTTATAACCAAAACAAGGGACCTCCTCTATGTGTCTTTTCCGATATGGGACTAAAATTATGTACATTTAATGTAGAGATTGCTTTTGTGTGTGATTCACACACAAATACCAAATGTATGAGAACCAATAGAAACATGGAATTTGGCACACATACCAAATGGAACCAATAGAAACATAAGCTTTCATATCTTAATACATATATTTAGTTTTAGAAATATAACTATCCTATCTATGTCTTTGTATGTTGTCTTTATTAGAACCTTGACCGAATTTCTCCCGAATTCTGAAGTTTTCAACCTCGCCGAATTATTCCCGAACACCGAACTTGTGACTATGCATGATGGTGCTCAAAATGAACCAAACCACAAACCAAAATTAAAGAAAACAAATGGCAGGCAGCAGTAGATTAAACTCTGCAATATCATTACTGAAAATCAGACAGATTCAATATCAACATCATCCAGTTAGCACATTTCTAGCTGAATATGAAACCAGACAAGAGACAGTGAGCAGGTTCATCATCATCCAAGCCTTCTCCCATCACAATGAGGCCGGCTACGGAGCAATAGAAAGCTAAAGCACCAGTCAGATTTTTATTTTTATTTTTAAATTGAACTTTCTATGACCAGCTCTTGACCTGACCTTAAACCTCTAGTTGGTGTCAAATTCCTAACTAGGTAGCTATGAGCATGAGAGGTCCATGCTATAAAACCTAAATCACAATTTAGCGGGTAGGTAGACCAACCTTTTCGCAGTTTAATCTCATGCAATCAAGGAGCACAATTAGCAACACAAATTCAATAGAAGTATAGAAACAAATCAATCTACAACCAACGAGCCCAACCACTCTGAGCTACCTGGAACATCCTATTGTGATAAAAAGGATTGAAGAGGTTTCCACAACACCAATACCATCAAACTCTTAAGAATTAAATTATTTAAACTTAGACAAAACCTTCCTAATGTATGTTTGTGTCTTTCTCTTGAGATTCTTGCTTCCGATTCCGACCACTCCATAATTCATAATAGACAACAATTCCTTCACTTCAAGTATTTTTCCCCTGGTATATGGCTGTTGGGTTGCACATCGAAAGATAATTTGGTATATTACAGCTAGCACAGTTTTGCTAGCAAGAAATAGTTGGCTTTGTACATTTCCTTATTCACTACTCAGTACTCACTATGCAACATCGTGGATTAAATATAAAAGTCATGAGAACATTCAGTAATTCATATGTCCTATGATATCCAGCATGTTCATAAGAAGTCATTATATTCTCTAAGTATGACATAAGCAACTTAACATGAAAGCATTAACAGATATCGAGCAAGCAAAGCAAGAAATAAGACTCTTGGTACCCAAATTGGCTTATAATCAACATATTTTAAAGTTCCCTCGTCCACTCAAGTTCCAGTTGTAGCCTATGAATGTTAATTGTATTATGTTTGCATGCATATTTAAGCGACAAAGTTAAGAAATAGAAAATAAGACCGAATTATAAGATGGTAAAGAATATCCTACCTCATCCGCTCGTGTTCTCGGCAGAACCATCAATGTCGCCGTTGCCGCCACCAGCACCACCATCAGCGCCATCATCATCATCTGTTCTCTCTTCTTCTCCCTCCTCCTCCCCTTCCTCCTGCCTCATCCTAGCAATCTCTGCCTGTAGCCGTTCCAATATCTGTCTCTTCTGCACTTCCAGATCCCTCTGGAACTCGTTCCTCATCCTGTCCAGCTCCGCCATCTGCTGTCTCTTGCTAATCTCAATCTTCTCATAAACCTCACTGAACTTCTGTATTGAATCTGCCAGCATCCGGAATGAGGCTGAATCCTCCCCTCTCCTCTTTGTTGCCGCCGGTGTCACCGCCGGCGGCAGCCCATCCGAATCTTCGTCATCCTCCTCCTCATCCCCCTCCGATCCAGTATCCCCCGGGCTATCCCTCATCTCGTCCATCCCATTCGCCCTGTTCATATAAACCCTATTGTTTGAAAACACGTACTCCCCAGCATCCACTCCGCACGGCAACCTCCGCGGCGGCGCCTCCGCGGCCGCAACTGCCGACGGCGGCGGTGACGTGGAACACATCAAAGAATCCATCTTTTTGAAGTAAATCCACTCGCTCTTAAAATCCGGATACTCCGTGACCTGGAGCTTCTCCTTCTTGTACTTCTTCTTCAGCGTGTCGAGCCGGTTCCGGCACTGGGAGTCCGATCGGACGATCCTCGAGGCGTGGTTCACCTTCTTGGCGACCTCGCTCCACTCGTCGGAGCGGAGGGACTTCCGCCCGTTCTGGACGAACAGATCGCCCCACGCGTCGAGCAGGATGAACGTCGAGTCCTCCGACCAGTCCGGCGGAGAGTTCTTCGACGAATTCGGCTTCGCAGAAGCCTTTGCCCCCGCCGCCGTCGAAGGAGGAGGCAGCGGAGGCGGAGGCTTCCGGGGGGCGAACTCGAACCCCTGCGCGAAGCGGTCGAGCTTGCGGCGCTTCCCGCGGCTGTCGTGGGAGGAGGCCGAGTGGTTGTTGGCCTCCTCCTCGTCGGATTCGTCCTCCTCGTCGGCGGCGTTGTTGCGCTCGGAGTCGTCCGAGTCGGAGTCGGGAGGGGACCGGCGGTGGGCCTGGGGGAACTGGGGAGGGGAGTAGCTGCGGAGGGGGGGCTTGTGGCGGTTGGGGTTGGGGGGGTGGCGAGCGTCGTCGTCGTCGACGTCGTCCATGGCGGAAACCCTAACCCTAAATTTTTTTGGGTTCGGGGGAGGAATCGGGAAAGCGAGGAGGAAGGGTCCCGTGAGCCGTAAATATGGAGAGTTTCGATTTTGATCGGGTCCGGTGGGGGCCACCTGGCAGTGACGCGAGTACGGGATTCGTGTCGGCTTCTGCTGCTTCCCACTGGAGGGGGTCGATCTGCAGGGATGGCAGTATCTGTAATTCTGACCGTTGTAGTTATAAATAAACAGTAATTTTGCTTGAATGAAAGAATATTTATTAAAGGTTTTTTTCTAAGAGCATCATTAGTAGTTGGGACTCTCCAATGCAATTTGGAGCCCAAAATTTCAAAAAAAGGGTAAATGTAGAATGGGTTGGGTTTGTATGAGAATAGTAGAAAATGATAAAGTGAGCTCCGGTCCCAAAAATTGTGTGCTTAAAAATTAATGTAGGAAAAAAATAATATAAAGTTTAGAATCTAGAAAGTTGGGCTCCAAATTAGAACTTACTATTCTACAAAACGAGTTTCTACAATCTAGAATCTAGAAATTGGGAGGCCCAACCCTTAGCACCCATGGATGGGTTGGGACCGAAATTGTAGAAATTGGGACTAGGGATGAGACTTACTATTCTACAAAATGAGCTCCTACATTCTAAATCTAGAATCTAGAAAATGGGATGGGCCTTACTAATGATGCTATAAGGGCACTACCATTTTTAATTGGGGACAGCCCAAAAATGTTCAAAAAAATTTACAAGTTTGCCATCAATTTTTTTACTTGGGGGCAGACCAAGCCAGTCCTAGGACTGCCAGCAAGTTGGCAGTCCTAATATACGTTAGGACTGTCAACAAGGTGGCAGTCCTAGGACTGCCAGCAAGTTGGCAGTCCTAATATACGCCAACAAGGTGGCAGTCCTCCTCGGAGATGGAAGATTCTGCAGCTTCTTCGAGTCGCTGGATCGCGTCCCCTCCGTCGTATCGGTGGACTTTGACCTCCCTTCCTCCGGCTCCTCCTCCGATGACGACGAGGACGATGATGACGACGACGGTGGAGGGGAGCTCGATGGAGGAGAGCTCGTCGGGGAGGACGCCGACGGACTTGAGGTAGTCGGAGATGATGACGCGGGAGACCAGGCGGTCCTTGCGGCCCTGGATGGCGCCCCAGGTCACCGTCGGCATCTCGTACTCCGGGAGTTTGGAGGCGGAGGCGGAGGCGGAGGCGGAGGAGGAGAAAAGAGGAGGGAATAAATTAGGGTTTGGAAAGTTGGGCTGTCCCCAAGTAAATTTTGGGTGTCCCCTAGCAATTTCTCCACCTGTTTGGGCTGCCCCCTAGCAAATATGGTAGTGCCCTTAGAAAAAACCTTATTAAAATAGGCTCAAAACGAAAAAATTAAACCAATAATAAATATTTAGTCTTCTGTAGGTTCGATTGGCAGAGTTTATGCCGATGAGAATAATTTACAAGCACATGAACTGCTGGATGACGGACTATCAAATACCGAAGTCTCTCAGTGAAAGGTTGTGGAGTTTTATATAGAGTTCTGGTCAAAACTTGATAAGGTTTAGGTTTTCGATTGGTTTATAAATCCTAGTTTGATTTGGACATGATAATATGTAGAGAATTTGAGGAAATTTTGATAAACATTGAATTTGAGAAAGAATCTTCAACTTAGGTTTTTATGAGTATTGGATTTATTTAATTATTTGCTTCTCATGATTCTATCTATATTATTTTTTATTGTAAATTAGATTTTTATGAGTATACTTTTTTAATCTCATCATTTTTTTCTTCTTTATTTAGTTCTAGTAATATCTAAATTACTTAGTAAAACTTGTATTCCTTTATTTTGTTATTCATAAGTTTATTTATTTATTTAAGTTATTATTTAAAAGTTATTCTATTACTTGCTATCATACTTATTGAATATTGTTTTAGTTTTTTTTTTAGATGTCCGGCGAAACGCACGAAAAATATTGTTTTAGTTAAATGTTAGAAAACTAGAGAATATATAATCTCAGATTTAGAACATGAGGTTTACAACTAGGTTGTCACACTTTGACCAGGGGCGGCCATGGCCCAAGGCAGACAGGACGACAGCCCAGGGCCTCCTGACGAAAGGGGACACCAACATGAAACTATCTATAATAGAACTAGTATATATGATGTGCCTTTTTTTGTTAAAAAGCATTGTGGTGTAGTGGTTATAAATTATAGGAAAAATTTGAGTGGCACCCCACATTTGTTACGCTTATTTAAGGTGCACCCCACATGATTACATTAATGCATAACACCCCCCACTTCACACGTTTTCCGTCGGAGACTAACGGTTGACCTATTTTGGGTGTTATTTGTGACCAAAATAACCCTCACGTGATCCAGGTGAGTTCAGGTGAGTGAAACTTAAATGTGAACTACCTAAATTGCCCTTTCTTCTTGCCTACATTAGGAATAACGTTCTCTCTCTTCTCTCCTTCATCTCTGACCTAAACCCGAAGCTTTCCTCCCCCTTTCAAATCCGAGCTCCATGGCCGACTTTGGAAGCAAGGTAATGTAAAATTGACCTAATTTTTTTCCTTTAATGTATGAAAGCCTTTGCTTCTGTGGTTTCGCTGTCTCAATTCGTGAGATTTTCTATTTTGTTTAGGACAAATGTCAAATATGCTCGATGAACACCCATCTTGCAGACGAATGTGCTTATTTGAGCTCACCATGCAAGATCGGAGGTTGCAAGGGGATTAGGTACGTTTCGAAGTCCAGAACCGAAGGCAATCCCGGTCGAAAATTTTTGAAATGCCCCATCTGCTCGGATTTTCAATGGCTGGATGTTGCGCTGTTGTGTTCAAGCTCAGGAATTTCATCTTCAACCACTGAAAGAGAAGGTTGTTTCACCTGTGGTGAGTTAGGTCATTGGAGAAGAAATTGTCCTTGGAGGGAAACCATTTGCCCTAATCCAAATTGTGGAGGAAGGAGAGTCATCTTAATGTCGAAGAGGAGTCACAGCAAGGGAAGAAGATTCTTGCAATGCACGAAGTGTAACAATGCATTCCAATGGTTGAACGAGGCTACAAGTAGTGATAGTAACTCTGAAATTCCTGTACAAATTGTATTAAACACAACTTTAGAAGAGTTGTGTAGAAAATTTGGAAAAAATGTTGGTATGTAATATGTTGCTTGTAATTAATTATGAAATTCTTGCTATGAATTGTTTGTTGAAAGTAACTTTGGAAAATTTGTTTGTTGAAAGTAACTTTGAAATTCTTGCTATGAATCTGGAAAATTGGTGCTATGAATTGTTTGGCGTGGGAAACTTTGGAAAAATGTTGCTTGTATTTAACAAGATCAACTGGACTGCAGCTTAACAAGATTAACAAGATCAACTGCACAAGAGGAAAGAACTGTAAATATGTAACAAAACAGTATATTTGAAGTACAATCTGTAAATATGCAATTCAACTGGACTGCAGCTCACTAACAGTAGATATGTAACAAAACAATCTGCAATTCAACTGCAGATATCTGACAAGATATATAACAAGATCAATTCAACTGCAGAAAATGTTCAAGTAGCTAACAAGAGATCTGCAGATTACAAAAGATTACATCAACAAGATATCTAACAATTCAAATATACATCAACAAGATATCTGCAATTCAATTGCAGCTCACTTACTTCAGAAAATGTTCAAGTAGCTTTGCAGATTACAAAAGATTACATCACATTACATCAAAAAATGTTCAAGTAGCTTTGCAGATTACAGAAAATGTTCAAGTAGCTTTTCTTACTTCAGAAAATGTTCAAGTTAACTGCACATTACATCACTAAGATGACTTATTCTCTTCACAAAATGTTCACTGCACAATCTGTTGAAACCACATTAATGTGCTATTGCTGCACATTACTGCTGCTGCTATTGACTCTCCATGGTGGTCTGAAATCTGAGTTGTTTGTTCCCCTTGGTGGTAGACATCCTATAATGCCATCAGCCCTTCCAGGTACATTGACTAAATTAGCTTGTATCAAATCTTCCACTGGAACTCCTTGGTTTGCATTGGAATCACTTGATTGCTGTGGTGCCTTCCTCCTTCCCCTTGAAACCTTTGGTCTCTTGTAAACATGGTTTGTATTCCTTGGTAGCTTTGTAGGCCTTGGTTCCTTTTGTAGTCTTGGTGGACATGGTGCCCTTGGTTTTTTAGTGTTTCCCCCAACTGGTCCTCCTTGGCACCCTCTTGCATTATGATGAGCTGGTAGCTTGCATCTCCCACAAATCCTTTGCTTCTTGCCAGGTCTTGGTGCCTCATCTGCTTCCTTCCTTCTAACAGTCTTTGGTCTCCCAGGTTGCCCATGTCTACCTGGTGGACCAACCTCATATGGTGGCTGCAACATGCAGAATAGTGAAAGTAAAGAGAAGCCTACATAAGGGACATTTTAGTTAAAGAGAAACATAAGGAGAAGCCTACATAAGGAGAAGCCTACAGAATCCCATAGCCTACAGATTAGTTAAAGTACAGAGAAGCCTACATAAGGGACATTTTAGTTAAAGAAACATAAGGAGAAGCCTACATAAGGAGAAGCCTACATAAGGGACATGTAAATTAAGAGAAACTTACAGAGCCCCATAGGCTTTGTTCAGGCAAAGGAACAATCTTTCCAGCATAAGCCTCCATGTAGGTTTTGGCATGATAGTAGGGGCTTGTGAACCTTCAGCAAGAAAAACTCTGATTAGTGTATAAGTAAGAAAAACTATGAAATATGATATTAGACAAACTCTGAAATGTGATACTTACATTGACCATGTAGGCCTGCTAGGTAGGAGTGCAGCAACAGCATGCACACAGGGGATCCCAGTTAAATCCCATACACAACAGTCACATTTTCTTTCATTGACATTAACAGTCCATCTGTTCTCAATGGAGAAGACACTAGTGACACAAAACAGCCCATCATCAGCACCATTGACCTGATACTTGTTGACTTGCTTTGACCTCTCCTGGATGATCTTTATAGTCCTTGGAGTCAAGTCATGCTCACCCCATGCTCTAGAAGTAATCTTCCTTTCATAAATCAATTTCATCACCATCAAGTGAAACATTTCCACAATCATTGTAATTGGCTGACCTCTAATTTCTCCTATCCAGTTATTGAAGCTCTCAGAAAAATTGTTGGTGATATGCTCACACTTTGTTGTCTTTTCAAAGTAGGCTCTGCACCATCTGCCCAAGTGCTCTTTCATCAAATACTGAAGACCATCTGGACATTGTTGACCTATTGCTTCAATCCACTTAGCATTGTCTACTACCCTATATGCTCTAGCTGCACCACATGTAAGATGCCTCATCTGTAGGCTACCACTGATGTGGGACTTGAAGTTTTTGTAGAAATGTCTAAAGCAGAACCTGTGGGGATGCCCATAGAATTCTTTGTCAATTGCATTGCCTAGGCCTTTCTGCCTATCAGAGATGAATGAAATCTCTCCTGGATGTTGCAGCAGCTTCTGCTTGATCATACTAAGAAAATGGACCCATGTAGCTTCACTTTCTGATGTGCAGATATAAATGGCAAGTGGGAACAACCCATTGTTGCCATCTAAAGCTGTTGCAGATAAACATACCCCACCATACTTCCCTTTCAAATGGCACCCATCTAAACCAACTAAAGGTCTACACCCATTTCTGAATCCAGTGAAGCTTGCCTCATACCCTATGCATAAATAAGCAAACTCTGTTGTCCCAGGAACATTCCCACAATAGGCTACACTACCAGGGTTGGTTCTCAATACCTGCTTTGCAACTTCAGGGGTTTTTCTGTAACTCTTATCATAACCCCCAAACATCATCTCCTTGACTCTGAATAAGGCCTTGTGTGCATTCCAATAGGAGACTTTCACTGTAAACCTAGCCCACATCTGCTTTTGAACATCCTTTGCTTTCCATGAACTGTGGTGTGCCTTAATGTCCTCTTCTAAGACCTGAGAGATGAATTTGCTATTTGCCATCTTGTTCTGCAGCTTGGAGGAGTGCTTGCAAGTGTGTTCTTCATTAAGTTGTCTCAGTGTACAAGTAGTCTTATCTGGTGAGATCCTCACCCTGCACATCCATGGACAGGTTTCCTCTTGACACACACCCCATATCCTCACCCCTTCATTCTTCACATATTTAATTTCAAACCTCTTCTTTATAGCATATGACCTTAAATACTGTCTGCATTCATTTGGATTCATCCACTGCTGGCCTAGGTAGAGATCATTCACCCCAGGAACTCTGTATTCCTCCTCACCCATCTCCTCATCATTGTACAAGTCATCAAATTCATCCCCAACTTTTTCAGAATCAGTTGAGTCACAGCTTTGGTATTCTTCTTCATCATCAAGTTCATCAATTGCAACTGTTCTTCTTCTCTGCAGCTCTTCCCTCTGGAACTCTGTTTCTTCCCCCCCACTCTTCCACATCTGGTTCTGGAATGTGAACATTATTTGACATTACTTCATGTGAACACTACATGTGAACACTACATACAGATATGAACACTACATATGAACAGCAATTGAACTACCCTTAAAATGGACCCTAAGCATGTACTTCATGTATAATCAAATATGAACACTACATATGAACACTACATACAGATATGAACACTACATTTACCATTTCAACCCTAATTTCACATGTGAACACTACATATGAACACTACATACAGATATGAACACTACATTTCACAATTGAACCCTAATTTCATATATGAACACTACATACAGTTATGAACACTACATTTATCATTTGAACCCTAATTACCCTAATTTCAGATGTGAACACTACATATGAACACTACATTTGAACCCTAATTTCACATGTGAACACTACATATGATCCATTTCACACTGTTATAGACAAACAATACATTTGAACCCTAATATCAGATATACAAACATTACTTACATACAGTGTACAATTTAAGGGAAAGAAACCCTAATACGTAACCTAAAAATCCTAACAGTGCACAAATTTAGGGAAAACCCTAATCACTTTCATACAATAACGAAATACAAATAATTTCGAGTGTGCAAGTTATGAAAAATCCTGAAAAACAAAAATAATCGAATAAAAAGATGGAAAACCTATGCATAAAGAAACCCTAAATCGTAACCTAAAAACGCTTCCAGTGCACAATTTTTGGGAAAACCATAATCACTTTAACAAATGTAAACAAATACAAATTTTTCCAGTGTACAATTTATGGAAAATCATGAAAAACGAAAGATAATCGACTAAAAAGATGGAAAAGAAAGGGAAAGAAAGGGAAAGAAAGGGTTCGCCATGGGTGTACCTGGGTGTTTGGTTCGCCATGGACTCTCCTGGAAGTTTCGACTGACAGAATTCGGAAAGAAAGGGAAACGATCGGTATTTGAGCGTGGTTATGCGAAAGAGAAAGAAGGGAGAGAAGAGCGAGGTCGGTTTCATACCTGGGTCTTTGCTACGACCACGACGTGCGGTGACGGGAGAAATTTCGACGGGAGAGAAGAGGGAGTGGAAGAGAGAGAGGTGGGTTTTGGAATGAGAGGATTTCTGTTGGGAAGAGAGAGGGAGGGAAGAGAGAGGGTCATTCAAAGAAGAGAGGGTAGTTTAGGGTTTTCCCATTTAATGAACTCACCTGGATCACGTGAGGGTTATTTTGGTCACAAATAACACCCAAAATAGGTCAACCGTTAGTCTCCGACGGAAAACGTGTGAAGTGGGGGGTGTTATGCATTAATGTAATCATGTGGGGTGCACCTTAAATAAGCGTAACAAATGTGGGGTGCCACTCAAAATTTTTCTAAATTATAATGTTAAAGTTATATTTATGAGGTCATTTGTTCAAATCTTAACTACAACAAAATTTTGTTTTATTTATACTTTTTTTTAGATGAGGGCCCATTTTGGAAGTTTCGTCTCGAGCCCTATTAGCTCAGGGCCAGCCCTAACTTTGACTTGTATATGAGAGAGATCTACAAAACTCCATTCATATTGGAGTTTATTTAGTGATACGTGATATAGTTTCATCAATTATTATTGTGATTCCCATATATAGAGAGAGATAGTGAGACGAAAGAATATTTTAGTAGGCATGTAGTCATCCCATAACTATAGTGTATATTTGTGCATGATAGTCATCATAAATACACTTATCGACGTGGCAAGTTTTATCCTAGTCGTCTACATGCCGAAACTATTATTCTAGATACACAAGTTACTTGAAGACAATGCTATTGATTTCTTGATATTCTTCGCATATGTTACTTGTCTCCTTATCATATCATTTAGTTTATACTCAACTCATGTTTGTTAAGGATTCAATACCTATCGCTTATATCATATCATAATATTTTTTACCATCATAAATTTTATATTATTTTGTGTAGTCTTAAGTTGTAATTATACTTTGCTCAAATGTTGATAGGATAACATTGACATATTTAGACGAGAATAACATATATCTTACCTTCTATGGTCCTTATGAGGACGAATTAGATTTTCCTGTAGTTGATGCATAACTAGTTGCCTTGTTGGTGATGATATTCAGGGAGATGCTTAGCTCGAGTTATCTTGTAGTTTATAGCCTTAGGGCATAGTATTCTTTCTAGTATTTTATTTGAACGGATTTGTTCCAGAGTACTCTTTTATGACATGTACTTAATTGTATATCTTTGATAATTAGACTTCTTCTATGTTGAGATACTTATGTTGGTGATTTTAGTTAGTTTGTTTTTTGTTTTCATTATCTACTTGTAATGGTTTTTGTCTATGGAATGAGTTACATAGTTTTCTCTGTGATATCTTTTACTATATAATGAGGCTTCAAAACGGCTCAAAAGTGAGTCGTCTAAGTCGTATGTATATCATGATCCATTTTATTTTAAAAAAATAAATTATGTAACAAATTATTTGTGATATTCCTATTTTAAAATACGTATTTTGCTGTAATTGGAGGATTTTTAATTTTGGGGAATTTTTTGAAATTTTTATTATTTTATTTGATGTAAAATTTACCCCATTATTATTATTGCTATTATTATTATTTTGTTATTCTAATAATATCCCCCTCCCAAAATATCTAGTCTCCTCTCTCCCTCTCTCTCGCTCACTGCCTCTCTCTCCTCTCCCACAGGAGACCAGCCCTCCCCCTCACTCTCGATCAGCCTCTCTCCCTCTCACTAGATCCCTCGCCCCCTCGTCCTCCTCTCCTCGACCTCTTTCTCGCCCGCCTGGCCGGCTCCGCCGCGACCACCACTGCCACCCCCCCCCCATCATCATCGTCGTCTCCACCACCCTCCTCGTCGTCTTCTCCGGCCTCCCTCTCCGCCGACGGCCGCCACCCCTGGCTCCTCTCCCTCTCCTCGAGCTCCGGCCCCTCCGCCGCGAGCCCCCTCGCCGTCATCTCCACTGGCCCCTCCTCCGTTGGCCTCCACTTCCGGCGCCACCGCCACTCCGGCCATCCCCGACGCAGAATCGCCCCGAGCCCCTCTCCCCGGCTTCCTCCAGCTCCGGTCAGCTCCGCCGCGGGCTCCCCCTCGTCTCCGGCCTGCCCCTGGCCGAGCCCCTTGGTAAGCTCCGCCTCCTCTCTCTCTGTCCTCTCCGCCGGTGGTCCGACCCGACCCTGGTCGGACTCCTCCGCCTCCTCTCTCCCTCCCCCTCTCGGGCTGTGAGCTCCTCGGGGAGCGAGCCCCTCGATCGGCGCGCCTCGGGCAGCGTGCTGCCTCGAGCAGTGCGCTGCCTTGTGCAGCGTGTCACCTCGGGCAGCGCACCCTCGGTTGGTGCGCTTCCTCGTTCCTCGTGTTTTCGGGTTGTGTGCACCTCGGTGTACGTGTCGCCTCGTTTTGCGTGTACCTCGGTCTACGTGTTGCCTTGGGCAGCGGGATGCCTCGAGCCCCGCGCTGCCTCGGGCACCGTGCCATCTTGATTTGAGCATTGTCTCGGTTTTCGTGCCCGGCCTTTGTGCCCACCTCGGTTTGCGTGCTCGCTCCGATTTGCGTGCCGCATTGGTCTTTGTGTCGTCTCGATTCGCGTGCACGTCTCGATTTGCGTGACGCGTGATTCGTGGACCATTCTGATATCCGTAATTTTTTCGATCTACGTGTACGTCTCGATTTACGTGCACGTTCTCCCCTGTTCGTCTTGATATTCGTGTTCTCTCGATTCTCGTACGCGTCTCGATATACGTGTGCGTCTCGATTTGCGTGCCCGTATCGATCCGCGTACCTCGATTTCCGTGCCAGATCCCTGCACTGCTTGCGGGACCCACACGGTATAGCCTCCTGCCATCACCTGTGATTTCTCCTATTATTTTATTGTTTGGTGCTAATGATTGTTTATTGTATGTTCTGAGGATCTCGATTGACGTGCTAGCTTGGATCGCGACTGTCGAAGACTTGCTTACCTAGCCGAGCCCTCTAGGCAAGTATCCCTTGCTCATTGGCGGCTCTTGCCATCTCTCCTGTATTTTATTGCATTTAATTTATTGTAAATGTATAATCATGTTTAGTGTAGCTTAGCAGTAGAACTGCCATGATAACTTAGGATAGTTTGGCCCGATACCGGGATAGACCGTATCGGACAACTCGGATGGGTCATCCACACCTCCGAGGACACGAGCACGACTCACATGTATGGATTGTCCCCATATGCCCCGTGTCCGACTCGCGGTCGGGTAGCGGCTTTGGCTGACCTTACTTGAGGCTGTGATTGATTGTGCGTGGGTTAGATTTATGGACATGTGTTGTAGTGCACCCTGCGAGGCGGTTGTTTTATATTATGCATGTTGGCTTGGCGCCCAGTACGCATTGTAGCGCTGCTGGAAGCCGGGACTTAGTGGTCTCGGGTTCGATTGGTTTCCAGTACGCATCGTAGTGCTGCTGGAGGCCGAGACTTAGTGTTCTCGGCTATCGACTTGTTTCCAGTACGCATCGTAGTGCTACTGGTAGCTGAGACTTAGTGTTCTCAGCCTGCGAGCCTGCGGCTGTGATTCTGCGGCGGGTTGCGCCGAGTGGTTTTAGCCCCAATTGCTGGGAGCTCCCGTCCAGAATACAGAGGAGATTCTGCCGAATTTTTCCAGAATTCCCGATCGGGAATTTGGTTCGAAGGATTGGGCAGAACCCTTCCTTTGGTTTGCTGGACTGGGCTCGTACATGTCTTGGTATAGTATACCTGATCCCATTGCCTGCCAGGTAGACTCCCGACTAGATTAGTCGCCTAGCGTCTTGACATGTCTTGTCCGTCGGATAGCGTAAGGAGAGCGGTTCCACTCGGGAGACGGTCTGCAACCCTGGTCCTTGTTTGGTTTAAGGGTTGTGGATTTGCTCCAGAGCGGTCCATGTAATCCTTGCCACTTCCGGCGGCATTTATTACCGGACTCTTGTCCCCTGACCCTTCATCCTAGGGGTTGTCCTCGTCTGCCAGATAGAGCTGACAGTTGTCCTGTGTATTGGGAGTTGTGACTTGTGGATATGACTGAGGATTGAGTATTATGGAGAGTACGATCTTGGGATATTGACTTGGTGGATCTATGTGGATTCTTGGATTTTGGTGATTTCGAATATTTCGTGGAACGAGGAGAATATCGAGGGTATTATTATATGATTTTTACTCGACTTCCCAAACGTCCAAAACCTGGTATCTTTGTGTATTCCGGTAGTTGGGGAAACCTGGTTGATTGCTGTGTCTTGGTAGTTGAGGGGCTTGTTTTCTAGTGGCTTGTGATCATTGACTTGGAGGATTCTTGTGAGTCAGAGGGCCTAGCATTGTTAGGGGAATGAGCTTGGTACTTGGTGGTTGTTTTTATTGACGTGATATTCACTCCATCATGGATGGGAGACTCTTGCTAGATTGATCTGGTGGATGGACCGACTTGATGATTTGAGCTGTAGGTTCCCATGTGTACTTGAGAGACTATTATAGTGGAGATTTTGATCTTATAACCGACTCGATATCCATGTCACGATTTGGGCATGTGACTTCTTGTGACTGATAGGTTTGACCTTGTTCCTGGTGTTACACGATGACCTGGACCTGTCTTGATTCTTGATAGTGGTCCGTCGAGGTGCACTCCTGACTAGCACTCTGGACTTGACAGTAAACCTGGCATGTATACTCTTGATTCTTGATAGTGGCCCGTGGTGGCGCACTCCTGACTAGTACTCTTGACATGACATGTTTACTCTTGACCGCTGTTGCGACAGCCAGTCCTGATTTGCTAGGTATGACCTTGTCTGGACACCGTGGTTGATTTTCCTGATTGTGCTTGTACAAACTACCTGTCTCGTCTTGCATCATGTCTAGGACATGGATTCCTGGTTACCACGGTCAGGGATCCATAATGAAACTGACTAGGCTAATAACTAGATTAATCATGTAGTTCATGGGGACTTCCCAGTGACCTGTTGCTTGTCTGGCCCCGGCCCTATGTATCTATATATATACTAGGGATTTGTTGCTATCCGTCGAGATGAGCGCATTCCCAGCCCTCCGTCGAGTGTGGCACTACTTCTTTAGGGCACATGTATCTTACTGCAGTGTGCCTGCTATATCTATCTTTTTCTTTTGCTGGGGCCATTCGGGTAGTAGCAAGCAGGAGCTGGACTTTGAAGTCTCACTGCATCTTGTTAGTAATTAGGCCTGTGATAACCCTAGTTAGTTAATAATAGCAAGCCGTAGGCATTGTGTGGCCGCTTGTCCTTCTGTGTTGTTTGGCTTGTTGCCTGCTAGCCAGCTGATATTGATTCCAGCTGGCAATGCAGGTGTTAGTGGATGTTAGGGAGATTGTGATTGTGTTAGCTTCACTATACTTGTGGATTGTTATCGTGCGTTGGTACCGCACGATCCCTTACCTTTATTTACTGTTTTTATATGTTATTCTTGTCATATTTTATCCTGCTGGTTTTCTTCGCCCGTCCTTGAGCCTTCCTTTCTGGTACTTGCTACGGTTGGCCTGACCAACCCTGGATTGTTCCCAGATTGTCTGAGACCGACCCGGTGGATCTTCCAGACTTGACTTGGAGGGTGTGCTTCAGTTCCAGACCATGCTAGGAACTGTGGGGAGGTATACTTGTCTACATTATTATCCTGTAGTGTAGATTCCAGATTTTCATATGAGTATTTCCTGTTTTTCATATGACTATCTCTCTTGATATTGTTTCATTGTGATTTACCTGTGGATATGAGATCGGTTTTAGGCCATAGATTGATTGCTTGCTAGGATACCCAACCAGACTGGACAGCCGTCATCACCGTATAGCGTATTCGTACCTTATACGGTGTAGCTGGCCGTGTACGTCCCCGTATTCCGGAACTGGGGCGTTACATGGTTTTAGTGGTGGCCCATGCAGGTCTCGTTTTGAGATTTTGTTGGGTATCACATGATTATTGATCTCATTCCACTATTTCTTGGTATTCCCACTTGTTACACTTGTCCTTCGCTCCCTTGAACTTGTGAACTGGTCCCCATCTCTACCTGGACCTATCTTGCATTGTCCTGTCTTATTCGTTGTCATCTACCATTATTCCTTGTTTTGAGAGGCATGGTCCTGTAGTTGGTCATGTCGATCACTTTATCAGGTAAGACGTTGTCTGGTCTTATCTTTGGGTTACTATATTATTTATCTTGGGTTCTGGACTCTCTACCGGTGTTTCGCCTTGTTTGATTTCCTGTTATTCCTTTCGTGCGTTGACTTTGTGTTGACTTAGTCTTATTATCGCCCTCTTCGAGCGTTGGCTTGATCGCTGCAGAATGAAGATTTCACCAGGACTCTGAGATGGGATGTTTCAGCATTTGTGGAGTATCCAGTGGATTTTCTTGTATCATTTCAGCTCCCTTGATTCCGGACAATTCCACAATCATGATTGTTTCCTTCAGATATTATTTTGGATTATATACATATATTCTCTATAGAATATGTTTTGGCATAGATTTCTGGTTTTGGAGTTTCCTAGGAAACTATTTTGTGATTATTAGTGAAGCTGTTTTTAGATGCATATTACGATTTGACATGGATGATGAGTTATTATTTTGTAGAATTATTATGTTATATTGGTTAGATATTTTCTGATTTTAGTGACTTGGACATTTGAGTTGTAGATTTGATTTATTCTGGGTATTTGTCGAGAGTGACTGGATGACCCTAGTATACTTTGACGGCGAGGTAACGAAAGTTGCAGCCGCTCGATTATAGTGCCCTGGTGCATCTTTTGCAGCCATTCCGGATGGCGTGGCAGGGATGATCATGACACACTTTTTCGGATATTCGGAAACTACGGTCGTCGGTTGAGACAAGTATCCTTTATTTTATGATTTTGTTGATTTCCGTGTAGTGGGGATTTTAGGTTTTGGTATTGTTTTCGGTGCTTTGTACTTGTTTTGATTTATGGAGTTATTTCATGCATGCGAGATTTTTGATTAAAGAAATTCCATGTGTTTTGGATTTACTTTCCGAGTTGATTTGTGTAGCTAGAAGTTATGCTTTTGAGGTTTTCATATTGAGGATTTGTTCATTTCTTGATTGTATTACTTGATTTCTGTAAGGTGGGTAGAGTTTTCATGATATGTATATGTACTAGTTTTAAAAACCCTACTTTTATAATTTTGAAATTTCGAGGACGAAATTTTTGTAAGGTGGGTAGGATGTGATATTCCTATTTTAAAATACGTATTTTGCTGTAATTGGAGGATTTTTAATTTTGGGGAATTTTTTGAAATTTTTATTATTTTATTTGAGGTAAAATTTACCCCATTATTATTATTGCTACTATTATTATTTTGTTATTCTAATAATATCCCCCTCCCAAAATATCTAGTCTCCTCTCTCCCTCTCTCTCGCTCACTGCCTCTCTCTCCTCTCCCACAGGAGACCAGCCCTCCCCCTCACTCTCGATCAGCCTCTCTCCCTCTCACTAGATCCCTCGTCCCCTCGTCCTCCTCTCCTCGACCTCTTTCTCGCCTGCCTGGCCGGCTCCGCCGCGACCACCACTGCCACCCCCCCCTCATCATCGTCGTCTCCACCACCCTCCTCGTCGTCTTCTCCGGCCTCCCTCTCCGCCGACGGCCGCCACCCCTGGCTCCTCTTCCTCTCCTCGAGCTCCGGCCCCTCCGCCGCGAGCCCCCTCGCCGTCATCTCCACTGGCCCCTCCTCCGTTGGCCTCCACTTCCGGCGCCACCGCCACTCCGGCCATCCCCGACGCAGAATCGCCCCGAGCCCCTCTCCCCGTCTTCCTCCAGCTCCGGTCAGCTCCGCCGCGGGCTCCCCCTCGTCTCCGGCCTGCCCCTGGCCGAGCCCCTTGGTAAGCTCCGCCTCCTCTCTCTCTGTCCTCTCCGCCGGTGGTCCGACCCGACCCTGGTCGGACTCCTCCGCCTCCTCTCTCCCTCCCCCTCTCGGGCTGTGAGCTCCTCGGAGAGCGAGCCCCTCGATCGGCGCGCCTCGGGCAGCGTGCTGCCTCGAGCAGTGCGCTGCCTTGTGCAGCGTGTCACCTCGGGCAGCGCACCCTCGGTTGGTGCGCTTCCTCGTTCCTCGTGTTTTCGGGTTGTGTGCACCTCGGTGTACGTGTCGCCTCGTTTTGCGTGTACCTCGGTCTACGTGTTGCCTTGGGCAGCGGGATGCCTCGAGCCCCGCGCTGCCTCGGGCACCGTGCCATCTTGATTTGAGCATTGTCTCGGTTTTCGTGCCCGGCCTTTGTGCCCACCTCGGTTTGCGTGCTCGCTCCGATTTGCGTGCCGCATTGGTCTTTGTGTCGTCTCGATTCGCGTGCACGTCTCGATTTGCGTGACGCGTGATTCGTGGACCATTCTGATATCCGTGATTTTTTCGATCTACGTGTACGTCTCGATTTACGTGCACGTTCTCCCCTGTTCGTCTTGATATTCGTGTTCTCTCGATTCTCGTACGCGTCTCGATATACGTGTGCGTCTCGATTTGCGTGCCCGTATCGATCCGCGTACCTCGATTTCCGTGCCAGATCCCTGCACTGCTTGCGGGACCCACACGGTATAGCCTCCTGCCATCACCTGTGATTTCTCCTATTATTTTATTGTTTGGTGCTAATGATTGTTTATTGTATGTTCTGAGGATCTCGATTGACGTGCTAGCTTGGATCGCGACTGTCGAAGACTTGCTTACCTAGCCGAGCCCTCTAGGCAAGTATCCCTTGCTCATTGGCGGCTCTTGCCATCTCTCCTGTATTTTATTGCATTTAATTTATTGTAAATGTATAATCATGTTTAGTGTAGCTTAGCAGTAGAACTGCCATGATAACTTAGGATAGTTTGGCCCGATACCGGGATAGACCGTATCGGACAACTCGGATGGGTCATCCACACCTCCGAGGACACGAGCACGACTCACATGTATGGATTGTCCCCATATGCCCCGTGTCCGACTCGCGGTCGGGTAGCGGCTTTGGCTGACCTTACTTGAGGCTGTGATTGATTGTGCGTGGGTTAGATTTATGGACATGTGTTGTAGTGCGCCCTGCGAGGCGGTTGTTTTATATTATGCATGTTGGCTTGGCGCCCAGTACGCATTGTAGCGCTGCTGGAAGCCGGGACTTAGTGGTCTCGGGTTCGATTGGTTTCCAGTACGCATCGTAGTGCTGCTGGAGGCCGAGACTTAGTGTTCTCGGCTATCGACTTGTTTCCAGTACGCATCGTAGTGCTACTGGTAGCTGAGACTTAGTGTTCTCAGCCTGCGAGCCTGCGGCTGTGATTCTGCGGCGGGTTGCGCCGAGTGGTTTTAGCCCCAATTGCTGGGAGCTCCCGTCCAGAATACAGAGGAGATTCTGCCGGATTTTTCCAGAATTCCCGATCGGGAATTTGGTTCGAAGGATTGGGCAGAACCCTTCCTTTGGTTTGCTGGACTGGGCTCGTACATGTCTTGGTATAGTATACCTGATCCCATTGCCTGCCAGGTAGACTCCCGACTAGATTAGTCGCCTAGCGTCTTGACATGTCTTGTCCGTCGGATAGCGTAAGGAGAGCGGTTCCACTCGGGAGACGGTCTGCAACCCTGGTCCTTGTTTGGTTTAAGGGTTGTGGATTTGCTCCAGAGCGGTCCATGTAATCCTTGCCACTTCCGGCGGCATTTATTACCGGACTCTTGTCCCCTGACCCTTCATCCTAGGGGTTGTCCTCGTCTGCCAGATAGAGCTGACAGTTGTCCTGTGTATTGGGAGTTGTGACTTGTGGATATGACTGAGGATTGAGTATTATGGAGAGTACGATCTTGGGATATTGACTTGGTGGATCTATGTGGATTCTTGGATTTTGGTGATTTCGAATATTTCGTGGAACGAGGAGAATATCGAGGGTATTATTATATGATTTTTACTCGACTTCCCAAACGTCCAAAACCTGGTATCTTTGTGTATTCCGGTAGTTGGGGAAACCTGGTTGATTGCTGTGTCTTGGTAGTTGAGGGGCTTGTTTTCTAGTGGCTTGTGATCATTGACTTGGAGGATTCTTGTGAGTCAGAGGGCCTAGCATTGTTAGGGGAATGAGCTTGGTACTTGGTGGTTGTTTTTATTGACGTGATATTCACTCCATCATGGATGGGAGACTCTTGCTAGATTGATCTGGTGGATGGACCGACTTGATGATTTGAGCTGTAGGTTCCCATGTGTACTTGAGAGACTATTATAGTGGAGATTTTGATCTTATAACCGACTCGATATCCATGTCACGATTTGGGCATGTGACTTCTTGTGACTGATAGGTTTGACCTTGTTCCTGGTGTTACACGATGACCTGGACCTGTCTTGATTCTTGATAGTGGTCCGTCGAGGTGCACTCCTGACTAGCACTCTGGACTTGACAGTAAACCTGGCATGTATACTCTTGATTCTTGATAGTGGCCCGTGGTGGCGCACTCCTGACTAGTACTCTTGACATGACATGTTTACTCTTGACCGCTGTTGCGACAGCCAGTCCTGATTTGCTAGGTATGACCTTGTCTGGACACCGTGGTTGATTTTCCTGATTGTGCTTGTACAAACTACCTGTCTCGTCTTGCATCATGTCTAGGACATGGATTCCTGGTTACCACGGTCAGGGATCCATAATGAAACTGACTAGGCTAATAACTAGATTAATCATGTAGTTCATGGGGACTTCCCAGTGACCTGTTGCTTGTCTGGCCCCGGCCCTATGTATCTATATATATACTAGGGATTTGTTGCTATCCGTCGAGATGAGCGCATTCCCAGCCCTCCGTCGAGTGTGGCACTACTTCTTTAGGGCACATGTATCTTACTGCAGTGTGCCTGCTATATCTATCTTTTTCTTTTGCTGGGGCCATTCGGGTAGTAGCAAGCAGGAGCTGGACTTTGAAGTCTCACTGCATCTTGTTAGTAATTAGGCCTGTGATAACCCTAGTTAGTTAATAATAGCAAGCCGTAGGCATTGTGTGGCCGCTTGTCCTTCTGTGTTGTTTGGCTTGTTGCCTGCTAGCCAGCTGATATTGATTCCAGCTGGCAATGCAGGTGTTAGTGGATGTTAGGGAGATTGTGATTGTGTTAGCTTCACTATACTTGTGGATTGTTATCGTGCGTTGGTACCGCACGATCCCTTACCTTTATTTACTGTTTTTATATGTTATTCTTGTCATATTTTATCCTGCTGGTTTTCTTCACCCGTCCTTGAGCCTTCCTTTCTGGTACTTGCTACGGTTGGCCTGACCAACCCTGGATTGTTTCCAGATTGTCTGAGATCGACCCGGTGGATCTTCCAGACTTGACTTGGAGGGTGTGCTTCAGTTCCAGACCATGCTAGGAACTGTGGGGAGGTATACTTGTCTACATTATTATCCTGTAGTGTAGATTCCAGATTTTCATATGAGTATTTCCTGTTTTTCATATGACTATCTCTCTTGATATTGTTTCATTGTGATTTACCTGTGGATATGAGATCGGTTTTAGGTCATAGATTGATTGCTTGCTAGGATACCCAACCAGACTGGACAGCCGTCATCACCGTATAGCGTATTCGTACCTATACGGTGTAGCTGGCCGTGTACGTCCCCGTATTTCGGAACTGGGGCGTTACATTATTCCTTGTTGGTGATGATATTCAGGGAGATGCTTAGCTCGAGTTATCTTGTAGTTTATAGCCTTAGGGCATAGTATTCTTTCTAGTATTTTATTTGAACGGATTTGTTCCAGAGTACTCTTTTATGACATGTACTTAATTGTATATCTTTGATAATTAGACTTCTTCTATGTTGAGATACTTATGTTGGTGATTTTAGTTAGTTTGTTTTTTGTTTTCATTATCTACTTGTAATGGTTTTTGTCTATGGAATGAGTTAGATAGTTTTCTCTGTGATATCTTTTACTATATAATGAGGCTTCAAAACGGCTCAAAAGTGAGCCGTCTAAGTCGTATGTATATCATGGTCCATTTTATTTAAAAAAAATAAATTATGTAACAAATTATTGAAAAAATAAAATATATATATATATATATATATTCAACATGGAGAATCGAAATCAACCAAATAATAAAATTATCTCCCACCTTAACCACGTGAGTTAGAAGAGATATTTGACTATAACTTGATAATATTCTTATTATACGTTATTATACGTGCAAAGCACGTGCATTTACTAGTGATATATAATTGGATGTTGGTTTACCTAATGGATACAATATATTGAGACCGCCAATAATGCGGTGTAGGCCAGACGTATTCACGTACTCGTTGATATACTAGTTATTCCCTTTTCCGTGATAATATATCTAATACTACTCCTTTGATAACTCGGACCCTTATTTATCCTTTTTTGTTTTGATGATATATGCCCAACAAGACGAGTTAATGAATGTTTTCAAAATGCTATCCCAACAAATGTTATGGAAATGGGCATTCGAGCAAACGTACATCCTCCATGCTACAATCCAAAAGCATCAATGACATTTTTATATATAAGCATTCACTTTTTTCGGTTTAAGCCGGAACATTATTTTTTCGAACAATACTTAACCGCAACATCAATCCAAACTCGTACCACATAATCTTAAGACTATATTCTATCCCTACTAATAGTTTGGTCATATCCCCCAACTATATAAGAAAATATTATAAGTTAACTCGGGTCACTGCAGCATGTCAATAAGTTTGGTCTGCTTGGCAATTGTTAGGGTAATGAACTATTTGGTTGTAGATAACATCATTGGTAACAGACAATTGGTTGTAGATAACATTACCACATATGAGGATATATATTGTATCATTTCCCTGAAGATTGTCCATAAAGTTGAAAGAGATCGAGTTTCATAGACTCCCGCGTGTATCTACGTTTCCAGTTTATTTCTTTTACAACACAAGCAAGTGATCATTATCTCTCAAAGTACACAATTCTTCCACTTCAGCGCCATCGAGAGTGAAAACCTTGTGCATTGCTTTCCCAAACTTCTTCTCTGCATTCACAGAGCACAAGTATCAGATCTTGCTAAGTATCGAACATTTACATAACACTAGTGAAGACCGAGGTTGCGTTCTTTAATGGCGAATAAAAAACATATACTAGCCTTTGTCGAATCAATATGTTTAAATAATCAAAACCTATGTCTTGGATTCAAAAACTGATACATCTTTTTTTCTCTTCTTCTGTTATTTGCTTATAGTTTCGCAATGCCTATTTTAGCCTTTAGCAGTTGGTCAATCTACACCAACTTGCAAGAAGAACTATTGGAAATTTAAATGCACATCAAATTGTATAATTTTAGAGAAAGTTTAATGCTTGTAAACATAGGGATAGTCTACGTATTAAAACACAACGAAAAATCAGACACTAATATACCTGCCAATTCAAGAAGCTCTTCAATGGAATCAGGTAAGTAGATAAGTTTTCCTGAGATATGGCCTCTCCTATCAGTTTCATCTGGATGGTGTCTATGAATTACTACTCTTTTCGGTATGTTACTGCAACATGAGCTGGAAATAGGTGTTGTTACTCCTGCAATATTGTTTCAAGAAGGAATGTACTTCTTTATTCCGTTGTACAGATCTAAGAATAATTCAATAAAATAAGGACTTTGTGCGAGTCTGATCATTCCAGCTACATATAGCAGAAGATATAACTTTTGTGTCTGTATGTAGATGCATGTATTTGAACAATTGCAAGGTTTGAATATAGAATGTTATAAGCCTTTTTTTTCACCGACATTCCCACCTTTGTTTAAGTTCGTTGTCAGACGATCTTGTAATTCTTCACTTGGTCTTACCTGCTGTCCAAAATAGTCATAATTACTATTGCTGCAACCATGTGATTTTATGAACACTAAGATCTAAAGAGCAAAGTAACTATAACAAAATTGTAAGAACTTGTACTAAAAAAATGGATGAAGGTAACATAACACTAGAGTATTTGCACTAAAAATGAACAATTTGGGCTGATGGAGGAAAGGGACATAAAAACAAATTGCACTGAAAATGAACAATTTGACACTATGTAACATATGTGTTTATTAACTTTATTTTGGCCTAGAAAGTCTAGGAACAACCAACAGACATAACTAAATTTGAGATACTCTTGATATAGGAAGTTCATAGAATGATTGTCAGGCCTGAGATACCAGTTGTCCAAATCTATTGGTGGCTGATTCATGGGCTGCTCATTATCTATTATTAACTTTCAAGATACTGTATCATATTTAAGCACACATACTCCACAACAAATACAACATTCTCACCTCATTCACATCACCCAGAAGTTCTGTTGCAAAATCCATTTCCTCGAGAGTTTCTCCTTCCAGGCCTTTAAGAAACTGAATCACAATGAGTTAGTTTGTGAAGTACTAACAATCATTTTGAAGGACTTGTAAATACTTGGTACTTGTTTATGAGAACTTTTAAGGATTGGTTCTTTTTTTTTTTGGTTAGCATGCGCATTTTTCAAAATGTTACCTTTGTTATTAATGTCTACAATCTGACATCTGTAAATTAATAACCTCTGACGTTTAATAAATTTTTTTAACCGATCACGCTCTATAGGCATAATTTAATATTTTTGCTAAATAATAATTAATACAAAATGCATAAAATATATTAAAATAATAATAATTAGCATAATTACATTCCTTAAAGAACCATCTATCTAGAGTATGGCTTATTTCTTTCTGGTTGTTCTGATCTCAAACTATATTCCTTGAAGTACCTTAGATTTAACTATTTTTTTATGTTGATCTTATTATATTTCTTGCATTTATGTTTTAATTGGAGATATGTACCATTCTCGCATTTAATTTTTTTATTGGAGATGTATATCAAGCTCATTGGTAACTTACAAACAATAAACATAACACAAAATTAGCATGATAAAGTCTTTCTAACTACCTAGAAGTATGTATTGGCATCAGCAAATATACATGAAATAATTTTTTTAAAGTACAAATTTTCTACAAATTACCTGAAGAAAATTGGAGATAATTATCTGCCCATCTGCATAATATTGCTCAACAATTTGCGTGAGATGACGATGACTTATTCGCACGACTTGAGAAAGCCTCTTGCTCCTCACTGTGAAAGGCTGTGGGATGTTGAGGATAACACCGATTTCTCCTGCCATTTCAGCCGGTCCTAATCTTAACAAAAACTGAATTTATATGATCGATGTTAGTATGAGAATATTACATATATGTCAGCTAAATCATAATTATCTCTTTTTTTTTTTTGTTAATTAGAACAACAATACCAAATAGTGATATATGTTAGACATGTTTTTACAATAACTTGAAGATATAGAACATTGGTATTTGTGTTTAGTTGGAAATTTTGTTGAGAATGAGAGGAAAAATACCTCAATTATAAAGTAACGTGTTTTTAGTAGTAATGTGTTTAGTGATGATTGAACTTGCGACCTCTTGAAAACCATATAGAATTGACAAGTAGTCTAACATTCAATTGTGAAAATTTCCATAAACAATAGCTATATAATAGAATGCAAATATGTATACAATAGGATACTGAATATCCAGGGCCCCCCCCCCCCCCCCCCCCCCCCCCCCCCCCCGGGCCTAGGGTGGGTCCTCTCCTCGGTGCCGCCAATTGAGGATAATATGTGATTAAATCATTTCAGGTGGTTCGAAATATGTGCAACATAGTCAAATTGATGTACCAGTTAGAAGGAGCAATAAAGAAGAAATTCACTACAAGAAAATTTACTTTTGGGGACAAAAGTTTTACAAAAAAATATATATTTGTTGCAAAAGATTACCTTATTGCAACAAATTTTATAAATCCGTTGCAACAGTTTGTTGCACAAATTTTAAGTAACAAAAATTTAATTGTTCTAAATGTTTCGTTGCAAAAATAGTTGGCGCATTTCATTCTCGCATTTGCAAATTGGTAGTAAAAATATTTGCAACAAAAAAATATGTGTTGCATTTTTTTTAATATCAAGAACAAAAAGTTTTGTTGCACTTGGGTATGTTTGGTAGCAATATTTGAGGCTAGAAGTGAACATATGTGGACTATTGTGCTTCTTCCTCTATACTTTCGGTGTTTGGTTGATTGGAGGATTAAAAGTTAGGAATAGATAAATTTGACATGCACACTTCCTATCCCTCCCATTGATATTGTTTTTAGTTCCCATTTTTTTCTAAGAAGTCTCTCCGGAGCTAGAGAGAGAGAGAGAGAGAGAGAGAGAGAGAGAGAGTTGTGGGATTAATACTATAGAATTAAGTTTTAACAATAATAATAACGGTTACTTTTATACTATTTAATAGTAATAGTAAAGTTTAATAATAAAAATTATTATTACTATTATTACTTATTTTATATTATTTAGTGATAATAATAATATGGAACTAATACTTAATTTATATCATTTAATAATAATAATAATAATAATAATAATAATAATAATAATAATAATTAAAATTAAAATTAAAATTTAAATAATAATAGTAATAATAATTTATATTATTTAATAATAATAATAACAATAATAATATGAAATTATAAACTAATACATAATTTATATTATTTAATAATAATACTTTAAATTTTAATTCATACACAAATAATAATAATGAATAATATTAGTTGGGGTAACCTCATCCTTCAAAAGTGGAAAACCACAACACTTCTTAACTACCAGTTATACTTTTCAACTCACTTCCAATCACCATCCGAACGAAGGAACTCATAAAATATGCATACATATGATGCGTATACGCAAACTCTCTACTTCCAAAATTTTAATTTATCTCCACTTCTGCGAACCAAACACACCTAATTGAATACTACTATTACAACAATTTATTTCCTGCCAAAAATGAACCAACTGGAGAGATTTTATTGCAGCAATTTATTTAATGTTTCATCTCGAACAACACTTTCCCATTTCCCTCAAAATAATTTAGGTTTCCGGCCTCATCAGCCCTTTCAATTCTTTCAAAAAAAATTTTTGGCTTCCCGGTTTCCACTCTCTCCTTTCCCCTCCATATAATTTAGTCTGTGTTTGATTGGGTTTTTTTTATGGAAAATATTTCCCTCACAAATTTTCCACCAATTGTAGTGTTTCATAGCTTATATTTTTCATGGATTTATTTTCCAAAAAACTATAATTTTCCATATTTTCTTCTAAAATGATGAAAAATAAAATTTGTCCAACCCATAGGAAAATATCATGAAAAATAAAATTTAAGTTTTCAATGATTTTTTTTTTTTAATTCCATGTAATTTTTTTCCTAGGAACTTTTACACATTTTCCACCTTAAAATCAAACACACATATTTTCCTTTCCCCCCTCTCTACAACAGATCGATTCCCTCCCGTCCTTCTGTTACGGTGGCACGACACGGAAGGACACAAGTCAGAGACTGACGGTGGAGGAATCTCAGGGTTCTGAGGATGTCACGGTGGAGATCGGTGTCGGACGTCGGGATCGCGCTCGTCGCCGTCGGACGCGTTGCGCTGAGTCTACTGAGCTCGAGAGGGTGCGTCGGGCTGATAGATTTGGGGGTCGGACACGGAAGGACACAAGTCTCGATCTATCCTTCGTTCCGGTATATAGATTCTTCACTTTTCGATTCTTGACACAGATTGGAAACGTGGAGTTTGTGAAAAAATTGTTTAATGTTTTGTTCTGTATTGTTGGTAGGACTTTACCTAGGTTGCATATATACTCTATTCATGGACAATATTTGTGTTCAAATTTGTATATGATGTGCTATGTTGCAAGGGCACGGCAAGGACAACAACTATTCTTTGTGTCTGATACATATTCCATGTGACACGACCCATATTTTTTGGAGCCTGTGCTTCCTAGATGATACTTAAACTGATACTTAAACGGTTCCTTATACATATCCCACATATTACTAGTTTAACATTAATGTCGGATGAGACTACCTATGCCTTATGCCATGTTTGGGAAGGAGGGGAAATAGAGGGAGGAGAAAATTTGAGAGAAAAGTGGAGGAAAAATTAAAAACTACACGTTCTTTGGAAAGAGGGGAAATAAATAGGAGGAAAGGAATCTGAGTAGGGGTGCAACTCGGGCGGGTTGGGTCGGGCTTGAAGTCAACCCGAGCCCAACCCGATGAATCATAAGTCTAGCCCGAACCCAAGCCCGGCCCGACCTCGGGTTAAACATATGAAGCCCAAGACCAAGCCCGGAGGATCGAGTTTGGCTCGGGTTGAACTCGGGTTGGGTCGGATCCATCGAGTTTATCGGGCTCTAATATAATATTTGAAATATTTTTAAACAAAAGTAATATTAAACACACAATCAAATAGCAATAAACTCTTGATCATTGAAAATTACAAACTAAATTAAGATTTATGATAAGGAGTTGAAGAGTTTGGGTAGAGAAATTTAGGATTTAACTTTTAAGAAATATGAAACAATATATATCTATTATACAAAACACAAAGGTTTTTGAATCCTAGGGCTGACTGTGCCAAGATAAAGAGTGGTTGGGATTTAATCTTGGTGAATCAACGGTTGTGGAATTTTATGGGGAATCCAAATAGTGGGATTTGCACTCATAATGGTTGTGGATGAGCATTATTGAGAGTGGGGTTTTATGGGGAATGAGCATTATTGAGAGTGAGATTTTATGGGGAATCCAAAGAGTGGGGTTTGCACTCATAATGGTTGTGGATGAGCATTATCGAGAGTGGGGGCCTCATAATTATTATTGTTCGTTTAAAATTGGGGGTCCAAGATAGATTTTGAGAGGGAATACCTTAAATGAACCATGTCCTATGGGCACGGGTTATGACTGGTATATATATATATAAGTCGGGTTTCGGGTTCTTCGGGTAACCCGACACATGAAACCGAGCCCAATCCAATTTTTGATCGGGTTGAAATTTTTTAACCCATATCCGAACCCGAACCCGAACCCGAGTATCTTCAACCCTAACCCAACCCATTAACGGGTTTACCCGATCGGGTTCGGGTTTAGCCCGCCCAAGTTGCACCCCTAAATCTGAGGGGTAAATTTTGGTAGGCCCCACCCAAAAAATTTTCTCCCAAAACCGTGAGAAAAATGTACGTACTTGAGGGAATTGGATAAATTTTGCCCAATTACCCTTCAATTAATTATTTTTCTTTTTTTTACGTTGAATGTTAATATTCTTTTTTGGGAGGATTTATGAAATGCCCAAAAACTAAAAAAATTTTATGTAAAATCTACCGCTGAAAAAACTTTCATCGCATGTCCAGAATTAGAGAAACTTATCCAAAGCGGGTTCCAAATGACCATTTTGCCCTTCCTTTTAATTTATTGAAAACACCCACGAAACTGCTCTTAAAAAAACGTTTCGATACTTCATCTTCTTCCATACGCTGCTCACTTTCGAATCCAGGTTTTCTCCTCAAAAATCTTCAAAAACTCGTCGAAAAATTTCGGAAAGACCGGGACAAACGGCAAAAGTGCTAAAACGGAGGTCCAAACATCATTTTTTTGCGATTCTAAAATTTCGGAAGGCCGTCTAACTGTGAAGCTGTTATTTTCAGTCTACTCGACGATACGCTCATTTTGCGACAAACGGGACCTCGTTTCGACCTCCCAGTCAAAAGTTATGGCTCTCCAAAGTTTCAGCTGACCATAAAATGCAGGAGAATGGTCATTCTCTGTGTTAGAACACGAAAAATGTTAATTTCGCATGAGGGTGGTCATTCTCCGTGTTAGTAACACAGAGAATGTCATTCTCCGTCTTAATTTACACGGAGAATGACCATTCTCCGTGCTAAATTACACGGAGAATGACTATTCTCCGTCTTAATTTACACGGAGAATAGTTTATCACGGAGAATGGTCATTCCAGTGTTAAAACACAGGAGAATGACCATTCTCCGTGTTAAAAACACGGAGAATGCCATTCTCCGTGTTAAATAAAACGGAGAATGTTATTCTCCGTGTTAAATAAAACGGAGAATAGCATTCTCCGTGTAATTTAGCACGGAGAATGGTTATTTCAGTGTTAAAACGCAGGAGAATGACATTCTCCGTTTTTTATAAAACGGAGAATGACGTTCTCCGTGTTAAATAAAACGGAGAATGGTCATTCTCCGTGTTAAATAAAACGGAGAATGGTCATTCTCCGTGTAATTTAGCACGGAGAATGGTCATTTCAGTGTTAAAACGCAGGAGAATGGCCATTCTCCGTGTTAGAAACACGGAGAATGTCATTCTCCGTTTTAAATAAAACGGAGAATGTCATTCTCCGTGTTAATTTACACGGAGAATTGTCATTTTCCGTGTTAAATAAAACGAAGAATGGTCATTCTCCGTGTAATTTAGCACGGAGAATGGTCATTTCAGTGTTAAAACGCAGGAGAATGGCCATTCTCCGTGTTAGAAATACGGAGAATGCCATTCTCCGTTTTAAATAAAACGGAGAATGGCATTCTTCGTGTTTCTAACACGGAGAATGGTCATTTCCAGTGTTAAAACGTAGGAGAATGGCCATTCTCCGTGTAATTTAGTTTTTTCAGGAATAAAGAGTTTCGTTCTTCTTTCAAAGCGATGATAATTCTTATGGAAAAGAAGAAGAAAGATCTTCTCTCCACAATTGACGTCGATGAAGATGACGATGATGACGACGAGCGATGATCTAAGTTCGACCGAAGAAAAGCACACCGAACTACGAACGATCTTTGCGATCTCTGCTGAAGATGAGAGCAATGGAATTCAGATTTTCCGTGAAGAAGAAGAAGAAGAAAATCGCAATCCAGATCTGAGTTTTTTGAATTCAAATACATATAGATGACCAATTCGCGCGGAGGGGTAGTTTCGGTATTATAAAAATAGCAGTTTCCCAGCGGGTGGCATCTAAAAGGGAATCTTGGAATATTTAACGTGAAAATACTTAATTCTGAGCATTTCATAAAACTCATCCAGCGGGTGGGCATTTCATAAAAGCCCATCCCGAAATTGGGTTTCTCAGCAATTTCCAGTTCTTTTTTTTTCTTTCTTACGGTAGTCTATATATTTCTCTCCTATCAACTTAATTCTGTTGCTACATAATCAAACTATTTTCTCTCTTTTATTTTGTTCTATCAAGATTAACCAAATAGATTTTTCCTTTATCTTTTTTTGGAAGTAATAGATTTTTCCTTTATCAAGATTAGCCAAATAACTTTGTATATATTAAATTTAGATAAACCAAATGACTCTATAAAATAGAGAAATATAAGTACGAATAGTTTATTTTGTTCTATTTTAAATTTTGTTCTACTATAAATTTTGTTCTATCAAGATTAACCAAATAGATTTTTCCTTTATTTTTTGGAAGTAATAGATTTTTGTTTTTCCTTTATTTAGATTAACCAAATAACTTTAATGGATTATCTCTAACAAAAAAATCATAAATATAAACAAAACGTTAATTTTTAAATCCTAAGTAAAGATTAGTTTAATCTACAACTCACGTATGAGACATCTCAAAAACAAAAACTTATGGATGAGTTTAACTCCTATTAATTGATTATTTTAAATATCATGAGAAAGTCAAGAACATATTAGTAATTTTATCTATGTTTCACAAACAAACAAAAAGTTAGTTTTTCACTTTTTCTCTCCCAATTTTTTGGTCATCCAAACAAAGAAAGGTAAAGTTAACGTTCCTCTCCCTCCATTTTTTTCCTCTCAAAATTTTCTCTCCCCCCTAGTTTCCTAAACAATAGTGTTAGGGTCTGTTTGGATTGAGGAAACAAAATAATTAAAGTTAAGTGGGGTTAAGTGAGGGGGAGTAGAGTCAATACATATAACCTTGCTTGGATTGAAGGAAGAGTTATGTGGGATGTGTTAAATAACTCTTGCTTGGATTGAAGGTTTTGAGTGGGAGGAGGATTAATAAAAATATAATAGTTACCAAAATACCCTTATTATGTATGTCATAAAATTAAATTTGATTGGAATTTTAATTAAAACTTGTCAAAATATCTTCACAAATGAGGAATATACGGAGCAACATGTTGAAAGCATGAAAAATGGAGAAAAAAGTCATGATATTTTATATGACAAATAAGGGGTATTTACGATTTTTTAAACAAAATCCCTCAATCCCCCTCGTTGACCCTCCGATTTGGGAGGTTAAAAAAATAGACAAAAGAGGGTTAAACAAACCCCCACTTAACCCTCTATAACCCCCAACCTAAACTCTCACCCTCAAACCAAACATGATTTTTATTTTCCCTTAACCCTCAATCCAAGCAGACCCTTAGGCTCCAAAGGGTCCAATAATATGGTTGAAATTAATTTAAATTAGTCAAAGGAGTTGCTAGAACTAGGGGTAGGTCTAAATGAACTTGGATTGAGGATGTAAGTCTGAAACAAAGGATATAGTTTTTGTTAATGTTATAGATGGTATGGTTCTGAACTGAGCTGAATGTAAGAAAATGATTGAAATAGTCGACGCCAAAAAATTGGGGTAAAGGTTTTTTTTCTTGTTGTTGCTGCTGTAGAATATTAATATTTGTAGTATAAAAAAAAGAGAAATGGATGACAAGGAACATTCGCTAATATACTTTCTAGGTTTGTCTCTTTTTGTTTGTGATGGAGTGTGGGCTACGTTGCAGATAATTGTAGGTGACACAACTATCTTTACTATCACCATAGACTGACATTAAGGATCAACATCAAGTCCTTTGTACTAGTTATGAATGGAGCTGCTAGGAATATTCAGGATGAGTCTCCATGGGGTATGTTGTTTCTTAATGATATTGTGTTAATCGATGAGAGTAGAGAATGACTAGCTTCTAAAATTGAACTTTTGGCTTTAGATTCCGTAATTTAAAATTAGTAGGACAAAATTAGAGTATCCGGAATCAAGAATTTAAGTAGTAGAACAAAACATATCTTTTTTGTTAGGATCAATAATTTATTATTATGTAAAATAGTTGGTTGAGGTGGAGTGATTTGTGATCCGAGGATGCCTTGAAGTTGAAAGGAAAGTTCAGTAAGGTTGCTCTAAAACCAACCATACTTTATAGATTGAAATGCTGAGCAATTAAGATACATATCCAAAGACGACATAGATAAAAATGAGAATGCTAGCCAAGAGGACAATACATTGAAAGATAAGAAATTAGTGTATTTATGGAAAGTTGGAGGTGGTTCTAATTGAGGATAAAATGAGAGAAAATTGTTTGTGGTGGTTTGGACACGTGAAAGGGAGACAATTTACTTTAAGGAACCACTAGAACTAGATATAATCCTAAAAAGAGTATGGTATTTGCTAGTGTTATAGTGGAAAGGACCCTTAACAGATCATAATGGAAGAAGGAATCAAGTATTGAACCCCAAAATTTGGGCACAGAGGAGGAGAGAAAATATTTTAAGTAGCAAACCAAAAGACAAGGGATAAAGTATTTGTTGTTGCTTGTAATTATCAAGAATTTTAATACAGCTGGTGTGGGCTTTACTTTTTGCAACATAAAATATCCACTTCACATAATGTATGATTCATCCATGTATGAATGATTAACATGACCATGGACTTCCAAATATCATGGTGGGCAACCTAGTGGATGATGTACAATTATTCATTTAAGCATATATGAAGAGCATGATTTCTTGTCTATGAATTCAGCCATTATATCATCCCTGTTATTTAGTGGTTGATTTTTTCATAGACCGCAATATAGTAATTGTTGTTCCTGAGTGCCTGGAAATGTATGGATGATTTTGAATGGTGTGAGTAGTCGAAATAATACCTTTTCTGATCCATTTTTACAGGTTAACACGTCCTGCAGATATTTAGAAAATAGTTAGAGCATAGAAAGGATATCTGGTCTGATGAAGTGTGAATGAATTGTGAAGGAGTCGCACCACTGCTCCAGAGACGATGATATAAAACTCAGTTGGTATTTCGTTCTGTAGAATAATATCTACTTTAGGTGGAAAGTATTCTGCTTTCATCTCGGAAACCTGTGACAAACAAAAAAGAGAGGCTAATTAATAGAAAAAATCCGAACAAAAAAATGAATTAGAAACCAAAGAAACAATGCAATTTCCACATTACAAATATACAACCAGATTAGCACACTATGAACTACAGAAGCTACCATCTCCATTATGAAATCCCGAGAGACCCCTTTGAAGAGATATGCCAGTTCCACTGTTCTTTGGAAGAGGTGCTGAGCTATGCTTGATCTTATCGCCTTTGGTAGGTCTGCAAGTACTTCCTCTTGCTGCAACTCCACTGTTTTGAATTTGAGATGCATGTGTGCCATTATCTGCTGACTCAGTCCTTCAGGAAGTTGATTCTTGCTTGTGTACTGTGAAACATCATGAAAGGTATCTCTCTGCAAGGTCCAAGCAAGAAATTTAGCTTCAATGCTATAGCGAATGCTCGTGTTAACTGATTATTAGCACAGATTTTATTTGAAACCGATTGTCAGAAACTCCACGACTAGGTTTCTTCTTCTTTTTTGACTGAGACCATAACTTTAGGTAATGAATACGACTCAAAAATATTTTAGGCAATCAAAACCTGGTAGTCGTGGAAATGGCTGCCATTACTTCTTCATATAAGCTTAAAAGTTAAAACTGCTTAACCATTAACCATATCATCGTATGTCAGGAATATTATAGTAACGTAATATAATTGATCTTCTTCTGATTTCTGTTATTATAGAGGCCTTTTCATATAGAAAGAATCCGTCACAGAACCTGAGCCCATCAAACCATTTTATCAATATACGATGAACCTGAACCCTTCAAAACCGTTCTATTAATCTATTCTACTATATAATGCCAGAAGTTAGGCTTCACCGTGAAACTTTTTATTCTAAAAATACCCTTGCATATCTACTCTAATAAAAAAAAATTCTACTATGGGTAGTTAGGTACTTACAATATCTAGCTTTTAGTATTCCTATGCATTACTTTATTCTTTGAGTGTCTTTTACTATTTTTAAGTACATACAAAGTTAATTAAAAGACAACTTTGAATGACTTTTGCTCTTTTCAAGTACATACAAAGTTAATTAGAAGACAATTAAAATATGTGTAACGCACGTGCATATATACTAGTATACATATTGCAAAGATTGTGCTACTTACACCAGATTTAGCACAATTAATTCTAATCCCTATTAGTGGCATGTTACTTGAATTCAACCATTTGCAACTAAAATGAGCTCCGACTACATGCTAGTTCTTGATAGGGCGTAGGGAAGTTTTAGTTACCATAATGAATGTTCGGGTTGTATCATGAACTACGAGATTCGTCATGTTTCCAATGATATAGGAGGTGAGACCAATGTTGAAGAGCATGAAGAAGATATTGAACACCTTCTCTCCGGTGTTTCCAGCATAGAGGTCCCCATAGCCGACGGTGCTGAGGGTGGTGATGCACCAATACATGGCGTAGGTGTAGCACAGCCAGATACTCCTGTTCTCAAAGTTGTCTATCTTGTGGCCGATCCATGTATTCTGCTTTACCCTGTGGTGGGCGGCCATCCAGTAACTTATGCAGGCCGCAGAATGCACTGCAAACAGTGTCACCTGCAGAAGGGGCTCAAAATCATTCATCGTGCGGATTTGATGTCTGCTACGAGAAAAGTGATGGTTGTAGTTTGATTAGGAGATTTATGATGCTAACATAAATTGACAGTGTACTATGTACTCACAGTATATTCCTGTGCAAATGCCTGTCAAATCTTTTGAAACCAGAGCTTGCATGAAAATATTGGCATGTTTAAATAAACCATTTTGCGTGTCATTTATGATTTATGCAATACCACAGTAGAAGCTCAAATTATTATTTGCTCTAGGTGAAAAACCAATTACTGCATGTGTAGTGTTTGTAATGTGATTTCAAGGTGGTTTATATAGTTAGTATGAGCCAACACTCAGAAACTAAGTTATTCACATACATTTCATTCTTTACATGTCATGTTTTAATCAATAGTTCATGTTAAGCTATTCATTTCTATTAATTAGCAGTTTTGCATTTCATCTACATCTCCTGCACAAGAAGCACCAAATTAATGTGGTTTGAATGAAATCCAACTTTTGCAGGTGTAAAAATGTAATTCATCTTAATCCAGGACAAGACCACACTAAAATTAGTTTTTTCTTGTGTTGTGTGATAGTGGCGTTTATATAAACTAGGCCATTGATGTTATACTTACACATACGAGCTTTATGAATCTTGTCCAAAAGTAGCTGAACCGTATGTCTTTCTCCAACCTGCAGAGGAAAAACATATGCAATTCCTTTAACTTTGTAATCAAGATACGACCCCGATTTATTTCCCTTGATAAAAAATACTTTGTTACTTGAGATTAATTTTTTGAAATGAGGTTCTAATGTTCGTTAGTTTGTACCACCCATCATGTATCACCTTATCAACGTAACAGTGGATTTTTTTTTCTTTTCTTGCATCATTTATCGTTAGAAAATATTATCAGAAGTTGGGTTATGAATGGAAGACATGCATAACTTAGAGGAAGATTTAAAAAAAAAAAAAAACTATATACAGTTTCCTTTGAAAAAGAATACATCAATTTTCAAGTCAGAGTTTATTTCATTCCTCATATCTTAAATTGTGAGTAGATATTTTGAATCAATATTTCATGATACATTGGCATATGGGCATACCAATGTTGAGCTTTTAATGCCAAGTATTCTCAAGTTAAACTATCTACTTTTCAGTAAGTGTAGGTTTGAAGAAAAATACCTTGTGAGTAGGTATTTTGAATCAAAGATTTCATGCATTTGCATGTGGGCATACCAATGTTGAGCTTTAAATGCCAAGTATTCTCAAGTTAAACTATCTACTTTTCAGTAAGTGTAGGTTTAGGTTTGAAGAAAAATACCTTGTGAGTAGGTATTTTGAATCAAAGATTTCATACATTTGCATGTGGGCATACCAATGTTGAGCTTTAAATGCCAAGTATTCTCAAGTTAAACTATCTACTTTTCAGTAAGGGTAGGTTTGAAGAAAAATACCTAGTGAGTAGGTATTTTGAATTAAAGATTTCATGCATTTGCATGTGGGCATACCAATGTTGAGCTTTAAATCCCAAGTATTCTCAAGTTAAACTATCTACTTTCCGGCAAGTGTAGGTATGAAGAAAAATACTTAGTAGGTATTTTGAATCAAAGATTTCATACATTTGCATGTGGGCATAACAATGTTGAGCTTTAAATGCCAAGTATTCTCAAGTTAAACTATCTACTTTTCGGCAAGTGTAGGTATGAAGAAAAATACCTCGTGAAGAGATTACTAACACGCCTTAGCCGCCAGAGTCTCAGCAGGTTTGCATATCCAGAGAAACCTCTTCCAGTTCTCTTGCCGCTTATAACATGGTATATGTTCTGAAAGGGTAGAGTCGATGCAACATCCAATGCGAACCATGGACTCGTCAGGTATCTGAAAATTTGTAAGAACAATCGGATCAGCATTGCGAATTACGAGTACGAGGAAGAGCAAATTGATGATATATATATACCTCGTAGCTATCTTTTTGTGATCGTCCACGAGAAGGTATGTGGAAGAATCCAGGTACGCCACGAAGAATGTGATCACGATGTCCATCCCGAAGAAGACGTCGACCACCAGATCTATGGTCAAGAGGAAGCCCGAGCCCGCCCTCTGGAACGCGAGCTCGAACGGGGACGCCCACGCGGAGTAGATGACTAGGAACACGAGGAACATTTGCCACCACCTATCAGGTAGAGACCGTTGCGATCGTCACTGTGTTGGTTTTGGTGCCAAGGAATGTACATTTTTCGATAGTGTGCCACCTTGCCTACAACACCTGTTCATTTTTTTTCCCTTGAAGTCGACCAAGTTTAATGGTTTCTAAGGTTTATAAGCATCATGTAGTAGTTAGTGGAGCTTCTAGGACTTGAGACTGGTTCTAGGTGGACATGGTTGGAAGTGTTGAGGAAGGATATGACTTTTGTTAGTGTTACAGAGGACGTGACCACTTAACAGAGCCGAATGGAAGAAGATGATTCAAACAACCAATCCCGAAAATTTTGAGATAAAAACTTTGTTATTGTTGTATTTACTTTGTTATTGTTGTATGTTTCGAAGGTCCTTATTAAGGGTCCCTTCAGAGCAAGAGAGACCTACAATGATAACTGAACCCGTATTGCCTAATTTGCTTTCCTTTTCCAAGTTAGGTCCCTGAGCATTGTTTGTGTGTACTGGACAGGGATGTGGATGTCATGACCAAAAAAAAGAGTTTATTCCGAGTGAGGAAGAAGAAAAGAAAACAAGAATGACAACCTTTTTCCTTGTTAATTTATTTGTTAATTTTGGTATGTGCTTCTTGTTTTATTTGGAGGAGGTTGGGTTTATATTGTGGAAGAGTGCTACTTTTTAGTTTTCTCCAGAAGGAGCTGCATTATATGCGTGTCTACTTGTTGTGGGTGACCTTGGACTTGAGGGTGTCAATTTTGACCCGATATGTTTACCAGTCTTCTTCGAAACCAGAAATTTAAGTTAAGGTGAGCTGGAGTGGACTAAAGTGAGATAAATATGGACTGACTGATATGGAAAAAAAAAAAGGATAAAAGAGGAGGAATTTTATTTTTTATTTTTGGTGGGCACCCCAGCAGGACTGGTCCAGTAGATTGGGTTGTCTTAGCCGGAGCTAATTTTAGTTGTCCTTCATTCCTATTGAAAAGATACAGATTTAAGTTGGATTTGGATTGGACCTGTCCTAATAACACCAAATGATTTGGGGGGGAAGAGTTGTCCGAGTCCAAAGTCTTGTTGGACCGGCTCTGCACCCGAGTTCTTATGTGGTTCGGTCTCACAAACCTTTATGGCCAAAATTCTCCTCATGTGGTCATCTCTCGTGAACCTTCCATTGGTTCATTTTTAGAGGGCCCACCTTGACCTGGCCATATTTTTTTTATAGATTATGTTAACATGTGATGTGTAACATTAATAAATGTGTATTCTATATGGTATTTTTACCAACAAATTTATCAATATACTTTTTATCTAAAGTGTGTATTAATAAATGTAAAATGTACATTAATAAATGTAAGAATGAGCTAGTTCAATAAATGAGCCTGAACTTGGGGTGTTCTATAGTTATATATAAATCACTGACGTTATTTAATTTGCTTATTAGTTTGCTATAATTTTATTATGCTCTTAATTAGTCTAATTTTTTTTTTCCAGGTAACCATGGCCATGGGATCAAAATGATATAAGCTACCATGATCATTGTAGAGCAATGTTGTAAAAACCGGACCGGACCGGCGGTTAGACCGGGTCCAACCGGTTTAAACCAAAAAATCGGTCCGGTTCGACTAAAATCGGGTCTTTTAAAGAACCGTCGGTTTTTTGTAAAAACCGGGTTCATCCGGTGAATCGGCCGAACCGGTTCACAATTGAACCGGCCGAACCGGTTCACAATTGAACCGGCCAATTTTGGTTATTTTTTTATTGTAAAATTTTTTTAAATAAATTATTATGTGAAATTTGGACTATTTGATTCTTTATTTTGTTTTAATCGACCTTATACTTGTAAAATTAAGCCGAACTAACATACTTATGACCAAACCAAGCTAAACCAAGAAGTTAATATGGATATTTTACCTATTTTTGAACCAAAATAAACTAAGTCTATTGAACTCCAATTGAATTCCGGTTGAACCCCGGTCCAACCTATACCAAAAAATTTCGGTTCGATCATCGGTCGGATTTTTAAAACATTGTTGTAGAGACTCATTTGCGTTTGTCTAGAATTTAAGCTAAACGAGCGGCATACAATTATTTTATTTTGTTTTATGTGCAAGTATAAGATTAAGACTTAAGAGTCTACGAAGGCTGTTACGGAACTTTGTAATTAACATTTTATTTTATGTTAATGAAATGTATATTCATTGAATCGATTCTCTCCTTTGTAGAACTCGTCACAGAAGTATATTGTTAAGCAAATTGCAGTCTTATTCTTTGGCATATTAATTAATAATACTTCGTTTGAAATATCACGTACGGAGAACTGTTGAAGTACTGCATCTGCTAATATTACTTCATAATATTACTTCATAGACGCAAATGGTCGATATCGAATAATTATGTGATATCGAAAACATGTACTAATTAATAAACATTTTCAATAATTATGATACTATAATTAATAAATATTTTTAAAAGTTAAAAAGAGATGATACACTAAGTAGTGCTTCAAAAGAGATTAAAAAAAAATCAACGATGCTACGTGGACCGTATTATTGGCCCGCAGTCCACGTGGCACTCTTTTATTAGTTTGTTATCGGAGGTGGGGCCCACATAAAATAGGAGATGCTAATGGAATTGAGACAGGTAGCCTGCGGTCACGCCTGACGGACAGAGACTGCGGACAACGTGATGTTTTCGTTAAAAAGTACAATACAAGTTATAAGTTTCATCAGGTCATACTTTCGTTCCGTCCCTTAAAAAAAATAGTAGGTATCGATTAGCATGTAATTACCTGTATCGACGATCGTAAGGAGCGATTATGCGTTTCTTGAGGTAAGTGTTGGCTTCGTCGCTGATGATGGTTCCGAAGGCCGGCAGGAGGCCGCTGGAGAGCGCGTCGAGGTTCCTGATCTCCCCGCTCGACGCCCGCCGGGCAAGCAGTCTTCTCGGCCGCGGCGGGGGAGGATGAGGCTGAGGCTGAGGCTGTCGTCTCTCCTCTTCTGAAGTCATGGCTTAGCTCTTTGGTGGGGAGGGAGGGAACACATGTGTTTATATATATGATTGTACGACGACTAATTGCTCAATAATTCCATTTTAATAATATTTAGCTAATATAATATGTTATATTGTAATGTGGAAATGATAACTGACTTTGGAATGTAATGGTGACGGATTGGGTTGCCAGGACTGATGTATGCCAAAATGTATAAATATGTAAAGTTCGATAGATATATATTAGACATACGTAGTTGTCGTTAATGTTATGGATAACTCTTGAGCTGAAGCTTATGCAAACTCTTTTACATCATCAATGTTTTCAGTTGAATTCTCAGTGGATTTTTTTTTTTTTTTTGAGAGAGCTTGTTTCTATTCTTTTCATTTCACTAAAAAGCATATTTAACATTACAAGCAACGACAAATCCGATTGACCCTTGTGGTCAGCGGAAAGAGACATAAAAATTATGACTGGGTGGTAGAAGACCAGTGAATCGAGCCACGTGAGTGTATTATTCTTTCTATTTATGGTGGAGGTTGGAACAGTGGATCCAAATGACATACAATGCAACATGTATAAAAAATCTTGAACATTACGTCGAACAACGTCAACAACAACAAAGAAGACATTATAAGCTACTTTGGTTCCAATCTATAAATGGACAGATAGATAATTAATAGGTATAGAAAAAAAAGAAAAAAAAAATCATTCATAATCTCAATTTCTATTTCAAATAAATGACAATTTCAAATAAATCTTCTGCTATATAATGCGGTTTCGAACCGGCTCCTGAATGGACCGTCTAAGTCGTATGTATATCATCAACCATTTAATTTAAAAAAATTACGAAAAAAATATAATTTTAAATTTTCTCTCATTTTCTTCGGCATAACTGAATACCCTCTTTTTTTTCTTCCTTATAACCGAATACCCTCTCTTTTATTCACATATATCCATAACAAATTTAAATTAAATTTCTATAAATATAAATATATATAATAAATATTAATTTAAATTTAAATATTTAATTATATTTGATAAAATTAGAAGGAAGAAAAATTATTTTAAGTGCAACGCATGTGCTTTTACTAGTTACTATATATATATATATATTTTTTTTCTTTTATATATATATATATATATATATATATATATATATATATATATATATATATATATATATATATATATATATATGAGGAAGGATCCACATTTTCTCACTTTTGCATCCCCAAGTATTCCCATGATAACACCCGTTGGATCTTGTTTAAGTCATCTAATCTTAACCGTTGAAAAATGAACGGTTAAGATTAGATGACTTAAGCAAGATCCAACGGATGTTATCATGGGGATGCATGGAAGATGCAAAAGTGAGAGGATGTTCAGTACCGGACTTTAGATTTTAAGGCCCTGAGGCGAACTCTAAAAATGGTAACCTCAAAGTTTACATTGGTGCCCTCAAAACTTATCCGTAGTCTTCGACTCCGACCACTAGGCCGTCTGAGCAGTAATAACTATAGGCATTAAAAAGAACACATTTTTTTATTAAATTATAAGTCAACCATAAATAAGTCAATAATTATAGCATTGAAATAATTTATACAACAATTACTGGATATTTCAATAAACTATTTTCTGAGGTATTACTGGATATTTCAATAATAATTTATAAAAATAAATTAATAAATTAGCTCACCTAATAGAAAATGACCAATTCCAATAGGTATTTTAGAAACAAAACATACTCGTAGTCGTCGACTCCGGCCACTAAATCAACTCGGCATATGCATTAGGCAAGAACATAATTTTTCAATAAGTTATAAATTAACCACAAATAAGACAATCAACAACAATTTATATAAAAAAAAATTAATCAAAGTTTCAAATTTAGAGAGTTTAACCATTAGTTCTTTTAGAAAAGAAAAGAAAAAACTCTAGCAGCCACAGATCACTTTCTACAAAAAAAAAGAACCTAAAAATTTTTTTTTTTTTCTAATAGCTCGACGACCACAGGAGTAATCTTTCTGTGGTTTCATTCTGTGGCCTTAAATATATAGATTAGGGAGGAAAAAAAAGTTGGCAACCACATGACTCTTTATACAAAAGCAAAACCTAAAAATATTCTATGTTCTAATATTTTTCGTAGCCTATAATCTTTCCATGACTTCTAATCTATAGATTTGATCCATGAATTTGATTTTCGGCTCAAAATCAAGATCCGAATTTTTTTTTTTTTAAATGTCAAAATTATAGATGACTTACATACACTATAAAAACAACTATATACACTCTAAAAATTTGGACTTATATACACAATAAAATAAATTTGGTGCCTCTAAAATTTTGGGTCCGAGACAAGTGCCTCATAGGCCTCATATAAAGTCCGGCCTTGGGGATATTGATTCCTTCTCTCTCTCTCTCTCTCTCTCTCTCTCTCTCTCTCTCTCTATATATATATATATATATATATATATATATATATATATATATATATATAATAGCTAATTAATTACTAAATAAAATATTTGTACATATACTTGTTTGATATAATAAAAGTGTTGTTCCTACTTACTTTAATGTTTCAAGGCGGTTTGTTTTTTAAATGATAAAAACCGAACAGATTTTTTACTTACACTTTCGGTCAAAATAATGACAGAAACTATGTGCTTTTGAACCAAACCCGCCCACATGTATTAACCTTGCAAGATTTGACTTAAGAGTTGTCAAGTACTTTCATACTTTCTAGTCAAACAAGGTTAGGCCACAGGGAATTGGAATCCAAAACTATAATTGCTTTTCTGGTATCCTTGTCAACAAAAAATTACAATTGTCAAGAAGATTTGTATAATATTTTTAAATTTTTAAGGTGGGTTATCAGAATTATTTTAAATTTATTATATTTTAAAAAATAAATAAATTTTAGTTTTTCTTAATATAATTTTGATAATTTAATTTAAAATTTTGTAGACATTGTAAAATATAATTGTTAAACCTCGAAAGGAAGTTGGTACTGTAACTGAGTTGCCTATAAAAGTGACAAAAGTGGAAAACTATAAGAGAGATACAATATTAAAAAATAAAACTTAGAAAACAATTAGTGAGATAAATCTAAGACATGGTTATTTATATGAGATGTTAGAAACTAAGGAAGGAAAAAAGAGAGTTATAGACTTGCTAAAAGTAGAAAAAAAAGAGAAGTATAGACTTGGATAATATTATGTGTATCGAGAAAAATGACAAAAATATACCAGTAAGCTAAAAATAATTTTTAAAAAGAGATTGATGAATTATTTTCGCAAACTATTTAATGATATCAACCTAGAAAAGCTTACTTTGAATTCAAAGTTATATCATGATGAGTCGTATTGTTGTTGTAGTAAAATTATAAAGTCAATGATGTTGACCCCGATGATATTCCTATTAAAATTTAAAAATACTTATGGGATAAGTGATTTATTTGACTTTACTGAACTACTCAGCAAAATATGTAAAATATAAGTTTAGGCTAAAAGTCGAGACAGAGATTGAGAAATGTGTCATGTATAAAATTAAAACATGATAGTTCAAATGAATGAGTGCTTATGAGGTACTGTGTGATCACAAAATACATATGAAATTGAAAGAAAAATTCTACAAAATTGCTATAAGACCAACCATGATTATGGATCAAGAGTGTTGGACAATTAAAAAATAACATGTTTAGAGAGTTAGTGTAGATGAAATAAAAATACTAAGACAGATAAATGACAATACATAAAATAATATAATAAGAAATGAGTGTATCCATGAGAAGTTAGATGTTATTCCAATTGAAAAAAAGATGTAAAAAAAAAAATCGACATAAATGATTTTGATATGTGCAATGCAGACCTATAAATGTCCTCACAAGGAGGAGTAATTTAATATAGTAGTCACGGGCGGAGCCAGCATAGGCCCAGTGGAGTCATATAACTCCACTCAATATATATATAGTAGTCACAGGCGGAGCCAGCATAGGCCCAGTGGAGTCATATGACTCCACTCAATATAAATATAAGCAATGGGTAATTGTGGCGAACGCTCCTACCGGGAATCGATCTACTGACCATTCGGGCCGCATGCATCTCTCTTAACCACTAGGCTAGAGGTCATTTGCTATATATATATATATATATATATATATATATATATATATATATATATATATATATATATATATATATATATGGAGCGGATCAAAAGTCTTCCTTAGAAAACCTCCTAAAAATCCCCCTCACTCTAATTCGTAATATTAATGTTAATATTAATGATAATATTAATATTAATGTTAATGTTAATATTTTTTTATATTAATGTTAATGTTAATGTTAATATTAATTTTAATTTTAATGTTAAGTTTAATGTTAATTTTAGTATTTAATATTAATATTAACATTAACATTAATATTAATATTAACATTAAATTACGGATTAGAGTGAGGGAATTTTTCGGGGGTTTTCTAAGGGGGGCTTTTGATCCGCTTCCATATATATATATATATATATATATATATATATATATATATATATATATATATATATATATATATATATATAATTGTTTTACTTTCAGCTACTTATATTACAAACGAATAACAATTTGATGTTTTACTCGTTTTAATTGTAGCTACAGGTAGCCGAATCATGCCATAAATTTTGTCCTTAATTGTTCTTAGATGGATGGCAAGATTTAATTTGCTCTTAGATATAATGCAGTTGTTTTATAGTATAACATTCTTCGATTAAAAAAATATAAAGTCAAAGTATATTAGTGGTTGGAAATAAAAATATTTTTAATTTTGTTTTTCCTTGAGGGAGAAAACAATATTTAATTTTCATAAGATCCTATGATGTCAAGGTTCATGACTAAAATGGTAGGTAAAGTTGTCAATTGGGCCGGACCACCCAGCCCGGCCTGAAAAATTGGCCCATGTGCTAGCCCGGCCCGATTAATCGTGGGCCCGGACCAATCCGGCCCCGTATATTGGGTTGTGCCGGCCGCCGGACCACATATATTGGCCCATAAAGTAGGTCCGGCCCGGCACAACCCGAAGTCAAAGGCCCGGCCGGAAGCTCGACCCTGTTGCAACATCCCCTGTACAATCTCTTTGATTTGTCCCAAATCCTAGCAGCTAACAGCAATGTTGTCACTTTCACAAGGAAAAGAAAAGAAAAATATGTACACAACAAACACTCTGCCCTCCAAATATGACTTATACCACTGCCTAAAGCAACAACTGCCAGTGGTGGTGGCCTCTGTTATTATTATGATTATATAGTGTAGTAGTGAATTGAATTGAAATGAAATGAATGTTTGAACTGAATTGAATTGAAATTCAATTCAATTCATTTTAATATATATTAGTTGCAAGTTGCTGCAACAACAACATACATGCATGCATCCATCAATGATATATGTATATATTGAACTGAATTGAATTAAAATGATGGCCTCCAGTGCGACCGGCCCAGTCCCTTAGTTATATTGGGTTGTGTCCGGCCCGGCCCGGTCCGACCCGAAGTCCACCGTGTCGTTGGTCATGTGCCGGACTGGACTTAATATTTTCATCCATAGCCCGGCCCGGTCCGCTACAGTTTATGGGCTCAAGAGGCCCGGCCCACTTGACAGCTCTAATGGTAGGATCCAAGTATGAATTTTAAGATACATTGAATCTTCTCGATCAAATGGTCAAAATTGATCAAAAATATCTTGTATGACCCGACTGGAATGACATTAAGTTTAAGGTTATGATTATATTGGATTAGAATTGATGTACATTTTAATACCAATTGTATTTTGAAATAAAAAAAAAATGAGCAGCTATATTTGAAAAAGTATAATAGACGACCAATTGTAGCTGTAGAAAATAAGATTTGTGACTAATTTATGCATTTTTTTCCTTTACTTTTTTATAATTTTTTGAATTAAATTTTTTTAGTCAATTTTGACTCCGCTGTACCCAAATTCTGGCTACGCCACTGATAGTAGTTATTGTCTTATTGGAGCCGATATACTATAAACTGGCTAGACTAATATGATTTGAAATGTTAAGAATGACATGAATCTCATAACTCATAAGCATTACAAATCACATGGTTTTAAATAAGTTGAAATTAAGAAGATGATTCTAAAGAAATGTAAGATTTTGAAACTCCAATATTTGAACAAGCAAGTATAATTCTTTCATTAAGAATTCCAACATAGTCAAAATATCATTCTAATGGTGCATATTGCCCTACTTCCTTTTGACTTTGGATATGGACACTATACAGTGGCAAATGGATCAATGCTTCACAAGAAGTTTTTAATAGGAAATCTATAACATGTCACATGATCCCACATGACCATAATTATTTAAAAATAAAAAAAAATAATACGTACTATATAATTAGTAATCAATTAGTTGATTATTTATACAAACACTATCAATTACATGACAAATGCTCGATAGTCTTTGCATAGTTGCTTAGTTACATGAACACCGAATGGATCTATTGGCCAAGGACTTTCTTTGTTTGCCGACAAATTTCTTAATTTAGTTTTGTTTTGTATGATAGGAAAGATAACTACATACATGTCGATTTCTTATTATTTTTAAGCTATTGTAATTTTTTTTTAAAGTTTATATTGAGCCTACGGGAGGCTAGATTAACTGTTAGATTAACTGTTGATGACTCATTATTGCACGGGTGTATTTTTATTTTATTTTATTTTCCATAGGTAGGTCCTTAATATTCTTATTCTCTCCCTATCTAAAAAAATATATTGTAGTATATGTACAAAAGTCAATCTTGTCGATGTCCTCTCTTTTGTCCAAAAAGTATGGAAATAGAAAGAATACCAACATCCAACGGTAATATTTACTACACGGTAAGTAAATACGTAAATATAGTTTTTTCAATAGCTACTTTTGAGGCTTGGTTTAGATTAAAAAATAGGGTTGTGTCACGTAATAAGAATGAGCATGCCAAAACAGGTAAGCGGTTATGATGTAAGTCGACAGACCGTGCTAAGCCTTCTTTAGAGGAAGTGGACGTTTGGTATACAGTAATACGAATGTGAATTTCATATCCATTTATATTATTTTGTTATGTATATATTCAATTAGAATTTTTTGGAATAATTTATTCTTTCGGACATCATATTTCCACTATTGTTTTTATGAGATGAGAAGTGAACACTTTTAATCATAGTCAACGGGAATACTTGTATTTTGGAGATTTTCTAAATCATCCTTATCGTACTATCAACATCTATAATTGATATGGTTTTGACTCAACCAAAACTTGACTCGAACCAACCCAGACCCATTTATATCCAAATCTCATCGAAACCAAACATGACTTAGAGTCGAATAGACCCAAATACAACACAAATTTGACCAAATCCAATTCCGACCCAACTCAATTCAACTCCGACCCAACTCAACTAGATTTAAATTCGAGCACAATTTTGACTGGACTCAAACTCGCCTTGTTCGACGAGATAAATTTCCAAACCCGATACAACACAACCAGACCTAAACATGACACAACTTTGACCAAATCCAAATATGACCCGACTCACCTGGACCCAAACAAAATGCAAAATTGACCAAACCCAAATATGACCCAACTCAGCTAGACCCAAATCTATTTGCACCCAAACTCGCTCCGACTTGAGTACAACCGAATCTGGTCTCGATTAGATTATTATGATGTAATTTTGTGAGGTAGAGATGATTCAAAAAATATATATTAAAATATATATACTATAATTGGACCGTTAGCTTCGGTTTGACCTTGTTCATATGTGGATAGAAAGAGGGGGTCTAAATTTTTTCCAAACGTGGTTTAATCAATGACCTTGTCTCTGAAAAGTCAAAGACATACCTAATTTCCACTTTCCTTGGTATGAGTTGCAACGAGGAAAGTGAGGAAGTTGGCTACTTCCAGGAATAAAATGAAGGCGGTATGTGGACCGGCCCAGAAAAAATGGGCTTGGGCCGTATCGTCCACAAATCCAATTTAAGGTTTAAATACGAACCCGCGCGCTTTTGGCAATCGGCTTCGCTATTTTTTTGGGGGAATTTTTTTTTCTTTTCTTTTCCCCCCTAAATTTCCGATGTCATTCCAAAACCCTAATTTCGCTCGCGATCGATCAGAGGTGAGATCTCTCCTTCCTCGGATTTCTAGATTTTGATTTACTTCACTTTTGATGTCTCGATCCAAACTATGTTGAAAATTTGATGTCTTGTTCCAGTTTATATACTTTTATGCCTATCGACTGTTCGATCATTGTACTCTTCATAAAATTTAGTGTCGTGTCGAGAATTTTGGATCCATTTATTTACAGAGGTGTAGTCGTAGCTTGATTTCACTTGATTGTGAAATCACTTATAATGGGGGTGTAGTCAAACCGAAATCATGATTCACGAATTTGTGAATCACCGGAATCCAACCAATTTTTTTTGCCATTGGGTAAATAATGGCGATTTTCAAATGAAGCAAAATCGGGTGCAGTGAGAAATCGAGTGGATTTCAAGTTGATTTCGATTAGCCTGATTTGAAGGTCCATATAAATTTTTTTTTTTTTTGGCCAACCAAAATCAAGCAAAAATTACCTGTTGTAGAATTCACTCTTTGTTCGGACTAGGACACGATTTTCTCCCGTCTTCTTCTTCCCTTCCATTCTTTGTGATCAGGAGCAACTAGGACACTATTTCCCCCATGGTTTAAAGTATCGGCTGATACCGATCCGATACGGCCGATACCGATACGGTTTGGCATATCCCGATCCGATACCGATCGATACCCGATACCGACCGATACCGACATTGAGGATCTTTTTTCCGGTCAATTTTAAAGCATAATAAGGTTGTAAAAGCATGTAAAAGAAGAAAATCAATCTATTGTATGTAAACCAATCGGTAGGGGTGACTAATATTTCATTTAATTTCAAAACTACTAAGAAATAACACTAAAATACTTAAAATTATGCCTAAATGTATAAAATGTATGTTTTTAAATGTAAATAATTTAAGAATAACTATTTGTTTTCCGATACCAAAAAAAATCTGATACTCCGATCTGAAACTGCCGATACTACCGATATCGCCGATACCAATACTCATAGGAATAGTCCGATATCGATACCGTGAACCTTGATTTTCCCCCTTCTCGTCGCTGCAAGCTTTGAATAATGGCTGTGAGATCACTATAGCTACTTGTCTCGCTCACATCCATCTTGATTGCTGCCCGTCTCTAGAGAAATTATCTTTAAAAGTGAGATTCCTCCTTGCTTACTCATAACCCTTAGCCCTGTTCGTATTCTTATTTTTGGATTTTGATTAATTACAATATTTTCTTTAGAAACGGAAGCGCACTAGAGATACTGTATATCTGTAGAACTCATCCTCGATATCGGGAAATGTTTCAGCAACAAATCTATTCCTTTCATGCAGCTTCTCCCTGTGTACAACTAATATTCTGATCACATACATAGTGCTGAGAACTTGGAAATGTTAAGACTGCTTATATTATGTTACCAGTAGACCTGTTCATGTTAGTTTCTATCAAAAGTATCATCCTATTGTAATGACTTTGCTCTTTGGGTCTACTTGGATTAAGGGTTAAGAGAGTTAAGTGAGGGAAAAAAATCTGCTCGGTTTTAGGGTGAGGGTTTGTGAGGGGGAATCATAGAGGGTTAAGTGTGGGTATGTTTAGCCTTCTTTTGTCCAATTTTTAATCCACAAATCGGAGGGTTAACGAGAAAAAATGAGGGATTTTGTTTAAAAAGACATAAGTACCCTTATTTGTCCTATAAAATTTTATGACTTTTTTTTTTTCTTTTCTTTTTTTTTTCAACATGCTTATCTAGCTTATAGACGGTAGAAGCCAATAATTCTCATGTTACTTAATTTTATTGTGTTTGGATTCTAGTTATTTTATTTATATAAGTTTCAAATTTGTAGCTATTATTTTTGTGAAAATACTTTGACAAGTTTTAATTAAAAACCCAGTCAAATTAATCTAATTTTATGGCATATGTAATTGTATTTTCATAAATATTATATTTTTATTAATCTTCTTCCCACTCAAAACCTTCAAATCAAACAAGAGTTATTAAACACACCCCACTTAAGTCTTCCTCCAATCTAAGTAAGGTTATATGTATTGACTCTTCTCCCCTTCACTTAACTTTCCTCAATTTAACCACAGTTAACTCTGCTTGTTTTTTTTCCCCTCAATCCAAGCAAACCCTTATAGTATGCTTTTATTCAATTTCTATAAATAGGTGGGCTTGATGATTTACGTAACTTCGACTATTTGACCTTTGTAGATATAAACTCCTTAAATTTTGTCCATTGACTAGTAATGACGAATTAAGGCCATGTTTGGTTCACGGATTTAAGGAATCATGAAAGGAAAGTTGTTCTTTGGTATCCACAAACTTAGAAACTATTCTCTTGATGGAGGGAAAAATAGCGGAAGATGGTTTCCCTTCTCCTTTTAAAGTATTTATTACGAAAAATTAGGACGATAATAGTCCTACTCAAATGTGTTATTGCCTATTTTACCCATTATTTTTGGAGTCCCATGATGATATTTTTATTTTAAAATGCAAGGATATTATTGGAACACTGATATATTTTTTCTTTACTTTCCTGCACCAACCAAACACTGGAAGGAAAATCAAATGAAACATGACATGAATGCTAAACACAGCAAATGAAACATGACATGAATTCTAATTTTCCATCCCTATGAAAAAGACAACGGAATTGATTTCCCTTCCGATAACCAAACGAGGCCTAAGAGGAGAACAAGAGGTGTAGGCATAACCTTTTACTCATTCCCACAAACATTTTGTGCATGTTTATAGTATCGGTCCTACAATGTGCTGGTTTGCTTATTGGTGTTTGAAGCTCCTGCAGAAAGGTAGATCTGGTGATTTTGGCATTAAAAGGTTCATCTCCTTGGGTCAACCGGATGGACAACAAGGTTCTTCAGGAAGGTTATTGAGTTTCAAGTGGTTTGTGCAGTGCTCATTGATGCATCTGATAGAAAACCAATATTGAGGATTCTCGAAAACTTAGGTAGGATTTCCTTGCTTATTAGCATATCTTTCAAGTCAATTTTTCATGTAACTTAATAGACAAACAGTTGTTGCGATAATGTATTATATTCACCTCACAGGCTTCTTGTTTCTCTACAACCATAGGTTACTGTGCATCGAGCGGATACTAAACCTAATGCACATTTCAGGATGCTATTCCAATTGTCGACCAGCACACATTGTAAGGATTTCAGTTTACATTATCTGCTCACTCTTTCTTTTGCTGTATTGTTCATTTTTTTCCATCTTCTGTACATCCTATGTGATAGTAAGGTGTTGCATATATATACCAAACCTGTTGGGTGCCTGCTTTTATATTTGATCCCTACATCACCAACTTGGTCCCTTTTTGGATTTTATTTGTTCGCTTGATATTAGTTAAAGAAATGTCTCGGGGATTCCTGATTCTTAAACTCAGTGATCAATATCTATAAGCAACTTCTATTTTAAATCGAGTAATACTTAACTTTGCTCACCTATCGATAGAGGAAAGGATGAATGATTAAGGAAACACATTAAAGGTTGGGTGGTTGAGTAAAGTTGTTTTTCTTCTTCTTCGAATTTGGTGCCATATGCTGCCACACAGTTTCATTGCAGGGTGTCATCTTTATGTTCATATCCTTGGTGGAACCTAATCCGATGGGTCTATCCCAAGATTATATCCTTGGTGAATCCAACTTAGGAGCATTGCTGCTTCTTGTTGAACCCTACATTGTTAGAACATCACTGTTAAGTGAGCTGTCAATGGCCTAGTAAGTGGTCCCAAGCCTATCCAAACAGAAATTGTCACTAACCACTGATGTGGACTTCGAGGTATGAGTGTCATCAACCGATTGAGCTTCGTCGCATTTGGCATCCTCAACCAACTTTGCGTAAATGCTAGCTAAGGGTGCTTAAACTAACACTGGGCTTGAAGATTGCAGTGTATATGACTTGATTTTGTGCATTCTGATGTATGTGGTGACCAAGAACCCAGAGGAAAGTCATCTCCATGTATGCATCCAATATATATGACCTCTAACCATGCCCAGCTTGTTTAATTAGGATTTCGAGTACCAATGATATATTACCGATAGAGCACATTTCAATGTTTTTGATCAAGTGCAGGCTGTTGGCTCTGTCAGGACTCGGGAAGTTGATCTTTAGATATTGTACGTACCAAATTGTCTAAAACAATTCTTGTATAGCTTAAGTAGTCAACGGCCATGATAATGGCTTAAGGTTGCCAAGATTTGAAACATTTTGGTACTCTTAATTTGTCGATGATGCTTGATATGCTATATTGGTTGAGCCGTTGCTAGATATTGGTAGAACTCGGTGCAGACCGAAACATCACTCATTTCTCCTTCAAGATCATATCAGGTTACATGTCAAAATTGGTAATGTCAGGAGGGGTACTAGGTGAAAACATTCGAGGATGAATAGGGTTTACCAAATAATTAAACATAATAAGTAATCTAAAGCTGCGTGCTAGAAATGAGACAAGAATACACACCCCATGTATCCCTATATTCTTCGTGAGATAGTACGTCTCGGAACTCTCTCCGACTTTAATTCAATATTATAGAAATAGTTACACTTGCGAGCTTTGATCTAACACACGAACTTTGATTGGAAGGACTCGTAGACTTCTTATACACGAGCTTTGAATGGAAGGACTCTAGACTTCTTATACACGAATTTTGAACTTAGATTCGAAGGGCTTGTAGACTTCTTATACACTTGCGAATTTTGAACTTAGATAGTACGTCTCGGAACTCTCTCCGACTTTAATTCAATATTATAGAAATAGTTACACAGTTACACTTGCGAGCTTTGATCTAACACACGACCTTTGATTGGAAGGACTCGTAGACTTCTTATACACGAATTTTGAATGGAAGGACTCTAGACTTCTTATACACGAATTTTGAACTTAGATTCGAAGGGCTCGCCGACTTCTACATAAGCTTTGATACGAATGCTTGTAAACTTCAACCTCTTACAAGAAATGAGTTTAATATTCTCACAACAAGTTAAATATCTTTCGTTGTAACTCGATAAAACTTTATTTTAAATAGATTTGGCAAATGAGAGCAATTCAGTTCTTTTGTAGAACACAAAATAACCTATAGAAATAGAATCGTTACTGTGCAGGCAGTATACCGCTATGTATAGCAACGACTATAAAACAACTATTTTTATAGCCGTTGCATCAATAATTGCCGAACAAAAGCGTCCAAACAATATGTTGCCGGTATGTTGTTTGTATAATGCTACTTCAAATTTCTGTGGTGCTGGACTTGCTGAAGTAAATATTCTTCCCACATTCTACCGTCGGTATATCGTTTTGATACAAAATTCATGAATTGGATATTTTGGATGGATTTTGGTTTTACTTTCATTTGTCGTTATCTATTGAGTTACAATTAATTCTAGAGACATAAAAATAAAGAAAAATTATATCGAGCATTATGGACTTGATAACTTGGCTTCTTCCTTTGGTTGACTAGTGATATTTTTTCCAGATGGAAATTGTCATAAACAAATTAGATATGAAATTCTGATTAGCTTTCGGATTTTCCGTCCGAACCCGCACGGGGACGCTGTCCTCTCGACTACCGTCTGCGATCGGACAAAGAAACTTCCGAGTTCGTGTACCCGAAAATTTTGTGGACGGTTAAGAGAAATCTTTGGACTAACAATGTCTTTGGCTAATCATGATTTGTTATATAAGTTTATCTTTAATTTTGCTTATTATTTTTCTGCAAAAATATTAGACAAAATATACATAGTAGCAAGGATGATAACATTAATGTTCATTAAAACTATACTAAATTAAGTATTAATAATATAGTAATTCTATGATTATTAGTAATTTTATAATAATAATATTCGATTAACTATAATTAAAAAATTCAAGTTAATTATTGGAAGCTTCTTTTTCCTATGCACATATAACCTTTTGTTTTAGGTACTCCCAATTGGAATCTCTGTGGCTTATAGGGGATAGTGAAGACACTTATCCTTTAAACTTTTTGACCATTCAAAGTGGACATGAAAGAGCCTATTTTTGTTTACCCACCAAAACTAAATAAATATTTATTCTTCCACTTAAAAGTTGTCTCGTGTTATTTTTTTATACAACCTAAAATTATTTTGGGATTGAACCTCTAGAGTGAATCTGCCGTTCTTTAATTTTTCATAAACCGAGACTTTGAATTTCCCAAACTAACATCTGTCAATAACAACATGTCGATCGACCAAGCTCCATGGCTGCACATGACTCGCAAATCGCTTTCTTGTTCTATATATATGTTATTCTCTGTTTACTCCCTATTAACTACCTATGAATTCATAAATAAATACACTTTCATTATATTATTATGTGATTAAGTTAAGGATCCTGCTACGTTATCTACTGTTTGATCGTGGACGTTACGAGGCCCACATGGCCAAATCCCATTGACATGATATCCGGTGGTAGGCCTAAACAAATGGGGGTGTGTGTGTGTGTGACAATAAGATTAGGCCACGTGGGCTTCCAAAATATCATTTATGTTATGTTAATGGGCACAAGTGAAGTATGAGTCAGTCCCCAAGTTAGGGGATTAATTTTTCTTGGTAATCTCTCTATACTGTCTCTCTTGCATATTACTTGTACAACAGATCTAGGCTATAGGCGAGCCAACCATCATCATACTTGAAAGGAATTATACACATTTAGTCTATACATTTAAAAAGAAAAGAAGAAGGAATAAATAAAGTGACCCTTTTATATGTTTTATGAGTATTTTATGAGTATTATAGAGACTACTTCTCTTTTGAAAATATAAACTATATGGATGGTCCGTATAATTAGTTTTAATATAAAAATACTTTCTTAAATAAGTTTAAAATATAGGAGTAGTTAAAAGCCTAGAAATTTTATTTGGAACTATGCATGTGATCTTCACGTAACTTACGTTTGCAATGTCTCCATCTCCCCACCACCGTGTGGTCTATCGCGAATTAAGTAGTAGGAGACTCCATCGTTAATTAGTCGACGGGAAGTGACGTCACTCCTCCATCACAGGCTTCTTCCTCCTCCTTGTCGTCGGCCTCCTCCGGAAGCCGACGGCAAGATCGGCAAACGCCCTCAGGATGTGCTTGTGGGCGGCGCGGTCGTTGAGCTCCAAGTAGCAGAAGAGGAGCTCCCCCATGAAGTCCCAGTCCAGCGGCTGCCCCGGGCGGACGTGCCGCGCGTCCACCATCTCCTGCATGGACCGCCGGAAGTCGTCGTAGGGGTCCTCGGAGAACGTCACCACCGCGACGCTCTCCCCGGGCACCCTCGCCGGATCGACCGCCGGCGAAGACGCGGACGACGACGGCGGCGTCGTCCGCGCGTCGCCCGCGAGGGAGCTGGACGTGCTCGGGGAGGCGAAGAAGCGGTCGGACGGCTTGACGGCGTCGGGGGAGGGACGGGACGTCGACTCTACGTCGTCGTCGTCGTGGATGTAGAGGGATTGGAAGTTCTCGAAGAGGAAGCGGTCGACGTCGGAGAGGGTGGCAGCGTGTCCGGCGTTGGAGCGGCGGCCGCCGCGGGCGAAGGAGGAGGTCTTGGGGTACTTGCAGGCGGAGAGGAGGGAGCTGGTGGTGGGGGGACTGGGGAGGCTGATGGTGCGGATCTTCTTGAGCTTGGAGAAGTAGGTCCGGAGGGACTTGTGGAGCTTTTTCGACATTTCCAAAAAATTCTAATGCTAATTGTCTCTAGATCAAATGAAATGAAGAGCACACATGAAGGGCTGCATGTGGTTGTATATAAGAAAAAGAGGAGTATAGGAATGTTTGAGTGAAGAAGTTTTAGTCCCTTTTTCTCCTCTCAGCATTATTTATGCAGAAAATTTTCTCTAAAGTACTACATTTTTATAAAATTATTCTGAGGGTAACATATTTAAAAAAATTGCCAAAAAATGTACTTTCTCCTAGTCAGTCTGGCAGAAATCTCGCTGAGTGTTGGGTTTTTGCACATGTGAGGTTGACGTGGATCGATTTTCTTTCACCAATTTTCGATTGTGTAAAAATTCAACACTCCATGACCTTTATTGACAATTTTCGTAAACATGTTACCCTCAAAGTAATTTTGTCAAAATTTGGTACTTTAGACCAAATTTTCTGTTATTTATGTGATGAAATTTTTGGAAGGTTGGACTTGGATGGGTTTTAAATAGAAGGGAAAGATATGGTGTTAATATCAATCAATACTATCTATAGTTTATTTTTCCCTATTTGGGGGGGGGGGGGGGGGGGGGTGGGGTTAGAATTGGTGAAGATTTCTAACTGTCTAGGTAGGGAATTATGGGCACGATGGAGATGGAGTTACATGAATTTAATGTGGAGATGGTGAAACTCATGTGGATTGTGGGGTTTGGCAGTGGAACAGTGAAATTGAGGGGCTGTTTGGTTTGATGATTTAGACAATGAAGTGGACAGTTTTTTCAGTTTTTAGGATTTGGGTCAAAAGGAGGTCACTTCGCGTATTTAGTTGGTTTGGAGGAGAATGAAAAAAAGTAAATCATGTCTTTTCCTACTTCTTCATTTTGACATCCTTATTTTTAGAGTGATTTTGACTTCTAGAAATCCATCATTCCTCCCGCGTTAAAGTGGAAAATCCTACTATCAAAAGAGAACCTCATCTATGACTTCTTTAAAAACCAAACATAGGAAGTATAAAATGTTATATTTTCCAAATCACTTCAACAACTATCCAAATATCATCAAACATTTGGATTTCCACTTCCAACATCCAGTTCTTCAAAGCACCCAGACGAAGAATGTGAAAAATATGCATATGCATGACGAGCGTATGCAATGCGTAAAAATGTCGATTTAGAGATTTTCCACTTGGACGCGCTTTGTTGAACCAAACATGCCCTTGAGCGGATGGGCTAGGGATTTTTCTAATCAGTTTTTTGTGCTCAACGAACCTTAGTTGATTAAAAAACAATCAAGAGTAACTAGCTAGTTGCTATGATTTCCCCCAAATTTAACTCATTATATGTGATGTGTATAACAATGTCTTATATTTTCACTGTCATTCTCGAAGTCGAATAATTAGCTATTCCAAATTTTTTTTTTTGGAGTAAATACTTAATTTGTTTCGACTTGTTTTACACTCGTTCTTTTGCTATTTATGTTCTCTTAAAACAACTTTGAAGGTTATCTGTTCTTTAAGTTCATGCATCAGTTGTTGAATGATATATGAGCCTATTTAAGAAGCATGGTATCAACAAACAATAATGTTGTTATAGATGATGCAGTTTGGACGTACGCAAACACCTACTTCATGATTTCTGCATTCGCCCCAATTTGTCTAATAAAAGTGCTTTTTCCACGCAACCTTCCAAAACAGGAAAAAACCGAAGGCACAGTTAGAATAGATTATGGAGAGGAATTAGCAAATTCTAGGAATTTTTTGCCTAATTCTTTCTCAACTAACCTTATGTTCCACTATAAATTGAAGAATCAAATAAGAAAATATGGGCAGGGGAATTGGATAAATTTGACCATGAAATTATGCTTTCCGGACTGCAAAAATGGTGTTTGGCAACACTTGGCTCACCATTCACCACTTCCACGTGGTGAGTCCGTCCCACTGAATAGGCTCAAGAAGTATAAGTAAATAAATCATATGAAAGTCTTATGGGTGTTTGTTATAAGGTAGATTGAAATCTTTTTCAAGGATTTTTATATTCTCGAAATTTTATTTCTAGTATTTATTGGAACATAAATTTATATGTTACTTTTTGCAAGTAGTGGGATACGAGCACAACTTTCTTGAATTATCCATGCATCACAAATTAATCTGTTAAGGACAATATGTGTCTCAATATAACAGTATTTCCATGTACTGTGGTTTGTGTCTAGTTTTGTTTTCTTAGCATCTAGGTCTCGTTTGGTACACTGTAATGTAATCGTAATTGTAATTGTAATCGTAATCGTAATGTAATCAAATAAAAAAAAAAATTATTTCATATAATTACATTACGATTATATTATAGTGAACCAAACGGGATCCTAGTTGGATTTGGATATTAATCCGAATAGTTAGGATAGGTATTCTCATTAGGTCGGAATATAAAACACCCTCTCACAATGGGATCAGTATTCCCTGTGGGAAATATATATATATGACCCCAAGAGAATATTTAATTTGTTCTAGGAAAATTTATTCCAACAACAATTGTTTCACTTCCATCGTGTCTTAAACCCTCACTATTGTTTTAGTTTACACATCATCAGCTATTCAGGACAAGGTGGTGTATATATATATATATATATATATATATATATATATATATATATATATATATATATATATATATATATATATTCCTAGAAAAAAAAATATATATATATATATTCCTACAGTTGTTGTGTATATATATTCCTACAGTTGAACGTTATAGCTCACATGCATGTCACAGCAAGTCAACAATATCGAGACACTATTCTTCACGTCCTACTAATAAAACTTGATTGTCAATCCTTATCATGATCTTACTTGTGGTACTGAAAAGGAAACCCGGCCTTTTTTATTTTTATTTTATTTTATTATTCTCGTGCAGACTTAGAGTATGTCGCGTTTATCAGATCTCTGATATTGTGGGATCGTGGGTGAGACAGCCGCACGTCCTCATGACATTTTATCATTGTCATTGCACATCTGTCAACACTGGCACGCTCTCGATCGTGCACGAGATACGAGACGTCCACGGGCCGGTCGCACCCGCTCGACCGCACGCACAAGACGAGGTAACTTCTCTGATCCCGTGTCCGAGTCGAGGCACTTTCACGGACCGGTCGCATCCGCACGAACGCTCGCTCGAGGCGAGGTAACGTGCACGAGTCCGGTGGACTTGTTTCCGTGGCTCAGAATATTGTCGCTTTGATCAGGCTTCTGATGCGTGCGAGCGTGGGTGCCCCGGACCGCAAGCTCTGCACAAGGCTTCTCCTCTTGCTCTTGCACAAGCATATGCTTCCAGTAACACTGGCTTAGAAAATCCTCATTTTTGAATTCAAGTACTATGGGCATCATGCATATATCCATTTACTACTAAATATTAATTCCTTGTGAACCTTCCATTGTTCCATATTAGGGTTTGTTCACTGTATCATGATCTTCATCAAGTCCTCATGTGTATGATATTTAGTTCTCGTTGATACTTTTTTTTGCGGAGCCTTGCAAGTCGACGATGATGTTTATATACAAAATATTACATTTTCTGCTCTTAGAAAACAAGATATATTACATATTCTTCTATACTATAGGTCTTCATCGCTCGACATTTTTCCTTAAAATGGAAATATTTGAGTTGTTGCAGTTGCTCAAGCAACATGAGTTTTGACTGGTGGTAAAGTAGTACTTGGTGGAACTTAGTCAAGGAACTGAATGTATTAAAATTGGGGCTACAGGAGAAATCAATTGAGCCAACTCATCTGTACAGTGGTGATGTGAATGTGCAGAAATATTGTTTGTGAGCTATTAGAGCAATATTTATGCACAGGTGTGGGTTTTTATTAGGGAGGTTGATGCTTTCAATTGGATCTTAATTGTGTACAAATCCATATATATATATATAATATGCCCACACAATGAATGTCTCTGATTCATGATCTTGAAAGATTTAATTACAATAAAGATGTTGATGTAAGAATGTGAGGTCAACAGTGCTTTTCTTAGGACTATTTTCAATAACGCTAAGGGGACGACAAAGTCTGACCACATGATGTGACATATTGATTGTCATATTATGTTGTCAGACTTTGGTGTCCCCCTAGATTGTCCCGTCCCTAGCTACATTAGTTGGGCCCTCCCCATGATTTAATAGGATTGATCCTACTCAGTTATGTACTTATTCGTGAGCAGACAATCGTAATAGTTGACTAGTATAATACCGGTTTACAACAATACCAATTAGGGGACTCCCGTACATTGATCTGTTGACTATAACATCACTGCGCTTCATAGTATGATTCATGAGGGTCTCTTGGATTATGGGTTTGTGCCCTAATTATATGGGACCAGATCAGCTGTTCTTGATCCGGTATCTCAACCATGTTTTCCCTCTATAACATGTGGACTTTTTTGTTGATTTTTATCGGTGGGGTCCATGGGGGTGGGACATCGGATCAGGGACAGCTGATCCAGTCCCTAATCTATTCTACTATATAATAGAAAATTTTGGTGGTGAAACTTTTAAATTCCTAAAATACCCTTGAGTATTTTATAAACATGATATTATTATATCAACTTGCATATCATTTATGTTTAAGAGTCAAAGCAATAAAGTTTGCATGCAAGTTTCTTTTTTTTCATACAACTTTTCATGTTCCAATGGTAATATACTTTTCTATCATTACCATTTTTCAAAGATTATTATTTTCAATAGAAAATTTAAAACAAAGAACAAAATTTGTACTTTAAATCTCTTGGCATTGTAAAAAATAAACACACACATGAATAATCACCTGAAAAAAACAAAAAGACGGTAACTGATCTTATAATATTTAATTAAAATACGTGCAAAGCACGTACATGTAGACTAGTTATATGTAAAGCAGTTATGTAATTTTTTTTTATCTCCTTAATAGAAAATGGAGCTCTCCAATAACTGCACACATAAATATTCTTATCCCTCGTTGGATCCTATTTTTCTAATTTCCATAACAAATCTTTAAAATATTAAAGCCATGGCTGGGCTGTTATTACTTGATCATTGGACATGACCGATGAGATTTGAGCCTGACAAGGAGATTTGTACTCCATTTCCATTTATAAGGGTTGAAAGTTTGTGCTTCTAGATCTGCTCTTCTATACATACAACTTTTTATATACATAAATATTTAGTTTTTGCATCCGCTTGGGAATAGATAAATAAAATTGTCATCACAAAAGCTAGTATGGGTGAGCATTATTCGGTTTTGGACGAAAAATCGAACCAAACCGAACCGAATAAGAGATTCGGTATTCGGTTCAATTTTAAAAAAATTTGGTTCGGTTTTGAAAATACTAAATTTTCTTATTCGGTTTCGGGTTTAGATTTCAGTCCAAAACCGAAAACCGAATAAATTTTTTTGGTTTATATATATATATATATATATATATATATATATATATATATATATATATATATATTGTTACTATATATTAACAAAAAAAGTAGAAATAAACCCACCTAAAAGCTAGCGTATGTCAGATGGTCAGCGGATAGAACATCGATCAGATCGAGTACAAATGTCCGTTATGTAATTTATTTGGTTCCATGGGAGTCGATCTCCATCTTCCCTACCGGTCAAAGTGGGCCTACTCGTCTGGTTGTGGACTTACGAGCCGAGTTGTGGACTTACGAGCCGAGTTAAGGACCATTTTGGGGGGTGGGGTGTCTGAGTTATGGATCGAGTTTGAGAGAGTTTTATCAAGTCCAAACAAGCTATAACATTGGATATAACCTAACTTTTAGGAGAACATTATGAAGAGAATAAAGAGAGGAAAATGAAGGATGATATAAGAGAGAATTGGAAAGTAAACATGGCAAATGAAGTCTGCTATCAGAAAATTTCTTCAAATTCAAAATACCACCACCACCACCACATAAAACTCTAGTACAGAGCAAGTCCAACATGAGTACCCGCCTAGCCCACCGCCTAAGGGGTTTTCGGTGCGGTGGGACGGACGCCTAGCACCTAGGCCGATTTTTAGAACACTGGCATGTAGACGGAACGGACGTTCGCGTTCTCGGTGTCTATTTATTTATGTAGAAGCATTTTTTTTTTGGTCGACGCCGGCACGCTGGATAGCTGTCTTTGTTGAACGAGCGTGCCGAAAGTCAGTAGTTGACTAGTGGGCAAGGAATGTTCACATGTTTGCCGTCACTGGGAAATCTAGAAGCATGACTATGATATTCTTCGAAAATTACGGGACTATTTGGCTGCACGAAAGTGTATAAAAGTGTAAAATGAAAAAAAAAAAACAAAGTTTACGTATGTCCAAGTTTCCAAAAACTTATTTGATTGACGGAATTGAAAAATATAAAAGTTGAGAAAAAGGAGTTCAATTGTTTAGATGGTTATTGAAAGTGAATAAAAGAAAAAAAAAAGAATTCCGCTCTCTAGATTCAAAATTATAAGTTTTATCAGAAAATAGCCGGATGTCAAAAGTGACTTTTTGCAGGAGACGAGAACTGGGGAGCCATCACATCAACCCAGTTCACACTTTCAACCAAAACAACCAAACATAAGGAACTCCATCCAAATCCCTCAAGTAACCAAAAAAATACTACTTTCATCCCACTTTCACGTTACCAAACAGCCCCTAAAGGCAACACAAAACTTTAGTGGGTATCACATATTTTTGAAAAAAATGTTACTTTTCGATACCAATAATATCTTTGAAAAAAATGTTAGAAGATTATCACAATTTTGTGTGTGTTAAGACTTAAGGACTTCTGGCTGTAGTTAAGGCTGTAAGGATTCTGGAAGTATTTCGTCGTCCCCAATCCGACTGTGTCGATATCTAAAATTTTCAAACCCTAAAAATAACAATAATGATGTTTCAAAAAAGATAAATCCGCAACATATCTACATGAATTGAAATCTAAAAAATCAAAAAAGAAATCATCCTAAAATTGTTGTATTCATTTTTTATTTGGAAAAACCTAGAACAATATATCGAGCAACTTGACTTTGCTCGACAAGAGCCCACGAGCCACACGAGCTGAAGTCGAGAGCTTGATTTTACAGGTCGACTCCGAAATACTAATAAGTGACTTGGTAATATTGAGCTTGAGGTTATGACTCCGAAATACTAATAAGGGATTCGAATTACATAACTTACAATACTTATTTAACAAGTTTGCCACATCCTTGTTCCAACAAATTCAGTCACAGCCAGGGAGAGTTATATATAGGGGTGACCACAGACTTCACTTGAAGATACTTCTCCATGGCATGCAAGCCCTGTTCCTTTCCGAATCCGCTCATCTTGTAGCCACCGAAGGGACAATCCGGATCGAAAGCATAGTAACAGTTGATCCACACAGTGCCTGCACGAACCGATCTCGAGACTCTGTTGGCTACATTTAGATCCTTCGTCACGATTCCTGCTGCTAGCCCGTATCTTGTAGCATTTGCTTTCTCTATCGCCTCTTCCACCGTCCTAGTGCAAAGAAAAGGTAGGATCGTAAGAATGATGTTGATACGCTGATCGTTAAGGTAAATGCATTTATCGGTGATCAGGTTTTGAATTGTATATATTTTCATGAAAATATTATCTTCGCAGTATCGGCCGATACCGATACAGTTTGGCATGTCCCGATCTGATACTAATCGATATCGACATTGGGGATCTCTTTTCTGATCAATTTGGCAAAAAATTGAAAGAAAAAGACCAATCAGCAAGGGTGTTAAAGCATAGAAATGTTATAAAAGCATATAAAAGAAGCAAACTTATCTATCCTATGTAAACCAATCGGTAAGGATGACTACTACTTCATTTAATTTCAAAACTACTAAGAAACAACCCTGAAAATATTAAAATTATTGCCTAAATGCATGAAATATATTTTCTAAAACGTTAATAATTTATTAATAATTATTTGTTTTCCGATACCAAAAAATCCGATACTCCGATCCGAAACCTCCGATACCGCCGATCCCGATACTCATAGGAATGGTCCGATACCGATTCCGATACCGATTCCGATACCGATACCGATACCGATACCGATACCGATACCGATACTTTGAACCTTGGTGAAAGTTATAGTGTTATGTTAATGTCAATTGCTAAGGTATATGGACGAAAATGTTATCCTTGTTTGAACTAGGAAGTTCTTTGTATCAATGTCAAAATTTCATTTGAACTTACTTAAATTTCATCAGAGACATCACTGGTCCAAATATCTCATCTTGTGCTATCATCATATCCTCCTGCCAAGTTATCAGATCAGAAAAAAAAGGGGAGGAGTAAGAAACTAATTACATGATTTTACTGATAACTATAGGGAAAGCAGGAAAGAGGTAATGGAAATCCATGTGATGGTTAGTTAACCTTGACATCAGTAAAGATGGTTGGTTCAATGTAGTACCCTTCCTCGCCGCAGGCCTTCCCTCCGGTCAGCAAGGTCGCTCCTTCTCTTTTACCATGCTCTATGTAGCTGAGAACCTTCTCAAACTGTTCCTTGTCAACCTGCAACAAGAGAAAACTCCAGTGTGTTAGTAAGAAATAGAAGATTTTTGTACTAAAGAACACGTCCAACTAACAAAGAAGGTGATCAATCGGCCACCAATATATGGGATGTAAGATTTAGGCGTATTTCAAATTGAAACAAACTGAAATTTTCATTTATTCTAATTGTCTGCAAGTTATTTAGTTATACATGTAATCATAGAGACGAAGGATGATGTACCATGTTTATGAGGTAAATCAGTTTCAGAAACCCATGTGAATAGTTTTAAGGGTTATTTAGTAATAAGGTCTCGTATAATAATTAAAATTAGGGTTTGGATTTCGAAAATGACTGGCGTTAGGGTTTGGGTATCCAAGTGATGTTTATTTGCAGACGTGAACAGTGATTTGGAGACCAAAATCCTAACATCGGTCATTTTCGATACCAAAATCCTAATATCCACTATTATATGAGACCCTGTTACTAAATAACCCTAGTTTTAATTATGAACCTAGTTGTTTTGTAGGTGTTCTTTTGTTCGTCATTTCTTTGAATGCCTGCAGTTTTATGGTTCTTTGAATGAGTGATTTTGTGGTAAGTTAGAAGTGGGCGCCAATTGAGGATAAGAATGAGAGAAAACCACCTTGGTGATTTGAACATGTGCAACGTAGACCAGTAGATGAACTGGTTAATAGGAGCAATAAAATGTTAGTCAAAAAAAGCTGCTAAAGGATATTGGTTTGTAAGAAAGAATATTGGTTTATTAATGCTAAAGGGTATGGGTAAGAACCGAACGAACTTGGATTGAGGTTGTAAGAAAGGATATTGGTTTCCTAATGCTAAAGGGTAGGGAGAGCGTTCGGTTTATTCGGTTTCAACCGAACCGAATTAGCCAAAACCGAATAAACCGAAATTCGAAATATTCAAAACCGAAACCGAACCGGATAATAAATTCGGTTTATTCGGTTCGAATTAATGGGTCGAACCCAAAGTTGGGATCGTGGTTAAATTATATTAAAAATTATAATTTTTATACACATATTTGTTGAATTTTGAAGTTACGCACAAAGTTGGACTAGTTGTTAAATTATCAATGTTAGAATTCAAAACACATACATAGAATTGTTGTTTTCAAAAATATACACATTTGTAAATTGAGAATATTTACATAATTGTATATTCTTATTCGGTTTTCGGTTTTGGACCGAAACGTAAAAACGAAATCGAAACCTGAATAAGAAGTTTTTGTATTTTGAAAACCGAAACCGAACCGGATATTTTTGAAACTGAATCGGTTCGGTTCGATTTTCGGTCCAAAACCGAATAATGCTCACCCCTACTGAAGGGGACATGACTCTCAACAGAGCTGAAGAGGTGAATGAAAGAAATGGATCCAAATGGCAGATCTCAGAATTTGGGACAAAGGTTTTGGTGTTGTCCCTCCCTTCACTATTACATATAACGCTTTTGTTTGGTGTCATGTAGTTACTAGTTCTCAACTTCACCTTAACAATGTACTTGGCCTCCTCTTCTTCTTTGTTGATATGTTTGTCTTAGCTTTTAGCCTTTTGTGACTGAACCAGTTTTGTACTCGGATTTTAAGCACAGTAAGAGTTTTTTTTTTTTCTCTTTGCATAAGTTAAACTCAAGATTTTCTCACCTGCGGCCCGTGCTGCGATCGGGGATCAAACGGATCTCCGACCACCCAACTCTTCGCACCCTCCACCGACTTCTTGACAAACTCGTCATATATCCCTTCTTGAACATAAACACGAGATCCTGCGCAGCAAATCTCTCCCTGGAAGTCCACAGAATTTTGCCTCTTTAAAGCCTGCTTGAAGATCTGTGTCAGAAGTAAAGGTGGACACGGACCTTGTTATAGAAGATGGCCATGCGGGCGAGATTGACTGCCATGTCCAGATCAGCATCGTCGAAGATGATGAGGGGGGATTTTCCACCCAACTCGAGGGATACGTGCTTTAGATTGCTCTTTGCTGCCGCTTCCATCACTAGTCGTCCTACTTCGGTAGAGCCAGTAAAACTAACCTGATATCAGTAGAGAATGATTAGCTCAAGTACTGATTGAACGTACTTAAAGTATCTTACAATTAAGGATTCACATCAATGATCAAAGTAGGTTCACAGTATCGGTATCGGACTATTCCTATCAGTATTGGTATCGGCGATATCGGTAGTATCGGCGGTTTCGGATCGGAGTATCGGATTTTTTGGTATCGGAAAACAAATAATTATTAATAAATTATTTACATTTAAAAACATATATTTTATACATTTAGACATAATTTTAAGTATTTTCAGTGTTGTTTCTTAGTAGTTTTGAATGTAATTTCTTAGTAGTTTTGAAATTAAATGAAATATTAGTCACCCTTACCGATTGGTTTACATACAATAGATTGATTTTCTTCTTTTACATACTTTTACAACCTTATTATGCTTTAAACCCTTGCTGATTTGTGTTTTGCGTTTAATTTTCTTTGCCGAATTGACCGGAAAAGAGACCCTCAATGTCGATATCGGTCAGTATCGGGTATCGGTCGGTATCGGATCGGGACATACCAAACCGTATCGGTATCGGCCGTATCGGATCGGTATCGGCCGATACTTTGAACCATCAAACTATGCATTATCAGGTCTTGAAACATAAAACCGAGATCACCTTATCAACATCCATGTGAGAGCAAAGAGCAGCACCAGCGGTTGGCCCATATCCAGTGACGACGTTAATTACTCCATCTGGAACGCCAGCCTGCAACCCAGAAGGATTTAACCAATAAGTAAGGAGTCCATATAATGTAGAGAAATCAAGTTCTTAGTCCAATAAACCTGGGAGTGAAAACCAAACTCTATTGAGTATATGGGCTACTTGTCTGCTGATCATCACAGTACTTCTATACATTATTACTGTTTTTAACTAATGTGAACTGATGATACATTATCATGAACTGATGATATTCATGAACTGCATCCTCTGTTTCTCTAATTGTACATTGAACGTTAGTTCGATCTTTACCTGCTTTGCCAAGTGGGCATAGTAAAGAGCCGAGAGCGGGGTTTGCTCGGCTGGCTTGACGACCATCGTGCAACCAGCGGCCATGGCAGGGCTGACCTTCAGGGCGAACATCATGCTCGGATAGTTCCAGGGGACGATGTGTCCGACCACCCCAATCGGCTCCTTTAACGTGTATCCTTGTAGATCCCCCGAAAGCTTCAGCGTCTCCCCGTGTATCTTATCTGCTGCTCCAGCGTAGTACCGGACCATATTTGCCGCTTTCGGGATGTCTACAATCTTACCCAATGTGAACAGCTTTCCTGCATCTAAGCTGTCAAGTGTAGCCAACTCTTCTATGTTTTGATCAATCAAGTCTGCAAATTTCATCATGATCCTCCCCCTTTCCTGTGCATTGTACAAAAGTTGAGGTGCATGTTAAGGCCTTCTGGAAGTGAAGATGAAATGCAAATGACTGGTTTTATCAGCAAAAGATTGTACTAGTAAAGGTTCGCAGTATCGGTACGGTATCGGACCATTCCTATGAGTATCGGGATTGGTGGTATCGGTAGTATCGGATCGGAGTATCGGATTTTTTTGTATCTGAAAGCAAATAATTACTAATAAATTATTAATATTTTAGAAAAAGTACTTTATACATTTAGGCATAATTTTAGGTATTTCCTATCTTGTTTCTTAGTAGTTTTGAAATTTATTGAAATAGTAGTTGTCCTTGCCGGTTGGTTTACATGCGATAGATAAGTTTTCTTCTTTTACATGCATTTACAACATTACTATGCTTTTACATCCTTGTTGATTGGTCTTTTCTGTTCAATTTTCTTTTTCTAATTGACCGGAAAGAGTCCCCCAATGAAGGTATCGGTTAGTATATCGGTCGGTATCGGATCGGGACATGCCAAACTATATCAGTATCGGCCGTATCGGATCGGTATCGGCCGATACTTCAAACTATCTAGTTGTTTCTTCACTGCTTAAGTTGAAAGATCCTTTGAATCATCTTACTCTCTTGACTTTATTTATGGTGATGGGTTGTTTTAGTTGCTGTTGCTGTTGAAGTGATAACTTTGTATTGCAATCTTTCTCAACATATTTAGGCTATAATATGAATCTGACTTTTTATGTTTTCTTTTCTTCGAAAATGAAAGAAGGCATGTGCAAGTTATAGCTTGAATCTCAAGATCTGATCAATACACATCTGGATTTAAATGTGCAGATATCTATGCTCAAGGATGTGTAGATCATGTGGAAAAAAAAAGCGAAAAAAGAACCACACTGGGAAAGAAGTCATACATAACCAGACATGCGAGGCCACTTGCCGTGGTCGAAGGCTTCTCTAGCGGCCTTCACTGCCAAATCCACATCCTCCTTATCTCCTTCCGCAACCTCCGTGATCACGTTCCCGGAGCGCGGATCCTTCGTCTCAAATGTTCTCCCTGTTGCAACCAAATGTACATCAGGTAACCATCAATACCTTATTGTGAAATCCTCATTTTTTTCTTCCATGCCTCTTCTTAGTTAGTCATTTGCATTGCTTCTAGAGAACTAACTAATTAAGTGTCTATGTTCTTGACAAAATAAAAAAGGTTTTGTTTTATGAACGCTATATTGGTCCAATCTACTTGATAAATATGAAATCTGTGTAAAAAAGAGCTTACTGAACTTAATATCTGGAATCTTGAAAACATATCCGGAGTTACCTAGCTGTTGGTGGTAGACACGGTTAGGAAAGAGTGTACTCGAGCTACCAAAACTGGAGATTTGAGATATTCACAGACTGGATAGATTGTTGGTGTTTATATAGACCGGGATTTAGATTTTGTGAATTATATTTCACTTTCCTTTTCTCATAGAATGCAAACTACCAAATGGAGGTTCTTGCTTATGTACTTTTCATAGCCGGCAATGCTCGGATCACCACGATATTTTTATTCTTAGGTGGCAATGTTCGGATCAAGGTTTGACAGTTTGGATTGGATTATCGAATTTTTTGATATCGGAAAACAAATAATTGTTAATAAATTATTAAAATTTTAGAGAAAAAAAAATAGTTTATATATTTAGACATAATTTTAAGTATTTTCTGTGTTATTTTTCAGTAGTTTTGAAATTGAATGAAATAATAGTCACTCTTCCCGATTGGTTTACTTGCGATAGATAAATTTTTTTTTCTTTTACAACCTTATTATGCTTTTACACACGCTTGCCTATGGGTCTTTTTGGCTCAATTTTTGTTGTTGAATTGACTGAACAGAGATCCCAATGTTGCTATCAATATCGTATCGAGACATGTCAAACCGTACCAGTATCGGCTGTATCGGATCGGTATCGGCCGATAGTGTAAAGTGTGGGTTGGATTCAGATTACTGTGTACTCTAGAAGACGATTCTATTAACTAATTAATTTTCAGAAAAAAGGATGAAGGGATTAAATCTTTAGTTAACTGTGACGATGTATGGAGGCATAATATGTAAGACTGGGTCGGAATCCTTTAGATAGGAAGAATCTCCAATTTTGTAACTATATTGCTGGTACACGTGGAACTAATTTTAAGGAGAGTTACTTTAACTAATTGCATATCACTAATCACATCGAGCCTAATTATACATTACATATACTAGTAAATGCACGTGCTTTGCACGTATAATAACGTATAATAAAAATATTATCAAATTATATTCAAATATGTCTTCTAACCATGGTTTAAAGTATCGACCGATACCGATCCAATACGGCCGATACCGATACGGTTTGGCATGTCCCGATCCGATACCGACCGATACTTACCGATACCAACACTGAGGGTCTCTTTTCCGGTCAATTCGGTAAAGAAAATTAAACGAAAAAGACGAATCATCAAGGGTTTAAAGCATAATAAGATTGTAAAAACATGTAAAAGAAGAAAATCAATCTATTATATGTAAACCAATCGCTAAGGGTGTTTACAATGTTATTTAATTTCAAAAGTACTACGAAATAACACTGAAAATACTTAAATTATGTCTAAATGTATAAAATATATGTTTTTAAATGTAAATAATTTATTAATAATTATTTTTTTTCGATACCAAAACATCCGATACTCCGATCTGAAACCGCCGATACTACCGATATCGCCGATACCAATACTCGTAGGAATAGTCCGATAGCGATTCCGATATCGATAGTGTGAACCTTGCTTCTAACTCATGTGGTTAAGATGTGAGGTATTTTTCTTATTTGGTTGAATTCGATTCCCCATGTTGAATATATATAACAAATTTAAACTTTTTTCAATATGTTTTTACATAATTTTTTTTAAAAATAAAATAAAATGGATCATGATATACATACGGCTTAGACGGCTTACTTTTGAGTTGTTTTGAAGTCTCATTATATAGTAGAAGATAAACTTGTCATTGTCACTCCAGGTCAGGTCTTGAACTCAAGATATATATTTTTCTTTTCTATAACAAAGATTTCAAACACTGATTGTGCAACCTTTCACTTTCTTTAAAGATCTTACATATCAGAGGGGATTTTCAAATAATAATAGTAAATTTTTTTTCTGCTCCCCAGGCAAATCCCAACTGGGATATTAAAATATAATATTAAGAAGAAAAAAACCTCCCACCAATTGAGCTGTAAGAGAAATTCAAGCTCAACTACTCTAACCCCATCAATGGTTGACAACATGATCTCCATCATTTCTCATGTTCCTGTAGATCGAGAAATTATTCAGTTGATCAGCCTCACCTCACCACGTGACAGGCGAGGCCTTGCTTTCCTCCAATAGCAGTATGACACACCACGAGAAGAGCAAAAAACCTGACACTGCAGCACGACATGTCATGCTGCTACTGGAGGAGAGCACGACCTCGTCACTGTGATGTGGTGAGGCCGGCCCACCGAAAATTTCTCTTCTAGATAAAAATTGGACGTTGACAGTAAAATATTTTGGAGTGTAACAAATGGATGCCCCACTATAGTTTTGTTAGCTAATGTTTGTAGTGGTTAATAATGATGATGATATAAGCTATTTTGTTAGCTTATGCCGATTAGAGTGACGAAGCTATTTTATCTTTTCTCTTTGTTCTCGTTCTCTTAATTACTTGGTGGATATCGATCACAGTTCTATGAGACGCCAGAAATCCCCCCAAACCAAAGTTTCTCTATAAGTTTACATAACTCAGTGTCTGCTTGGCAATGGTAAGGGTAGCGGTTATGAGGTATTTTTAGAGTATCGGTTATGAACGGTTACGAGGGGTCCGAATTGAATAATTTTCAAGCAGCGACTTTTAAACCAGTTCCATCCATGTTTGATAATTCACTAACGAGCGGCTCTAAAAATTTTTAGATGAATAAAATTAAACAGGGAAGGGTACTAGTAGTTACAATTATATATTTTGGTGAGAATATAAGTGGAATAAAAATAATAAAACAGTTCAAAATCCACCGATTTGGGGTGTTTATAAAGCCACCCAAAATTGAATTATACCTATTTTGGAAGGTTTTTGAGCCGATCAAAACCAGTGTCTAAAAAAAAACAGGAGTTTTCATAAACGTCCGTTTAGAACCGGTGAAAACACCGTTACCAAGCAGACACTTTGAAAATTTGTAGCATAACTAGTAAAAATATCCTAAGTTCTTGTTTATATGATTTTGTTAAAAATTAAAAAAAATAAAAATAGAGAGATGGATGCAATAACAGAAAGTAATCAAGTCGTGTCCGATATATGTATGTGTATATATATAATTACGTACCAGAGATGGAGTCTAGGAACTGTCCGTTGATGAAGAGCTTGGTGAACTTGATCTCTGGAACCTTGAAGGTTCCTTTGGAGCTCCCATTGCTATCAGTAGCCATGTATAGATTATATTTGAAGAGAAGAGGCTTTTCTTTCTCGAAGCCTTCTGTTGGCTTTATATAGATAATAGATTCTCACGATAACTGCAGCTAGCTAGGGTTGACAATTACATCAAACTGCTGTTGGCATAGCATATTTATATATTTGGAGTTTTTGGCTCATCCTTTTTCAGAATCACTTATTTTTGTTGGCCTCTATATTCTTAAGCGGCAAAATCTTTTACCAGACCATCCTTCAAGAAAACCCTATTGTGACATTGGAAAAAGTGTCTCCCTCTAATGCAAATGTCAAATAAGTTATGAAGTTGACGTGACAGAGACATCGTGAAGTTGATGGTCTAGTTCTAGATAATGCACTTGACAATGACTTTACCTCCACATCATCAACTATGATGAATAAATATATTTAGAAAGAAAAGAAAGAAGAGAAGAAGTTGTATTGAAAATTGAGGGGGAAAAAGTTATATATTTTGTTGTTTCTCAGTACTTTTGTATTGGAGAAAAACTTTTTCACTTTATTGTCTTCTGTGAATATAATCTTGCCACCTAGGAAAGACATTGTCTTGTGCCTCGTGGCACATAGAAATCAGGGTTGGCTCAGCGGTAAACAAGACAAGATTTGAGGATTATGGCTAATCCCAGACTCGACGTGATCCCAATAGGATTTGGGATCACGGGTGACCCTCCATGATCGACCTACAATAAGGGTCAAGGGACAACCAAAGCTAGTTTCAGATAGGGCAACCCAACCCTCTGGGCCGGCCATGATAGAAATCACATCACATTACAAGACAACAGGGTTGGAGATGCTCTAAGGGCCTAAGTACCCATGTGCCAGGACTAGGACTCAGGGGTCTTCCACATGTGAACCGGCCACAGCGGAGTTACATAATAATGAGGTCAGAGGCGGAGCATAAGCTAGACTGTCCTGTACTGTAGTCCGGGCTTGCAAAATAAATACAAGGAGCTACCAATTTTTACCACATATAAATCTTAGTCTAGTTGGTTGAGTAGTTGACCCATTTTATAGAAGGTCACAGTTCGAAACTTGTGGGTGTAGATTTTGTAATTTCATTTATTGAGTTATCATATGGATATTTTTTTTTTTCCTTTTTCATCTATGCTCTTAGTTCCCCTACAAAAATTTTCTGGCTCCACCCTTGAATGAGGCCCACATGTCATACACTAGGTAAGGAGGTGCGTGACCACCCTTCTTACATGCGGACTAATATTATGAGCTTCTGTGACTGAACCTAGAATGAGCACTTGGACACAAGAGTTATATCCGGAAAGAAAATAGGACGAATTATGTTAACTATCCCTATGTTTTACATGTACTACCCTAGTTTCTATTTTCTATAGAAACTTATAACAATGATTATCCCTATGTTATATAAAATTTATAAATGAGAGAAATAAGTGTAATTAATTTTGGAATATGGGTAGTCCATGTAATACTCATGAAACGTACGAGGGATCAGCGTATTTATTTCAAGAAAAATACAAACCATCTAGTTAATAGAAGAAGAATCCGAATACCATGTTAGCATTAGGAGAAATAGGATTCATTAATTTGGGGCTTATAAACCAAGTTATATAAAAGGTACATGAAAAACAAAGCAAAATTTAGATAACATATTGATAGAAACATACATTAATTCTTAATTATAGTTTCACAATAACAGTACAATGCATATATCCATTTTGGTATTTAGAATGCAAAAAAGTTGTTTGGCTTGCGCTTTTGTGCGCACATGTGCACGCACGTGGTGGCACCGTCCCCTCTCCTCCACCTCCTGCTCTGCGTCCGGCTGTTCCATCATCGTGTCCGTCTGTGCGGCGTTTTCGTCTCCTCCTGTTCTGCGTTAGGCTGGACCGTATCGCACATGTATAACATTAGCAAAAGCGCTAGCAAAGTAGCTCGGTTGTTTAGAATAATAGCATACAAATCCGACCTCTTTATTTAAAAAAAAAATCAATTGGCAACCTCAATTTTGTACGACTAAGTTGTTTTCTTGCTAGCTTGATCCACACAATGTGTGTACAAGTTGTGTACATGTTCTCGTTTATTTAATCCTAGAATTCCATGTGCACATTAGACTTTAACGCTGGTGATTAATTGTCTATTGGAGCAAGGCCGGCCAGGTGATGATGTGAGAAATTAATGAGAGTAAACTAATGAAACGTTCCCATCACCAAGTCAATGCTTCTCCCTTAACTAACTAATTGATGGTTAGAGCATCTCCAACCCTATTGTGACTTTGGAAAAAAGTTAATGCCACATAGGAGTGACAAAATTTTATTCAAAAGTTCTTCTCCAATGCAATTATCAAGTCAATTGTGAAGCTTATGTGACAAAAATTAAAGAAGACATTGTGAAGTTGATTGTCTTGTTCTAGACAATGTACTTGACAATGTCTTCTCTTCCATGTCATCAATTATGACTAAAAAATATTAGAAAAAAGAAAGAAGATGAGTAGTTGTCTTAAAAGTTGCATTGAAAGTTGGAAAAAATACTTTTTATTGTCTTCTCAATACTTTTGCATTGGAGAGAGTTTTTCTATCTCATTGTCTTTTGAGATATAATTTTGCCACATAAATAAGACATTGTCTTGTGGCTCATGCCACATAGGAGCCACCTAAAACCCACAACACTTGACAAGACAATAGGGTTGGAGATGCTCTTATTAATATGAATTAGGACATATATCCATGATAATAGCTGCCATTGGGCTGTCGTGTTGACCTACCGGACGTTGGACGTCGCCGCCCGACATCACACCGGAGTCGGCCCAATCGGATGGTAGTCAAGGGCCGATCATATATATGCCAATGACCCTCTAGTCTAGCGGTTGCGGTGAGATATGCAGTCCGAGTGGTCAGGAAATCGATTCCCGATGGGAGCGTTAAGCCATAATTACTTTCTTTCAAAATAATAATAATAATAAATTAATAACAGATGAGGGATTCGCATCTTTTCATTTTTTTTTGTATTTCCAAGCATCCCCATGTTAACATCAGTTGGATCTTGTTTAAATCATCTAATCTTAACTGTTGATTTGAACCATTCAAATCAATGGTTAAGATTAGATGACTTAAAATAACATCCAACGATGGATAGCATGGAATATTTGGGGATGCAAAAAAATATAATTTTTTTATGTGAATTAGTCCACCTCTAGTCTGCCCTAATCCATAGTAACCCACATCAACTATAGTTTTTGGATCCGTCCCTGATGGTAGTTGCTTAGTCAATTTTGTTGAAAGGTAGGACTCTTTTTGAATCCGTCCCTGATGGTAGTTGACTTAGTCAATTTTGTTGAAAGGTAGGACTCAGAGAATGAAAACTCGTCCAATGAAACGAAGACAAATACATTAAGGCCTCGTTTGGTTCGCGGAATGGAAAGGAAAGGAAACTGATTCCTTGGTATTTTCTTTCCTTTAGGAAATTATAATTCCTATAAACTTTTCTTTCCGGTGTTTGGAAAGATCGGGATTATAGCCGGAATATATCTTTAATTTCCATTATAGTGTTTGGTGTTTGTAAGGAAAGAAAAAAAAAATCAAGTCAATTTTCCAAAAATACCCTCGTGCTAATAAAATAATTATTACTCAGAAATATTTTTGTCTAAAAGATATTATGGATAAAAATGGTAAATAGTATTATGAACATGGATATTTTGGTCAAAACTTTTTGTAATAAATGCGGGAAAGTTGGAGGAAAAGTGATTCCTTAGATAAATGAGAGGAAACACTTTCCCCCCTATTTTTCTACCTCTTGGGAATCATTTTCCATTTCCAACAACTTTTCTTTGGCTCCCAAACATAGGAAAAGAATCACTTTCCTTTCCCAAGCTCAAATTCCGGTAACCAAACGAGACCTAAAGGATAGTTCAAGATTTTGACGTAATTAATTAATTATTATTATTATTAGTTAGCTTATATGATAAGTTTTAGCTGTCTAGAGTATGTAATATTCTTGTTTTTATTTTAAGAGTAATCTCTTTTGTACTTGCGGCTTCCTCTCATAAAATTAGGTAGATCGATTTCCTATTGTAATAATAAGAAAAAATGTTATTAATCTATTTAAGTTGTTCTTTCAAACCTTTTTTTTTTTTTCTGCCGTGACATCTGACATGGCTGCCGACATAACAAATTTTAAAATTAAAATTAATATTGAAATTAAAATTAATTTAACATTAAAATTAATAATAATATTAACATTAAAATTAGGTGATAATTCTTTTGGGTTAAAATTTGCCATGATAGCTGTCATATAAAGAAGGTTAATTTGGAGGAACACTTTGGAGGGAATAGGATATGTTGTTCCCAATATGGTGTGCCAAAACTATCCATTCTCACATATAATGTGGATTAGTTGTGAGTGTTATTTTTCTTACATAAAATCGGTGGGACCCACATTTATATGCGAGAGTAGACATATTTTGGACACCATACTTTTTTTTTTTTTTTTTGAGAAAGATAGGCATTTATTAAATCAAACAGCATTGTTTACATCCAAATAGCAGTCCTCATTGAGAGACTGGATAATACAAGGAGGAGGGAAAAAAAAATTTCTCAGAAGTATGAGTACACCGAGCTTGCCCGGCGAGAGTGTGGGCGACGATATTGCCCCTTCTTCTAACGAATAAAAGCTTGATGGAATGAATAGCAGCCAAATCCTTTTGGATGTCTTTAACCAAGTCCGAAAGTCGCCATGGGATGAGACGATATTCCCCTCTGAGAATCCTGAAAGCCACCATAGAGTCTCCTTCAATGAAGATGTTACTCTCAGTCATATTCCGAGCTAAGCCAATCCCGACCTTAATAGCCTCCAACTCAGCTTGAAGACACTGATCAATCGGGTTATGGCAGAAAAAGTGCTTCGTCTCAGCCACAATAAAGGAACCCATAGCATCCCTAGCAACTGCAGCTGCAGCACAGCCTGTCGGGGATGTCGCCCCATCGACATTGATCTTTACAGAACCAATGGGAGGCGCCTGCCAAGAGTCAACATCATTGGCCTCAAGCCTCAGTTTACAAATCTCTTTTGATTTGTTTTGGAGCTCCTCAGTATGCATTGAAAGAAGACTCAAGGCATGTTTGATAATTTTCTGGGGGCATGGAGCAATTTTTCGATAAACACAATCCCCTCTGGATTTCCAAATAGCCCAAAGTATCGAAGCCCCCATCCGGACAACATCACTATCAAAATTGTCATTTATCCAAGCAGACAACAGGGAATGTAGACTACCACAGTAATCCGTGCGCATTCCCAGGGGGCTTAAGAACCAAGCCTCCCTGGCAATGTGGCAATTGAGGAACAGGTGATCCGCAGTTTCGTCATCAAGTTGACAGAAAGGACACATTGGACTCACCTGAGTGTTTCTCTTGCTGATGATAGAGAACAAGGGAAGTCCATTGTGCCACAACCGCCACACGAACATCAGGATGCGGGGAAAGATGTTTGGTAATTTCCAAATACGCTCCCATTTGAGATTAGAGCCAGGGGCATTCGAACAAGAGGAAAATCCACACCGAATAGATTCGTAAAGAGATTTAGATGAGAACTCACCCGATTTGGACCTCATCCATATGAGTTTGTCGGCTTCCTCTCCCACCTGGATGTTGATGTCAGTGATGGCCTTCGCTTCCCAGGGAGGGAATAGAGAGTAGATCAGAGGGATATTCCAGTTGTGGCCAGTAGCATCCATAAGTTCTCGAATAAGTCTGGGTTTATGTTCAATGCCAGTGATGGCACTAACTCTGAACCCAGGTAATCCAGGTACCCAAGGCTCATTGAAAATGTGTATGTAGCCTCTTCCCACCTTCCAAAGGATTTTCCCTTCCAGGTGACAGCGTACATCGAGTAGACTTGCCCATGTAGGGGAAGCGCTCCTGCATTTAGTAATATGCCAAATAGAACGATTTTGAATGTACATGCCAGTAAGAACCTAGGCCCAGAGTTGGTGAGGGTTGGTAATGAATCTCCACAAGAGCTTGCCAATGAGGGCTTCGTTAACCCAGCGGGGATTGCGGAATCCCAGGCCACCCTCTTTCCTGGGTAGCACGAATTTCCTCCAGGCAATATGGTGCATAGTCCTGTTCACATCATCATGGCCCCACCAAAAATCCCTGCACTGACGATCAATGGAATTACTTATGCCTTTAGGAATTTTATAGGTAGACATATAATAAATAGGAATGGAACCCAATGTGGATTTGATCAGAACAGTGCTCCCCGCGTGAGAGAGTAATTTCGATTTCCATCCCTTCAGGCGAGAGGAAATTTTCTCCATGAGATTGTTGTAAGTGCTGAGCCTGGATTTTGGAAGGAGAAGTGGATGTCCCAGGTACTTATCACAGCTGCGCATAGGTGGAAGATGGAGCATGCTCGAGAGTTCTCTTCGTTCCTGGAAGGGGACACTATAGCTGAAGTGGATGCTCGATTTCCCGAAGTTAATCAATTGTCCAGACCAAGCAGAGAATTGTTCGAATATTCTTTGTACGGTTGAAATAGAGTTTGAAGTAGCTTTGCCAAACACCAAAATATCATCTGCAAACAGGAGGTGAGAAATAGAGGGAGTATAACGATTGATACGCATACCTCTATAGAGATCTTCTTGTTCAAATCGATAGAATAGTTGAGATAAAACTTCAGAGCATAGGATGAACAGGAACGGAGATAATGGGCAGCCTTGCCTAATCCCTCGTTTAGCTTGGAACCAGCCCTCCGGGGAGCCATTTATCAAGATCGAATAACTGGGAGTGGTGATACACTCCATAATGAGGTCATTTGCACGATTACGAATCCCCAATCCGTACAACACGGATTTAATGAAATGCCACGAAAGTCGATCATATGCCTTTGCCATATCGATCTTCATAGCAAAAGTTTTGCTTTTCTTGGTCCGACTGCTCATAGCATGAAGAATCTCATGGGCAATAACACAGTTGTCAGAAATCTGTCTTCCTGGAACAAAAGCAGTTTGGAATGGGGATATCAATTTGTCCATTAGAGGACGTAACCGAGATGTAAATATTTTGGTGATAATCTTGTATGTCACATTGCACAATGCAATAGGCCTAAAATCCGCGACGGATTTAGGAATATCGCATTTAGGGATCAGAGCAATGTGGGTATGATTCATACCCCTGTTTAGTTTGCCCTGAGCAAAAAAAATCTTGAATAGCTACAGTGAGATCCTTCCCAATCACTGACCAACACTTTTGATAGAATAAAGTAGGAAACCCATCGGGACCAGGGGCCTTAAGAGCCCCCATACTTCGAACAATAAGCTCAATTTCCTCTTGGTCAGGAATCGAACCCAGAGAAGTAGACTCCTCTCCTGATAGAATGTTTGTAGAGAACCCAAACTCCGGAGCCATAGGAGTAGAATCATCCGTGCCAAGGAGGGAGGAGAAGTGATTAATGATAGAAGCAGAGATTACCTCAGGATCTGAAGTCCAAGCACCATCGGGGAGTTGGATCGAACGAATGTCATTCCGCTTTTTTCTGATCGATGCTTTGACATGGAAGTATTTGGTACATCTGTCACCTTCAGTAACCCATTTGCATCTAGCCCATTGGCACCAATAGGCTTCTTCAATCATGAGGAGTCCATTAAGCTCTTTCACTATATCTCTCTCATCAAGCTAGAGAGGAGATGTAGGCCTGCTCTTTTGAATGTTCAGCAGTTTGATTTGCAGGGATTTGATGCGGGCTGTGATTGCATTAAACGATCCCCGACCCCACCTGTGAAGCTTTCTCATAAGAAAATTAAGATTACCCATGAAATTATCACCTGGAATAGCTTTAGCATCCGACCAAGTAGAAGAAAGGAATTCAGTGTACTTATCATGTTTGAGCCAAATACTCTCAAATCGAGGGGGACTCTTCTTTCTCGGCGTTCGATTGTTGGTGTTGAGCAAAATTGGAGCATGATCACTATTGTATCTCGGAAGAGTATGAACAGTGGAGAAAGGGAACATACTACACCAGTCGCCAGTCGCCATGGCTCGATCCAATCTTTCCTGGATGATGTGAGTCATATTTCGACCATTGGACCACGTAAATGCCGGGCCAATGCACCCAAGGTCAATAAGCCCGTATTGATTGATCATTTGAAGAAATGAGGAATTTGAAAGCCTGTCAAAGCCCCGACCCCCAAATTTATCATCATCAGACGTAATGGTGTTGAAATCACCAATGCAGCACCAGGGAATGGAAAAAGATTCTGATAGATTCTTAATGGATTCCCAAAGCATAGGCCAGTCCTTCTTTCGTGGACAGCCATACACACATAGAAGGTTCCAAAGGGGTGTATCATCATCATTTTTGACAGAGAGGAGAAGAAGATTGGGAGAGGAGAAGCAAACTGAAGCATTTATGCCCGCAGTCCAGTCTAGCCAGAGACCACCCGATCGGCCAGTCGAGGGGACAGTGTCACGACCCGCACCCCTTTTTTTTTTTAAACGGATACGAGACGTGTCCAAGCCAGCCTACGCCGCAGTGTCGGCGGTAGTACGCTGTCACGGCCACGAAGATCCAAAATCACAAATAATGCTCATTCATAAAATTAATTTAATTTACAATGATCACAAGTTTTACATTTGTAGAAAAATATAAACTTGTACAAAAATGAATGACTACAACTCAACTATCTAGCTAGTCTCTAGGCCTTTGTCTGCAAGTATTCCCGTCACTCCCCAAGCTAAGTGAATCCACGGCTAACCTGAAAATGTTGGTTTCCAGTCAGGAATGGAACGAGCACAATTCACTGAATGCAATTTCAAATAAAGAAAATGACTATAAGACAAAGGTTAGGCATCAATCATGAGTTTTGAAAATAACAGTAAAGTCGTAAGAAAATCAATAGTAATAAATAATAGACCAATATACTTTTCCACCGTTAGAAGTACCTTTGACATGTGATCGGTCTGGGGTGCTACACCGCACGGTCTACGATATCTACTTGCAAGAAATAAACAATGTCTACGATGTCTACTGCAGAAAATAAGCACTGTCTACGATGTCTACTGCATAAAATAAACAGTGTCTACGAGATCTACTGCATAAAAATAAACAATGTCTACGATATCTACAATGTCTACGATATCTACAATGTCTACAATATCTACAATGTCTACAATATCTACAATGTCTACGATATCTACAATGTCTACGATATCTACAATGTCTACGATATCTACAATGTCTACGGTCTGATCACACATCCTTGGTACTTCTCATTCCCGACTCAACAATTTATAATAGAGTATAAAAATCACATAACTAATGAATAATCAATGAAATATAGTAAAGATCAATATCGAAATGCAGACAATAAACTGTACTCGCCTGTGGTCCTCTGCTGGTGAAACCGACAATCTGAACTACTCAATGTGCCACAATAGTCAAAACCCGTACAACAGTCCCCGAAAGCTGAAATAAACATTACCAATGTTTTCAGAATAGTCAAATTAGCTAGGATTGCCTGTCCTTACGTCCAATTTTGGACACAGAGGCAAAACGGTAATTTCGGGCAAAAACGATGTCCGCCGTTGGACCCGCTTTGCACCGAAAAGCGTGTCGGGGTCAACGGTCTCTAAAATCGTCAAACTACATGTCTACGGATCCAGTTTTCCGATACGAACCCAACCGTATGTCCAGAGTTGGATTTCGGCGGACCGTGCACAAAATCGCCCGTTGAGTGGGACCGTAGGGCCCGCAAAACGGTGATTTTATCAACGGTCTCAGAATTGGACCAAACTTGGCATACAGGACCAGAAAAATGATACGGTCCTGATGGCGCAAGTTTCGTCTCGATCTGACGAGCGTGTACAAAGTAATTGGAGAATTTACTACGTGCACGATACGGTGAAATTCGACGGATACGCATCAAATTCGTCACGCACACGCGACCAATTTGAATTCCGTCAAAGCCCACACGACCACGAAGCCGTTACGCAGCTTTCGATGCCTTCGGTGTGCGATCACGTCGTCCCGATTGGCGTGACGCACGTCGTGTGGGACAATTTCAACGTTTTGAAAACAGATTTTTGGGAAACTTTGGAATTCGATTTCTCGACGCTCAGTCGATGATTTCAAATTCCGCAAGAAGGGATTCGAAGCCCTACATGTTGTCTAAAAGTCTCTTCCAATAGTTTTCTAAAATTCCTAACTGGTTGATCAGAAACCATCTCGAAACATGAGTGTTTCGACTGTTTCAATACCCTGTTTTCGGTGGGTTTTTCGACGACTTTGTGTCGATCCCATGGACTGGTCGTCGGGCTATATCTCGATCCAATTGTGGGGATCTCGAGAGGGTTATATTGGCTCTATGTAGGATTTTGTAGCTCGTAAAACGATGAAGCGACGGGGGAGAAAACGTACCGCGAAGTCGCCTCATGATGCAACTGCTGCTGCTCGGTTTCGATCTCCACGCGCGCGCGCGACGGTCGGCGGCGACCTGGCCGGCCGGCGGTGGCCCTCGGCGCGCGCGCGCGGCCAGGGATGGTCACCCAACCTCGGGGTGTGGTGGCGCGAGATTTTGGTTAGGGTTTGGAGACTCTCGATACTCTGCTTTTCTCTCGACAATATATATATATACTTCGCCGAGCGAAGTTTATCGAGCGGGTAAGTTGGAAGCTCGGTTATGGGCTGATCTCTCTCGTTTGGCTCTGGAAATCAGAGCAAGCAGGGTCTGGTTTGGGGTGCTCTGATATGGGTACTACTACTTGTAATGTTTTAGTTTTGTGTGTACCCGCTGCTACCAGCAGGCCGGGTTGGCTCCTTGCTGCTATTGCTTATTCTTTGTAAATTTTATGTTCCTTTCCCCTTCACATATAGTATGAACAGAGGAAACCATTACAGACATCATTCTGGGATATAACATGATCAAGATCGTCAAGGTAAAGTAGCTACACTTCCTAGCCCATAGTCATTAGTTATTGCTATGGTAATCAAAATACCATAGCTTAAGGTTGTATCTGCTCATGACAGCAATCACTTGTTTAGTATTAATGTAGGCCAAATGGCTTTGGCTTATGCTCGATTGTTGTCTGTCAACAAACAAAGCACACATAACTTATTTATTATATATATTTATACATATGTACATACACATTTTCACGTATAACTATATACGCTGTTATACATATATATATAGTATATAATGTATATATATATATAAATGCACATATACAATATTTATACTTACATACACATGCACGTACATATATATTAATAAAATATAAATATAATTACAAACCAATATATATATATATATATATATATATATATATATATATATATCCTTAAACTCACAAAGTCTAAAATACTTTAAATCAATAAAATACCAATATCCTTATATTTTATATATTCCTATATATAAATAGACTTATATAGTAATCTCCAAAGACTTCAATATTATCTTTCTAGCGTAGGTCACATTCATGTAAATATGAATATATATATATTATAATATTTATCTGTCAGAAATACTATAACCAATAATTATATAATAATATCCTCAATAAAATAAAATGATATTAATAATAATAATAATAATAATAATAATAATAATAATAATAATAATAGTAATAATAATGAATTTCAACAAACCAATAATGGTGTACATTCCATCATGCACCGCCTAATAATCCCAAAATGTACAAGGGCCTATTTTACACAAACGTCACCGAATATCACTAATAAAAATATTTATAATATTAAACTAAGAGTACTTAGAGAATATTATTAGATCACTAATACGGAATACAACACAATCATATCAAATTCCATCAGCACAATTGTCATTGGACGTGTCGCATGACTACATGGGCTCAGGCTCAATTCGGGTCCAGTCTGGACTAGTTCGGTACAACCGGGTTCCCTAAAACTCCATAATATAACTAGATAATAAATAAAAACTTCGGTAAGGGTTAAGTCGCAACTTGGCCTGGTTTTCCTAGTTATAACAATCATATGACTCGGCCTTCCCCTACCATGGCTAAACGCTAGTCAAGGCACGCTACTGCGCTATCCGAGCCATGATTCCTAGTCGTCTTGTGCTCCAATTCTTAACAATGGCTAAAACCACCTACCGTTATAATTAACTAAATAATTATCTATAAAATCTAAAATCACCATTCTAATAAAATAATTAATAATAGAAAATATTTCAAATTTCTAGGAAGGGCAGCTACAAATCTACCCACCTTAAAAATAATTTCGTCCTCGAAATTTTAGCTCATAATTATTCCTTAAAATTCAAAAGGAAAGTCTACCTTAACCTTAATCTCCTTAAATTTTAATTCCTCAAAATAATTTATATCCTCCTTCTAACCATTTTGTAGCTACCATTCCTTGAGGACTTCTACCCACCTTTGGTCACACTACCCACTTCAAACACCCGACGTCATAACATTTTAACCCTCCAGCTAATTGTAAAAAAAAAAATAACTACTGACAGATATCTATAGCATGAGTCTTCTACAACACTCTCCTATCTATCAAGCTATCCAAAATTAACATCAACAAATTTACACAAGTGGCTAAGGAAATATGACCAATCGTCGCTCTGGAATAGGAGGGTCCTGAAGATAAGAAAATAATCAAGAGTAAATATAAAATTTCAAGAGCGGTAGAAAGTATCCAAGGATACCGATAGAAAGAGTGTTCATGAACCTATAGTCTTATTCACTAGATTGTGCTACTCTAGTCTAGTTTATTGACTAAATCTAAGGATCACTCGTTCTTTAGGAGAGCTTGCAATCTGGAATACAAAAGTTCCAATCTCGGAATTCTAAACAAGGTTCCAAAATGGAAGGGAGTTTGAGAAATCAAAGTTGTGGTCTTAATGGGTTCTCTATTTGGGCATCAGTCGTTGATCGGATGAACATTGGGTTTCAATCTATATGGACTGAACAAGATCTCAAGATAAAACTATGTCTACTAGTTTAGGGTAACCTAGAATAGGTTTCTATCCAAGGGTTGAACTAGTTGCCCGTCAAGTTGGTTAACTTGGTCCCTAAAGCCCAAAAATGCGTCTTTCGTGGCTTTTGTGTTTAAACACAAAAGCCACAATTGAGTGACACACTAGTGACATGTGCGTAGTTGGCTTCAAGTAAATCACAACCATATATTGGGTCGAATGAATTGAGTCAAGGTTGAGACTCTAATAGAAGTCGGGAAACATACTGCTATTATGGTAAGGGTTATAGCTAGTCCTTCCGTCCTGAAAGTCGTACCCTAAAAATAGAGTACCAGGGACATTTTTGAGTGGGACATGATATACTTAGATGAATGTGGACTCGTCTAGATCTAGCATCTGAAGTTTGTTGGAGGGTAACAGCTGGTCTCGTGCTCCGAATATTAATGACACGGCCGGGGACACAAAATAGTCTAAATGGAAAGTGGGAGTCCATGGGACACTAATTGTCATTCTAATGGAAATTATTTAAATCACTAGGTAGTCCTTGTTTATTCTAAACTTTAGGAAGTTTACAATCTACCCACCTTCAAAATAAGGCATGAGGTTAGGAGAATTCTAAGGTCCGGGTATTGTACCTCGACTCTCGGTAATAAAGAATAAGGTACGATGTACGGAATATGGGTCAAGGATCGTTCCTCAATAAATGGAGAATGAGTGTGTATAATGACACATGGTCAATAAAATAGAATGACCTACTCGTCCACAGTATACATGAGTTGTCGCCGGGGTAACCAACTCTAAGGTACATCATATGAAAAGATTTCTATCAACTGAGTCGTGAATTTCTATTGGGTCAACCTGCCAGACTACGGTCGCAAGGGTTCTAGTTGAAGCAAGCTTCCAAACAGATGATTAGTGGTTCACAATAATAGGTTTCTTGAAAATAGGCAGTCTCCTAGGCTGGCATTTAGTCAAGGGGAAGGATCTTAATCATTCTTGGACTCCAATGGCTAGAAGGATCAAGATAGCAAGTTTAGGGTCACAGAGAGGACGAGTAACTCTAAGCAAGGTTCTAGTCACAGGGCTGGCCGATGGTAGCTACACTTGCGTATACTACTATCATAGCCGCGGGGATACTCTGTATCTATCTATCAATGCGAGCTTTTGTCTTTCCAAATCAGTGAAAGACAAAAACAATAAAGAGTTCAAGAAGGTGTCACTGAATACAATCACGTGATTCAAGGGCGGACGTATAATTCAAGAGGAATTGTCAAAGCAGTCGCGGATGAGATCCTAGATACTTATATATCTCCATCCACGTAGTGTAATTAAACGAAAGAGCGAACCAAATGCATCATGGTTGATCAGACCATAATACACTGATTCTGATTAGACAATAAGTTAGCAGGCGTCCCCACTAAACATATGTCTTGATTCAAGTTTGATAAAAGAATGAGCTTGCAAAAACTAGGCTGTAATAGCAGCGTTGGTCAAGATAGTCAAAATATAAGTACGCGAGATTTTTGAAAGGAGGAAATAAATAATTTGAGTTTTGGGAAAATCAAATCCTTACCTGGTGTTCTTGCTTATACGGCCATCTTACTATCTTCTTATCCATAAAGCCTTGGTCGACTAGTGGGTTATGAACCCCTTAAATTCTATATTCTAGGTAACCTATTAGCGTCAATCAATTTCCTCATCAATAGGTCAAAGGACCACGGAATGCTAGATCGGGAGGCGTGTTATCCAACTACAGACTTCCACTGACATTGGCTTCGGGTCTTACGGAACATACATGGCTTTGTCCTATCCTTCATAGAATCCTAAACCTGTAATCACGTCTGAAATCATTCCACCGAGAGTTATGCCTCGCCCGCATATTCCGGCTGTGGTAAACCCTTGGTTTCGTGATTCATATGTGATACAAAATCGAATACTTCTTAACTCTAACCAATATAGACTCAAGGGTAACTATGAAAAAGAGGACCACTAGCCATAGTTTCTAGTAACATTCTATAGTCTGTATAACAAATTTCAACTCTAGGGGTTTTGTCTCGCCAGTGCGCTGCTGGCTGCAGGGAGTCCATAGTCTCTATAATTCAAATAAATGGCGACAGTGCGCTGCTGTCCTGCCATTATGAGTTAACTAGCATTCCTTTAACTATATCTGAAAATATTCATGAGCTTCTAGAAAATCGAACAAGTTGACCATGAACTAGAGCGTAAGCATTTGTCCTATCACTCACAACCCTTAAAATAAAGGATTGAACAGGGAGAAATAACTGAGGACAAAAGGAATACAAACATTCTAACTATTCCATGTGTATTCAAGCCTTTGAGGAAAAACTTGAATCGAAACTAACTTGAGGTCCCTATGGGAATAACAATAATCAGAATTTATACAAAATATTAATTCCTAGGGCAAATAGAAACTAAATAGGTAGTTCAACTAAGATATGAGGATGATATCTAAGAGGCAAGAGAATGAATTGAATAATCTATCAAGGCTAGATCATTAATTCTACGAAGCCTCGCCTTACCAAGGGAATAATCTATCCAAATTAGATTACATCGTCATATCAAGGGATAATAATGTACCTATGGGGATCTGATAAACTATCAAAATTTATAACTCCCTATCTACATTGCATGACCACTACCAAAATAACCAACTTTAGCGACGGCCACATCCGTCGCGAATCCGTCGGTAACATAAATTACCGACGGCATAGCGACGGATATTTGATGAAAATGGCCGTCGGGAAATACGTCGTCGCTAAAATTTGTCCGTCGCTAAGCCGTCGGACAAATGATTAACCGACGGACTAGCGACTGATTACCGACGGTTGCCTTTCAACGGATTAGCGACGGATTAGCGACTTGTTCCCGTCGGTTTACATGCCATATAATATTAAAATATCCGTCGCTAAGCCGTCGTAAATAGGTCGGTAAAAGCGTATCAGAGAGGTTCCTGATACGCAAAATCAGTCGCTATTCCGTCGCCATTCCGTCGTTAACCTCGACGTAATAGCGACGGATTAGCGACGGGTAGGGCGTCGGCCTGGTTCTGGAAAGCTTCCATAATTCCAGAACCATGTCAACGGATAATGGGTCGCTAAGCCGTCGCTAGTCCGTCGTCATCCTCGACAGATTAGCGACGGATTAGCGACCCATTATCCGTCGCTAAGTCTCTGGAAACCTACCATATTTCCAGAACCATGTCGACGGATTTGCCGTCGCTAGGTAGTCGATATTCCGTCGCTAATATTAATCGTACCCAGTTAGCGACGAAAGTTCCATCGCTAGTTGGTCGCTAGATCGTCGCTACCTGCAAATTTATTTCAACCAGTTAGCGACGGATTGTCCGTCGCTCGTCCGTCGGTAACTGCAAATATTTATATAACCCAGTTAGCGACGGATTTTCCGTCGCTAGTTAATCGCTCATTGGTCGCTAAAAAGATATATCCGTCGCTAATTAGTCGCTAGTCCGTCGCTAAATGCAACATTAATTAAAAAAAATTACAGAAACATTCTATTTCCTTTTCGTAAATATTACACATATTCATAATATCCAATATCCAAACATCCATGTACGATCAACAAATATCCAAATATCCAAATATCCAAATTCATAATATCCAATATCAAACAGAAATATCCAAACATCTATGTACAAATATCCAAACACAAATACACAAATTCATAATATTCAAACATTCATGTACGCTTCCAAAATATCCAGAATTCAAAATCCAAAAACAGTACAAATATCCAAAAATAGTACAAATATCATTGAGATGGATCGCGTCGTCGTTCGGCTCTGCGGATGTACTCTTCCACCATGTACGCCGGCACCTGGGACAACACATGCTCTGGAAGCGTGCGGAGCTGCTCTGGCGACATCAAGTCCATTAGCCCAATGAGCGCAGTATCCGGTACCAGGCGGACCTCGGCAGAACCGTCAAATGAATAACGTCCAGGGTCGGAAGGACCGGCAACCGCACTAGACGGACCGGGAGCAGACGGATCTGGACCGGGAGCAGAAGAAGGACGCGGAAGGCGCTCCAGCACATCCGACATTAGACTCCGCATTTTCGACATATCGGAGGTGAGAGTCGCAAGCTGCGTCCTCATATCGTCCGACGGGGGCGCGGGAGGAGGCGGGGGCGGTGGATATCTCGGAGTCGCGCCCTGCAACGACGCCGCCAGGGAACCTACGCCGTAGACGCGCCCTTTATTAAAGCCGCCGACAGACTCTACGAACACGTCGTCGTAGCGAGCGGCCATAGAAGAGGGCGTCTGGGTGGGCGTCGTTTCGCCGACAACCTCGGCAGGGGGCTCAATCTGACTAAGGGCCTCACGATATGCAGCCTATCCAATGAATGTGTTTATACTATAAGTTTTCCTAAGTTATAATCTAAATCCTATGTTTTCCTAAGTTATAATTTGAATCCTACGTTCACCTAATTAAGTTAACAATAATTATATTTCTAATATAAATCTCATAAACGTAATTACTTACATCAGTCGCCTGGGCCCTCGCGTCGACGAAGCTCCCGTCTGCCCGCCTCTTGTGTGTATGCAGGAATACATCGTAGGCGGTGACCGACTCCGGCTCTCTCCCCTCCTTTACCGCCCGTTGTGCCTGCATACGAAATATACGTCGAATTTAATTAACTACGTATATTAATAGTACCGAATTTAATAGTGAAATGAATTTGCGGTATCTCACCAAATCTGCACGCGTCGCTGCGTGGGGCCTTGAACCTCCCGTATGCAGACCAGCGGCCTGTCTGCTCGCCTTCGTTTTCTCTGATTTCTCCCTGTACTGAGCAGTATTCATCTTATCCAACATCTGCTCGTAGTACTCCTCCCGGAGCCACTTCTTCCTCGAATGCGCCGTACGAACGTCGTACACCGCATCCCGTATCTTCTTCCCGGCGGCGGCTTTGTAGGCCTTGCGAATCAACTCCTCGCGATGGGGGGGCCACCAGAACGTCGTCTGACATACAAATTAAATTATCACGTAATTAAAAAATTAGTGGATTAAAGAATAATTAATAATTAACCAAAAGATATATATATACCTTCATCTCCTCGAGCCAGACGTACTGCATGTTCTGAGGCACCTCAGAAAAATTAAAGTAGGGGCCATGGTAGTTTTTCCGGATAATTTGCCCGAGTATCCGGGCAGCATCATACGGGAAAAATCTACAAAGAAGCAAAGACTGGATTATTAACTTGAATAAATGAAACAAATTTAATAAATTAACTTAAATTTACTTTCGTATCACCCGCGGGCCATAGCTCTCGTCGGTTCTCGCCTATCGGCCTCTCTGGAGGCGTCGGAGGATCCGCGGGTCCGCGGATGTACTCACCGGTAGCAGGATGAAGCTGAATCCGGGGGTACTCCGGAGCCCACCCTGCAGTAACTGATGGTGTACCCGCTGGTGCATCCGGGGGCGGAACGGATCCGCTAGCGGATGGAGTCTCAGGCCTCGATGAAGATGAAGGTAGCGCAGAGATAGATCGACGGCGGGAAGAGTCTGTGGCCGGGCTCTCCAGGTCGGGATCGGAGGACTCTATATCCAGGGAATGTGGAAGGCGACCACGACCGCTACCACCACGACCGCTACCATCACGTCCACGGCCAGTGCCGCTACCACCACGACCGCTACCATCACGTCCACGGCCAGTGCCGCTACCACCACGCCCACCACGGCCAGTACCGCCACCACCAGCACCACTACGGCCACGGCCACTGCCGCTACCAGCAGCACGAGTGGTAGTGACCATGACCTGTAAATAGAACACATAAATATAATTAACAATATAGAAGTATAAATAAATATAAAACTGAACTAAAATATATATACCAGCAGCAGGGCGGCGAGTGCCGTCAAGACAATGAGAACTAAGAGTGCCATCTGTAAAAAGAAAATCATACAATAAGTAGATGATCGAACGACAAAAACATAAACTGAAATAAGAATGTGTCCGTCTAAACTGAATTCACTAAGTTAGTTGTAAGTGCTTCTAATATATACCGATATTTAATCTAATCATCGTTATCGTCCTCGTCCTCATCGTCATCGTCATCGTTCTCATCCTCATTCTCATCGTCGACTTCATCTATATCATCATCCTCATCGTCGACTTCATCTGTATCATCATCCTCATCCTCATCCTCTTCTTCTTCTTCTTCTTCTTCTTCTTCTTCTTCTTCTTCAGGCTCAATACTTGGGACAAGACGCCTCTTTCTCCCCTGGTTGACAGCTAAGTCTTGTATATCAACCTCTTCCTCCCCTCTATTTTCCTCAGCATGAGGTATATCGACATCTTCCACGTCCATGGTATCCGACTGTTGTCCCATGTATTGGGGCTTCTCGATCTGGTCCTCTTGGTATGCTGGGTCTCCAACGTTGAATGTATTTCTAGATTTAATCTTGCATACTGCCCACCAGTCAAATCGATCTCTACGACGCCTTGGGTAGCTTGTATAGTAGACTTGAACAGCCTGACTTGCTATCGCAAACGTGTCGGACCCTCTATACCTCCTGCGATGATTTATATCGACGAATCTAAATTGTTTATCGATTCTCCAACCGATATTTGGTCTCGTATCGAACCACTCACATGATAAGTTAGTAAGAATCCACATCACTATACATACTCCCCCGTCTCAGGAGTGTGTCTGGCTCCTATTTAGAACAGCACAGGTCACAACATGTCCAGAATAGCAAAACAGAGCTCTACAATGTATATCGGTATCGGACTATTCCTACGAGTATTGGTATCGGCGATATCAATACTCGTGTGAATAGGAGATTGCAATATAAGTCTAAGCTATCTAGCTAACATGTATACTTGCATTTACATTGTATCATAACTTGTATCTAGTTACCTTGCTAATCATGTATATACTCTTAACATATATGTGAAGACACTATACTAACATGTATTTAAATCAAGGTTCAAAGTATCGGTATCGGAATCGGTATCGGACTATATATTCCTACGAGTATTGGCATCGGCGATATCAATACTCGTGTGAATAGGAGATTGCAATATAAGTCTAAGCTATCTAGCTAACATGTATACTTGCATTTACATTGTATCATAACTTGTATCTAGTTACCTTGCTAATCATGTATATACTCTTAACATATATGTGAAGACACTATACTAACATGTATTTAAATCAAGGTTCAAAGTATCGGTATCGGAATCGGTATCGGACTATATATTCCTACGAGTATTGGCATCGGCGATATCAATACTCGTGTGAATAGGAGATTGCAATATAAGTCTAAGCTATCTAGCTAACATGTATACTTGCATTTACATTGTATCATAACTTGTATCTAGTTACCTTGCTAATCATGTATATACTCTTAACATATATGTGAAGACACTATACTAACATGTATTTAAATCAAGGTTCAAAGTATCGGTATCGGAATCGGTATCGGACTATATATTCCTACGAGTATTGGCATCGGCGATATCAATACTCGTGTGAATAGGAGATTGCAATATAAGTCTAAGCTATCTAGCTAACATGTATACTTGCATTTACATTGTATCATAACTTGTACCTAGTTACCTTGCTAATCATGTATATACTCTTAACATATATGTGAAGATGCTATACTAACATGTATTTAAATCAAGGTTCAAAGTATCGGTATCGGAATCGGTATCGGACTATATATTCCTACGAGTATTGGCATCGGCGATATCAATACTCGTGTGAATAGGAGATTGCAATATAAGTCTAAGCTATCTAGCTAACATGTATACTTGCATTTACATTGTATCATAACTTGTATCTAGTTACCTTGCAATATAAGTCTAAGCAATCTAGTATTGGTATCGGCGATATCGGTAGTATCGGCGGTATCGGATCGAAGTATCGGATTTTTTTGGTATTGGAAGACAAATAATTATTAATAAATTATTTACATTTAAAAACATATAATTTATACATTTAGGCATAATTTTAAGTGTTTTAAGTATTATTTCTTAGTAGTTTTGAAATTAAATGAAATTAAATTAAATGAAATAGTATTATTTCTTAGGATCGGGACATGCCAAACCGTATCCGTATCGGGGAATGCAACCCATTCCCCACCCCCCGACCCCCCTGCCCCCATTCAACACCCCCCCCCCCCCGACCCCCCTGCCCTCTCCATTACCCACCCCCCCCCCCGACCCCCCTGCCCCCATTCCCCACCCCCCGACCCCCCTGCCCTCTCCACCCCCGACCCCCCGCCCCCCGACCCCCCTGCCCCCATTCAACACCCCCCCCGACCCCCCTGCCCTCTCCACCCCCCACCCCCCGACCCCCCTGCCCCCATTCCCCACCCCCCCGACCCCCCGACCCTCATTCCCCACCCCCCCCACCCCCTGCCCCTATTCTCCACACCCCCCGACCCCCTGACCCCATTCACCACCCCCCCCCCCCGCCCTCTCCACCCCCCGCGAAGCCGACCCCCCCCCCCACTCCCCCCCCCGGCCCTAAAACCCAAAATTAGAGAAAGAGAGAGAGAGAGAGAGAGAGAGAGAGAGAGAGAGAGAGAGAGATACCTGGTAGAGAGAGAGAGAGAGAGCCGCGAGAGAGAGAGAGAGAGAGCCGCGCGCGAGAGAGAGAGAGCCGCGAGAGAGAGAGTTTTGGGGGGAATGAAAAATTCCCCCCCGTCGGTTCAATTTAAGTTAGGGCACAGAACCTAGCGACGGAATAGCGACGGAATAAATTAGTCGCTAAACCGTCGCCAATTAAAAGGTGTTTTCCGACGGATATATCCGTCGCCATTTAGTCGCTAAAGTTCCCGCCAATGTTTTAAAGATTTTGCCGCCAACATTTGCGACGAATAAGCGACGAAAAAGAATCCGTCGCTAACGTTCGTCGACTTAGCGACGGAAACCCGACAAATTTTTACATTTAAAATTGGAAAAAATTATGTTATGTTGTCTGTCGCTAATCCGTCGCTAAGATGTCGAAAACTGGTCGCTATTAGCGACGGAATCCGTCCGTCGCTAAACTTTCGTCGGTAAAGTGGGGTATTTTAGTAGTGGACCTAGACTACCCATCGGTAACTTTGTATAAGGGACTCCTAGTCTTAGTCATTCTCGTAAATTAAATTAATCCTAATTCGTGAATGAGTATTTCTTTGTCGCAGGCTCGTAATAGTACGCCTGACTTAAGTACTATCACGAGTTCGCATGTTTTGCGAAGGCAGACCTGCATGGGCCACCACAAAAACTTGTCACGACCCGCACCCCTTTTTTTTTTTTTAAACGGATACGAGACGTGTCCAAGCCAGCCTACGCCGCAGTGTCGGCGGTAGTACGCTGTCACGGCCACGAAGATCCAAAATCACAAATAATGCTCATTCACAAAATTAATTTAATTTACAATGATCACAAGTTTTACATTTGTAGAAAAATATAAACTTGTACAAAAATGAATGACTACAACTCAACTATCTAGCTAGTCTCTAGGCCTTTGTCTGCAAGTATTCCCGTCACTCCCCAAGCTAAGTGAATCCACGGCTAACCTGAAAATGTTGGTTTCCAGTCAGGAATGGAACGAGCACAATTCACTGAATGCAATTTCAAATAAAGAAAATGACTATAAGACAAAGGTTAGGCATCAATCATGAGTTTTGAAAATAACAGTAAAGTCGTAAGAAAATCAATAGTAATAAATAATAGACCAATATACTTTTCCACCGTTAGAAGTACCTTTGACATGTGATCGGTCTGGGGTGCTACACCGCACGGTCTACGATATCTACTTGCAAGAAATAAACAATGTCTACGATGTCTACTGCAGAAAATAAGCACTGTCTACGATGTCTACTGCATAAAATAAACAGTGTCTACGAGATCTACTGCATAAAAATAAACAATGTCTACGATATCTACAATGTCTACGATATCTACAATGTCTACAATATCTACAATGTCTACGATATCTACAATGTCTACGATATCTACAATGTCTACGATATCTACAATGTCTACGGTCTGATCACACATCCTTGGTACTTCTCATTCCCGACTCAACAATTTATAATAGAGTATAAAAATCACATAACTAATGAATAATCAATAAAATATAGTAAAGATCAATATCGAAATGCAGACAATAAACTGTACTCGCCTGTGGTCCTCTGCTGGTGAAACCGACAATCTGAACTACTCAATGTGCCACAATAGTCAAAACCCGTACAACAGTCCCCGAAAGCTGAAATAAACATTACCAATGTTTTCAGAATAGTCAAATTAGCTAGGATTGCCTGTCCTTACGTCCAATTTTGGACACAGAGGCAAAACGGTAATTTCGGGCAAAAACGATGTCCGCCGTTGGACCCGCTTTGCACCGAAAAGCGTGTCGGGGTCAACGGTCTCTAAAATCGTCAAACTACATGTCTACGGATCCAGTTTTCCGATACGAACCCAACCGTATGTCCAGAGTTGGATTTCGGCGGACCGTGCACAAAATCGCCCGTTGAGTGGGACCGTAGGGCCCGCAAAACGGTGATTTTATCAACGGTCTCAGAATTGGACCAAACTTGGCATACAGGACCAGAAAAATGATACGGTCCTGATGGCGCAAGTTTCGTCTCGATCTGACGAGCGTGTACAAAGTAATTGGAGAATTTACAACGTGCACGATACGGTGAAATTCGACGGATACGCATCAAATTCGTCACGCACACGCGACCAATTTGAATTCCGTCAAAGCCCACACGACCACGAAGCCGTTACGCAGCTTTCGATGCCTTCGGTGTGCGATCACGTCGTCCCGATTGGCGTGACGCACGTCGTGTGGGACAATTTCAACGTTTTGAAAACAGATTTTTGGGAAACTTTGGAATTCGATTTCTCGACGCTCAGTCGATGATTTCAAATTCCGCAAGAAGGGATTCGAAGCCCTACATGTTGTCTAAAAGTCTCTTCCAATAGTTTTCTAAAATTCCTAACTGGTTGATCAGAAACCATCTCGAAACATGAGTGTTTCGACTGTTTCAATACCCTGTTTTCGGTGGGTTTTTCGACGACTTTGTGTCGATCCCATGGACTGGTCGTCGGGCTATATCTCGATCCAATTGTGGGGATCTCGAGAGGGTTATATTGGCTCTATGTAGGATTTTGTAGCTCGTAAAACGATGAAGCGACGGGGGAGAAAACGTACCGCGAAGTCGCCTCATGATGCAACTGCTGCTGCTCGGTTTCGATCTCCACGCGCGCGCGCGACGGTCGGCGGCGACCTGGCCGGCCGGCGGTGGCCCTCGGCGCGCGCGCGCGGCCAGGGATGGTCACCCAACCTCGGGGTGTGGTGGCGCGAGATTTTGGTTAGGGTTTGGAGACTCTCGATACTCTGCTTTTCTCTCGACAATATATATATATACTTCGCCGAGCGAAGTTTATCGAGCGGGTAAGTTGGAAGCTCGGTTATGGGCTGATCTCTCTCGTTTGGCTCTGGAAATCAGAGCAAGCAGGGTCTGGTTTGGGGTGCTCTGATATGGGTACTACTACTTGTAATGTTTTAGTTTTGTGTGTACCCGCTGCTACCAGCAGGCCGGGTTGGCTCCTTGCTGCTATTGCTTATTCTTTGTAAATTTTATGTTCCTTTCCCCTTCACATATAGTATGAACAGAGGAAACCATTACAGACATCATTCTGGGATATAACATGATCAAGATCGTCAAGGTAAAGTAGCTACACTTCCTAGCCCATAGTCATTAGTTATTGCTATGGTAATCAAAATACCATAGCTTAAGGTTGTATCTGCTCATGACAGCAATCACTTGTTTAGTATTAATGTAGGCCAAATGGCTTTGGCTTATGCTCGATTGTTGTCTGTCAACAAACAAAGCACACATAACTTATTTATTATATATATTTATACATATGTACATACACATTTTCACGTATAACTATATACGCTGTTATACATATATATATAGTATATAATGTATATATATATATAAATGCACATATACAATATTTATACTTACATACACATGCACGTACATATATATTAATAAAATATAAATATAATTACAAACCAATATATATATATATATATATATATATATATATATATATATCCTTAAACTCACAAAGTCTAAAATACTTTAAATCAATAAAATACCAATATCCTTATATTTTATATATTCCTATATATAAATAGACTTATATAGTAATCTCCAAAGACTTCAATATTATCTTTCTAGCGTAGGTCACATTCATGTAAATATGAATATATATATATTATAATATTTATCTGTCAGAAATACTATAACCAATAATTATATAATAATATCCTCAATAAAATAAAATGATATTAATAATAATAATAATAATAATAATAATAATAATAATAATAATAGTAATAATAATGAATTTCAACAAACCAATAATGGTGTACATTCCATCATGCACCGCCTAATAATCCCAAAATGTACAAGGGCCTATTTTACACAAACGTCACCGAATATCACTAATAAAAATATTTATAATATTAAACTAAGAGTACTTAGAGAATATTATTAGATCACTAATACGGAATACAACACAATCATATCAAATTCCATCAGCACAATTGTCATTGGACGTGTCGCATGACTACATGGGCTCAGGCTCAATTCGGGTCCAGTCTGGACTAGTTCGGTACAACCGGGTTCCCTAAAACTCCATAATATAACTAGATAATAAATAAAAACTTCGGTAAGGGTTAAGTCGCAACTTGGCCTGGTTTTCCTAGTTATAACAATCATATGACTCGGCCTTCCCCTACCATGGCTAAACGCTAGTCAAGGCACGCTACTGCGCTATCCGAGCCATGATTCCTAGTCGTCTTGTGCTCCAATTCTTAACAATGGCTAAAACCACCTACCGTTATAATTAACTAAATAATTATCTATAAAATCTAAAATCACCATTCTAATAAAATAATTAATAATAGAAAATATTTCAAATTTCTAGGAAGGGCAGCTACAGACAGAGTGAGTGTTGGGAAAACCTAACGAAGGCAAGATTTGGGAGGAATAGATTGAGGAGGAGAGGGTTTTAGAAAGGAAGAATATAGAGGGATGGGTAGCGGAGAGGAATGAGTGGAGCGTTTGAACTGTCGTGGCATTCCTCAGCCCACGACAGTTCCAGGAGAACACTAACATTGATGAGGCGGCTGTTGAACGACAGCCGCCGTGTCATTACCACATTTCTAGTTTGAGGGTAAATTTGTCATTTTTGGGGTAATTAAAATTTATTAGTATTAATTAGAATTTATGGAAATTTTTAGAAATTATTTTGGATTTATTTGGACTAGTTTGATTTTTGGCCAGTTTTGACTCTTGTAGACCAACCTAGGAACTAACCATGGTTAGTGGGCCATTGTTAGGTCAATAGACTCTAGTCTAACCTAGCCTAGCACTTGGTTTAAGTCATTTTAGCAAATAGGAATAGAAGTCATAAGTCATGACTAGTGGTTTTAGAACTTTGTTTAAGTTAATCAACATTTAGCTTTGTAGCTTGGCCCAAGGCCCAACCAAATGACAAAACCCTAGCCTAGACCCACTTGGCCGGCCACCATACCCATCTAGGGAATCCCACCCTATATAATCCCTCTCGAAACTAGGGTTGCCTCTTTTTAGGAAGAGCCCTATTTTCAAGGAGGTGAGTTCTTGTCTTCATTAATCCATTTTAATTCCATTTTAGGTCTTAAAATCCTCAAACCAATTGCAATAGTTTTTAATACTGGTATACTTGCTGTTGTTGGAGTTTTATTTCAGTTTGGTATTGATTGGTTGGATTGGGATATCAAAGTGAGGAGCTAACAAAGGACCCTCTCCATTGAAACTTCACATTGAGGTATCTCTCTCTTTTCTCCATGAAACTCCATGTAGTCTTCATGTATAGGAAGCCTAAGATCCCACCCTAAGGTCAGTATTGGATTCGTGTCATGTGTCAGTGGTTTCATGTCCATTCTGGACACGTATCAGTGGCAGTGACACTGTGTTCGACGAAATGCCTCAAAGGGCATTTCGATCGATTTATTCCATTATTTTTGAATAGGAATGTTAGATCTGATGTTGTCTCTAGGTTCCTGTGCTTGTGTTTTAGTTTCGTGTCACTTTTGTGTCGCTTTTGTTGTCTGGACACGCGCGTGCACACGTCGCGCGCTGCTGTGGGAGTCCCCTGCTACTCATGGTCTCGTGCTCGATGCACAGGCCACGTGGCGAGCTGGGATTTGACTGGGGGATGGGGGCAGTGTCTGACATGAGGGCCCCCAAGCCTCGAGTCATCTCGTGTCGTGTCGGACACGCACGAGACACCGCACGGGTTTTGCACAGGCTGTGCTCGTGCACTGTTTGAATCTTTGCTCTGTGTGTAGAACCTATGAATTTAAATTCCTGTTTTAGTTGTTAAGTTTGATCATAATATATAGTATATTATGTAAGTGGTTTTGGTTTACATATTAGTTGAAGTTGTATGTAGATTGGGTTTCGAAATGTGTTAACTGTGTTTTTCTGATACTCTAACACTGATACCTTGACTTCACTGTTTTATAATCCCTGTTTTGCTTAAAATTTTCAATCAATTTATCCCCACATGATTGTTAGCTTAGGATAACTCAGTAATTGCATTCGAGAGTGGTTTTTGGATTGTAATTAGGAATTTAGACATTGGGTTGATTTCACCTTGGAGTTGGCTGACACTTGAGTTCTGGATTGTTTCCAGTTTTTGAAATTATATGCCTGATCATTTGATCCCTAGTAATAGATGTTTAATACTTATTTTGAGCGTGAATTGATTCCTGTCTTCTACTAACTGAGAATTGGCCTATGGTGAATGTTCGACTGAAATCAGTTTTAAAGGAAACTGGGAAATAGTTTGGTAGTGGTTAAAATCTGAGATTTTGGCTATGCAATTCCTACATGTTCATGTGACACTCTCTTCACTGTCACATGTATTTTCCTGTGCACCCTTCCACTGTCCTCTTTTCATTTACTTGTATTTCCTGCACACATTAGTCTATGTACACTGTTGGTTAATCCCTTCACCACAGCACCTGTCCACCTAATGCAAAATCTGGGATTGAGATGGTCAAGCAATTGTTAAAACTGAGAATTGGCTTTGTGTTCCTGCCTTCAGGTGACACTATTATTCACTGTCCTATATGCACACTGTATCCTATGTTTCCTGCCTCCTATTTCCTGTACTCAGTATCACACACTCTATCACTGTTGTGAAATTCCTGTTGTATACACCCTGCCATTATTTTTCCTGTACACATTTTTAGTACACACCCTTGTTTTCCTGTCTGTTATTGCTCACTGCTATGCACACACACTGTTCTACATGCACTGTTATCTATTTTTCCTGCAACTTAGACACACACACACTAGAGTATTTCCTGCTTGCAATTTCCTGAACACTCCTGTACACCCTCACCACACACACATTCCTCTTATGTTGTAATTCCTGTACACTGGTTTTGACACATTGTATTCCCTGTGAACATTCCCTTCTCATTCCAGTTAGTAATTGAGTTGTTTCCCTGCACTTTGCCATGTAGTAATCACATTGACACTTACACTGTTACCCTGTTCTTGCATGTGTTTCCTGTTTTTGAACTAAATTAAGTGGGTGATTAAACCCTGTTAATGTGGGGACTAGAGAAGGTTTCCAGATTCCTTAGGTGGACTAAAATCCAGTTTTGATTGTTTGGACTGTATTTTTCCTACACACAAGTATACACACACCACACACATGTTTCCTCTCCATAGGTCTGCTCATGAGTATACCATATATCTATATGCATATGTGTAGTGTATATATATATATGTGAGAGAGGTATATCTATATGTATATACAATAGTGTTTAGCCTATAATGCTTAGTGTAGTTCAATATTATGTGTAGTCTAGTATAGCCTTGTTAGACCTAGTTAGCCTAGTTTAGACTAAATTAGACTTGGTGGACCTAGTTTGACTTCTAGGGTTGACCAGAGTTGACCAAGAGTTGACTTTGGTCTAGATTGACTTAGAATCATATAGAATGCATAGTAGGACTCCATTTTGATATTCTGGACTTGTTGTGACTTGTGCTGTTCTGATTAGGAGCCAGACACCACTCCTTGGACAGTACGTTTCATACCGAACACTCAGTTACAGGCGAGTACATTCTCTGATCATTTCATATCCTGCTTAGAATTATTACCTGCAGTAGATTACTTTACTTGTGCTGTCACGACATTATCACGGATTAGTACTATACGAATCTCTTCATGCGATGTTATCCCCCTCGGGAGCATCGGGTACATTATGTCATGTACGTTTCACTTTCATTATGTACTCCTGTGCTTTCACCATACATGTACACTCTTGTGAATCATGTACTCTCATGTTCACAGAGCCTTCATGTATACTATCATGTGCACCCTATATGGGCCCCATGTGATATCCTGTACAATAACATAACCTGCTTAGATCCTTGTGTACTGATTGGGGAAAACGGGAGAGTGCTAGTAGTCATGTGAACAATTCTTTAGTAGTGTAGATCATGTACAACTCTTTAGTGTAGATCATGTACCAATCTGTTCCGTTCACATGTGCTATCTTGTACTCTACATCACTAGCCACTGTTAGTTCTCTACTTATAGTAGATATTTCTATTACAGTTCTCTCTCTGTTTACATACTGTATTCTTCAGCACTTGTATCTTACTTTACTGCATGTTTATATTTTCTAACCTGCTATGAATTGTTGAGATGTACTGTGCTCGCTCCTGTCCTGACTGGACCTGTTGAAAATATTACAGAGGACGAGGAGGAGGCTTGCCTGGACACCTACTACGGGACAGCCTTAGATGACACCTGTGAGCTGGACCCTCAGGAGGATCCAGCAGTAGCTGAGGATTTTCCCCCGACTGCCTAGACTAGATAGTTAGGCTTTTATCTTGTAGTTGGATTATGTTAGTTCGACTCTATGTGGAGATCAGTTGTATATATTCTTTTATCTGAGACTTGTACTGCTGGGATTATCTTAGACTATTGTTTATCTATTTCATTTCCTTGAGTTCTATTCATATCGTGCTATATCTTCCTTAATTGTGATTGAGTTTCTATTGCTATGTCACCCCCATTCGGGGAGTATAAACTGCTAGTTACATAATTGTTAGATGTTGTAACCTAGGACAGCGTTCTACCGCCGACACTGCGGCGTAGGCTGGGCGTATTCACGTCTCGTGCCCTCACTCTAGGGTGCGGGTCGTGACACGTTTTTAGTGGTGGCCCATGCAGGTCTAGACTAGAAGTGTAGTGGTACTCGAACTAGAGTATCACTGCAGCCTGCTATAGGATATAGGACATTAATTTTAAGGTTACTCCATCACTTTAGGAAAATTCCTTTTATTGCCATCTAAATCCTTTTGTCTGCTGATCCTTTGAATTATAATTGTCCGCCTTTGTTATATCGCTTCTTTCTCAGAAATTGATACTCTTGTTTGTCTTTCTTCAGGATGGTAGAGACTCGTTCGCAGCGTGCCATCCATGAGGATGCTTTAGAGGGGACTGCTACCTCTCAGCCAGCACGGCGAGGCCAGGGGACTGCAGCTCTTGTCACCTCAGCTCGTGTTGAGACTTCGGCAGCCGCGGCAGGGGGCATGCATCCACCGACTGGGAGGCAGGACCCGGTCTATCCAGAGGATCCTTTCCAGCCACCACCGCCTCCAGGACATGTGGACGCCGCTCAGATGTTCGCTTATTTTCAGCAGTTCATGGACCGACAGCAGGCTCGGCAGGACAGAGGTATGGAGTTGGCCGTCACGACAACCGCAGCTCGACCCGTGGTGCAGCAGCAGAGGACACCAGGGATCGAGCAGTTTCAGAAGATGAGCCCCAGGGACTTCATGGGGACAGAGGGGATCCTGTAAGCCGACGAGTGGATCGAGCATATGGAGGAGATCTTCCGCTTGGCCAGGATTCCGGCAGACCTTCAAATCGAGGCAGCAGCTAGCCGGATGCGAGATCTTGCTCGCACCTGGTATCAGTCGGACCCCAGGGTGGGGGTACCAGGGCAGACTTGGTAGCAGTTCAGGGGCTTCTTCAAGAAGAAGTTCTTTCCAGATTCAGCAGTCAGAGCCTTGGAGACACAGTTTGAGAGCCTGGTCCAGGGGAGCCTCTCAGTTGAGGAGTATGCGGGAGAGTTCGGCCATCTCGGCAGGTTTATTGAGGGTCTGAGCGAGACGGCGAAGGCCCAGAGGTTCCGGAAGGGTCTGGTCAAGGAGGTCAAGTCCCTGACCAAGGGGAACCGAGATGCTACGTTTGAGGAGATCTTGACGGAAGCCCTGCTAGCAGAGGATGATCTTGAGCTTAGGCTCAAGAGAGGGAGAGACCCAGCTGGGGACAGTAGCAGCAGCGGAGGCCAGGCCAAGAGGTCTCATTTTCAGCACCCGCAGCCTAGGCAGTTTTAGCCGCAGCCGATTCAGCAGAGGCCGGCTCACCAGCAGCAGTTTCAGTATCAGGCACCCAGGCACCAGACAGTCAGTTGCACCTTCTGCAAGAAGCCTGGGCATGTCTTCAACGAGTGCAGAAAGTGGCTCGGGAGGTACCTTCTTTGCGAAGCGGTAGATCACCAGCTGAGGAATTGTGCTAGGTCTGGGGGACGAGCAGCCCAGGGAGGAGGAGCCAGAGCAGCAGCAGGCCAGCAGCGGGGACCAGCCCTGCCGACTCAGCAGCAGAGGTTCATCCAGCGCCAGCAGCAGGCCAGGGGAGGCCAGCAGGGGCGAGCTTTCGCCATGGCAGCAGAGGATGCAGAGGTCATCGGAGAGCTGATTGCAGGTTCGATTCTTCTCGACTCCAGTCCAACATTTGCATTGTTTGATTCTGGTGCATCGCATAGCTTCATTTCAGTATCTTTTGCGATTAGACACGGTATCATAGCTGAATCGTTGCCTAGGACTTACAAGATCACGACCGGGGGTGGTATTATCCTCGTGAGTGATGTTTGTAAGGGTCGGAGAGTAGTTTTGGGAGGCCGTGAGTTGGAGGTGAGCTTGCTCGTAATGCCATTGCCGAACTACGATATAGTACCAGGCATAGATTGGTTGAGCAGGCACCACGCCAGCATTGATTGCAGAGGGGGTAGAGTTTTGTTCAGAGCGCCGGAGGAGCCAGAGTTCGAGTACTCCAGACGTCAGGCAGAGCAGAGCAGCGGAGTCTTCTATGGAGTCTCGGTCGAGGAGCAGACGATTCCACACCCCTTGATAGCAGAGTATATGGATGTTTTCCCGGAGGAGTTGCCGGGACTGCCACCAGACAGGGACATAGAGTTCTCGATAGACTTGGTTCCAGGAGCGGAGCCTATTTCTCAGCATGTCTATCGGGTGAACAACAGCGAGCTGGTGGAGCTGAAGAAGCAAGTGGATGAGCTACAGGACAAGGGCTTCATCCGCTCGAGTTCGTCGCCATGGGGTGCACCAGTGTTGTTCGTGCCGAAGAATGATGGGTCAGTACGCATGTGTATTGACTATAGGGCACTCAACAACCTCACGATCAAGAACAGATACCCACTGCCGCGGATCGACGATCTATTTGACCAGTTGAGCGGAGCTCGGGTATTCTCCAAGATTGATCTGAGGTCGAGATATCACCAGGTGAAGGTAAAGGGGGAGGATATTCCCTAGACCGCTTTCAGGACGCGGTACGGGCAGTTCGAGTTTTTGGTTATGCCGTTTGGGCTAACCAATGCACCTGCAGTATTTATGAACCTTATGAACAAGGTGTTCCATCAGTATCTGGATCAGTTTGTGGTAGTGTTCATAGATGATATCTTGATATATTCTAAGACTGAGGAGGAGCACGAGGAGCATTTGAGGATAGTGCTGGAGATTCTCAGGAAGGAGCAGCTTTATGGAAAACTCTCTAAGTGTGAGTTTTTTTTGGACCGGGTGGATTTCTTGGGGCACGTGGTGACTGGAGATGGTATCTCAGTTGACCCCAATAAGATTGTGGCAGTTGAGGCATGGACAGCGCCGACTTCAGTTGCAGAGATCAGGAGCTTCCTGGGGCTGGCAGGGTATTATCGGAGATTCGTGCAGGATTTCTCCCGGATCACAGAGCCGTTGACACGGTTGACCCGGAAGGATGCTGAGTATGTATGGTCAGAGGAGTGTCAGGCAGCTTTTGATGAGTTGAAGAAGCGGCTGACGACAGCTCCGATTCTGACGTTGCCTTCAGGATCAGGTGGATTCACTATTTATAGTGATGCTTCAGGGAAGGGGCTGGGTTGTGTGTTGCAGCAGCACGGGAAGGTAATTGCTTATGATTCCAGGCAGTTACGTCCCCATGAGAAGAATTACCCTACCCACGACCTGGAGCTGGCAGCAGTGATTTTTGCTTTGAAGCTGTGGAAGCATTATCTGTATGGTGAGAGGGTGGAGATCTTCACAGATCACAAGAGCCTTAAGTATGTGTTCACTCAGAAGGAGTTGAACATGAGACAGCGCAGATGGTTGGAGTTGATGAAGGACTTCGACATTACACTGCAGTATCATCCAGGGAAGGCTAACGTGGTTGTCTATGCCTTGAGCAGGTATCCGACAGCCATGTGTTTGACCATGGATCGACATTTGCTTGCCGACTTGGAGAGCCTTGGGATTGAGGTGATCGTGCCGGGAGTGCAGATGCAGCTATGGGGGATGCAGATACAGTCAGACTTGATAGACAGGATCAAGGCGGCCCAGTTCGGGGATGTGGCTTTTCAGAGTATCAGAGAGCAGATCAGTATAGGAGTGGGGGATCCAGAGTTTTCACTTGCAGAGGATGGTGCCCTGAGGCACGGTGCCAGGCTATGTGTGCCTAGCGGGGAGCTCAGAGAGCAGATTATGCAGGAGGCCCACAGATCCCAGTACTCTATACACCCGGGTGCCAACAAGATGTACCGAGATCTGCGAAAGCATGTATGGTGGTCAGGAATGAAGCGGGAGGTGTCCCAGTTCGTAGCTAGGTGCTTGGTTTGTCAGCAGGTCAAGGCAGAGAGACAAAGGCCCGGTGGATTGTTGCAGCCGCTGCCCATTCCCGAGTGGAAATGGGAGCATATCACGATAGACTTCGTATCAGGATTACCGCGTACTCCAGGAGAAAAAGACGCAATTTGGGTCATCGTGGACAGGTTGACCAAATCGGCCCACTTCTTGCCATTCAAGGTGGGCACGTCTACAGAGAGGCTGGCGGAGATGTATATGCGGCAGATAGTCAGGATCCACGGAGTTTCGGTCAGCATCGTCTCAGATCGGGATAGCCATTTTACTTCCCATTTTTGGAGGAGTCTGCAGACCAGCTTGGGTACTCAGCTCAAGTTTAGTACTGCATACCACCCCCAGACGGACGGACAGTCAGAGCGAACTATTCAGACCCTTGAGGATATGCTGCGGACGTGCGTCCTAGACTTTGGAGGTTCTTGGGAGGATCATCTTCATTTGGTGGAGTTTGCCTATAACAATAGTTTCCAGGCCAGCATCGAGATATCACCTTTCGAGGCTCTGTACGGGCGTAGGTGCCGTACACCCTTATCCTGGGATGATGTTGGTGAGCGAGCTTTGCTGGGGCCAGAGATGATTGTGGATGCGGCCGAAAAGGTGAAGCTCATCAGGGACAGACTTCGCGTGGCGCAGGACAGACATCGGCACTGGGCCGATAGCCACCGGAGACCCTTGGAGTTTGAGGTACAGATTAGAGTAGGATTAGATTTAGGTTGTTGTTTGTGATTTTGATCATGTTTGTTATTTATTTTAATTGAGACCTTGCTTGTGATTAGGTCGGAGACCAGGTTTTCTTGAGGATATCTCCGACTCGTGGTACGATACGTTTTGGTGGAGGCGGAAAGCTTAGCCCGCGCTTCATCGGCCCTTTCGTTATCAGCGGGAGAGTCGGTGATGTGGCTTACAGGCTAGACTTGCCGCCTGCACTTGTGGGGGTCCACAACGTATTTCATGTATCACAGTTGAGACGGTACGTGGCTGACCCTAGCCATATGCTCGATCATTCGGAGATTGAGGTGGGTCCTTCTCTCAGCTATCCAGAGCAGCCTGTGGAGATTCTGGATCGACGGGAGAAGGTTCTGAGGAACCAGGTGATACCCTTGGTACGCGTCGCATGGAGGCATCATTCTCCAGGAGAGTCTACATGGGAGCGGGAGGATGAGATGCGCGAGCGGTACCCTTATCTTTTTGGACCGCGAGGTATACTTTCTATCCTTCTCATCAGTTGCATTTCGCCTTTCAATTTCGAGGACGAAATTCTTTTAAGGAGGGTAGATTTGTCATTACCACATTTCTAGTTTGAGGATAAATTTGTCATTTTTGGGGTAATTAAAATTTATTAGTATTAATTAGAATTTATGGGAATTTTTAGAAATTATTTTGGATTTATTTGGACTAGTTTGATTTTTGGCCAGTTTTGACTCTTGTAGACCAACCTAGGAACTAACCATGGTTAGTGGGCCATGGTTAGGTCAATAGACTCTAGTCTAACCTAGCCTAGCACTTGGTTTAAGTCATTTTAGCAAATAGGAATAGAAGTCATAAGTCATGACTAGTGGTTTTAGAACTTTGTTTAAGTTAATCAACATTTAGCTTTGTAGCTTGGCCCAAGGCCCAACCAAATGACAAAACCCTAGCCTAGACCCACTTGGCCGGCCACCATACCCATCTAGGGAATCCCATCCTATATAATCCCTCTCAAAACTAGGGTTGCCTCTTTTTAGGAAGAGCCCTATTTTCAAGGAGGTGAGTTATTGTCTTCATTAATCCATTTTAATTCCATTTTAGGTCCTAAAATCCTCAAACCAATTGCAATAGTTTTTAATATTGGTATACTTGCTATTGTTGGAGTTTTATTTCAGTTTTGTATTGATTGGTTGGATTGGGATATCAAAGTGAGGAGCTAACAAAGGACCCTCTCCATTGAAACTTCACATTGAGGTATCTCTCTCTTTTCTCCATGAAACTCCATGTAGTCTTCATGTATAGGAAGCCTAAGATCCCACCCTAAGGTCAGTATTGGATTCGTGTCCTGTGTCAGTGGTTTCGTGTCCATTCTGGACACGTATCAGTGGCAGTGACACTGTGTTCGACGAAATGCCTCAAAGGGCATTTCGATCGATTTATTCCATTATTTTTGAATAGGAATGTTAGATCTGATGTTGTCTCTAGGTTCCTGTGCTTGTGTTTTAGTTTTGTGTTGCTTTTGTTGCCTGGACACGCGTGTGCACACGTCGCGCGCTGCTGTGGGAGTCCCCTGCTACTCGTGGTCTCGTGCTCGATGCACAGGCCACGTGGCGAGCTGGGATTTGACTGGGGGATGGGGGCAGTGTCTGACATGAGGGCCCCCAAGCCTCGAGTCATCTCGTGTCGTGTCGGACACGCACGAGACACCGCACGGGTTTTGCACAGGCTGTGCTCGTGCACTGTTTGAATCTTTGCTCTGTGTGTAGGTTCGATCCTATGAATTTAAATTCCTGTTTTAGTTGTTAAGTTTGATCATAATATATAGTATATTATTTATGTGGTTTTGGTTTACATATTAGTTGAAGTTGTATGTAGATTGGGTTTCGAAATGTGTTAACTGTGTTTTCCTGATACTCTAACACTGATACCTTGACTTCACTGTTTTATAATCCCTGTTTTGCTTTAAATTATTCAATCAATTTATCCCCACATGATTGTTAGCTTAGGATAACTCAGTAATTGCATTCGAGAGTGGTTTTTGGATTGTAATTAGGAATTTAGACATTGGGTTGATTTCACCTTGGAGTTGGCTGACACTTGAGTTCTGGATTGTTTCCAGTTTTTGAAATTATATGCCTGATCATTTGATCCCTAGTAATAGATGTTTAATACTTATTTTGAGCATGAATTGATTCCTGTCTTCTACTAACTGAGAATTGGCCTATGGTGAATGTTCGACTGAAATCAGTTTTAAAGGAAACTGGGAAATAGTTTGGTAGTGGTTAAAATCTGAGATTTTGGCTATGCAATTCCTATATGTTCATGTGACCCTCTCTTCACTGTCACATGTATTTTCCTGTGCACCCTTCCACTGTCCTCTTTTCATTTACTTGTATTTTCTGCACACATTAGTCTATGTACACTGTTGGTTAATCCCTTCACCACAGCACCTGTCCACCTAATGCAAAATCTGGGATTGAGATGGTCAAGCAATTGTTAAAACTGAGAATTGGCTTTGTGTTCCTGCCTCAGGTGACACTATTATTCACGTCCTATATGCACACTGTATCCTATGTTTCTTGCCTCCTATTTCTTGCACTCAGTATCACACACTCTATCACTGTTGTGAAATTCCTGTTGTATACACCCTGCCATTATTTTTCCTGTACACATTTTTAGTACACACCCTTGTTTTCCTGTCTGTTATTGCTCACTGCTATGCACACACACTATTCTACATGCACTGTTATCTATTTTTCCTGCAACTTAGACACACACACACTAGAGTATTTTCTGCTTGCAATTTCCTGAACACTCCTGTACACCCTCACCACACACACATTCCTCTTATGTTGTAATTCCTGTACACTGGTTTTGACACATTGTATTCCCTGTGAACATTCCCTTCTCATTCCAGTTAGTAACTGAGTTGTTTCCCTGCACTTTGCCATGTAGTAATCACATTGACACTTACACTGTTACCCTGTTCTTGCATGTGTTTCCTGTTTTTGAACTAAATTAAGTGGGTGATTAAACCCTGTTAATGTGGGGACTAGAGAAGGTTTCCAGATTCCTTAGGTGGACTAAAATCCAGTTTTGATTGTTTGGACTGTATTTTTCCTACACACAAGTATACACACACCACACACATGTTTCCTCTCCATAGGTCTGCTCATGAGTATACCATATATCTATATGCATATGTGTAGTGTATATATATATGTGAGAGAGGTATATCTATATGTGTATACAATAGTGTTTAGCCTATAATGCTTAGTGTAGTTCAATATTGTGTGTAGTCTAGTATAGCCTTGTTAGACCTAGTTAGCCTAGTTTAGACTAAATTAGACTTGGTGGACCTAGTTTGACTTCTAGGGTTGACCAGAGTTGACCAATAGTTGACTTTGGTCTAGATTGACTTAGAATCATATAGAATGCATAGTAGGACTCCATTTTGATATTCTGGACTTGTTGTGACTTGTGCTGTTCTGATTAGGAGCCAGACACCACTCCTTGGACAGTACGTTTCATACCGGACACTCAGTTACAGGCGAGTACATTCTTTGATCATTTCATATCCTGCTTAGAATTATTACCTGCAGTAGATTACTTTACTTGTGCTGTCACGACATTATCACGGATTAGTACTATACGGATCTCTTCATGCGATGTTATCCCCCTCGGGAGCATCGGGTATATTATGTCATGTGCGTTTCACTTTCATCATGTACTCCTGTGCTTTCACCATACATGTACACTCTTGTGAATCATGTACTCTCATGTTCACAGAGCCTTCATGTATACTATCATGTGCACCCTATATGGGCCCCATGTGATATCCTGTACAATAACATAACCTGCTTAGATCCTTGTGTACTGATTGGGGAAAACGGGAGAGTGCTAGTAGTCATGTGAACAATTCTTTAGTAGTGTAGATCATGTACAACTCTTTAGTGTAGATCATGTACCAATCTGTTCCGTTCACATGTGCTATCCTGTACTCTACATCACTAGCCACTGTTAGTTCTCTACTTATAGTAGATATTTCTATTACAGTTCTCTCTCTGTTTACATACTGTATTCTTCAGCACTTGTATCTTACTTTACTGCATGTTTATATTTTCTAACCTGCTATGAATTGTTGAGATGTACTGTGCTCGCTCCTGTCCTGATTGGACCTGTTGAAAATATTACAGAGGACGAGAAGGAGGCTTGCCTGGATACCTACTACGGGACAGCCTTAGATGACACCTGTGAGCTGGACCCTCAGGAGGATCCAGCAGTAGCTGAGGATTTTCCCCCGACTGCCTAGACTAGATAGTTAGGCTTTTATCTTGTAGTTGGATTATGTTAGTTAGACTCTATGTGGAGATCAGTTGTATATATTCTTTTATCTGAGACTTGTACTGCTGGGATTATCTTAGACTATTGTTTATCTATTTCATTTCCTTGAGTTCTATTCATATCGTGCTATATCTTCCTTAGTTGTGATTGAGTTTCTATTGCTATGTCACCCCCATTCGGGGAGTATAAACTGCTAGTTATATAATTGTTAGATGTTGTGACCTAGGACAGCGTTCTACCGCCGACACTGCGGCGTAGGCTGGGCGTATTCACGTCTCGTGCCCTCACTCTAGGGTGCGGGTCGTGACACGCCGTATCAGAAGTAGCTAAGGGAAGCGAGGGGAACGAATCAGCCAGCCGTTTCGTGGCTCTAGGATTGAAGATGGTAGGGGGATATCGCTTTTTAGATTTTATGGAAGAATCAGCATGGGAGATGGAAGCACCTTGATTCATACGAGCCCTGCGCTTCCAAGTCAGTTTGCGGGTGGGGGGAATTTTTGTGGGAGATGGAGTAGGTGAAGGGGGAAGTTCAATGATGGGAGAATTGAAGCTAGGGTTCGTAACATGAGAGGTATGATCTGAAACAGGATATGGGGACGAGGGTTTATCGAGGGGAGTTGATGGCCTATTGTCACAGGAATGAGACCCACACGATGACTCCTCGCAGAGGACATAGTCGCTCTCTGCTAGATCACTATCCATAGGGACCAGCCCCATGTCATCCACAGTAACGGCATGGGAACAATATGGAGGGGTATACGGCTGTGAGAATATGGAATGGAGGGGAGATGGAGCAATGACTTGGGGGTACACTACATATGTTGACTCTGGGAAAGAAATTCCCCTGTTAACAATAACCAACGACAGATCATCTCGGGGATCGGGGGGTCTGAGGTGGGGGGGGGGGTATACTTGGATTCTGTAGGAAGAGAAGTAGGGGAATTGCCCTGATCACTGACATATGTGGGTCTGGCAGAAGGTTGAGTATGAGGAGCGTTATCCCTTGATTGAGATTGAGAGGATGTACCAGCTCTGGAAACTTTCGCTGCATCCTCCGTGCTATGTCGGTCCAATGATCGTTGCATGGATGCCCTATAATCCTCCTCTTTAATTCGAGGTTGCAATAAGACTGCAATCCTCTCCTTCTCAACGTCGGACCAATCTTCCCCAATAAGAGCTGTGAAGGACTCTCTTTCCGGGCAGATGGAGATCGAATGACCAACCTTCGCACAGAAGGTGCAAAGTCTGGGCAATCGTTCATATTTGATAGCAACCGAACCCAACGATTGCCCATCGATCAGAGTGGAGATTTCTTTCTTTAGGGGCTTGGATATATCAATCAGGATCTTAATCCTGGCGAAAGTTTTCCACTTCGCTTCATCTGCCATTGAACATAATCTAGGAGAGCCGATGCCTTCAGCAATTCTGGTGATAGCCTTGTGGTTCAGGAATTTCGGTGGCAATCGATGGATTTGGATCCAGAAGTCGGCGAATTGGAATCGATACTCCTCCGGGAGTTTCCCAGGATCACATCTTTCAATGGCAAGGAGATCATCGTTGATACTCCATGGGGCATCGAGGAAAATACGATCCACCACCGCCGCAGACTCCAATCGCACCAAGAAGGTTCCGGCGTCTATGTCCAGATCAGAAACATGGATTTGATCAGAGATTTTCCATAGTTTAGGGAGGATGGAACCCAGGGAGGGGCTCGAAAATCGACGGGAAGAGAAGGACTTGATGGCGATGGTGGCGGCCCAGTGATCCGCCACATGACTCTCTCTCGCAGAGAGGGAGACGGCCGACGCCGGGCCTTGGAGTGAGAAGAGAGCCGCCATTTGTTCAACCACGTCTCTGTATGTAGCCATGAGATGGGGAATAAGGATGAAGGAAGATGGGAGATGAACAGCGAAGCGGAGGGGGGGGGGGGGGAAATGGTGGTGGATGGGCGGGCGGCACAAACCCTAGGGGTTTGGGAAGGAGGCGTCAGAGAAAGCAAACCCTAGGGGTTTGGGAAGGGAGTCTTCGTCATCAAGTAGTTTTGGACACCATACTTGATAACAACATATCCCATCCAACATCATATGGATTAATAGCATTACTCAACATGAGAATTATGGAGATGTTAACATATAGAGAGTTTAAAATCACTCACATTAGTTTTACTAATATCAATGAGCCCATAATGTATGGAATAATTCAGGGAAAAAAAATTATATTTTTAATTGCACTTTACAAAGACCACGAGGGCTGAACCGAAGTGCTTTTGTGCTTTTCTTGAATCTTTCCGTTTGTATATATGTTTTTGTGGGAAACCAAAAGAAGGGACATCGGTAAAGACAAGAATGATTAAGGAACAAAATGAAAATTATTACTAAGTTATTACTTTTAGGTGGATGATTCGTCTTTTTCTTAGTTTTTTTGTAATTTTTTTAAAAATAAATATATAAAGCGAAAAAAATTAAAAGAATTGGTAAAGTAAGACCAACGCTCACATGAACACGATCGGCCATTGCTGGAATGATCCCGGAGGGATGCTCTTGTTTTTGTCGTGCCTATTGTAAGGAATTTTAGCTTTTGTTTCGAGAAATAAATAGTTAATTCAACAAAACAATAATTAAAATATAGGCACATTGCTACTCTTCTGGTGTCGACAGCAAGCACAATACATAGCACACATTTTTCTTTCGCCATAACAATTAGGGTGCGACTATCCGCATTTCATGACCTACTATTCACTAAAATTCTTATTCTATCCTCCTCCCCCTCCCCCTCCGAGGAGGACGGTCGGGGGAGCAGGGAGCGGAGAAGGTGAGGGGAGCGGGGGGTAGAATATGAATTTTTTTTTAGTGGAGTGGATAGTAGGTCATGGGGTGCGAATAGTCGCACCCTAACAATTAAGACACATAGACACGTATGTTCGTTTGAGTTGCAAACTCACTGCAGCTTGAACTGGAACTGTTCCTATTTTCATTCAGGAAAGTAAAATAAATAAATAAACGTTTAGATGAACTCGTGTCTGGAGTATAGTTCGGAGTATCGGTTGATACTGATCCGATATTAACAGTTTGATATATACCGATCCGATACCGATATTGGGGTCTTTTTTTTCAGTCAATTTGGCAAAAAAAAATTGAACGAAAAATACCAAATAACAATGGTATAAACGTATGGTAATGTTGTAAAAGCATGTAAAATAAAGTTATTTATCGCAAGTAAACCAATCGACAACGGTGACTACTATTTCATTTAATTCTAAAATTTCTAAGAAACTATACAGGACATACTTAAAATTATGCCTGAATATATAAAATATTTTTTTCTAAAATTTTAATAGTTATTTATTTTTTGATACAAAAAAATATTCAATATTTCGATACACCGTTGATATTGTCGATACCGCAGATATCGATACGATACTGCGAACCTTGGTTGAAAGGAGAGAAAATTACATTCTTAAAGAAATGATAAAGAATGGTAGGAAGGAATATATATTTCAAGACTTAGGATTGCATCAGAACATTATTGCAAGGAATAAACATAACTGGACCTTCCAAAAATAAGCATTATTAATTATTCCGGATTGTTTTTTTGACAATTCAATGGTAGAGGTTTAAGAGGCTACAGCCAGGGGGAAGAGTAGATGGGAGTGACCACAGACTTGACGTTCATGTACTTGTCGATGGCGTCCAGCCCCCCGTCCTTCCCGAACCCGCTCATCTTGTACCCGCCGAAGGGGCAGTCGTTGTCGAAGGCGAAGTAGCAGTTGATCCAGACGGCTCCTGCCCGAACCGACCTCGAAACCCTGTTGGCCGTGTTCAGGTCGTTCGTCAGTATACCTGCCGCTAGCCCGTACCTCGTGTTGTTCGCTTTCTCAATGGCTTCCTCGACAGTCCTGATTAACAAAAATTGGAGTACCAGAATTAACCATAAAAACGTGTCACGACCCGCTCGCAAGCACTATCTCTACAACCTATAATATCTAGGGAAAGGTAAACTTACTTGAACTTCATAAGGGACATTACCGGTCCAAATATTTCATCCTGAAATATCTTCATATCCTCCTGCCAAGATATCATAGTACACGATTTCACACTCAAAAACTATAACAAAGCCAATCAATTATATATGTAAAATGAAAAAATTTTCAATAGTGTTTGTTGTTTACCTTGACATCGGTAAATATTGTGGGTTCAATGTAGTAACCCGTCTCCCCGCACGTCTTCCCTCCTGTAAGTAACGTAGCCCCTTCCTTCTTTCCGCAGTCAATGTACTCAAGCACCTTCTCGAATTGCCTCTTGTCGATCTGTAGTAGTAGAACGGTTTTAAAGTTAGGAGGTAAGGACACGATACTGATACGGGTTGCAAAAATATTCATTTTGGTTTTCAGGACCGGACATAGTAAGGGATAACTCAGTCAACTGACCACAATCAAAAAAAGAAAAAAACTTATACTACATATGCATAGCAAAAACAGTAAGAGACGAGTGCGGACATATATAGTAGGCTATAATTTTTTTTTTTACATTTGAGGTTAACTCATCTCTCTTAAATTCTTGCATCCGTTTCTGTAGGTACCGTAAGCAGTCACCTATGTTGCATGAATATGGACCACGATACAGGTACATACACCATTTACCCGTGTATTTGCAACATAGTTACCCAGCGACACGAGGAAGATTTCTCGAGTACATAAATCAAGAGTTTTCAACTAATAGTTCATCATAATGCTAGTAAGACTCTTAAGATGAGCAAACTATATCAAGGATAATCAAAACCACACTAAAGAATAGGGATACATAATTGGGGGAGGAAGGACAACCTGAGGGCCTTGTTCAACCGCCGGGCTGAGAGGATCTCCAACTACTATGTTCTTAGCCTTCTCAACTATTTTCTTCACGAACGCATCATAGATCCCTTCCTGAACATATATGCGAGTTCCCGCTACACAAATCTCTCCCTGACATATTCAAGCAGAAGAAGAAAAAAAAACTTTCATATACACTAAACATACACTTAAGGGGCAAGAAATGAGTTGTAGGGAGGAGGAATAGTGCCTTGTTGAGAAATGTGGCTAACTGGACAAGACTGGCTGCCATTTCGACATCAGCGTCGTCGAAGACGATGACAGGGGACTTGCCACCGAGCTCGAGTGATACGTGCTTCAAATTGCTCTTTGCTGCCGCCTCCATCACCAGTCGTCCTACTTCGGTCGAGCCAGTAAAACTAACCTGAAACCAGTAGAACCTGTTAGTCCCTATGCACAATGTCTGAATTTCAAATTGTTTTCGCAGTATCGGAATCAGTATCGTACCATTCCTATGAGTATCAGTATCGGTGATATCGATAGTATCGGCGGTTTCGAATCGGAGTATCAAATTTTTTGGTATCGAAAAACAAATAACTATTAATAAATTTTAAGTATTTTCAGTGTTATTTCTTAGTAGTTTTGAAATTAGACGAAATAGTAGTCACCCTTACCGATTGGTTTACATGCAATAGATCAATTTTCTTCTTTTATATGATTTTACAACCTTATTAGTTATTATGCTTCAAACCTGTGTTGATTTGTCTTTTTTCCTTCAATTTTTATTGCCAAATTGATCGGAAAAGAAATCCCCAATGTCGATATCGGTTGGTATCGGATCGGGACATGCCAAACCGTATCGGTATCGGCTGTATCGGATCGGTATCGGCCGATACTTTAAACTATGGTTTCTATTGTACAAAGCTAGCTTCTGAATATGCATATCATAACTCTTATGTGAAATTAACTTTTTAGTTCAATCTAACTTTGAGTTGATGTGTCAGTGTCAGGACTGTCTCAACAAAGTAGAGCATCAAACTAAGAACACCCAAAATAGCATTAGCCAGTAATTCTTCTAATTCCGCAACCATTACTTCTTCTAAGTAAGAACTATAAAAGCAGATTAATTCTGTAGGATGGTTGTTCTTGTTGTTTCAATATCTTAAAAATCGCGCACCTTGTCTACATCCATATGAGAACAAAGAGCAGCTCCAGCTGTTGGGCCGAAACCGGTAACAACATTAAGCACTCCATCAGGTATCCCAGCCTGAAAAATTCAAACATAATAAAGCAATTATACTGGGATATATCAAAAATACTTACAGGGACGGACACAGTAAGGGTCAAACGAAACCAACTCCCACCATAACTGAAAGGAGTGGTCCGCTTGCTTCATAGTGGAATCGAATCCACCCAGCCAGGATGTGCTATGTTTTCATTTGTTGACCACTAACCAGTATTTATATACCTGCTTCGCCAGATGGGCGTAGAAAAGGGCAGAGAGCGGAGTTTGCTCCGCCGGCTTGACAACCATGGTGCACCCGGCGGCCAGGGCGGGGCTGACCTTGAAGAAGAACATGGTGGTCGGGTAATTCCACGGTATGATGTGCCCCACGACCCCGATGGGCTCCTTCAACGTGTAGGCCTGGTACTCCCCGCCCATCTTCAGCGTCTCCCCGTGGATCTTATCGGCCGCACCAGCGTAGTATCGGAGGTGTCGCGCCGCTGCCGGTATGTCCAAAGCCTTGCCGAGGGACAACAGCTTCCCAGCGTCTATAGAGTCCAGAGTGGCCAGTTCCTCTATGTTCTCCTCGATCAAGTCTGCAAACTTCATCATGATCCTCCCCCTCTCCTGTTAATTGATCAATACAAATATGTTTTAACAGATGATACTTTGTGCACGCTGCGTTGCATGCCAGTTGGGCCAACTGTCCACGCCTCCCCCGCGGTTCGATCCCGAGACCGTCCGCCTAGCCAAGGAGGTTATACCTCTCATCACTGGCCACAAGAGCCAGATGAGTTCGGGTTTCTTATGGATGTTGAGAAGTAAATTTTCTAGGTAGATGAAGTCAAGATGTGTGCATACATAGCCAGACATGCGAGGCCATCTTCCATGATCAAAGGCCTCTCTAGCCGCTTTCACGGCCAAATCCACATCTTCCTTGTCACCTTCGGCTATTTTCGCTATTGCCTCCCCGCTGCGAGGATCGATTGTCTCGAATGTTTTGCCTGTGACAAAAAAAAACCCAACCCCATTCATGAAATTGGACAACTAAGACGAATATCAAGTATTCAAGATCCTCATAAATGTAAAATAACATAGTGTGATCATTCTCAAATTTCTTCACCTTGCAATATCAGGAAGCTCATTCTCAGTTTTTGAACATACAAGCCGGGTTATTATCAAACTTCTTTAATTATAAGTAAAAATAGAATAGCATTAGTTTCAGCATAGTCATACTCGATCAGAATAAACTGAAGTTTGTAGTTGTCAAGGGTTTATAGGGGTTCTGGTCCTTTCATGTTGTACAGCTTAGGTACCATTTTCGGATCTTACACCTTTAGGTAAATTGACAGGATCATTTGTAGCAAGGTTCACAATATCGGTATCGGAATCAGTATCGGACGGTTCCTATAAGTATCGGGAACGGTGGTATCAGTAGATTGTCGGCGGTTTCAGTTCGAGTATTGGAAATTTTGGTTTCGGAAAACAAATAATTATTAATAAATTTATAGAAAATCTTTTGGAAATCTTAGGTACAATTTTAAGTATTTTCTTTATTGTTTCGTATTAGTTTTGAAAGTGAATGAAATAATAGTCACACTTGATAATTGGTTTAACTATGATAGATAAGTTTTCTATCATAGTTAAATAAGTTTTCTTCATTTACATTTACATGCTTTTACAACCTTATTTTGCTTTTACATCATTGCTTATTTGTCTTTCTCAATCAATTTTTCTTTGCCGAATTGACTGGAAAAGATACTGCCAATGTCGATATCAGTGAGTATCGGTATCGGACCGGGAGATGCCAAATCATACCGGTATCGTCTGTATCGAATCGGTATCGACCGATACTGCAAACTACATATATACTACTTAGACGTTCTGCATGTTTACCATAGTAGAATTAGCCAAGAAGCAAACATATTAACTTGGATTGCATGTAAAGTCCAAAACAAAAGTCAAAGTCAGGATCAAACCGGTTCAAAAGCCAACTGGGTCAGACAGTTTGGTGGTCAGACCGGCCGGATCGACCGGGTTGACCGAGTATTTGAAAATAAACAAAATAGTGAATCGGTATTAAACCAGCCAAAAAAAAACTACTAGTTCACGGATTGACCGGTTCAACCGAACGGTCCGGTCCGATCCGGTTTTTGAAACACTGATACCATCTATGACCCTGTAGTCAAAACTGGTGGACAGCAGCCATTTCTTTCTCAAATACTGAGATGAATGGTCAAACCTTCAGCCCCGAAAGTTGTATAAAATAATTTTAGATACACCAAAAGTTGTACAAAAAATAATTTCTGGTGCACCAAAAGTTGTATAAAAATAACTCCTCAGAAGACAAGAGAGCCAATCAAAGAAGAAAAACAAGAGATTGGACAAACTATTGTATATATTTTCCTTTTCTCTAGGAATAAACAAAGTCTCGTTTTTTTTTATATTGGTTTAAGCAATCTTTACAGCTACGCAAGGTGCTTTTCAAGAGTACAACATTTCGTATTCAAAATGGTCTATTGACTAAGTCGTGCTCATACTTTTGAGGACCACTCTCTTGTAGGATTCTAAGAAAAAAAAATCAAGAAATTATAAAGGACGTTTGACGAAAATTCATTGGAGTGGCAAAATTGTGTTTTCGGAACCGGTTATGTCGGTAGTGGCGTTTTTATTCCAGCAAGTCTGTGTATGTTTTATGTGCTTGTCATCAGGGACGGATCCAGAAATATAAACTAGAGTAGACTAGACTGGATTAGGGTGGACTGATGTAGAAGAGTAGGCCAAATTTGACAAACCACAATAAATATTTTTTGTCGTCGGAAAATTATTGTTTATTGTTTCAATAGAATTATTTATCACTTGTTCAATATAGAAGAGTAGGCCAAATTTGACAAACCACAATAAATATTTTTTGTCGTCGTAAAATTATTGTTTATTGTTTCTGCGTGCTAGACAACACGAAAGAGAGCGACTGTACCGAAAATTCCACAAATAAAAGAAATTCTATCGCGTCGTCACGAAATAAAGGGCAAAGTTACATGGATCCACCACTACCTATCAAAAGTGTGGATCCATAGTTTTACTCAATTATTGATTGTAACATCAAATAGTTTGTCTTTTGGTGACATTATTTGTGACACTTTGGATTATATGACAGTAGCCATCTCTCTGTCTTGTAATATTTTATTTATTTCTTTGGATTATATGACAATAGCATTCTTTGTCTTGTAATATTTTTCTTCAAAATTATGGCACAAGTACAACCCATCCCATGAACATCACGAGGATATTGGAAGTTACCATCAAAACAAAGTGTTGGGTCCATCTTTTGCTTCTAGAAATTTATCGGTACGGTTCGGATTCACATAAATTTTTTTAGTTTTTATTTGTCCGAAATATAAAAAAAATGGGACTAAGTACAAACATTATAGAGAATGTAGTTAAATTTGTGTACATTAGATATCCGGATCGGCTCGATCAAAATCCAAATCCGAACATAATCTTATGGTGAACAAACAGAGTATTCGAAACGAACTCGAACCCTACCAGAAGCTTAGGACACGGGTCCTAAACTAAGACACAAGTTACGTATCGTAGCCTAACATTACCTTATCCTATCAATATCATATCAGTACCCAATACTCATTCGACCGTTCGAAATATTTTTTTCAAGGGCAAAAAAACATTTGCCAGCTATAAACATAATTGAAATTTAATTTTAGAAACACAACCACCCCATTTTTCTCAACCGGTTAATTCTATGAACATAAATAATAAAAATTGACAGCTACCTAAAGAAAATAATGGGTAAAAGAAAACAAATCTGCACTTAAATACAAAATGATTCTTTGAATAATTCATTTCCATATTAGTTGATGCATTCAACCACATCAAATATCTGTATTAGAAAATGACTGACTTTCTTCTTTACCAAAAAAAAAAAAAACATTGAATTATAGCTATTTGCTTTCTTATGGAATTAAGTTTTGTGGACATCTCCCATATTTAATTTTCACTCCACCCCTACCTCCAACCCAGGGAGGGCTCCTATGTAAAATTTTTTTGGGATATTTATGAAATTTAGAAGACTTTTGTAAATTTTGGGACCCTAACCCATGTCTAAGCAGGGTTGGCCAGGGTGTAGGCTTGACAAGACTTCGGATCTGGACAACCTCCTCTGTTTGGGACAAACCCAAGGCCCAACACGACCTTGCAAGAGGTAAGGGTCGTGGCTGACCCTCCAAGATCGACCCACAATAGGACTCGAAGAAAAACCAAAACTAGTTCTTGATAGGACAACCCACCTTCTCCAAAAAAATTAATAACAACTCCCTTTCCAGAGAAGAAACATTAATTATTATTTTCCATATAAAAATTTGTACCTCATGTGCTATTGTATTGGACAGGACGCGAATACTCTGCCTCCCTACATACAAAAGAGCTTTCCTATGCCTACAACCAATGCTTACAATTTCCTTACAACGGTCACGTGTCAGTCACGTGTCGGACTTCGATTACAGGAGAGGGGGGGGGGTGGGGGGGGGGGGGGGGAGTGTGGAACCCATGTAGCAGAGGGTGAGAGGGGAGGTGGTTGTACGAAGGTTGTAAACATTTGGTTATAGATTTAGCATTTTCCACATATAAAAAATATGTGATGTATCCGTGTTGTCGTGTTCGTATCTGTGTAAATATATTAAAATATAGGATATTAGAGAGAGGAATGAGGTAGCGAGAAGAAGAAGAGGTACCGGAAAGCGAGTCGGTGAAATGGCCATTGATGAAGAGCTTGGTATATTTGATCACCACTGGGATTTCGGATTTCTCGGTAGAGCTTTCAGTGGGGATGCTACCCATGATGAATGATGAATAGGAGAGAGAGAAGAGAGAGAAGGAGAGGAGAGAGAGAGAGAGCTCTTCTCTTTGCTGAGAGAGAGAGAGAGAGAGAGAGGTAGGTGTTGTATTGGTGGAGATATGGTTGGGGTTTATGTAGGAATTTGGAAAGGGGTATGTTGGTAAATTTCAGTATCAAATCACGTTTTGTATACTTCTCCCTTCCTAATCTTTAATATTGGTGGCAACAGGAGGAAAAAAAAAAAACCAAGAAAAAAGAACATAGAAAGGTTCCCCTTTCAAACAAAGAATTGTACTCTCAAGTTCCCCTTTTTCTTAGGAATGACTTCATGTTTCATAAATTATCAGTCAACTGGCAAGTGTGGATGCAGGGGTGAGCCGAAAATCGATCCCAGATAAGATATTCGGTTCGGTTTGGAAAAAAAAAATTGCTTTCGGCTTTGGTTTTGGAAAAAAAAAAAAATTATTCGATTTTGATTTTGGGTTCTAATTTCAGTCCAAAATGAAAATCGAATAAAATGTATACAATTATATAAATATTCTCAATTATATACATATTTTATCTTTTAAATTGTGTATAATTTTGTATATTAGAAAACAACACTCTTATATATGTATTTCGAAGTCCAGTTTCAATAATTTAACCATTAGCCAAAATTTGGACACAAATTTGAAAATACAACAAACGTGTGTCTAAAAATTATTATTATTTAGATAATTTAACCACAGTCCCAACTTTGGGACAAACCCATTAAACAATAAAAAATAGTTCAACCGAATAACCGAATCAATTATATCAGTTCGTGTTGGTTGTTGCCAATTTTGGTTCGGTTTTGGTTTTAAATTTTTAGAATTTCGGTTTATTCAAATTTGACTATTTCGGTCCGTTTTGAATCAAGTAAACCAGACGCTCACCCCTAGTAGATGGTTGTCATGTGTCGTACTTAAATATCAATATTGTGTGCATGACAGCAAGTTATAGATACGTGACAATCATTCGTAACCACTGATAAAGTTTTTGGACTATATCAAAATTGTTTTAAATAAAAATTGTTTAAGTAATAACCCACAAAATATGTGAATCATTTTGCGATTCTAAAATTTTAGTAGTTATTTATTTTATGGGATATTCTGATACGACCGTTGATATTATCGATACTGCAAACCTTGGTTGAAAGAGGAGATGATTACTATCCTTGAAGACAGAAATGATAAAGAATGACAGGAAGGAACTATTTCAAGACTGTGATTGCATCAGAACAACATTGCAAGGAATAAACATAAATTCCAAAAATAACTAGAGCATTATTATTAATTATTTCGGATTGTTTTTTTGACAATACGATGGCAAAGGTTTAAGAGGCTACAGCCAGGGGGAAGAGTAGATGGGAGTGACCACAGACTTGACGTTCATGTACTTGTCGATGGCGTCCAGCCCCCCGTCCTTCCCGAACCCGCTCATCTTGTACCCGCCGAAGGGGCAGTCGTTGTCGAAGGCTAAGTAGCAGTTGATCCAGACGGCCCCTGCCCGAACCGATCTCGAAACCCTGTTGGCCGTGTTCAGGTCGTTCGTCAGTATACCTGCCGCTAGCCCGTATCTCGTGTTGTTCGCCTTCTCAATGACTTCCTCTACGGTCCTGATTAACCAAAAAAACGTGTCACGACCCGCTCACAAGCACTATCTCTACAACCTATAATATATATGGAAAGGTAAACTTACTTGAACTTCATAAGGGACATGACCGGTCCGAATATTTCATCCTGAAATATCTTCATATCCTCCTGCCAAGATACCATACGACACGTTTTCACACTTAAAAACTAACATAGCCATTTTTTGACAATTATACATGTAAAATGGAAAATTTTCAATAGTGTTCGTGTTGTTTTTACCTTGACATCGGTAAAGATTGTGGGTTCAATGTAGTAACCCTTCTCCCCGCAGGCCTTCCCTCCTGTAAGTAACGTAGCCCCTTCCCTCTTTCCGCAATCGATGTACTCAAGCACTTTTTCGAACTGCCTCTTGTCGATCTGTAGTAGCAGTAGAGCGATTTTGAAGTTAGGAGGTAAGGACGCGATACTGATACGGGTTACAAAAATCTCCATTTTGGTTTCCAGGGCAGGAAACAGTAAGAGACGAGTACGGACAAAGTAGGCTATGATTTTTTTTTTTTTTTACATTTGAGGTTAACCCACCTCTCTTAAATTCCTGCGTCCGTCCCTTTAGGTACCGTAGGCCAGTCACCTATGTTGCATGAATATGGACCACGATACAGGTACGGACACCATTTGCCCGTGTATTTGCAACATAGTTACCCAGCAACACGAGGTGTTGGAGTAGTAGCTTTGTGGAACAGAACTTAGACTCGTTGAGGCGTGTGAATCACTGTCCTCAAGAAAAGATTCGCCCCTTAACGTAACTGTAAGGCTCGAACGGCGACTTTCCTCCAAGATATAACGAGTTACAGATAGCAGTACCTATCTGCAACCTACAATCGAACAGAGAAGAAGACGAACGACAACGTTTCTGATCTCTCTTTGGTGGTTTTGGATTTCAGCGGTGTGTTCTTTAAATGAAGAACGGATGAATAAATAGAGTTGCAAAACTCTAATTCTATTAGATCGTGAACCAAATATCAAGAGTAGAATCAGGAACGTGTATGAGACGTGTTGAATGAGTAGTAGAGGTTAAATAATGGGCCGCATAAATCGCGGGCTCACTACCAAGAGAAAGTGCAAAAAGCCTCCAAACCGGGTGCATTCTAACCCAATGCCTCCCGGGCGCGCGAGCACCCCTCTTACTACCCACTCATCACAACCATGTAGAAGGTGTAAACATATATATACCCATTCACAAGTGTGGGTTTTAAGCGATGTGGGACTAAACAAAAATCTCTTTCCTTTTGTCTATGGTGTATTTGAAATACTCACAAAGTGGAACTGAAAACAAGAGTTCCAACACGAGGAAGGTTTCTCGAGTACATAAATCAAGAGTTTTCAACTAGTAGTTCTTCATAATGCTATTAAGACTCTTATTAAGATGAAGGACAACCTGAGGGCCTTGTTGAACATCCGGGCTGAGAGGATCTCCAACTACTATGTTCTTAGCCTTCTCGGCTATTTTCTTCACGAATGCATCATAGATTCCTTCCTGAACATATATGCGAGCTCCCGCTACACAAGTCTCTCCCTGACATATTCAAGCACAAGGAAAACTTTAACCACACATGTACACTAAACATACACACTCATGGGACAAGAAATGAGTTGTAGGGAAGAGGGACAGTGCCTTGTTGTAAAATGTGGCTAACTGGACAATATCGGCTGCCATTTCGACATCAGCGTCGTCGAAGACTACGACGGGGGACTTGCCACCGAGCTCGAGCGATACGTGCTTCAAATTACTCTTTGCAGCCGCCTGCATCACCAGCCGTCCTACTTCGGTCGAGCCGGTAAAGCTAACCTGAAACCGGTAAAACCGGTTAGTCCCTATGCACAATGTCTAAATTTCAAGATTGTTTCTAACTTTGAGTTGTTGTGTCAGTGTCAGGACTGTGTCAACAAAGTAGCAGCAAACTAAGAACACTCGTAACAGCATTAGGCAGTAATTCTTCTAAGTAAGAAATTAAACTCACGCACCTTGTCTACATCCATATGTGAACAAAGGGCAGCTCCAGCTGTTGGGCCGAAACCGGTAACGACATTAAGCACTCCATCAGGTATCCCAGCCTGAAAAATCAAAACATATTAAAGCAACTATACTCGGATATATGAAAATATTTTACGAACAGAGCAGGGACGGACACAATAAGAGTCAAGCGAAACCAGCTCCCATCGTAATTGGAAGGAGTGATCCGCTTGCTTCAAAGTGGAAATCGAATCCACCCAGCCAGGATGTGCTATGTTTACATCTGATGACCACTATATATATACCTGCTTCGCCAGGTGGGCGTAGAAAAGGGCAGAGAGCGGAGTTTGCTCTGCCGGCTTGACAACCATGGTGCACCCGGCAGCCAGGGCGGGGCTGACCTTGAAGAAGAACATGTTCGTCGGGTAATTCCACGGTATGATGTGTCCCACGACCCCGATGGGCTCCTTCAACGTGTAGGCTTGGTACTCCCCGCCCATCTTCAGTGTCTCGCCGTGGATTTTATCGGCTGCGCCAGCATAGTATCGGAGGTTTCCCACTGCTGTTGGTATGTCAAAAGCCTTGGCGAGGGATAACAGCTTCCCACCATCGATAGAGTCCAGAGTGGCCAGTTCCTCTATGTTCTCCTCGATCAAGTCTGCAAACTTCATCATGATCCTCCCCCTCTCCTGATAATTAATCAACACAAATATGTTTTAATAGTTGTTACTTGGTTTCTTATCGATTTTTTTTTAGATGCCCGACATAATGTACGGGACTTTGTGCACGCTGCGTTGCATGCCAGTTGGGTCAACTTCCCACGCCTCCCCCGCGGTTCGATCCCGAGACCGTCCGCCTAGCCAAGGAGGTAATACCTCTCCTCACTGAACACAAGCGCCAGATGAGTTCGGTTTTCTTATGGATGATGAGAAGTAAATTTTTCTAGGTAGATGAAGTCAAGATGTATGCATACATAGCCAGACATGCGAGGCCAGCTTCCATGATCAAAGGCCTCTCTGGCCGCCTTCACGGCCAAATCCACATCTTCCTTGTCACCTTCGGCTATTTTCGCTATCGTCTCCCCGCTGCGAGGATCGATCGTCTCGAACGTTTTGCCTGTGACAAAAATCGAACCCCATTCATGAAATTGGACAACTAAGATGAATATCAAGTATTCGAGATCGTCGTAAATGTAAAAGAATAATTCAAGAATATGTGATGTGTCCGAATTGTCGTGTTCATAACTTCGTGTGTGTATATATATATATATATATATATATATATATATATATTTTTTTTTTTTTTTTTTTTTTTTTTTTTTTTTTTTTTTTTTTTTTTTTTTTTGAAACATGTAATTATGTTACAAACTCCTGGTCCGAAGGTCTACAAACTCGGTCCGAATGTCCGTACCCATACTTGTATCTCACCACATAAGACTTGATCCGAAGGCCTGTACCAGCACTTGTATCTCACCGCATCCAGCCCGCACTCACATTTATTCCTCCACATGGAATTAAATGTGCTTCTTCCGTTGCTCGAACCAGCAACATTTTGGGAGGATGTGCCTTACTCTAACCACTTGAACTAGAACTCATTGGCTATATATATATATATATATATATATATATATATATATATATATATATATATATATATATATATTAGAGGGAGGAACGAGGTAGAGAGAAGAAGAAGAGGTACCGGAAAGCGAGTCGGTGAAGTGGCCATTGATGAAGAGCTTGGTATATTTGATCACCACTGGGATTTCGGATTTCTCGGTAGAGCTTTCATTGGGAATGCTACCCATGATGAATGATGAAGAAGAGAGAGAGAAGGAGAGGAGAGAGAGAGAGAGAGTGAGAGCTCTTTTCTTTGCTAAAAAGAGAGGAGAGAGAGGGGTGTCGTATTGGTGGAGATATGGTTGGGGTTTATGTAGGAATTTGGTCAGGGGTATGTTGGTAAATTGCAGTATCAAATCACGTTTTCTATACTTCTCCCTTCCTAATCTTGAATATTGCTGGCAACAGAGGAAAAAAAAAACCCCAAGAAAAATAACATAGAAAGGTTCCCTTTCAAACAAAGAATTGTACTCTTAAGTTTTCCTTTTTTTTTTTAGGAAAGATTTCATGTTTCATAAATTATCAGTCAACTGGCAAGTGTGGATGCAGGGGTCAGCCGAAATTCGAACCAAGATAAGATATTCGGTTCGGTTCGAAAAAAAATTGGATTCGGTTTTCTTTTTAAAAATATAAAAAAAGTTTATTTGATTTTGATTTTGGGTTCTGGTTTCAGTCCAAAACTAAAATCGAATAAGACGTATACAATTATGTAAATACTCTCAATTATATACATATTTTATTTTTTAAAATTGTGTATATTTTTGTACATTTGAAAGCAACGCTCTTATATATGTATTCCTAAGTCCAACTTTAATAAATTTGAAAATACAACAAACATGTGTCTAAAAATTATATATTTTTTTAAGATAATTTAACCATTGTCCCAACTTTGGGACAAACCATTAAACAATAAATATAGTTCAACTGAATCGATTATATCAGTTCGATTTTGGTTATTTCTAATTTTGGTTCGATTTTAGTTTTGAATTTTTAGAATTTCGGTTTATTCAAATTTTACTATTTCGGTCCGTTTGGAATCAAGTAAACCAAACGCTTATCCCTAGTGGATGGTTGTCACGTGTCGTACTATATCAATATTGTGTGCATGGCACATAGTTATAGATAACGTGACAATTATTCGTAACCACTAATATAGTTTTTGGACTATATCAAAATTGTATAAAATAAAAGTTGTTTAAGTAACAATACGCAAAATATGTGATTCATTTTGCGATTCTTTTGGATAAACACAAAAGTTCATATGGTTCATGCATGTGAATTATGAAATTGTAATAATAAATTCATGAATCTAGTCAATTTAGTACTAGTTCGTGAATACGAATTGATAACCATTTATGTGTTTCCTTGACATATGAATTGCATATACGAGTTTCTTTTAATTTTGACATAGTATGATTTTTAACTTCAAGCATATACAAATGCGTAGACAATTTAATATCTCACCTGGGAGATAAAGTGATAAAAGAATACAATAACAAACTATGAAAAGAAATATTTATGTGAAAATATTTCTTGTTGAATATTCTTAATATACAAATTACATCAAGCAAATAACGATCATCTAATTATAGTACACAAATATGGCGATATATATAATGAGAAAATTTATCAAATGTCAAAAAACCGTAAAAGTTTTATGAAAAATCCACCGCAAAAAATATTTTATCACGTGCTCAGAATTAGCGAAAAATATATAAAAGGGTGTTGAATGACCTTTTTGCCTTTCTAATTTATTGAAAACACCCACGAAACCTACTCTTCAAAAAAAATATTTCGATTCTTCCTCTTCTTCCATACGCTGCTCACTTTCGAATCTAGATTTTCTCCTCCAAAATCTTCAAAACCTTCAAAAACTCGTCAGTGACTCTCTATTCGAAATCTTCATACCATGTTGTCATCATCAGTTCCCACTTCATCATCATCATTAGCATCAAGTGGAACCCCAGTTAGAGAAGAGAGAGCTGATGTTAAGAGAATTAAGAGAGTTGCACATAAGTCAAAAGCTGGTAAGCAAAAAGAAGGAAAAAAGAAGGTATAACTTGAAGTTATGTTCATGATTCTGTTAAAATGCAGGAAAATACTCATTCTCCGTGTTAAAATCACGAAAAATTGTCATTCTCCGTGTTAAAATGACGGATAATGACCTTTCTCCGTGTTAAAATACAGGAGAATAATCATTTTCCAAGTTAAAATGCAGAAGAATGGTCATTCTCCGTGTTAAAATGCAGGAGAATAGCCATTCTCCGTGTTAAATGACGGAGAATCGTCATTTCCCGTGTTAAAATACAGGAGAATAGTCATTCTCCGTGTTAAAATTACGGAGAATTGTCATTCTCCTTGTTAAATTGACGGAGAATTATCATTCTCCGTGTTAAAATGACGGCGAATGGTCATTCCTCGTGTTAAAATGCAGGAGAATGGTCATTCTTCGTGTTAAAATCACGGAGAATTACCATTCTCCGTGTTAAAATCACGAAGAATGGTCATTCCCCGTGTTAAAATCACGGAGAATGGTCATTTCCTGTGTTAAAATGCAGGATAATGGTTATTTTCGTGTTAAAATCATGGAGAATTGTCATTCTCCGTGTTAAAATGATGGAGAACGACCTTTTCCCGTGTTAAAATACATGAGAATAGTCATTCTCCGTGTTAAAGTCATCGTTGTTAAAATCACGGAGAATGACCATTTTCCGTGTTAAAATGCAGGAGAACGGTCATTTTTTGTGTTAAAATCACGGGGAATGGTCATTCTCCGTGTTAAAATGACGGAGAACAGTTGACAAAAACCTTTTTTTTGTAGAAATTTTTTTGTCAGGAATAAAGATTCAAGAGTTTTCCATTCTTCTTTCAAAACGATGCTAACTCTTATGGAGGATGTCAAAGAAGGTGGCGGCTGTTTGCCCGAGCCAGTTATTGAGTCTAGAGAATACCGGTTTCTATAATTTCGTCGAGGTATTCTAAAAAAACAAAATTAACAAACAAGGATTGGTTAAGGTTTCAGAAGGTTATGAGAATTTGATATAAACTTATTTGGAAGACAAAGATGGCATCGGATACTTTGAATTGAGCACTACTGTTAAAATAGCGCCAAGTGTGGGCAATATGACAGCCATTTTCGGTCTACCGCTGAAGGATAAAAGTGAGGATGATGCTTATTACAGAAGATCGATCATAGGAAAACAACAGCAGACCACACCACCGACATCATTGAGCCTGTGTAGAGATCACTTCACAAGATTGCTGACCAATTCTAAGGACAAACACTCAGAAAGTCACGAATACGGAAGTGAGACAGAAGTTCTTTGATTCGTGACGGAGATGAAGATGTTAATCCAGATGATTTGGCCAAGCTAATAATCTTTTACTTATGTCAAACACATTCTTCACAAAGTCTGGCAGTTCAAATTTACCGTACATGTTCTTGGCCTTGGTAGACAGTATAAAAGTTATCAACAGTATCTGCTGGCCAAGGTTAATCTTGGCGTATGTCATGGAGAGCATCAAGAGGACTACGAGTAAAATTGTTGGGGGGATTACTCCGATGCATACTCCAAAATGGAAGGTTGCACAATATATTTTCATTATTGGTTTGCGGAACATAGTACCCATGTGGAAAGGAAGTCTGAACCAATACGTGAATACCCGAGATTTTACACATGGGATGGGTACGCAATCTCGATCTTCCTCAAAAACGAATATCATAAAATGAGATCGAAAAAAGATATTCAAAGATTTGGTTATAGCTATTAGGGAAGAGGAAGGACACCTAGAAGAGGAGGTAGATATACAAGAAGAAAGTGCATATGAGGGAGAGGAACACCACCAAAAAGGTGGGGATAATGATGCTGAGCAAGAGATACTCCAAAATGAAGCCCAAAAACTTGAAATGAACACCGCGATGAAGGGGTTGATGCAGGAATTTGAGGACTTGCGAAATAAGAAGTTTCATGAAAAGGTTAAAGAGCTAAAGGCACAAGGTAAAATTTTCTCTTTTTCAAAGTTTTGATTTGTAATTTCTCGTGTTAAAATCACGGAGAATGGCCATTCTTCGTGTTAAATCATGGAGAATGGCCATTCCCCGTGTTAAAATGCAGGAGAATGGTCATTTTCCGTTATAAACTAACGGCGTTGTAAAATCACGTAGAATGGCCATTTTCCGTGTTAGAATGCAGGAGAATGACCATTCTCCATGTTAAAATTACGAAAAATGATATTTTTTCCTTCTTTTTTTTAAAAGTATATATTGATTGATATCATACTTTTCATTGTTGTTTGTTTTATATCAGTCAAACAACCGAGAAGCTTAAAGAGACAAATAAAAGGCTCAGAATGAGAAAAGCGAGCTTCAGAAACAAGTTGAATCGTTGCAGAATGAAGCCATTAAAAAGGATGAAAAGATCGCTAATCTCGAGCCATGACTGTAGCATTGCAGCTTAATACTCAACCAGCTGCTGAACAACAAGCTGCTGAACCTGCTGCTCCAAAAGAAAACACAATAAGAGCAAGGGGCTAAAGAGGTTGAAAAAACCATCACCGGCAGTAGACGATGAAAAATATACTCCCATGGGGAAGAATACACTAGCAGAGGCTAATAAAAAGTGGAAGACAACTGCCGCTCCGAAACCAAAACCTCAAGCCAAAACCGGGGGACGAGAAAAAAAAATAAGCAGGCAAAATCGAAAGAATCTGCTGAACCCGGACAAGACGCCGAAACGGCTGAACTAGTGAGAAAGGGAATAATACTAAGGGAATGGGATGACCTCAAACTTTGGGAGGATGCGGATGAAGAGTTGAAGAAGCTTTACAGGGGCATCATATTCCCAAGAAAGATGGATCGAAAGTATGTATTCTGAACTCGACCAATCTCCGTCCAATTCATAGTGGAGAATGGTCATTCTCCGTGACAGTTGGACGGCGAATGATCATTCTCCGTGTCAGTTGGACGGCGAATGACTCTTTTTTTTTCTTCTTTTTTTTTCTTTTTCTTTCTAGTCTTTTTTTTACAATTATATCCTGAGAATCTCTATTAAGTTAATCTAAACTAAATTTATGTGCAGTGATACGGTATACATGAATATCCCGAAAGAGGAAGAAAAGAGAGTTGTCGTAATCATGTCAGCAAAAGACATACAAGACTTACTCAACAATGAAGACATGGAGGCTGGCTGTAATAACCGTGGTTCGTATTACGTACGTATTTTGGGATACGTGTACGTATCTGACTCGTATTGCATGTCTCCTGGCTTGGTTCGGCTTGTTTGGGTTGGCTTGGTTCGGCTTGGGTTGCTTATTGGTTCATCATGAACCAAGGGAAGAACCCTTACCTACCACCACCATCCCCATTTATTAACCCAACACTCTTTCTCTCTCCTCATTCACTCTTCTTCTTCCTCACCATTACTCTCCACCTACACCCAAGAGCCCTAGGCAAGTGCAACTTGCTTCATGATGGATCTCAAGTTTTATTGTTCCATTCTATTCTTTACATGATTATAAGCCTCTTTAGAACTTGAAGTTTTGATTTTATGGATAGATTCTTCTAGATCTACGTTATAACTTTGGGATTTCATAAGTTCATGGAGTTTTTCTTGGTTTTGATCTACTAAAACTTGTTATTTTTGAAAACTAATAGTTCCATGAGCAAGAGCACGAAATTTTGTGTGAATTTGGTTTTTGATTCACCTCATTTCGAGTTAAAATGAAGTTTTTATGGCCAAAATAAGTTTTCTGAATTTTTCATGTCGGCTGAGTGAAATTTTACGCTGGGAACCCTGAAATTGTGTATTTTACGCTGGATAGCATCCAGAATGTAAGATTTTACGCTGAAAATCCTAAAATTGCATATTTTACGCTGAATAGTGTCCAGAATGTAAGATTTTACGCTGGGAATCCTGAAATTGCATATTTTACGCTGGATAGTGTCCAAAATGTAAGATTTTACTCTGGGAACCCTGAAATTGCGTATTTTACGCTGGATAGCATCCATAATGTAAGATTTTACGCTGGGAACCCTGAAATTGCGTATTTTACGCTGGATAGCATCAAAAATGTAAGATTTTATGCTGGAAATCCTAAAATTGCGTATTTTATGCTGGATAGCATCCAGAATGTAAGATTTTACGCAGGGAACCCTGAAATTGCGTATTTTACACTGGATGGTACCCAGAATGTGAAATTTTAAGCTGGAACCCTCTCCTTTTGCGTATTTTACGCAGAATTGAATTTTTGGCGTACAAAGTGCACAGAATGATTGTTTTTGCCAAGTTTAGCTATTTTCTAGCCAGAATTTCGAAAAACTTAAAACATAAAAGTTTTAGATCTTTGTCTTGCCTTTTCGAATATCTCTGGAGCACCTCATTTTAAGTTCGTATGTGGAAGTTATGCCCCGTCTCCCCTGAGCCGCATGACTCGTCCACAACTCTTGCACCATGTTTATATTTAGTTATTGCATATACGTTTATACCAGGTTAAATGATAATTTTAAATGTGTTCCATGACATAATGGTAACCCGTCGTGGCGCACTCTTGACAGTGAATTTGACATGATATATACCTCGAATGCTGTTGCGACTGCTAGCATGTCATGACAGAATTGAATGGCCTGGACACCGTGGGTGATTGTGTTTGTACAAAATAAACCAGTACTATCTTGCATCATGTCTAGGATAGGGATCCCTGAGTACCACGGTCAGGGATACCTACAGTAATTGACTAAGGCTAATAAACTAGAATAATTCAGTAGACTTGAAGAGATTCCCAGCTACAGATAATTCCGTTATCTGGGCGTATTAAAAGTATCAAGCCGGATAACCGAATGGTCTGCAGGGCTTGTGGCTGTTGGGATAATCTCATTGTATCTTGCTAATAACTAGGCCTGTGATAACCCTAGTTAGTTAAAAGTATCAAGCCGTACTCTTGATTGGCCGTGATTGATTGGATGGAGTTTATTCCATCTTAGTCTTATCCTGATCCTGTGCAAGATTGTGACATGACATGATTATTGATGCTTACCTTAACAATAACGATCGGAAGTCCAGTTCTGTTCAGGCGAAGGATTACAATCCCGGTCCTTGTTTGGTTTAAGGATTGTAACCTGGCTCCCGGAGCAGTTCTGTGTCCTCTCTTCGTTTATTGTCTTATTGCAACCCCATGCCTGTTCGTCATATTTTATCTTACCTTAATACCATGATTATTTATACTGGCCTTAGCAATAAAGATCGGGGGTCCAGTTCTGTTCAGGCAAAGGGTTACAACCCCGGTCCTTGTTTGGTTTAAGGGTTATAACCTGGCTCCCGAAGCAGTTCTGTGTCCTCTCTTCGTTTATTGTCTTCACTGTACCAATATTATTTGAGTCAGGTTTCTATTCAGGTGAAGGGCTGCAACCCCGGTCCTTGTTTGGTTTAAGGGTTGTGACCTGGCTACTTGAATGGTTTTTTCGTACTCAGTTTACTGTTGTTATCTCTATTATTATCAGTTATTTAATTATTACCTTTAATATTCTATTATGATATGCTGGTTTTAGTTTCTAAGTGAAGCCTCCTTTGTGGCACTTGCTCTTTCTGGGGTCTGACCCGGCTGGTTTTGTGTGACCAGATATCGGAGCAGCACCAGAGGATCCACCTGTCTTCCAGCCAGATGGTGACCACCAGACGTAACCCTGGCAACGAGTGGGTTTCTTTTTGTCCTCCCACTTTATTGTAAAAATTATTCTTTTGAGGCGTTTAGCCGGCGAGCACGTGTTAGCTCGTATTGCATCTTTATTTACTGTCAGCCTACGGGCTGTAACATGATTGACAGATCCTATGGTTGATCATGTACGACTGAACTCTTGCTAGTCTTGACATTTTGTACGACTAGCTTCATGATCATCCAATATGTAATGTATGGGACGCCTTGCTATTATATATTTAGTGCTCTGACATCTTGTAACTATTATTGCTTGCTTGAGATTGAGACAATAGGCTTGTTCATGACCATAGGAGACTGTTGGCTTGTAGTTAAACCCTCATGTATCTAGACAGCTGTGACCGTATAGCGAGGTGGGTTGTACTTCAATATACGTAGCTAGCTATGTACGCCCCCGCTCTCCATTATTCTGGTTCTGGGGCGTTACAATGGCATACTCAACCTAATAATAAAGAAGATTAGATTAATTCAAGACTTGGCAAGAACGTACATCTAGCCAAGTTTACAGGACTTGCAATATAAGTGGTCTGCATTCATGTTGCCCAACACATTCGTAATAATCAAAACTGAAAAATCCCTATTCATGTGTACACCGATGAAAAATGACGTAAAAACTTACTCATGATATTGTGTTTTGTTTTTGGAAAACAGACCACCGTGGAGCTTGCCATTCAACCGAAAGCAAAATTCGGCGCCCATAAAAATTTTAAACAAGATGTAGAAGACTTTCTCATAGGTTTAGAGGACGACATAGAGTGGCTATTTATTCCACTCTTTAATGCAACCTCCAAACACTATACGCTGCTCACATTCAACTTCAGCTCCTACGATTGGACACACTACAACTCCTTAATGCAAAACACGTACAAAAAGAGCAAGGAGGATGCAGAATTAATAAAAAAGACCTTAGAGCCTATCGTCAGGAGGAAAGTTTTGATGATGAGGGAAAAAAGCTCGATGATGATGGAGTATGAGAGCACAGAGCTGAAATGTTCTCCACGATGCCCACAACAGCTAGGACCCAACTGCCTCTTGTACACGACATTTTATATGAAGTGTTTGATGAATACTCTCTTCGAAATCCCGAGAGAAAAAGATGATGTCATTCACAAGAAGATTACAAAGACGAGGTAGAGATAGGCTGAACATGTAATACCATATGTACCAACCTAGTAATGACATTGTAAACGACAATATAAATGTAATTCAAAAATGATATACATAAAACAGTTTGGAGCAAATTTATCTTTATTTTTTTATCCAAGAATGGCCATTTTTCGTGTAAATCTCACGGAGAATGGCCATTTTCCGTCTTAAAATGCAGGAGAATGGACATTCGCCGTCCTAAAATCACGACGAATAACTATTTTCCGTCTTAAAATACAGGAGAATGGCCATTTTTCGTCATAAAATGCAGAAGAATGGCCATTTCCCATCCCAAAAATCACGGAGAATGGTCATTCCCCGTGTTTAAATGCAGGAGAATGACTATTCTCCGTGTTAAAATCACAGGAAATGGTCATTTCCCGTATTAAAATGCAGGAGAATAGCTATTTCCCGTGTAAAGCTCACGGAGAATGGTCATTCCCCGTGTTAAAATGCAGGAGAATGGTCATTCCTCGTGTAATGCTCACGGCGAATGGCCTTTATGCAGTAAAAAAATGTCAAACATTAGATATACAGACTTTAAAATAGCAACATAAATGTAAGAAATGTATTCAAAAAATAATTATATAAAAGAAAGAATATATGTATATGTATTAACGAGGGGGCGCTGCCCCCTCGACCCCCGTAGTAGCACGTGGATGGAGAGGGCAAGTAGTGCGATTGTGATTACATAATTCAAAGCAATTATGGCACCTCATATTCCTCTTCTCTTTTCCCTTGTTCTCATATTTACTCTTATAACGGTCCGCCTTTGGTCGACCGGGGACCCGTTTCGGAACAGGGGATAGAACCAAATCAGTAGAATTATTTTCAAACCATTTTTCACAATTTGGAACTGGACGAATTGCACATGAATATAGCTTCTTGTAGAAATCTGATGTCCAATACTGCTCCACAAAATCGTAAACGAATTTCTCCAAACCAAATCTGATGCATTGGATTGCATGGCTGCAAGGGAATCCCTGTACCTTCCATCTACGACAACTAAAATACCAATCAAGGAGATTTACCAGGTGGAAGGAAGTATCTGCCATCATCTCAAACTCAAAATCACTAGACCGATATACCTTATAAGACATACCATCATCTGTAAGCTGCTTCAGTATATTCTTGCCGTATGGAGTCAATTTGCTATTTAACTTCTTCAACACCATTTAGACTAATCTGACCAACGCCGGTAATTGATCCAGGCCACATATCTGATTTTCTCTTCTTTACTGTCTCAAGCGAGCCCTTATAAAAATCTATTACTCATTTATCCTTTACAGTAGGAGAATATCTACTCAAAGATTTAGAAGAGGAAAACGAAGGTACCATGGGAATGTTTTGACAAGTAAAAGATGTCGATGAAGAACATGGAGGATATACTTGCTCCACAAATAGATCAAAGCTCACGTGATAGGTACCATAGAAACCACAAACCAATGACCGAAACCAAAAACCACTGTCAAAATACAATTCAGTCACATCAGAATGCAAAAACTTGAAACGAAAGAAAAGTGGATCCAAAGAAGTCCATCGATCGCACACTTGATGCTTTAAAAATTCTACGGTACTTTCATAAGTGACACGGCAGGAAAGTAGGTCTCCCTTGAAACAAAAATTAACTAAACAGCTTGAATTCATCCCCCTGAAAACATAAAAACAGAAGAGATCACAAATTAGAACAACACATTTCTGATCATTCGTCATTCTAATATAACAGAAAATGATCATTCTCCGTTTACTACTCACGGAGAATGATTATTCTGTCACCCCCAGAACCAGAATACTGGCAAGTGGGGACGGACAAGGCCAGCTACGTAATACCAAAGTACACCAGTACTCTGAAATCACGTATAAGCTGTCAAGACATGGGGGTTACTTCTACAAGCCAACAGTCGATCCTAGGTTAAAAAAATTCTAGGTATCTCAATCACAGGCAATTATACAAGGTACAAGAGTATGATCATCAGACATACAACAGTAAAGCGTCCCAAACCATATATACATGGATGATCATGAAGCTAGTATACAAAATGGAGAAACTAGCAAGAGTATTAGTCATACATGATAGCTCTAGCTGCAGTCTAGAATACGCACATCATGTTTATGCCCGTAGGCTAAATGTCAAGGACCAAACCACGAGCTAAACACGTGCTCGGAGGCTAAATGCCACAAAAAGAATAATTTACATATCAAGTGGGAAAATAAAATAAAAAACCCACTTGGGTACTCTGGTGCTCTGGATGGTCACCGTCGAGTAGATGGTGCGAAAGATCCTTTGGGCTTCTCTATCAGATTTGGCCAAGCAAAACCAATGGGGTCAGACCCCCAATAGCAAGTACCACAAAGGAAGCCAAACTATGAACTAAAACCAGCAATCACTAACATCAACAATTGGAGATACAAATAAGTAAGAGCAGATCGAGACTCGTGCACTACCAACGCACTTATTCCGAACATAGAAAGACAATAAGTAAAGCATCTTGGAGCATAAAGTAATTCACATGTGGCATAATGTAAAGTATAGACTTGTTAAGTGAACAGAAGCTTGAGAATATGTAAAAGCAATTAAACAAGTGAACTTGTGAGATAGCCGGGTCATAAGAGCATGGTGACCCGATATAGGGAGTCATCTATAGCTTGTGAGATAATTGAACATGTGAGCATGTAAGAATTATAGAAAGACAATGATAAGTGGACTTAGGAACTATTTTGAAGTCAAATTATAACCCTTAAACCAAACAAGGATCGGGGTTGTAACCCTTCTTTTGAACAGAACTTAGCCTCTGATCATTTATCGACAAGGTAAAGCATAAACTATGGTGTACTGAAATAAACATACGAACACTGCCTAGACAAAACTAGAATGGACTGGACTGACTCCATCCATCAATCACGGCCAAGCAATGAGTACGGCTTGATACTTTAACTAACTAGGGTTATCACAAGCCTAGTTACTAGCAAGATGCAATGAGATTTTCAAGTCCAATTACCCGTCTGCTGCTACCTGAGTGACCCCAGCAAAAGAAAAACAAGTATAGCAGACACACTGCAGTAAGATACATGTGTCCTAAGGAGGTGCCACACTCGACGGCGGGCTGAAAATGTGCTCATCGTGACAGATAGCTCCAAGTCCCATGTATATATTATATATAAGGCTGGGATCAAAGGGGCAACCGGTAACTGGGAAAGTCTTTTCATGAACTACTTGATCAATCTAGTCATTAATCCTAGCCAGATTTAGTATCAATCCCTGACCGTGGGAAATCAGGAATTCATGTCCTAGACATGATGCAATACAGAACATGTAGCTTGTACAAACACACTCAAGGGAAACACCTATGGTGTCCAAATTATTCATTACTTGTAAGCCAATAAAGCCGTCGCAACAGCATTCATGGTTCATGTGTCATATCATGTTACTTATCTAGAGTGCACTACGACGGGTCACTATCATGTTAAGAGTACTTGTTAGGGGTGCGCCACGACGGGCCATAATCATGTTAAGCAAAAAGTGACATGTGACTTGAGTGTACTGCAACGGGTCACTATCGTGTTAAGCAAAGAAGAAAGACATTCATTATGAGTGCACCACAATAGGTCACTATCGTGTCATGTTACTTGTTACTTGCTAAGAGTGCGCTTTAACGGGCCACTATCGTGTTCTATCCTTACATTATCATGAATGAAAGAAACTTGCATAAAATAGCTAGTAACATATTCTTGAAGCTAAGAAAAAGATCTACGACTTTCATGTTGGGGGTTGGGAGAAATTCTGGCCACAATTCAGCCAAATAGGACTTAAAACAGCCAAAAACAGCCAAAATAGGCCCTTTGCGGCATTCTGTGGCACTATGCAGCCTTCTGCGACACTATGTAAGCCATGCGGCTGCGGTACTATTCATATGGCACTATTCATCCATGCGGCTGCGGTACTATTCATGCGGCACTATTCATCCATGCGGCTGCGACACTATTCATGCATCACTATTCATTCCTGCGGCTGCGGCACTATTCATCCATGCGGCTGCGGCACTATTCATTCCAGCGGCTGCGGCACTATTCATCCATGCGGCTGCGGTACTATTCATTCCTACGGCTGCGGCACCATTCATTCCTGCGGCTGCAACACTATTCATCCATGCGGCTGCGGTACTATTCATGCGGTACTATTCATCCATGCGGCTGCGGCACTATTCATACGGCACTATTTATCCATGCGACTGCGACACTATTCATGCGACACTATTCATCCATGCGGCTGCGGCACTATTCATACGACATTATTCATTCCTGCGGCTGCGGCACTATTCATCCATGCGGCTGCGGCACTATTCATGCAGCACTATTCATTCCTGCGGCTGCGACACTATTCATTCCTGCGGCTGCGACACTATTCATCGTCCCTGCCAAAATCAGCACAGATGAACATAGAAATGGCTAAAAATGTTTTTGGTCATAACTACCTCAAAACAAGTCGAAATCTAACTTTTCAAAGGTCCATTTTGGATAAAATTGAATCCTTTACAACATGGAACAATCAAAATTTGAAAATAATGAAGTTTAGTAGATCAAAACCCAAGAAATCCGAAAAGGCTATAAGCTTAGATCTACAAAAACTTATCCACCAAAATGAAAAATGCTAAGTTCTAAAGATGCTTAGAATCATGTAAGGAATAGTTTAGAACAAACAAAATAACATTTGTCCAACATTTGGCAAGATGTACTTGCCTTAGGTTGGAGGAAGAAGATGAAGAGGAAGAAGATGAAGAGAATGAAAATAATAAAGGAGAGAGAGAGAGAGAGAGGAGTTGGGTTTTATACAAACCTTCCCATCTCAAATCCACCTAAACCAAACCAAGCCCTATACCAAGTTGAACCGAACCAAATTAAACCAAGTCAAAATTAAACCAAAGCAAGGCTAAGAAAGACATGTCAAAATACAGGTCTCCTGACAAAGGCCAGAATTCCATATACGTACACTGAAAATACGTATAACAAAAAATAAGAGTGACAGGCATGCCGTCGGCATACAATGGTACACTGGCGATATGCTGGTCAAGGAAAAAATCTATAAGGTGGAAAAAAATTTAAAGCATTCCGGAAATCAGAAAAATAAAAAATACAGTACAAAAATACGTATCCGTATATAAATACTGATACAGTGAGACGAGTCTCACATCTCTCCCATCCTTAGAAAAATTCCGTCCTCGGAATTTCCTAAAGCTAGTCGAGCAAGATAACCAAAACAAAAGCTCAAGAATATACAATCATCTCTATAAGATGAAGCATGGCATATAAGTAAATGAAGGCAACTATAATGTAAATAAATGCGTAAGCAATAACACAATCACAATAAAGAAGGGTTGCAGGCATATGAATAAATATGTCTCCGGAGACAGTTGAGTAGGGACCAACGTCCTCGCTGGCCTACGCCAACTCCAAAATGGATAAGGTCAAGTCTCAAGTAAGTCAGTTCCAATGACTTAGTCTAAGACAGGACTCTACCGAGGACGTATCGTCGTAGTCGATACCAATGAAGTTATCACATGCCTCGACTACGAAGACAGAAGAATTGGGAACGAGAATCTCGCCTTCACTCACCGAATAAATCAAGCCGACCATTGTACTCCATGCGTAGATAGAATACAAGGTCGCCTGCAAGAACCCAAGATATATCGCCATTACATGGCCTGCCACTGAAACACAAATCCCAAGAGAAGAACTAATGGAAGACTATGAAGATGGTACCTGAGACTCCCAAGGTATTACCTTCGTGCTGATACTAAAGCTACTCTTGGTACCGTGCATGCAACTGTGCTCTGAGCTGTCTGATCCTCTGAGCTCGCGATGGCGGTGGGTATTGTGCCAATGGTTGAACATCTAGTATTGGCCCTAGCTGCTCATCCACTACTAGAGGCAATGACGGGGGTGACTGAAAGGATGGCAGGGGTACATTTGGTGTAGATGGTCTTCTTCGAGATGTCGGATATGGGCAAGTGCTAATAGAATGGTCCTCTGCTCCACAGCGGAAGCATCGCCTATTGGCCATTCGACAAACTGATCTAGAATGCCCTAACTTGCCACAATAGATACAGGCTTGTTCTGCCCGATACTGATGCTGCTTTTGCTGCCTCTGAGCTCGCCGCTGCTGAACCGGCGCTGGTGCCTGCTGGTTAGAAGGCTGGAAGGATGACGATCCTGCTGGACTCCACCAGGGACAAACTCCTATCATGTGGTCTGGTGATCCGCACGCTAAACATAGATGGTTAGCCCTCCGACAGATAAGATGAGTGTGTCCTTCCCTTTCACAGAAGGAACATACGACTGGTAACTCCTGGCTCTGATATGGATGTTGGTCTGCTGGTACTGGTGATGGACGTCGGGGTGAAAAGCCTGGTACATACGGATGGTTCCTCTTACGACCCTCAGTTCTGGATGCGGTCCTTCTAGCTTCATGCCCTTGCTCTCGTACTGCCTCTATAGTAGGTCGGGCTCGATATGCTGACGGGTTGGATGACTGGTACTGTCTGCCTCTAACCTGCACTTTCTCTGGCTGTAAGTCCCCGGCTTGAAGTTCCTCGGGTATTCCTTGCACACTACGGTCTATCAACATCTGGATACTCTGCTGGAGAGCGAGATCTCGTCGTTGTTGTGACTCCATCATTTCCTTAATAATCCCTATGAGGGCAGGTACATCGGGCTGACCTGGTATTACCTCTGCTCGGACTGCTGATTGTACGGGCTGAGTTGGCTGATCGAGATGGACTGGCACCTCTGCCCTCGAGTCAACTCTCGACTCTTCGTCTGAATGCTGAGACTAATCCTACATAACTGGCCTAACAAGAGATTGCTAACCTGCCATCGACAGAATCCAAACAAGGTAATCGGAAGGATTAAGAACAGTGACCCTGAAAGTTAAAGGACACAAGGATCAAATCGAGAGAACAGGAGAGATCAACGATCAAGGCAGATATCAGGTCAAAGAATCAGAGATAGAGAAAAACACGAAGAATATCAATAAAGGATAATTGTGATTGAGATAACTAAACATTAGTAACCCCCACATATCTGATAAATCATACCTGTATGGGCCACCACTAAAATCTATGTCACGCCCCAGAACCAGAATACTGGCAAGTGGGGACGGACAAGGCCAGCTACGTAATACCAAAGTACACCAGTACTCTGAAATTACGTATAAGCTGTCAAGACATGGGAGTTACTTCTACAAGCCAACAGTCGATCCTAGGTTAAAACAATCCTAGGTATCTCAATCACAGGCAATTATACAAGGTACAAGAGTATGATCATCAGACATACAATAGTAAGCGTCCCAAACCATATATACATGGATGATCATGAAGCTAGTATACAAAATGGAGAAACTAGCAAGAGTATTAGTCATACATGATAGCTCTAGCTGTAGTCTAGAATACGTATATCATGTTTATGCCCGTAGGCTAAATGTCAATGACCAAAATACGAGCTAAACACGTGCTCGGAGACTAAACGCCACAAAAAGAATAATTTACATATCAAGTGGGAAAATAAAATAAGAAACCCACTTGGGTACTCTGGTGCTCTGGATGGTCACCGTCGAGTAGATGGTGTGGAAGATCCTTTGGGCTTCTCTATCAGATCTGGCCAAGCAAAACCAGTGGGGTCAGACCCCCAATAGCAAGTACCACAAAGGAAGCCAAACTATGAACTAAAACCAGCAATCACTAACATCAACAATTAGAGATACAAATAAGTAAGAGCAGATCGAGACTCGTGCACTACCAACGCACTTATCCCGAACATAGAAAGACAATAAGTAAAGCATCTTGGAGCATAAAGTAATTCACATGTGGCATAATGTAAAGTGTAGACATGTTAAGTGAACAGAAGCATGAGAATATGTAAAAGCAATTGAACAAGTGAACTTGTGAGATAGCCGGATCATAAGAGCATGGTGACCCGACATTGTTTGCCATTAAAATCTTTTGATTGTTAATTTTAATTACAAACAGAACAGTGTTACAATGTAGGACTTAGACGTAGTCCTAGGAGTACACTTTTGTTTATCTGGGTCCCTTGTGCCGATGGAGCGAGTGGTGATGCGTTGACTCTGTTGACGATCTGACGACGGTTCTCGGTTCTCTGAAGGTCTGAGTTGCTCTGGGTGCTGGAGCTTGCAGAAAGGAAGAAGACGTTGAGTGTCTGTATCCGCCTCTCTGTATATGTATATCGGTGGTTGTGTTTTGTGTGTGTGTAAGAAGGAAGTGATCCCTCTATTTATAGCTTTACAGGCTGGCTGCTCATGCGCATATATAGGATGCGCCTGTACACGGGGACGCCACATGGAGTTGCTGATGGAGGCGCATGGACGATGCGCTTTGATTCAGGAGTTGAACCCTTCTTGTTGCATTTGTGGGCTGCGGCCGAGCTGACACGTAGCAATGGAGAGGATCTTTCAGTTGCTGAGATCTTGGGTGATTAGCACCCCTTCATAGGCTGAATTAAGTCAAAGGACGCGTGTCGTAGGTCCATGGCTCAAAGATCTCGGATTTGGTGGGGAGTGATCTGATAGGATGCGCCTGGGATTGGGCGCATGAGGAGACTTTATCTCGTAACCTTTAGGAGTCACGAACCAGTCGGGGCGCATGGCTTTTGAGGCGCATGCGGGGATTCAACAGTGACTTTACTTCTGTCTTTAGGGATCAGTGTCACACCCCAGAACCAGAATACTGGACGGAGGCGTACATAGCCAGCTACGCAATCCCAAAGTACGTTAATACTCTGAAATCACGTATAAGCTGTCAAGACATAGGGATTACTCTACAAGCTATCAGTCAATCCTATGGTTTAACAATCCTAGATATCTCAATCACAGGCAATTATACAAGAGCAAAGAGTACGATCATCATACATACAATAGTAAGGCGTTCTGAACCATATATACATGAATGATCATGAAGCCAGTACCACAGAACTGATGACTAGCTAGAGTATTAGTCGTACATGATAAGGACTAGCTATAGTCTAAAATACACATATCATGTTTATGCCCGTAGGCTACAATATCAAGGAAAATACCAAAACACGAGCTAAACACGTGCTCGGGGCTAAACGTTACAAGAGGAGAATTTTTATATCAGTGGAAGGATGAAGAAGAAACCAACTAAGGCACTCTGGTGCTCCGGCTGGTCACCATCGAGTAGATGGTGCGGTAGATCCTTCGGACTCTTCTATCAGAACCTGGTCATGCAAAACCAGTGGAGTCAGACCCCAAATAGCAAGTACCACAAAGGAGGCCGAACTATGAACTTAAAACCAGCAATCATAGGCAATCAACAGGGAGAGAAAGCAATAAGTAAAGGAGAATCGAGATTCGTGCAGTACCAATACACTCATCCCGATCATAGGAAGACAGTAAGTAAATCATCATTTGACATAAAGTAAACTGGAGAACATGTTAAATAAATAGAACTAGGCAATAAACGAAGAGAGGACGAAGGTAATGTTCCAGAAGACAGGTTACAACCCTTAAACCAAACAAGGACCGGGATTGTAACCCTTCGCCTGAACAGAACTTGGTCTCTGATCATTTATTACTAGAGGTGACAATCATTAAGTGACAATCAGAGAGTGACAATACAGAGTACAATACATTAGATTGACAATTCTTGCAACCATTATCCTGGAACAATTAGGAACTGGATCTAGACGAGACTTAGACTGGGCTGGACTCCATCCAATCAATCACGGCCAATCATTGCCTACGGCTTTCTACATTAACTAACTAGGGTTATCACAAGCCTAGTTACTAATAATATGCAATGAGATGTTCCACAACCACAAGCCCTGCAGACCATCCAGGTTATCCAGGTCGAATATTAGTACAATAAGGGTGCAACACATGACAGTGTGTTGGAAATGTGCCATACTCGTCGGCAGGCTACAGATCCCAAGTAGGGCGCCCAAATAACGGGATTGCCTGTAGCTGGGAAATCTCTCTCTGAATACTGAATTATTCTAGTTGTTAGCCTTAGTCGATTTCAGTAGGTAACCCTGACCGTGGTACTCAGGGGTCCCCGTCCTAGACATGATGCAAGACAAGACGGGTTCATTTGTAAAAGCACAATCGTCCATGGTGTCCAGGTCATTCATTTTATCATGTCAAGCTAGCCGTCGTAACAGCATTTCAAGGAATAGCATGTCAGGTTTTCTTGTCAAGAGTGCGCCACGGCGGGCCACTATCACGTCATTATCATTATTACTTATCAAGAGTGCGCCACGACGGGCCACTATCAAGTCATTATTATTCATCTTGTTACCAATCTGGAGTGCACCACAACGGATCACTATCGTGCTAAGCAATTCATTATTAAAAAAATAACAAACTATTAAGTGGGTCATCGCAATTCAGGCCAGAATAAAAAAATACACAATAGCAGTCAGAAACTTCATGAAAGAAACTTGCATAAAATAATTAAATAACATATTCTGGAAGCCAAGAAAAAGATCTACAACTTTTATGTTGGGAGTGGAAAGAAATTCGGACCACAAATCAAGCAAATAAAATATAAAACAATCAAGTGGACCCCATACGGCCAAGAGTGGGTGGGGTCCCATGCGGCCCAAGATTATTTAAATGAAATCAATCAAACAATTAATGCCAGCAAGCCATATGCGGCTAGCATACAATTGTGCATGGGGCCAAGAGCGGGATGCCATCCATGCGACCATCAATAGCTCATGCGGACAAAAAATAACTGAAGGGGCCATGCGGCCAAGAATGGGTGGGAGGCCATGTGGCCAACATTAAATGCCAGCAAGAAATATTCATGCAATCAGAAAAGACCAAGAGAGTGGGACCCGCAATAACTGCAAGCATCCACTCAAGCAAAAGAAAAGGGCACGTGGCCACTCAAGTACAGAGGCCATGTGGGTCCCAACAATAAATGCAGCAAGGAAAGGATTCACGTGAACCACTTAATAAATGGTTCACGTGGCCAAGCAATGATGACAAGTATTATAATATATCATGCAAGTAAATGCAGCTCAAGAAAAGCCATGCGGCCAATATTAAATGCAAGGTCCAAAAGTACAATGTCCATGCGGTCATGCCACTGATTACATATAATTTAATAAGCCATGCAAGTGGAAGGGGCCATGCGGCCAAAATTCTCCAAAGGCCATGCGGCAGAAATTGTAAAAGAGGCCATGCGGCCAGGAATGAATGTAAAAGAAAACAATACAACATGGGACTCTCCATGCAATTAATGCAAGCTGGGCCTTTCAATCAAGCATTTAATAATAATGCAAAGGTCAAGCACAAATTAAATATTTATATACTATGGGGCCAAAATATCTAAGACCAAGAGTGGAGTTGACTTCATGCGACCAAGCATGAGTTCTCATGCGGCCAAGCATAAATTCTCATGTGGCCAAGACTTATAAGCAAAGCCAAATAATAAGCCATCTCATGCGGCCTACTAAAGATGCATGCGGCCAGGAGAGGGCAGTTGCCATGCGGCCACAAGAGCCAAAAGCAAATGGCCGTGCAATACTAATTCATGCTAGGCCTAGGCTTAAATAAATGCATGCCAAGCCAATCCAATACTTTATGGACTAGACAATTATTTACATGCAAACAAAACTAATACCATAAGACTAAAGCAATTCCAAGGCAATTATTACCATATGTTAAATACAATATATACATGCACAGCAAGCATGCAACCATAAAGTAGCATAGGCCATGCAACTTAATATATATTAAGTGGCCAAGCAAGCAAAACCAATTAGCATGCAAAACCAATGCTTGCTTGCGGGCAAAGTGCATGGCCAAGCTAGCACAACAAAGGCCATGCGGCTCAAGTAAAATTCTTATGCGGCTAAAAGTTGCTTCTGACATGCAATTAATTGCATTCTCGGCCATACGGCCAAAATGGCTAAAGCCGATGCGGCAAAAATAATAGATGGCCATGCGGCCCAAAATAAATGCAGCTAGCTAATAAAATATTTGCATACCTATGCGGCCAACACAAAATTACATGCATGCGGTTCCAAAAATACAAGCAAGCATGCAATTCAAAAAGGCAAACAATGGCTTCCCACAGAAACTATGTCCATGGAAAATACCATGGCCTCCATGCTCCACCAAACTACAATGGGAACCCCAAATCCAGACTTCCATGGGTCAAATTTGGGTAAAATAAAATTCTCTACAACATGAAACCATCAGTTGACAAAAACATGCAAGTTTGACAGATCAAAACCCATGAAAACCAAAAATACCATAAAGCTAGATCTGCAACAATCCACTCGGTAAAACCGAAAACTCCAAGTTCTAAATATGCTTAGAATCATGCAAGGAAGAAGATGGAACAAACAGAAATAAATTTGTTCAAGGTTCGACAAGGTGTACTTGCCTCTCTCTAATGGCTAGGGTTTGGTGGAAAAGAAATGAATGAGGGTGAATGAGGAGAGAGAGAGAGAGAAAAGTGGCTTATATAACAAACTCAGGTGATCTCCACCATTCATTCCTCTCCACTCAATCTAAACCATACACCTCATCTTATGAGAAACCAAACCATCCAAGTCCAATGCCAAGCCAAGTTAAACCAAACCCAATAAAACCAAGTCCAAGTCAAAACCAAGTCATGAAAATCCAATACTTCGAAAATTTTTAAAATAATACGCAAATCGATAAATACGAAATACGGCTCAAATAAACACGTATCCGTATAAAATATCGATACAGTGAGACGGGTCTCACAATCAGAGAAAGGTCTGAGGCGCACGACTTTTGAGGCACATGCAGAGATTTTGGGCGCATAGCTGCGGAGGCGTATGCGAAATGGTTGGGCGGCCACGTGGCTTGTAACCGCCGGAGGGGAGCAATGATGATGCTGACGTCGGCGACGCTTCGTCTTCTGAAAAAGCTGTCAACTGTTCAGTCCTCGGGGGACGTGCTGCCAACTCTGTCAGACTTCAGCATTTAATATTCTTGACAGGTGATGGGTTGTTGAGTGGGCGCATCGATCGACGTTCCACTGGGCGCATGGGGACGCATGGGGCACATCCTCGTATGGCGCTTGGTGCTGATGGGCGCATCAGTATGATGCGCGGTCTGGCCGACGCATCCGCTTTGCATGATACATCTTTATGGGCCCGACTGTTATGTTCTTCGAGTGCTTTAAATAGCCGTTTTTGACTTGGCTGAATTCGAAGCGTCAGGTTCATCACCATTAATGCAAATTCATTGCACGGGATTCGGAGATCCGGCCACTTGACGCATGGATTTGATTTGTCCGACCTATAAATAGTGGCATGGAGAGGGTTTGCTTCTCGTTCTCTCACGTCCTCCCGAAATGAACTTGTTTGCTTGAGCACATTCTGTTGATGACATGCTCCCGAGGGTGAAGATGCGACGTATTATTTTCATTGATGCACTTGAAGGTGACTGTTACATCCAAAAGTCGAAGTCGAGGGCTTCCGAGGCAGGCAGAAGGTGCCTGTTGCATCCAATGATCGGAATGCTCGAGCCTCGTCTCCGTTATGCTGGAAGAGCCGCAGATCAAAATTGCGGTGCTCCGATCATCTTTCTTGGGCTTTGGGAGAGCTCCTCCTTTCGCTAGAGTGGGTGTTGCCCATTCTGGTTGGGTTAAAAGCTGCTCCTTTAGCCGCAGGTTGATTTGCGGTGCTCTTCTCTTCCTTGGTTTGGAGAGCTCTTCCTCCAACTAGAGGGTTGATTGCCACCCTCGTTCTGCTCAATAAATACTTCATTAGTTGAAGCATTTGATGGCGCATATGCTAACACTTCATGATGCGCCTGACTGGGACGCTGAAGGGCGGCACATAACTGAGCTGCTGAAGGGATGCACATAACTGAGCCGCTGAAGGGATGCACATAACTGAGCCGCTGAAGGGATGCACATAACTGAGCTGCTGAAGGGATGCGCCTGGCTGAGAGCGCATGGCGAGATGTGCCTGTTTGAGAGCGCATGGCGAGATGTGCCTGTTTTGAGAGCGCATGGTGGTTGCTGCGCCTAGCTGTAGACTTAGGATCTTTTCTTTGTAGAAATTCTCCTTTGTACAGCTCTTTTTAAGACATGTAATAGACTTTTATATGAAATAAAAATCTTCTTTTAATGTCTATGCTTTGTTGTGCCAAGTACTTCATCTGAGCTCCCTGGCGCATGTGATGTTAGGCGCATAGGATTTCTGGTCCTGAAATTCCATGCTTCTACAAGACCCCCTTCAAAGTTTTTAAAATTTTTTGTCAAGTTTTGGAATACTTTGAATAAGAAGCATGGTGGCATCTTCTACGGGGCGCATGACTGTTCGGCGCATGATTACTCCGTGCATCAGTGATGGGGCGCATGCTCCTCTCAGTAAATGTAAATGATAACGCTTCGATAACCAAGAAGATTAATGATGATCTTTTTTGGATTTATTTGCAGTTATCTGTAGGAACGAAATCGTAAAGCAGAATACTCTAGGGGGGGTAAATAGAGTTGGCAGCGAAATAATGCTAATTAAAAAATGTTAGCAGCAAGATCACAGAATAATAATCACAACTAAATAATGTAAAGGCAGAGATAAGAAAGCAAACGCAAAGATAGCGATGTATACTGGTTTTTCTCTGTTGAGGACTAGTCCAGTCGGTAGAACTCTTGCTACCAGTTGAATCCACTATTGGCAAAACCGCAAGTTTTCTTACGAAGTCCTTGCAACTTCTACAACGCGAGCTTTGATACGAAGAACTCGTCCAACTTCAATTGTGAAGAGGTATTCTTCTATCAAGCCTTCTGATTACAATCACTCTGAAACTTCTAGACCGTATCGCACTGGCAAATCGATTAGAGGATTGTAACTGGCTTGGGATCTGAAAATTAAAGCTCGAGAGAAACTCTTTGGAAGACTGAAAGCTTTAAGTAGAGAGAAGATTGAAAGTGAATGAGTGAGTTAAAATGATCGAAATTCTTCTCTATTTATAGGAATTCCAAAGACAGAATTCTGGCAGAATTCGGGCAGAACTCGATGAGAAAATCTCGGTCAAATCCGCAACTGCAGGAGGACCAAGTTCCAAAGAATTCAAAAACAAAACGGCCACTAACCGAACTCTGGCCGAACTCTGGCCGAGTTCTGCCAGGGTTAGGTTAGGGTTTTAAAAAATAGTTTTTGGAGAATTTTGAAAACCTTTTTGAAGCTTTTGTAAATACGAATGTTTTTCAAAACTAAGGACATTTTTAAAAACATTTTGAAATCATTTTGGAATAGCCTATTTGCCAGTACGACTCGGTGTACAACGTATTCCTAGACTCAAATAAAATGAAAAATACATTGCTCAAAGATACAGACTCGAACAGGCAAACAAAGCTTCGGTCTTGAACTGTGTAGATAGCTGTTCTTGATCATGTCCAAGAGTCTGAGATATCCTGACTAGCTTCATATATCGAGACAGAGTTTGATCAATTATTAAAATCAGTTTGACCATATGACCAATGGTCCAACAATCTCCCCCATTTTGATAATTGACAAACTATGAATGATATAACATCTAAGCTTGGAATCAAATCAAAAATAGTAAAGTAAAATTGTTCATATCCTGTATTGTCTCAAAAAAATAAGATGTTAGATCCTTATTTCTCTCCCGTTGTCACTTAACAAAATAATTGCAAAAGAGAAAACTCCCCCGCAATCAATGCATAAGAAACAAACAGTGAAGAAATACATAATAAAAATTTATAAAAAATTATGGCAGATAAAGATACAAAAAAAATAACATGACAGGCATGTATTTGTCTCAGGCAATTTATAATATAACAGAGAATGAATAGAGAATTATGTCACAGGCAGTTTAGAATATAGAAGCAGATAAAGATGCTATAAATAAATAAACTGATGTGAAAAATAAACTACGAATCCCATAAAGATAAAATGATGTGCAAGAAACATCAATCAATATCCAGTACAAGTCTGATAATAAAAAGCTAAAAAGACAGAAACTTGGAATGTCGGAGCATTTCCAAGTATACAGTAGACAATATCTAAGTCTCAAAAAGCAGCTAATATATCACATTTCCTCCTCATCATCATCATCAGCATGACCGGCATGTCCAGATGGACCAGCTCCCGAAGTACCAGCTCCAGAAGGATAAGGAGGAGCGCCAGTATAAAACTCACCGACATAGTCTCGAGGAGGAGCACGGTCAGAACGGTACCAATCATATGCGTTACCGGGCTGAAAGTAGGCATGAACAGCCTCATCCTTACAGCGGTAACCAGAGAAGGCTGGATCTCTAGGAATAGAACCAGCAGAATGTCCAGTCTGAGCAAATCGGAGATCAGCGAGAGAATTTGCTATCGCCTGATAACGAGTGACATCGCGGAACTCACGTTCACGGGACATATCCGTTATCGAGACGTATAAATCAGAAAGATGCTGGTGTATGCCTTCAAAGGTCATGGCATACTGCTGAGGAGGTGGAGGAGGTAGAGCAGTAGGAGGAACAGCAGCAGTCATACTACGACGAGATAGCTTAAGAAACTTGGGCTCAGGGTCTTGAGTACAAGTTGACAGATCAATATCAAAACGCTGGAAGATGCGTGGAAGAATCATCGCATAAGAGAGATTTCTATCTCTTGCACGACAACGTCCCATCATCTGGATAATGGTCTTAGGTTCAGAAAAAGGAATTCCCTTAAGAATGTGATACATAGCAGATAGTTCAAGTGATGTGACATCATCCTTTGAAGTAGACTTCGGAAGGAGAGTGGAGTAGATGATGCGGTACAATTCATAATTAAACAAGTTCAAGTTGTTTGCCATGAACTTTCCAGAGCGAACTCGATCAGGTGCACAGAGTTCAGCTTTGAAACTAGCAAGTATCGTGCCGTCGGGAAAATCAAATTCAGTGATATCAATAAGCGGTGCACCTTCGTTAGATAGACCAAGGATTTTCGCTAAGAGGACATCATTGAACTCGATGTCTAGTCCGCCAACACGAGTACTTACGTCAAACGTGTTTAATATGATATTGCAGTAGAAAAGTCTAATGGCATTAGTTGCTACCGGAAAACAAAGTTTAACAACGTGTTGTAACCCTAATGCCTCAAAATATTGGCGGTATTCTGGAAACACAGTCCATTTGATAGGAGCGCCTGTGCATATGGATCTCATAGAGAAGTCTCCATACCACAGAAGGGCTTGATCTAGGGTTTGAAAATAAAACCCATCGAACGCACCATCGCTCGATTGAACTGGCGAAAAGAGGGAATTCGTGGATGGATTTGAAGATGATCCTTCCTCACTAGGATTGGTCGTCTTCTTCCTCTTGAAGGGGTTAAATCCCTTAGGCGGCATTGTGCAATAAAAGTAAATATGCACGAAATTGAAAGGAGGAAAAATACGGAGTTATACCTCCCGAGATTCAAGTATGTTGTAGAGGACAACGATCTCCGCACGAATCTAAAATTTGGATAGATTTTACCACGTAGATAGGGAGAAACGGAGTGGTGAAGAACTAGGATTTGAGAGCTCTCGCGCGGCTGCTGTTGCTGTGATGGTGGTGTTTAGAAGCAATGAAGAAGAAAGGCTCTCAGGTTCTGTTTATATAACCAGATACCTTCAACCGAACTCGGGCCGAATTCGGTCCGAATTCTGGCCGAATTCGCCTGGGGTTGGTTTGGAACACTTTCTTTTTTATTGACTCATTTCAAAAATTTAATTCAAAGATTAGTAATTTCAACCTTCAATTAATATAATTAATATTATTTTATAGATTAAATATCGTTACACAGCGACTGTCTCAGATTAGTTGTAGGAGTACTGTCCCAGCTGGCGGAGGTTCACCGGGGAACTCTTAAGTACCACTTCGCTTCAACCGTAGTTGTGGTGACAGACAGACTCTTTATTGGCATGTCTCTAACACAGTTTTTGCGTATTGAAATAAAATCATAAAACAAAATTAATTAATATTATTGACGTCCAAAATTCCTAATTCTCGACGTAAATAATTGAAACGATCTTCTGCTAGAGGTTTTGTGAAGATGTCAGCTAATTGATTCTCAGTGTCTATGTATACAAGGTCAATATCTCTATTTTGATGATGATCTCTAAGAAAATAATGTCGAATCTCGATATGCTTAGTACGAGAGTGACATACTGGATTCTTAGTCAAATTAATTGTGCTTGTGTTGTCACAGAAAATGGGAATGTGGGTGTAAAATAAATCATAGTCTTCTAAGGTTTGTTTCATCCACAAAATCTGAGCACAACAACGTCCTGCGGCGATATACTCAGCCTTTGTTGTTGATAGGGCTACAGAATTTTGTTTTTTACTAAACCATGAGACTAAAGCCTTGCCTAAGAAATGACATGTGCCGCTGGTACTTTTTCTATCAACTTTGCATCCAGCAAAATATGTATTCGAGTAACCAATAAGGTCAAAGGACTTAGTTTTGGGATACCATAAGCCAACAGAAGAAGTGCCCTTAAGGTATCGAAAGATACGCTTAACTGCGCACAGATGTGATTCCTTTAGATTAGCTTGAAAACGTGCACACAGGCAAACACTAAACATAATATCTGGACGACTTGCAGTTAAATAAAGCAAACTACCGATCATACCTCGATACTTACGTGTGTCGACCGGCTTGCCTTGTTCATCAATATCAAGCTTTATTGAAGTTGCCATCGGAGTGCCAATAGGTTTGACATTATCCAGATCAAACTTCTTTAGCAAATCTTTTGTGTACTTGGCTTGATTTATGAATGTTCCATTTTTAGTTTGTTTGATTTGCAGTCCGAGAAAGAATTTTAGCTCTCCCATCATGCTCATCTCAAACTCATTCTGCATATACTTAGAGAATTCTTGACACAGAGATTCATCAGTAGATCCAAAAATAATATTATCAACATAGACTTGTATTAAGAGAAGCTTGTCATTAAAAGACTTAATAAAAAGTGTAGTGTCAACCTTGCCTTTTGAAAAACCATTGTCAATTAGAAAAGAGCTTAGACGATCATACCAAGCACGAGGGACTTGTTTTAAACCGTATAAAGCTTTCTTCAACTTAAAAACATGATCAGGGTTTTTAAAATCTGTGGAACCTGGAGGTTGTGCTACAAAAACTTTTTCTTTTATAAAACCATTTAAAAATACACTCTTGACATCCATTTGAAATAATTTGAAATTATAAAAACATGCAAATGTACATAACATGCGAATGGATTCTAATCTCGCAACTGGGGCATAAGTCTCATCGTAGTCGATACCTTCTTCCTGAATGTATCCTTGAGCTACGAGTCGAGCCTTATTACGAGTCACTAAACCATTCTCGTTCAGTTTATTTCGGAATATCCAACGGGTGCCAATGACCGGATGATCAATAGGCTTGGAAATAAGTTCCCAAACTTGATTCCGTTCAAATTGGTTTAATTCCTCTTGCATAGCATATATCCAAAAACTATCACTACATGCTTCATCAATGGTTTTGGGTTCTAGCTGTGAAATAAATACAACACTAGAAATAATATCTCTACTGGATGTACGAGTACTTACACCTTTGGTAATATCACCAATTACCAAATCCTTTGGATGATCAGCCGTAAATTTTAATCGTTTCGGCAGACTCTGAAGGTAGATGGTTCCTGGATCTTCTCTAGGAGGATCAGCTAGTGCCGAACTTGGTTGAGAATCAGCTGGTGTTGAGCTTGATACAGTTAGATCTTCGTCATTGTCATCGATAGTCATTTGATTCAGTTCATCAAAGGTGACGTTGATTGACTCTTCGATGATCATAGTTCGTTTGTTGAAGACTCTGTATTATTTGCTCTTGGTCGCATAACCTAAAAATATACCTTCATCGACCTTTTCGTCAAACTTTCCCAAATTATTTTTTGTATTAAGAATAAAACATTTACAACCAAATATTCTAAAATATAAAACTGATGGAATTCTATCAAACCATAACTCAAATGGAGTCTTCTTCGATTTGGGTCGAATTAGAACTCTATTGAGAACAAAACAAGCTGTATTGACAGCTTCAGCCTAGAAATATTTGGGTAGACTAAACTGGTTTAACATTACTCTGGCCATTTCGGATAGAGTTCTGTTCTTACGTTCCACAACTCCATTTTGTTGTGGAGTCCTAGGGCAGGAGAACTCGTGTACAAAAACGTGTGTGTCACAAAATTGCTCAAACTTTGCATTCTCGAATTCGCCTCCATGATCGCTTCTAGTACGAGTGATCATGTAACCTTTTTCATTCTGTACTTTCTTGCAAAAGGCGACAAATTCGGATAATGCATCATTCTTGCGTGTCAAGAATTATACCCACGTGTATCTAGAGTAATCATCTACAATTACAAAAGCATAAAGCTTACCTCCAAGGCTAGCAACTCTGCTAGGACCAAATAAGTCCATATGTAGCAATTGTAGAGGTCTAGTAGTACATACTGTGTTTACTGACTTGAATGTGGATCTGGTAGCTTTGTTCTTTTCACATTGGCTGCATACCGAATCCTTCTTGAATGTTATGTCCAGTAAACCGCGTACTAGCTTCTTCGTGGATAATCTTGAGATTGTGTCCATATTTGCGTGACCGAGTCTCATATGCCACAAATGACTCTCATCACTTTTAGCCATTAAGCATCTACCTGAAATGTTAGTTTCTTCCAACAAATAGAAAACATATATGTTGTCTTTCCTGATACCTTCAAAGTTAGTACTACCAGTTGAGCTATCAACTATAGTACATTTGTCTTTGCCAAAGTTAATGCCATAACCATGATCAGCTAAATGACTTATGCTGAGTATATTATGTTTCAACTCGGTAACCAGACAAACGTCCTTAATCACAGGATAGGGAGACTTACCAACATCACCGATACCAATGATATACCCTTTCAAGTTATTACTGAAGGAGACATAACCTTCCTTCTTTTTCTTCGACAGTGTTGTAAATAGCGTAGCGTCACCGGTCATATGCCGTGAACAACCGCTGTCGAGAATCCATTTGTTTTTAGCATGTGAAAGGTGTTCCACCTACAAAACAGTTTGCAGATAAAACTTTTGGAACCCATTTCTTGTAGGGTCCTGAAATGTTAGCTTTTGGTATCCATGCATAAATATTTAAATCAACAAGCTTTCTGATTCTACATACAGGAGAAATATGACCAACGAGGCCACAATAATGACATTGTGCATGTTGAGTGTTAAAAGCTGAGTGGTGTGCATGGTTGGTAGGTTTAGGTTTTCTAGTATAGAAGAAAGCATACCTATAATCCTGTTTGGGCTTAACCTTTTGGGGTAAAGGTTTGATAGGGTTAGGTCTGACAGTGTTTGGTTTGGGAATGTTCCGATTATTCGGTAAGTGACACGTGTTAGGGTAGGAAGCAGCAGTCTCAGGCTGTTTTTCTAACCTAATTTCCAATCTTTTGGAAGTGTCATACAACTTAGTATAGTCAGAAGTGAGTGCTTCCATTCTGACTTGTGCACATTGAAGACTTTTTTCTCTTTAGAAAGTTCTTCTTTCAGTTGGTCAATAACCTTGTCTTTCTCTTCAGATGACTTGGTAGTCTCGTGTAATAAGAGCTTGATAGATGAAAGCTCACCAGACTCACTAACATTATTTCTAACCTCAGCTAGTTGGTCGGTAAGTCTTCCTATTTCACCTTTGTACTCTTTGAGTACCTTCTTAGAGGTCTGATATTTGCTACGCAGTTTCCTGTAATCACTTATCAGTTCACTGAAGGCATCTCCTAATTGTTCAAAGGTGAAGTCATCATATGTATCAACTACAGGTTCAGAGAGTACCTGATCGGATGCCATAAAGCATACATTTGCAGCGTCTTCTGATTGTTCATCTTCTGAGTCGCTGGCTTTACTTTCATGCCATATGCTGGTGTTGGCATATCTCCGAGATGTTGATCTCTTCAGGTTCCCTTTCTCATACCTGTTGCTCTTCTTGCTTGATGATGAGTTTGTAGGACAATCCTTCTTCATGTGTCCCTTCTTCTTGCAGCCATAGCAGACAGCATCATCTTGATACCAGTTGTTGCTGCTATTGTTTTCTTTGGCTTTCTTATCATATCTCATGAATCTTTTAAATTTCTTTGCTAGGAGTGCTTGATCTTCAACATCAGATTCACTGCTGTCTGAATCACCTTCAGCAGCTTTTCTGTGCTGAGCCTTGAAAGCGATCGACTTCTCCTTTGGTGCAGGCTTTTCAAAATCTTGTAGCTCCAGTTCATGAGTGAGTAGCTTATCCATGAGTACTTCGAGGGACATAGTTGTGAGGTCGTTCCCTTCAATGATTGCAGTAGCCTTTGGAATCCAGTTCTTGGTAAGTGCTCGCAGGAGTTTGCGAATCTTTTCATGGTTACTGTAATCTTTGCCTAGGGAGGACAAAGGATTTACAATATCTAAGAATCTTTCGAACATCTGAGTAACTGTTTCGCTGGGCTTCATCTTGAACACCTCATACTCTTGAGTAAGTCTGCTGACCTTTGATTCTTTGACTTGAGTCGTGCCTTCATGTGTGACTTCAAGAAGCTTCTACACTTCATTAGCAGTTGTGCAGATAGACACCCTGTTAAATTCAGTTCTGTCTAAAGCACAAAATAAAGCGTTAATAGCACGTGCGTCAAGACTGGCCTTTTTCTTTTCTTCCTCTGTATATCTGTTATGGGGTTTTTCAACTAAAATTCTATCAACATTTAAACGAGGTGGCTTTTGATAGCCATCAATAATAATAGACCATAAATCAAAGTCAAGTGATTTCAAGAAGAAACTCATCCATGTTTTCCAATAGGTATAATTCGTACCATCAAACAGTGGAGGTCTGTTTGTGGCCTAGCCTTCATTTGTGAATTTCACAGTTGCCATGTGTTGTGATCTATATAAAAATTAGTTAAATAAATAAATAATTGAAATGTTACCTTGCTTTACCTGTAACACCCGCTTTGATACCAATTGTAGGAACGAAATCGTAAAGCAGAAGACTCTAGAGGGGGGGTGAATAGAGTTGGCAGCGGAATAATGCTAATTAAAAAATGTTAGCAGCAAGGTCACAGAATAATAATCACAACTAAATAATGTAAAGGCAGAGATAAGAAAGCAAACGCAAAGACAACAATGTATACTGGTTTCCCTCTGTTGAGGACTAGTCCAGTCGGTAGAACTCTTGCTACCAGTTGAATCCACTATTGGCAAAACCGCAAGATTTCTTACGAAGTCCTTGCAACTTCTACAACGCGAGCTTTGATACGAAGAACTCGTCCAACTTCAATTGTGAAGAGGTATTCTTCTATCAAGCCTTCTGATTACAATCACTCTGAAACTTCTAGACCGCACCGCACTGGCAAATCGATTAGAGGATTGTAACTGGTTTGGGATCTGAAAATTAAAGCTCGAGAGAAACTCTTTGGAATACTGAAAGCTTTAAGTAGAGAGAAGATTGAAAGTGAATGAGTGAGTTAAAATGATCGAAATCCTTCTCTATTTATAGGAATTCCAAAGACAGAATTCTGGCAGAATTCGGGCAGAATTCGGGCAGAACTCGATGAGCAAATCTTGGTCAAATCCGCAACTGCAGGAGGACCAAGTTCCAAGAAATTCAAAAACAAAACGGCCACTAACCGAACTCTGGCCGAACTCTGGCCGAGTTCTGTCAGGGTTAGGTTAGGGTTTTAAAAAATAGTTTTTGGAGAATTTTGAAAACCTTTTTGAAGCTTTTGTAAATACGAATGTTTTTCAAAACTAAGGACATTTTTAAAAACATTTTGAAATCATTTTGGAATAGCCTATTTGCTAGTACGACTCGGTGTACAACGTATTCCTAGACTCAAATAAAATGAAAAATACATTGCTCAAAAAAATACAGACTCGAACAGGCAAACAAAGCTTCGGTCTTGAACTGTGTAGATAGCTGTTCTTGATCATGTCCAAGAGTCCAAGATATCCTGACTAGCTTCATATATCGAGACAGATTTTGATCAATTATTAAAATCAGTTTGACCATATGACCAATGGGCCAACAATATCTCCTCACAGAACCCGAGGCGGCGGCTGAGGTCACACTTCATCGGTTCACGCGTGCGACTGGGCCTATAAATAGGCGTCTGATGGAGAGAGAGAGAGTTCTTCCTCTCTTTGCTTTCTTCTTTTTTAGAGTTCTTCTTTTGAAAAACCCTAACTTTCTTCTTTCAAGAAATGGCTCCCAAGACTCCTTGCGGTGGTGCTGGCAAGGAGAAGGAGACTGCGGAGTTCGTCGAGGAGGACGCTCCTGTCACCATTGTGACTCCGGCCGACGTTCGGCCTGCGGTGACGGGTGGGTGCAATCTTTTCAACTTTTTTAGACGAGTTTGGAGCACATGGATGAGTTGGATCATGTTGTTGTGCCCTAACTCTTTGTCGCCGACGCGCATGGACTTCTGTCCTGATGATACGCCGAGGCTATTCCGCCGACGCGCATGGGTTTAGGCCCTGATTATGCACTGAGGTTTTACTGCTAACGCGCATGGGTTTACACCCTGATGATGCGCCGAAGCTTCACTGCTGACGTGCATGGGTTTATACCCTGATGATGTGCCGAAGCTTTACTGCTGACGCGCATGGGTTTAGACCCTGATGATGCGCCGAAGCTTCACTGCTGACGTGCATGGGTTTAGACCCTGATGATGCGCCAGGCTGCTTGACACACTTTGTCTTCTTAAATTTTCTTGCCTGACTTTTATTTTTGATGTATCAGTGTCGATGACTATCCCTTTGCTGAATGAAGTCCTTCTGGATGCTTCTCTTTGTCAAATGGGAGTTGATTTCGATGAGGAGGTTATTAATCCTGCGAAGGCTGCTATCATGCTGGATCAGCCTCCCGAGAGAATACTGCAAATCCAGAATCAATCGTCTATTTTTCTCCAGAGTATGATGGAGAGCGGCAAACTGGAATCTGCTGAGTCCGAGGATGTGACCTTCTTGAAACCTGCCTTTCTGTTCGGTGACCGACTGATCTCTACCGAGGTGAAGATACTGAAGATCAAAGAGGACTGGTTCTTCTCTGCGAAGGGCATGGTTCTGTACATGCGATAACTTGAACGCCAATTGCCGCTGACGGCCTTCTACCGTTTAGCTTTCAAGAGAAGGATGTTATGGGAACTTACTCCTTCTCAAGGAGGGGCAGTGGGGGGTACTCTTTCGATTGATGTTACTTCGAATCAAAGGGATACCTTGGCCGCCTCGCGAGCCGGCCCCTCATTCAGTTGCCGAACTTTACGTCCTGGGAGCCTTTATAGTGAGGTCCCTAATGACACCTTTGCCTTTAGTGCTTCGACTTTTGCGAATCGGATGTTAACATCGAAAGTTATGTATCCGAAAGATGGCTTTAGGGTTGAAGGTTGGTGTCACCATGTGCTGAAGTGGGACGAGTTGACCCTTTGGGTGTTATCGAAGTTCAAAGTTAAGCTTAAAGAGATTGGGCTGACGGCCACTATCCGTACCACACAGGCCGGCGTGGATCTCAACAAGCATATGTTTCTTGCGCTCTTGGAAATGTTCAATACCCAGACTGGCACTTTCTTTACTCCAGTGGGGGAGTTGGGACTGGCCCTCCATGAGATGTACGAGGTGTCCAAGCTTCCCTGGGGCTCGGAACCGTACGAGGAATATTTCCCCTCAAACGAAGAGATCGTCGTTCTGGAAAAGAGGGACCCGGAGATGATGGTTGTTTTCAAAGAGGTGGCAAGCCATCATTATCTGATGCAACGGAAGGACAAAGGCAAGTCTCAGCCTCATGTAACTGCTTGGAGGGATTACGTCTTCAAGCAGGATTTGGCGAACTCCTCAAAGATCCGGTTTACGACTCCGCAGGGACTGAAACCCGCGAAAGTAACTTCCGAAATGAGCCGACTAGACGAGAGGGCCCCCCGTTCAAATGAGAGTGGCGAAGACGCGTACAGCTATTTCTGGCACTGTGTGCCCCGGGTGTCATCCAAGGCAGTATTGACTGCATACTTGATGATATGGCTCCGGGATTGTGTGTTCTCGGACGGATCTGGCTCTGTGGAGAGGGTAAACCGGAACCTCATTTTGCCAGTAGTGAAATTGGTTTTTGGTCGCCCTTTGGCTCTCCTCCCCGCGATGGTGTGTAACCTGTTGCGGGGCTTGAGGACTTTTGCTGATGATGTGATCCATGGGAGAGGAAGGAACGACAAATTTCCCCGGACGGAGCTACCATTCCATTATCTGATGGGATGGTTGATTCTGCATCACCCGAACATGATGAGTCCAGGTCCTGAAGAGGATCACGTTGAAGGTAACGCCTTTATCCGTCGCTTCTACAAGAGGAAGTGGTTGCACACCGGCGTCCCCGTTTGTAGGAAAATCTTGTCTTATCTTCAAGGGTGGGAGATTGTCAAGGTCAGTCCCATATTCAAAGATTTCGAAGCTGACCAGGATTTGGAAAACTCTGGTGAGGATGCGATCACTCTGCCGAAATGGGGATTTCGTTGGTTGCAGAGTATTCGGCCTTCTACCGTTACCAAAATGAGTGTTATCTAGAGCCATATCTGCCAAGCCGGTTTGCTCGCTTACACCCAATTAATGTTAAGGAACCCCAGTAGCAGTCTGGGGTTTGCGGGAAGTTTACTGGATGGAGCCCGGGGTTGGCAATAATACAATGCCGGGTGCACTGGTGTTCGTTTCAATACGCCAGTTCGTAACCCTCGGCCACAAATCCTGTATTCGAGCGTTAAGCTGTATTGCACCATGAATACTGTACCTCCTAATTATGATAGGGAGACCAGTTTTATCATTGGAACCCAGCTAGAGGCCACGAAGAACATGTTGGTGGCGGCTCGGTCATATCGTCCACCAGAGTTGGCAGGATATCGGGCTGCTGTTGTAGCATCAACGAGAGGTATTCGGGAAGATCCCCCTGCTGGGAAGAGGCGGGATAACGCAAAAGCCGGTTCGTCTGTACCAAAAAGGCCGAGAAAAACGATGATTTCAAAGGCTACAGGAGTGCCGCCTGTAATGCCAATGGAATCAGTTCCTGTTGAGGTAAAGACATTTTCCATAATCTGGCTCCTTCTGTCATTTTTGTGACATATGCTTTCCTTTTGTAGGAACCGTTGAAGAAGAAGACCCGGGTTTCGAAACCGGGCGCCAGTAAACCGAAGGAGGTGGCAAGCTCTTCTGACGAGCGCATTCCTTCGATTGTAATGTCTCCCGTGGGGGAGAATCCTGACAATATCGTTCCGGCGAAGATTTTAGTATCTCCAGATTATGTTGGAAGGGAAATTGAGGTTGAAGCAGTTCCCGAGATGGTGCAAGCCGCCGTGGGAGCCTTGGACATTGAGGGTCCAGCAGAGACGGGACTTGAGGAAGTGGAGTGGAGTTCGTCGTCTTCAGATGACGTTCCTCCAGAGATGCATGAGCCTATTACGGGGGCAACAGACGTGATTGAAACGGAGGAGAGGGTTGATTCCCCTCCTTGTCATGATGAGGGGAGATCGGCTGCAGCATTGCCGAGCCCTACCCCAGACTCAGCAGCGGAGGCTGAGGTGACTGCCGACCGGGAGGTAGCGACAGATTCTATCCCTGCGGAGGGGTTTGATGGTGAAAATGAGACTCGTCCGCCGATCCTGACTCCAAGGGAGCCGAGTCAGGAAACAAGTGCTGATCTTGCTGTTCTGCCGGAGGGGGAATGTCCCGTACGGCCTGCTGATAGAGTGCTGGGGACGGATGCGGTAGCCCCTGTGAAACCCAGTTTTGAAATGTGTAATATTATTATTATTATTATTAGTATTATAATATTATTACTAATTATTATTATTATTATTATTATTATTATTATTTATGAGCTTGGAAATTAATTTCAAAATAATAAACATGGATTTTTGGGTGCTGACCCAGACCCGAGCCCGGACCCGATTCCCGAACCAAGACCCGGACCCAATCCTCTCTTTTGAATCCTGATTTCTTTCAAAAAAAAAAGATATATATATTTGAGCTGGTCCACGTTGGACCAACTCTTCCACTCTTTCCCTTACTTTTCTCTCAAACGTTCACTCTCAGCACTTAATCCCATTCTCCCCACTCCTACTTTTTCTCCACACTTCTCCTTATAACTCCTCACAAACCCACTACCACCACCCTCACGAGCAACTTACTTCCTCTCCCTCAGGAAAAGCACCACCACAACCACTCTAACTCCTCTCCTTCTTAAATCCCCTCCTCACACTCTCTCTCTCACAAAAGAGCAACCCTTTCCCCCGACTCCTCTCGGCCAGAACCTCCACCCTAGCTCCGCGCCTCCCCGTACGAGCTCCAACTTCCGGCCGCCCCTTCCGACGCTCCGCGCCCCCGGACCCCCGACCACCGGCCTCCTTCAGCCGCGCCGTCCTCGAGTCCCTAGCGGCGCCCCACGCACGACGCCGCGCGGCCGACCCCCCGGCTCCCCGCGCACGACGCCGCCCGGCCCCTTCGCCGGTCCCCGGCGCCCCTTTCTGCCGTCGGCGCTGTCCTGAGCCGCCCGACAGTGCCCCGTGCGCACGTTCTCCAGCGGGCCACCTCCGCCTGTTGCCGCCCCGGTCGGCGTCGAGCTTCGCCGAGCCAGCGAACCCCGCTTTCTCCCTGGGTTTTCCGAGTCCAGGCGTGCCCTAGCCGGACTTCAAGTCTGTCCCGCTTTCCGGTGACCCGCAGTCCCGCGGATCTGAATCCAGCGCTGTCCCGAGGTTCCCAGCTTCTGTCCGACAAAGTTTTGGGTTTTTCGTTGCAATTCGGATCCCTTTATTTCTATAAACTTGCATCTGAGATCTCTAGCCGAGCAACCCAAGGTATAACCCCCTGTCCCGGCCCATTTTCATTGTGTCTGTGATGAGATTGGTCCCCGATTCCCTCCCGGGAATTCGGTTTTTAGCGACGTCGTAGTTTCGAAACCTTCAGAAAAGTTCTGTTGGTTGTTTTGCGTTTCCGAAACTTTTCGAAAAAATGGATTTCTAATATTTTGGGTTTTCGGATTTTTCCGGTAGCGTGCTGTGATGTTTTGGTTGGATTCGGACTCCCGAATTCATTTCGGGTCGTTCCGAATTAATATTTGGAATGTTGTTGTTATTTTCACATATATATATTTTGGGATTCCCTGGTTTGGGATTTGCAGGAAAATATTAACATATTTCCCAGTTTTTGGGTTGACCAAAAATAGAGGAAATGCTGCCGAATTTTTCCGTAAATTTAATTATATTTTTAAAAATAATTTTTAAAATGGATTTCGGAAAATATTAATATTTTGGTTTTTGGGCGATGACCGTATTGGTCAATGGGCCCCGGCTAAGTGCAAACGAAACCGACTTCGCCCGGACGTTGAGGCATTAGCCTAGTTGACGATTGGACAATATCTGAGACTCGTTATTATTTATTTTATTCATATTTAAATTATAGGAAATTTAGAACTAACGACCGTTTTTGTCTTATTTCAATTTATGTAAATAAATTGTAATGGGCATAAGCCCAGCTGGTTGTTGGCTCTGTGACTTGTAATTTGGTAGCGTAGGATTTTCTGTTATTTACTGGTTTTGCGAGTTTTTGTAGCGTACGCGTAAATCAAAATATATAATTATTTTCATATAAAAATTAATAAAGTTTTATCACATAAAATTTACAAGTTTTAATATTAAACAACGATCATGTATTTCTCATTAAAATAAAAAATATAGTTTTTATTTATAATTACGAAAATATAAAGTTTTAATCAAATTAATTTGGTATCGACGAGTTTTCCAAAATACCAGTTTAAAACGATATTTTCCTCGTTATTAATTCAACGCACCAATAATCGCATTTTTTGTTCGTGCTTTGTTAATATAGAATTAAAATTGATTAGGACACAATTAGATATTTCAACTAGCGTAGTTAGATTGGTAATCCTGGATTCTGAGTCAATTTCTCGAATGTAGGAATTCGAGGACGATCCAAAATTCCCATCTCGAAGTCTCCAACTTTCCAGTCCAGTTCATTTGAGGCAAGTACATTTTGTGTTAGTTTACAATTATTTAGTAATCGTTTTAATGCAAGTTTAAACCACGATACAACACGGAACTCTCTCTGAGAACACTGACTGTAACTGCTGTAACTGTTTGGGGACTGGGGGAGTAGTGTAATGATTATGACCACATCCAAAATAATAACTTAGGCCAGTATTAGCTTACCCCTCTTACACACGGGGATAAGCCGAATCGTATCAATAGGATACAACTGTACAACCCAAGCCGGTCATATTCATTGCCTATTCAAATCATACTGTTTTACTGTTAGAAAACTGTTTACTTCAAATTGTTTAAAAATGCATGATTCTATTATTATTTTAATTGTCAAATTAGCATGAATTGTACTTTGCTCCCTCCTGACTGGAGATAACATTTTTAGGGAACATTGAGGATGCTGAGCTGTTATACAATACAACAGCTGATATGACCCGGTTATGTACCCTGTTGGAGGACACAAAACTTGAGGCCGGCGAGCCGAACGCTTAGCTAGAATTTTTGTTTCTAGATTTGTTGTTTTAGAATTTTGTAATTTGATTTCAGCTTTTAATTCAGTTCTTTCACATTCCAGTTGTACTTATTTCAAATGTTTAATAAAGTTTCATTTCCCGAATTTTGAGTTGTGACAAATATAGATGTTATTGTGGATTACCTGCTAATGGAACAGCTTACTGCCGCCATCTCAACAACGGTGCAGGCTGGACATGATCCGGTTCGACTCAATTATTTAGGATCGGGTCGTGACATGTTTTTAGTGGTGGTCCGTGCAGGTCCAACGACAACAACTTAGGAAAACATACCTAGAAACAAATAGAACACTAGAACATTAATTTGTCACAACATAGGTCCGAATTATATATGAATAAATATTTTTGTTTGATTATAGACTGGTAGGCTACCTTGCTTATGTGTGCATCCTAAACTTTCCAGAGAATGGCCATTGACAAGACCAATCCTGCTGGCGATGAGATGTCATCTCCTGATCATACCCCATCTCCTCAACCAAGTCTAGGATTTATTCCCTCGCAGCTGATTGACCGTCCCCATAATGCATCCAGTAAAGTTTTTACTACACCGGCGGATCCTACCTCTTCTCAAACTGAGCTGCATTTCCTTGGTGAAGTATCCATTCCTGATGCTCCACCAGTACCAGCGAACACCTCCCAAATGGTTGCCCTACTTCAAGAAATCCTGGAGTCCCAGAAGGCTCAAGCTGAAGCCCAGCAGGAACAGATGGATATCACGAGAGAAGTCATGAAGAACGTCAATGATGTAGCCTTAGCTATCTCCAATCAAGTTGGTGCGGAACCTCACCCTAGGAGGGGTACCCCTGAATCTAGAAGATATTTGGGTCCCATCAAGTACTCTACTTTCCGGCAGTCTTGTCGTAAGAGGCTATTGGCTTGTGACTACTGCAAGAGGCCTGGTCATCAGGCCGTTTGTTGCCGCAAGAGATTGGGATAATGTTTGGCATGTGGATCCGCTGAACATCGGGTAAAGAACTGCCTCTTATCTCCCCATTATACCAGAGCACCTATCCCAGCAACACCTGCTACGCCGCAACCTAGGGACTCTCTTCCTATCGAGCAGACCTTGCCTCCTACACCCATTACAGGAGGGCATGATGCAGACTCGAGGATCATAGAAGAAGATGAAGCAGTTGGAGACTGCTCATGCAAGAGCCAGAACCATGAAGATTAGTACCTAGGACTGCTGAATAGCATTATCTATTGTTATAAGAAGTTGTAACAGGATGTCCTTAGATCAATCATGAGAGTTTATTTTCTGTAATTCTCCACATGAATAAAATTCTTAGTTACACCTTTTTGGCAGATGTTTTCCCTGATAGTCTTCCCGGATTACCCCAGGTCTAGACATAGAGTTCACTATTGACATAGTCCCCGGCTCTCCCCTATTTTTTTAAGGGATGCTACAGAGTCAACCTGAAGGAGGCCAAGGAGATGAAGGACCAGATCAATAAAGGCTCTAGGATTTATCCAAGATGGAACTTCATCTTAGGGAGCATCTGTCTTGTTAGTGCACTAGAAGGACGGAACAGTGCAGATGTGCCCGGGCGCTGAACAATATCATCATCAAGAACAAGTACCCTCTATCCCGGATCGATGACCTATTTGATCAATTGAGTGGAGCCAAGGTGTTTTCGAGGATTGATCTTAGATCTGGCTACCACCAGATCAGGGTCAGGAAGGAAGATATTATTCCCAAAATGGCATTCAACACCAAGTATGGGCAGTTTGAATTCTTGGTCATGCCGTTTGGACTGATGAATGCTCCTGCGATGTTCATAAACCTTATGAACAAGGTTTTCCATGAATACCTAGATCAAATTGTCGTTGTCTTCATCAATGACATTCTGATCTATTCAAAGACGGAAGAGGAGCACGAAAAGCACCTCAGGAAAGTTCTGGAAACTTTGAGGAATGAGAAGCTGTATGGTAAGCTTTCCAAGTGTGATTTCTTTCCAGACAAGGTGGATTTTCTTGGCCATGTTGTCACAGGGGAAGAAATTTTGGTGGATCCGAAGTAGATAGCCACTGTTGAGAATTGGTCTATCCCGAGCTCAATTGTTGAAATCAGGAGCTTCTTGGGCTTGCCTGGCTACTACCGGAAGTTCGTGAAGGATTTTGCCAGAATTGTTGAGCCGATGATGAAGCTCACTCGGAAGAATGAAGAGTTCATCTAGACGGAAGATTGCCAGGCATCATTTGAGGAGCTGAAAATGAGACTTACCACTGCACCAATCCTTGCGCTACCCGCAGGAACTGGTGGTTTCTCAATCTACAGTGATGCCTCAGGTAAAGGACTGGGTCGCGTTCTTCAACAACATAGAAAAGTGATTGCTTATGCATCTAGGCAATTACGGACTCATGAGAAGAACTATCCTACACATGATTTGGAGCTTGCAGCGGTGATATTTGCATTGAAGTTATGGAAGCATTATCTATATGGAAAGAGAGTGGAAATATATACAGACCACAAAAGTCTGAAATATGTTTTCACTCAGAAGGAGCTGAACATGAGGCAAAGAAGATGGCTGGAGCTGATGAAGGATTTTGGCATCGATCTACAGTACCACCCGGGTAAGGCTAAGGTGGTCGCAGATGCACTTAGTCAATACCCTATGGCGATGTTTTGACCAGGGAGCGGCACCTGCTAAAGGACATCGAGAAGCTTGGACTGGAAGGAAGGAGCTGGATGCTGATTCATTGTTGATGAAGTTGCAAGTGAGCTCGAGTCTGATAGACAAAATCAAGGAGACGCAGTTTCAGGACGAGACACTTTGCAAACTTAGAGATCAAGTACTGGCAGGAACACTTGAAGGATTCTCAATCGCCAGTGACGGAGCGGTGAAGAATGGTACGAGGCTTTATGTACCAACTGGCGAACTGAAGAACGAGCTGATGCAAGAAGCACACCAGTCGCAATATTCCATACATTCTGGAGCTAACAAAATGTATCGGGATATACGTACCATTGTTTGGTGGTTTGGAATGAAGAAAGACGTGGCCAGGTATGTTGCTAGATGTTTAATTTGTCAACAAGTGAAGGCTAGCAGACAGAGACCAGCAGGATTATTGCAGCCGCTTGACTTCCCGGAATGGAAATGGGAGCACATAACTATGGATTTTGTATCGGGACTGCCTCGATCCCAAGGAGGGAAGGATGCCATTTGGGTTATCGTGGACCGACTGACGAAGTCAGCTCACTTTATTCCTTTCAAGGTTGGTCTATCCACCGAGAAGTTGGCGGCACTGTACATACGGCATATCTACCGGATTCATGGAGTTCCGGTAAGTATTGTGTCTAACAAAGATACTAGATTTACCTCTCATTTTTGGAAGAATTTGCATGACAGTTTGGGAACACAATTGAAGTTCAGCACTGCCCATCACTCCCAGACAGATGGACAATCAGAGAGGACAATCCAGACGCCTGAAGACATACCGAGATTTTGCGTCTTGGAGTTTGGAGGATCTTGGGAAGATCACTTACACTTGGTAGAGTTCTCTTACAACAACAATTACCAAGCCAGCATTGGTATGACCCTATTCGAAGCTCTCTATGGACGTCGTTGTCGTACACCATTTGCATGGGATGACGTAGGAGAAAGAGTACTGCTGGGTCCATAGATGGTGACTGACGCAGTAGAGAAAGTGAATGCAAGCTCAGGATTGCCCAAGACAGACAGAAGCATTGGGTTGATAGTAGTAGTCGACCAGTGAAGTTTGAAGAAGGAGATAGTGTTTCTGTGAAGTTTTCTCCTACCAGAGGAACAATCAGTTTTGACGGAGCTGGGAAAAATTGAGGCCAGGTACATCAGGCCATTTGAAGTTTTAAGACAAGTTGAAAGTAGCGTACCGGTTAGCTCTACCAGCTAATCTAGAGAGAGTGCACAACGTCTTCTACGTATCACAGCTCAGACGCTAAAATCCGGATCCGAGTCACATTTTGGATAATTCAGAGCTGAAGATTGGACTCAATCTTTCAGTGCCAGAGAAACCAGTTGCAAGCGTAGTCAGAGGTGAGAAGAAGATCAGAATTTGGGCTATCACATAAACTCCTATTTTCTTATCTTTTCGTTCTAAACTTGACCGATGCTGCTAAGTTAGCCTAGTTTTGCAAGCTATCTCTTTATCAAGCTTGATCATGACAGTATTTTATTGGGTGCACCCACTAATATATTGTCTAATCAAGACCGGTGCAACTTACTTCCTCTCCCTCATGAAAAGCACCACCACAACCACTCTAACTCCTCTCCTTCTTAAATCCCCTTCTCACACTCTCTCTCTCACAAAAGAGCAACCCTTTCCCCCGACTCCTCTCGGCCAGAACCTCTGCCCCTAGCTCCGCGCCTCCCCGCGCGAGCTCCGACTTCCGGCCGCCCCTCCCGACGCTCCGTGCCCCCGGACCCCCGACCGCCGGCCTCCTTCAGCCGCGCCGTCCCCGAGTCCCTAGCGGCGCCCTGTGCCCGACGCCGCGCGGCCGACCCCCCGGCTCCTCGCGGCGCCTCCAGCGCCCGGCCCCTTTGTCGGCCCCCGGCGTCCCTTTCTGCCGTCGGTGCTGTCCCGAGCGGCCCGGCAGGACCCCGTGCGCGCATTCTCCGGCGGGCCACCTCCGCCTGTGGCCGCCCCGGTCGGCGTCGAGCTTCGCCGAGCCAGCGAACCCCGCTTTCTCCCTGGCTTTTCCGAGTCCAGGCGTGCCCTAGCCGGACTTCAAGTCTATCCCGCTTTCCGGTGACCCGCAGTCCCGCGGATCTGAATCCAGCGCTGTCCCGAGGTTCCCAGCTTCTGTCCGGCAGAGTTTCGGGTTTTCCGTTGTAATTCGGATCCCTTTATTTCTATAAACTTGCATCTGAGAGCTCTAGCCGAGCAACCCAAGGTATAACCCCCTGTCCCGTCCCATTTTTATTGTGTCTGTGATGATATTGGTCCCCGATTCCCTCCCGGGAATTCGATTTTTAGCGACGTCGTAGTTTCGGAACCTTCGGAAAAGTTCTGTTGGTTATTTTGCTTTTCCGAAACTTTTCGGAAAAATGGATTTCTAATATTTTGGGTTTTTGGATTTTTCCGGTAGCGTGCTGTGATGTTTTGGTTGGATTCGGACTCCCGAATTCATTTCGGGTCGTTCCAAATTAATATTTGGAATGTTGTTATTATTTTCACATATATATATTTTGGGATTCCCTGGTTTGGGATTTGCAGGAAAATATTGACATATTTTCCAGTTTTTGGGTTGACCAAAAATAGAGGAAATGCTGCCGGATTTTTTCGTAAATTTAATTATATTTTTAAAAATGATTTTTAAAATGGATTTCGGAAAATATTACTATTTTGGTTTTTGGAAGACGACCGTAATGGTCAATGGGCCCCGGCTAAGTGCAAACGAAATCGGCTTCGCCCGGACGTTGAGGCATTAGCCTAGTTGACGATTGGACTATATCTGAGACTCGTTATTATTTAATTTATTTTTATTATTTATTTTATTCATATTTAAATTATAGGAAGTTTAGAACTAACGACCGTTTTTGTCTTATTTCAATTTATGTAAATAAATTGTAATGGGCATAAGCCCAGCTGGTTGTTGGCTCTGTGACTTGTAATTTGGTAGCGTAGGATTTTCTGTTATTTACTGGTTTTACGAGTTTTTGTAGCGTACGCGTAAATCGAAATATATAATTATTTTCATATAAAAATTAATAAAGTTTTATCACATAAAATTTACAAGTTTTAATATTAAACAACGATCATGTATTTCTCATTAAAATAAGAAATGTAGTTTTTATTTATAATTACGAAAATACAAAGTTTTAATCAAATTAATTTGGTATCGACGAGTTTTCCAAAATACCAGTTTAAAACGATCTTTCCCTCGTTATTAATTCAACGCACCAATAATCGCATTTTTTGTTCGTACTTTGTTAATAAAGAATTAAAATTGATTAGGACACAATTAGAGATTTCAACTAGCGTAGTTAGATTGGTAATCCTGGATTCTGAGTCAATTTCTCGAATGTAGGAATTCGAGGACGATCCTAAATTCCTATCTCGAAGTCTCCAACTTTTCAGTCCAGTTCATTTGAGGCAAGTACATTTTGTGTTAGTTTACAATTATTTAGTAATCATTTTAATACAAGTTTAAACCATGATACAACACGGAACTCTCTCTGAGAGCACTGACTGTAACTGCTGTAACTGTTTGGGGACTGGGAGAGTAGTGTAATGATTATGACCACATCCAAAACAATAACTTAGGCCAGTATTAGCTTACCCCTCTTACACACGGAGATAAGCCGAATCGTATCAATAGGATACAACTGTACAATCCCAGCCGGTCATATTCATTGCCTATTCAAATCATACTGTTTTACTGCTAGAAAACTGTTTACTTCAAATTGTTTAAAAGTGCATGATTCTATTATTATTTTAATTGTCAAATTAGCATGAATTGTACTTTGCTCCCTCCTGACTGGAGATAACATTTTTAGGGAACATTGAGGATGCTGAGCTGTTATACTATACAACAGCTGATATGACCCGGTTCTGTACCCTGTTGGAGGACGCAGAACTTGAGGCCGGCGAGCCGAACGCTTAGCTAGAATTTCTGTTTCTAGATTTGTTGTTTTAGAATTTTGTAATTTGATTTCAGCTTTTAATTCAGTTCTTTCACATTCCAGTTGTACTTATTTCAAATGTTTAATAAAATTTCATTTTCCGAATTTTGAGTTGTGACAAATATAGATGTTGTTGTGGATTACCTGCTAATGGAACAGCTTACTGCCGCCGTCTCAACAACGGTGCAGGCTGGGCATGATCCGGTTCGACTCAATTATTTGGGATTGGGTCGTGACAGCCCCTGACGTCGGTGGTCCTTCCAAGCTTTTGAAAGGTAAGGGTTTGTTGGAACCCTCTGTTGCTCCTTCTACTTGGGGTACGATATCGACGCCTCTCTCGGCTCTTTCTGTTCTTTTGGCTCCTCGGGCTAGTAGTCAAGCCCTTGTTGAAGAAGAGTCCGTTGACGCCGAGGTTTCAGCCTCGCAGATTGACGTTGGCGGGCCTTCTTCCGGTCCGCTGTCTAGAGAAGCTCCTCCAACTCCTGCTATGACGCCGCAGGTGCTGGCGGATGCAGATGAGTATGTGAAGTTTATTATTGAGACGGTGTATAAGATGCTGCAGAGGGGTGTATCGGCAGTGATGGATGCCAATGGGAGTTTCGCGACGGCAAAAACCCTGGCACTCCCTCACATCGGTCTGATACATTCCCACCAGGGCCATGATTATATGGCCGAGATTCTGGAGGCCCCTGTGGCCGAGCTGGACCAGCTGCTTTCCGAGTTTCAGTGTATCCAGCAAAATGATCTCTCTGTCCTGATAAACGCGGAAAAGGAGAAGCTGATCGCTGAGACTGAGTCCTCTTATCAGGCTACCGTGGGTGTCTGGGAACGCGAGGTAGCTGAAACTGAGGCCGCGGTGGAGAGGTTATCTCAGTCCATGCAGGAGAAGGTGGAGTTGCGAGCTGCGTTGGGCGCTAGTATAGCGGAGGTTGATGCCAAGATTCGTCTCCTTGAAGACCAGCGGGCCCAACTTTTATTAGATGCTGAGCGAGTCCAGGCTGAACATGTAGCATCTAAGGAGGAGAAAGCAGTTTTCACCCGCCGGGCTCTTACCCTGGCCCAGCAACGGCAACAATTGGACGAGAAGCATGAGGATGACACTTCTCCTGAGGCCATAGAAAGGATGCGTCAAGAAGCCGAACGCCGGGTCCTGGCGACCGTAGAGACTCGGGCGGCAGACTTGAGGCGTCGGATTGAAGAGCTTTCGGCCAACCCCGGGGATGTTTAGGGATTGTAATCTCTTCTTTTTTGTGTAATTTGCAACTCTTGCTGGGGGTGTAATCCTTTATTTTTGAATAAAGAATACAGAGTTTTTGTGGTGCGTTCATTTTTGCTGTCATGAACTTGATGATTTGTGTGGACCTATTATCTTTTGTGCAGCTTAGTTTTTAGGTACAGATAATAAGTTTGAGAGAACCGACATGTTTGCTCAGAGGTGATGTGGATGTGGCAAATATGGGATTCAAATGATGGAATCTTCCTACTCAGAGGTGTTATGGACGTGGTAGGAATGACTCTAGGGGATACGCGAAACTACTCAGAGGTAATATGGACATGGAAGTTCTGCGATCAATGTACGGCAACGCAGGGGTTGTCTATACGGGATGTTTACTCAGAGGTAATATGGACGTGGTAAACATGATGGGTAGCGTAGTCTTACGGAGTGTAAGATTCCGCTTTGTAGGGTGTAGGGGAACAACTCAGAGGTAATGTGGACGTGGTTGTCCTTCTACTGGAGAATGCCACGGAACAGCTGGATTCCAGAAGAGTAAGATTTTATGGAAGGGAATTATATGTGAGCCCTGATGATTGGGTCCACAGACTCCCTTGTTGGGTGAAGATAGAAGTACATTTCTGAAGGATGTCAAGAGTAGTACTTCTTTAGGAACTTGCCATTGATGGGCATCATGAAAAAGTCCCCATTGGGTTTGGCGAGGCGGTAAGCACCGTTCGAGTATACCGTCTCTATGATGAAAGGTCCCTCCCACTTGGGCTCAAACTTTCCTGGAGTCTTGTGAGTCAACACCATCGGCCTCCTGACTGCCAGAACCAGGTCGCCTACTTGGAAAGTCCTCTGCTTGACCTTCTTGTTGAAAGCCTGTGATATACGGACTTGATAGAGTTCGATGCGTTGTTGAGCTAGGAGACATTTTTCGTCAAGTGCCTCCAATTCTCGTAGACGGCGACGTTGATTGTCTTCCTCTGTTAGTTGATTTGTGATCGCTACACGGAGCGAGGGTATCTGGATCTCGAGAGGAAGTACCGCTTCGCTCCCGTAGACCAGGGAGAATGATGTGTTGCCTGTCGGGGTCCGTACCGTTGTACGGTAGGCCCAAAGGCATTCGCCGAGCTTTTTGTCCCAGTCATGTTTGTTGGATGAAACGACCTTTTTGAGTAGCCTGACGATAGTCTTGTTGAATGCCTCGGCCAATCCGTTTGCTGCTGGATTGTAGGCGTTTGATGCCACGTTTTGGATGCGATTCTTGTCACAGAATCTGTTGAAAACATGGCTGATGAACTGAGGACCGTTATCATGGATAATCCTCCGAGGTACCCCAAAACGGTAGATGACATGATGCTTGATGAAGCTGACCACCCGGGAGCTCTTCACTTCCGCCAGTGGAACTGCTTCTGCCCATTTGGAGTAGTCGGTGATGGCTAGGATGAAACGGTGTCCCCTTAATGAAGGAGGGGTGATCGGTCCTACAATGTCCATGCCCCAGGCTTCGAAGGGCCAAGAGGCGACCGTAGGATGTAGTGGTTCCGACGGTGTGTGAATGAAGTCAGCGTGAAGCTGGCACACATGGCACTTTTTAGCATAGTCGACAGCGTCGGCTGCCATGGTTGGCCAGTAGTAGCCCATGCGTCGCAGTCGATCCTGCAACTTAGGGCCAGGTTGATGGGCCCGGAGGTTCCGTCATGAGCTTTTCGAAGGGCTTCGGCCGCTTCTTCGTTGGATAAACATCGAAGGAGAAGTCCATCGTAGGAGCGTCGGTACAGCATTTTAGTAGCTGTATCGTAATAAAATCGAAGGGAACACCTTCTGACTGAGACGGCTTCTTTTGGGTCTTCTGGGAGAATTTCGTAGACAGCAAAGTCGATGAACGGGAACCTCCAGTCTCGGACATTAATACCAGCACTTGTTGACATGGCATAGGCCACTTGTGAGCATAGGTTATTTTTAGGAAAGACCAAGTCTCGAACAACTACCGTAACGTAATGCTAAGTCCTGAGGGGTGCTGCCAACGAGGCTGCGAGGCCAGCCAGAGCGTCAGCCTCCAGGTTTTGTAACCGGGGTACGTATTCTATGAAGAACTTGGTGAAGGTTGAAATAATGTTCAATGCAACTCCATGGTAAGGAACCAGATCTTCATGGCGAACTTCGTATTGCCCTCTGACCTGGTTAACGACGAGTTTTGAGTCGCCGTAGGCTTCCAGATGATCCACCCCCAGTTGTTGCGCCAGCTGGAGTCCCATGATGAGAGCGTTGTACTCGACAATATTGTTTGAGCACGGCTTTGAAAGGGAGTAGGCACGCTGGATGACCAGCTGATCGGGGGAGACTAAGACTACCCCGACTCCTGCGATGATTTGGCTTTTGGGGCCTGTTCTTGAAGCGCCATCGAAAAACATCCGCCAGACAGAGCTTTCTTCGGTGACGTTTGATTCTTGGACCTCATCCGGGATGTCTTCATAGAGTCTTGAGGACTCTGGGATGGGGTGTGCAGCTAAAAAGTCGGCCAGAGCCTGACCCTTAACGACTTTTTGTGGAACGAACACCATATTTTATGGTGTTAGCAGGATCGCCCATGTAGCTAGCCGGGAGTTCAATGACCCTGGCTTCGTCATGAGAACTCTGAGTGGATTGACTCGGGAAATGACATGAATTGTCTGGCCCGAGACATAATGGCGAGTCTTCTGGATGATAAATACCAAAGCCAAACACTCTTTTTCAACGGGATTGTACCGATGTTCGGCCCCGATCAGTGTTCTACTAAGGTAGTAGATAGCTTGCTCATAGCCTGTATCGCTGTTCTGAGCCAACAGAGCGCCGAGGGAATGATCCATGGCACGGACGTAGAGAAGAAATGGTTTGCCGGCGACGGGTGCCACCAGGACTGGCGTGCTCATCAAGTAAGCCTTGCTATCGTCGAAAGCTTTTTGGCATTCCTCTGTCCAGACGTAAGAGACTCCCTTCTTCATGAGCTGGATGAAGGGTTGACATTTTTCGAAAAGGTTTGCTATAAACCTCCGGATGAATGCCAGACGCCCTTGTAGGCCTCGAAGTTCTCGGAGGTTCTTCGGAGGGTCCATGTCAAGGATGGCTTTGGTCTTCTCGGGATCGACATGAATGCCTTTCGCCGTGATAATGAAGTCCAAGAACTTTTCGATAGAAACTCCAAGAAAGGATTTAGCGGGGTTCATCTTGAGTTGATGCGCTCGCATGAGATCAAAGACTGTCTTAAGGTCTTGTAGGTGATCTCCTTTGAGACGACTCTTGACTGCGATGTCATCGACATAGCATTCGACTGTCTTGCGAAGATGCTGACGGAAGATGGTGCTCATAGCTCGTTGGTATGTCGTATTGGTGTTCTTCAAGCCGAAGGGCATCACTGTGTAGCAGAAAACCCCTTTCGGAGTCCTGAATGACGTGTGTTTTGCGTCATCGGGGAACATCTTGATCTGGTTGTAGCCCGAATACCCGTCCATGAAAGACATGCGTTCGAAGCCACATGTGTTGTCGATCATCACGTCAGTGATTGGAAGCGGGAATTCATCCTTCGGGAAAGCAGTGTTGAGATCCCTGAAGTCGATACAAATTCGTATCTTCCCATTCTTCTTGGTGACAGGGACGACGTTGGCCACCCAATCTGGGTATTGTTCTTCAAGGATAAACCCGCTGGTCAGGAGTTTGTCTACCTCCTGATCGATAGCGTTCATGATGTCAGGACGAAAACGTCGCTGTTGTTGTTTTATAGGCTTGGCATCAGGTAAGATGTTAAGCCTATGCATCATGATCTGGGGATCAAGTCCCGGCATATCTTCGTAGCTCCAGACGAAGACATTGATATATTCTTTAGCCAACTGGATTAAAGATTCCCGGTCTTCTCCTTTTAAGCTTTTGCTGATGAAGATGGGTTTGGAAGAAGATCCATCCCCAAGGTCGATCTGCTCGACTTCGTCTTCGGTAGGAGGTTCTCGTAATTCAAAATGAGACTCCCACTGTTCTCCTAGGCGTTGAGCCCAGGGTTATTCTTCGAAGAATTTTGGCGTTTGGTCTTCGCCTTCATCTTCTTGAGGTTGTGCAGATGTCATGTTGACTGATAGCACTTTCTTAAAGACTGATCCGATACTGGTATCGGAATCCTAAGTTGATTCTTCGGATGAATGAGAATGTTCTATCTCTTCTGCCTCCGAACTCTCTGGAGTTGACGGCGGCGTGACATAGCCCACCCCCCTTCGAGTTCGATGATAGTAGTCCTGCGGCTTTCCTTTAGGTGTTGGAAGCCGGAGAGGAAGACGTCGACCCTTGCCGTAGTTCAGGCCTTTGTTGCTTTTTAGGTCGTAACCCATCTTTTGGATGAGGTACTTTGCCTTGTCCGTGTACCGATAGACTTGTATTCTGCCGGTATCTGGTTCTTGCTCGAGTGGCGGAAGGTCTTGATGACGCTCAACTTTGCCGAAGATGACAGATTCTTCGTCTCGATTCCGCGGTGGGACTACAAAACAGACCCCTTCGGACGGGATAACTCGATTTGCATGATGGACGGTCGTTATTTGTGTTTGCAACGACCGTAGAGCGTTATCTAATGTATACATGGCATTCCAATGTGGAAGACTAGAATAATTAAAAGATACTCTATTATTGATGAAACACGAGATTTTGTCCCACGGGATTACATTGTCCAGAGAGGGTGCATCTACATCAGCAGAGATATATTCCCCTAGCTCTTCATCTATGAGTACTAGGGTTGGATCGGAAGAGTCCACCACAGTTTTGATCTTGGGGTCCGAGAGGGCTATGTGGGCCTTCTCTGGCAGCTTGGATGAGACAGATGATTGCGGCGGCTTGCCTTTAAGACGCATCTTCAGAGGTGCCTCAACTGCGCCTTCGGTGATTGGTGCCTTCCCCTGTAGTTTTGCCACAAGGGGAACCGATGTTTGAGGCGGCTTTCCCTTGAGCCGTATCTTCAAGGGAGCTTCAGTGGGTGTTCGACCTAGAACAGTTGGTGCTTTTCCAGGTAGCTTAATGTTCATGGGAGGCAACGTCTGAGGCGGCTTCCCTTTGAGTCAAATTTTTAAAGGAGCGTCGGGAATCATCTCTGGCTCCATGTCGGGCTCTGCTGCCGTTTCTGCTTCATCGTCAGCATCATTGGCTTCCTCCTCGTCGGGCGACTTGTACAAGGTAGAATCAGTGAAGTAGGCTACGACCCCCTTGAAAGGGTCAATGTCCGCGAACTCCGTCCGGATGATGTCATTGGTGGACACGTATTTCATACATTGGTGGAGTATGGATGGTACCACCATGTACTCATGCAGCCACGGACGACCCAGTAGGAGGTTGAAGTTGACATTGGCATCCACGACATAGCAAGTCACCTCAGTTCTGAGGTTACCGATATGACACTTTAGCCGTATTTTGCCCAGTGGCTCGCTTTTGCTAGCATTGAAGCCACTGATTGTTGTGTTGGAAGGCGCCAGTTGTTACATTGGGATCCCCAGTATTGAGAGCAGCGTCTTCGGAATGATGCTGAGGGAAGACCCAGGATCGATTTGAATCATCTTCACCTTGACGGAACCGATATACCCTGTATAATACAGAGGCCTGTTGTGTCGGTTGTGCTTGAGCATCATGTCTTGTTGGGTGAAGGTTATGTTGGGGATAACTTCATCCGCGCAATGACAGTGCACACATGTAGTCAGGGTATCCTCAGGCTGCTTGACCTGACTGATGAAGGACTCAGCATCCTTCAGGGCTTCACAGAGAGCTTCACGAGTGTCCTTGGAAAGGCGAAGAAGCTCAAACAGAGATTGGCGGGCAGAAGTACTGGCAAGTTGCGCCAGTATGTCGAAGTTGTGGGGCTTAGCTAGCCCCGAAGTATTCTCCTTTCGCAGAGGCTTGTCGAAACGGGCCTCTACATGCTTCTGCTTATTGGTTGCTGGGGGCTTAGATGGGCCCTCTTCTTGGGCAGCAGGGACGGTGCAAGGAGGCACCACCTCGACTGCAGCTTCATCAGGTTGGACATTCTGATATGAACGCGTCTGTACAGAAAGTGCCTCTTCCGCAGAGGAAGAGACCATGCGGCAAGACTTGATCTTTCTGCCCTTAGTTTTGGAAGCAGAGCGTACCTCCGGTTGAGTAACCTCGGAGACGAGATCAGGGTGAACCCACAAGACCTCTCCTCGAGATGTGGTGAGTGGGATGAGTCCACTCACATTGTCACGGGTAGGTGGTAAGTTAACCACCTCCATTGTCGCCTTAGGGATGGGGACGACGCCATCTTTTGTTGTGGTTGGCGGCAAGGTGCCAAATTAAAGTGACACCAGGTTGGCCGAGACCGTTTTCTTCTCGTAGTCGACGGAGATAACATCCGCATTGATCATGCGCTGGATGTAGTTTTTGAGGATGTAGTAGTCCTTAGTTGGATGTCCGATAAACCGATGGTAGTAACAGTACCTCAGATTGTCCACTTTTCCAACCTCATCGGGACGCTTCGGGTCCGACAATTTGATCTTGTCACCCTGCTTCAGTATCTCAAAGAGTTGCAGGGTGTCTTCATCGTCGAAAGAACAAACTTCCTTCGGTCTTGGTACAAGTGGAGGCTTCTGAGTAGGTGCTGATGCGCCTTTGGAGACATTGACAGTCAACGCCTGTTTCCCCTTCGTCTCTCGTCCGGGGTTGTTGGATGCAGGCCGTTTCCCCTTGTCCTCAAAGGCAGGGAAACTAACTCCCAGAATGCGAGCATTGGACGTCTTCTTTTCTGCTGCTTCGGCTTCGATGATCAAGGAACTCCAGTCAGGAGGGGGAGTAGAGTTGAGCCAGAGTTTGACTGCGGGCAGCATGTTCATGCTGCAGGAGGAGTGGAGTGCATGTTCTGGCATGTCCGGAGGCAGTCTGAAGCAGGCCTGTCGGAAGCGTTCGATGAATACTCGAACTGTTTTCTTCTCCTTTTGGCGTATCTCTATGAGGGACGCCATTGTCATGTCCTTCCCGCCATAGTAGAAACGGTCGAGGAAGAGATGCGTCAAGTCGTCGAAGAAAGATATGGAGTTATCGGGAAGACTGCAGTACCAGTCGTACGCCACTCCTTTCAGTGCCCCGACAAATATGCTGGTGAGTAGTGCGTCCTCCTTCGGAAGATGTCCCGTTTGAGACTGGAAGTACGTCAGATAACGACGTGGAGAGTCCTTCCCGTCGTATGGCGTCAGCGTTTGTGGTTTATACTTAGGAGGATAAACCACTTTGTTCCATTCAAGGGGATAAGGTTGGGGGATCCCCATCTTTTGGCGCTCCTCTTGTCTATTCTTGGACTCAAAACGCTCGCGCAAGTCCCTGATCATCTCGACCACGTCTTCCGTGGAGCTGGGAGTCGGAGAAGGTGGTACCGCCTGGAGGAGCATTTGAGGGCTCTGACGTCCGAGGTGCCTCGCGGCGATCTGTATCCAAGGATACCCGTTGAAGGGGTACGCTTGATTCTCCATTGGCCCCGGGGTCAGGACCAGTAGACGGTGCCCTGGCCAAAGCTGACCGTATCTCAAACACTGCGTGAGTCAGTATTTGTATGGAGGCAGAGAGGGTTTTGAGTCCTCCCTCCAAGGTATCCATGCGCTGGATGAGGTCTGCTGGCGGCACATCAGGCTCGGTATCACCCCCAGTCATGTAGAATGTCATGACACGGCTGGAGTCTGAGGGATCAGTTGAGGCTTCGCTTTCGGCCTCGCTCTCCTGTAGAAGAGAAACTTCTCCCGGAGCCTCGTCTTGGCTACCCCCAGCTACATTCTGGAGGACATCTTCGACTTCAGGAGCATCCGCAAGGGCCTGATTACCCCCAGTTCTGCCTTGGAGGACTTTTTCATCTTCGAGACGCAGGTCCACAGGGGCCAGACTACCCCCAGCTACGTCTGGGAGGCTGACTTCGTCTCCAGGATGAAAATCCACTCCAGCTGTGCTCTGGAGGACATCTTCATCTTCAGAAGGAGGATCAACAAGGGCTTGACAACCCCCAGCTTCCTCCAAGATCTTCTTTCTCCCCCGAGTGCCTTCAAACACTCCGGAGGACGGGACAGTTGTCTTGGTTTTCCTCGGCTGGCTCTTGGACGAGGACGAGGAATTGCCAGTCGCCCTTCGGACTGAGAAGGAGTTAGAGATTACGTTGCATGAAGCAACCTTTAGTTCTGACTCCTCTTTTATTGACACCTTCTTCCCGAGGCGACGTCGGAGGGGTGTTGATGATTGCAGCCGCTGGAACATCGACTGTCTTGGTAGAACTGCTGCATTGCAACAGTAGTTAATGGTGACTACAGCACAGGTGTGCCCTATGAGGGGCGTATTGTGCTTGTCAACTGACTCTCCTGATCGGCGTTTGTGAGTGATCACGTTACGCAGATCGTTGGAGGAGAGTGCCACCTTCGCACCCCCATCAGGTGCATGGCAAGGCCAAGAGCCGGGGTGGTCAAGTGAATGCTGCGCCCCCTGATCCAACACCAAATAAGTGCTCAGATCAGTAGTGGGGGAGCAACATTTACAGTGACTTGAACGAACATCAGACGCACAACCAGTGGAGGCACGGGAGTTCAAGACCACAGAGTTTGCCTTGCTCGACTTGGTTGCTAACGCAACAGATGTGCCCAAGTGAGACAAGAACTTTGAAGGTCGACTCATTTCCGGCGCAGAAGCACCCGAGTCGACCTTATACAGCTTACCATCAGCAGCGCACATGATTGTGAGCGCATGCTTCTGATTTGCTGCCGGCATAGCACGTTTGAGGTGCATGGCCCGTGCTGCCTTGGACTTCTTCGTACCAGTCTGCTGGGGTGCATAGTACTCAGAGTCTAGATTCTCCTCTCCATTACAGCGAGTGAGTCTATCAAAGACAGAGGCCTTCTATGGCACATCAGAGGTGATGTGCGGGGCATTAGCTGCGTCCCTGCTCCGTCGACGCATCTTCCTCGCCTGAGAGGGAGATGGCTGGGGAATATGGTCAGCCGTACGTTTCACCGAGAGATGCGCTGCACCGGTGGACGCATCTTGGTTTCTGAGGACGTCAGCAAGAAGGGAAGGCTGCATTGGCGCATGCCCTTCGGTGGTGGTGCCAGAGGCGTCGACCTTGCGCATCCAGACTTGGCGAGTCTTCTTCGGCTTCGGCAGCCACTTCGAAGGACTCGTACTGCCTTCAGAGATGAACTCCTTATACGCCTGTTGAATGAGGCGTACGACCAGCGTCTTGTGGGAGGAGCCCACCTTCACGTCGTCGGATTGCGACACAGCTTTCTCGATGGAGGAGAAAGAGGTCCCCAGCAGAGTCGCCACCTTGTTTGCCATTAAAATCTTTTGATTGTAAATTTCAATTACAAACAGAACAGTGTTACAATGTAGGACTTAGACGTAGTCCTAGGAGTACACTTTTGTTTATCTGGGTCCCTTATGCCGATGGAGCGAGTGATAATGCGTTGACTCCGTTGACGATCTGATGACGGTTCTCGGTTCTCTGAAGGTCTGAGTTGCCCTGGGTGCTGAAGCTTGCGGAGAGGAAGAAGACGTTGAGTGTCTGTATCTGCCTCTATGTATATGTATATCGGTGGTTGTGTGTTGTGTGTGTAAGAAGGAAGTGATCCCTCTATTTATAGCTTTGCAGACTGGCTGCTCATGCGCATATGTAGGATGCGCCTGTACGCGGGGACGCCACGTGGTGATTGCTGATGGAGGCGCATGGACGATGCGCTTTGATTGAGGAGTTGAACCCTTCTTGTTGCATTTGTGGGCTGCGGCCGAGCTGACACGTAGCAACGGAGAGGATCTTTCAGTTGCTGAGATCTTGGGTGATTAGCACCCCTTCATAGGCTGAATCAAGTCAAAGGACGCGTGTCGTAGGTCCATGGCTCAAAGGTCTCGGATTTGGGGGAGAGTGATCTGATAGGATGTGCCTGGGATTGGGCGCATGAGGAGACTTTGGCTCGTAACCTTTAGGAGTCACGAACCAGTCGGGGCGCATGGCTTTTAAGGCACATGCGGGGCTTCAGCAGTGACTTTACTTCTGTCTTTAGGGATCAGAGAAAGGTCTGAGGCACACGGCTTTTGAGGCGCATGCAGAGATTTTGGGCGCATGGCTGCGGAGGCGCATGCGAAATGGTTGGGCGGCCATGTGGCTTGTAACCGCCGGAGGGGAGCAATGATGATGCTGACGTCGGCGACGCTTCGTCTTCTGAAAAAGCTGTCAACTGTTCAGTCCTCGGGGGACGTGCTGCCAACTCTGTCAGACTTCAGCATTTAATGTTCTTGACAGGTGATGGGTTGTTGAGTGGGCGCATCGATCGGTGTTACACTGGGCGCATGGGGATGCATGGGGCGCATCCTCGTATAGCGCTTGGTGCTGATGGGCGCATCAGTATGATGCGCGGTCTGGCCGGCGCATCCGCTTTGCATGATACGTCTTTATGGGCCCGACTGTTACGTTCTTCAAGTGCTTTAAATAGCCATTTTTTACTTGGCTGAATTCGAAGCGTCAGGTTCATCACCATTAATGCAAATTCATTGCACGGGATTCGGAGAGCCGGCCACTTGGCGCATGGATTTGATTTGCCCGGCCTATAAATAGTGGCATGGAGAGAGTTTGCTTCTCGTTCTCTCACGTCCTCCCGAAATGAACCTGTTTGCTCAAGCACATTCTGTTGATGAGATGCTCCCGAGGGTGAAGATACGACGCGTTGTTTTCATTGATGCACTTGAAGGTGACTGTTACATCCAAAAGTCGGAGTCGAGGGCCTCCGAGACAGGCAGAAGGTGCCTGTTGCATCCAAAGATCGGGATGCTCGAGCCTCGTCTCCGTTATGCTAGAAGAGCCGCAGATCGGAATTGCGGTGCTCCGATCATCTTTCTTGGGCTTTGGGAGAGCTCCTCCTCCCGCTAGAGTGGGTGTTGCCCATTCTGGTTGGGTTAAAAGCTGTTCCTTTAGCCGCAGGTTGATTTGCGGTGCTCTTCTCTTCCTTGGTTTGGAGAGCTCTTCCTCCAGCTAGAGGGTTGATTGCCACCCTCGTTCTGCTCAATAAATGCTTCATTAGTCGAAGCATTTGATGGCGCATATGCTGACACTTCATGATGCGCCTGACTGGGACGCTGAAGGGCGGCACATAACTGAGCCGCTGAAGGGATGCACATAACTGAGCCGCTGAAGGGATGCACATAACTGAGCCGCTGAAGGGATGCGCCTGGCTGAGAGCGTATGGCGAGATGCGCCTGTTTGAGAGCGCATGGCGAGATGCGCCTGTTTTGAGAGCGCATGGTGGTTGCTGTGCCTAGCTGTAGACTTAGGGTCTTTTCTTTGTAGAAATTCTCCTTTGTACAGCTCTTTTTAAGACATGTAATAGACTTTTATATGAAATAAAAATATTCTTTTAATGCCTATGCTTTGCTGTGCCAAGTACTTCATCTGAGCTCCCTGGCGCATGTGATGTTAGGCGCATAGGATTTCTGGTCCTGAAATTTCATGCTTCTACAGACATAGGGAGTCATGTATAGCTTGTGAGATAATTGAACATGTGAGCATGTAAGAATTATAGAAAGACAATGATAAGTGGACTTAGGAACTATTCTGAAGTCAAGTTACAACCCTTAAACCAAATAAGGACCGGGGTTGTAACCCTTCTTTTGAACAGAACTTAGCCTCTGATCATTTATCTACAAGGTAAAGCATAAACTATGGTGTACTGAAATAAACATACAGACACTGCCTAGACAAAACTAGACTGGATTGGACTGACTCCATCCATCAATCATGGCCAAGCAATGAGTACGGCTTGATACTTTAACTAACTAGGGTTATCACAAGCCTAGTTACTAGCAAGATGCAATGAGATTTCCAAGTCCAATTACCCGCCTGCTGCTACCTGAGTGACCCCAGCAAAAGAAAAACAAGTATAGCAGACACACTGCAGTAAGATACATGTGTCCTAAGGAGGTGCCCCACTCGACGGCGGGCTGGAAATGTGCTCATCATGACAGATAGCTCCAAGTCCCATGTATATATTATATATAAGGCCGGGATCAAAGGGGCAACAGGTAACTGGGAAAGTCTCTTCATGAACTACTTGATCAATCTAGTTATTAATCCTAGCCAGATTCAGTATGAATCCCTGACCGTGGGTAATCAGGAATTCATGTCCTAGACATGATGCAATACAAAACATATAGCTTGTACAAACACACTCAAGGGAAACACCCACGGTGTCCAAATCATTCATTACTTGTAAGCCAATAAAGCCGTCGTAACAACATTCATGGTTCATGTGTCATATCATGTTACTTATCTAGAGTGCACCACGATGGGTCGCTATCATGTTAAGAGTACTTGTTAGGGGTGCGCCACGATGGGCCATAATCATGTTAAGCAAAGAAGTGACATGTGATTTGAGTGCACCGTAACGGATCACTATCGTGTTAAGCAAAGAAGAAAGACATTCATTATGAGTGCACCACAACGGGTCACTATCGTGTCATGTTACTTGTTACTTGCTAAGAGTGCGCCTTAACGGGCCACTATCGTGTTCTATCCTTACATTATCATGAATGAAAGAAACTTGCATAAAATAGCTAGTAACATATTCTTGAAGCTAAGAAAAAGATCTACAACTTTCATGTTGGGGGTTGGGAAAAATTCTGGCCACAATTCAGCCAAATAGGACTTAAAACAGCCAAAAACAGCCAAAATAGGTCCTATGCGGCACTATGCAGCCTTCTGCGGCACTATGCAAGCCATGCGGCTGCGGTACTATTCATGCGGCACTATTCATCCATGCGGCTGCGGCATTATTCATTCCTGCGGCTGCGACACTATTCATCTATGCGGCTGCGGTACTATTCATACAGCACTATTCATCCATGCGGCTGCGGTACTATTCATGCGTCACTATTTATTCCTGCTACTGCGGCACTATTCATCCATGCGGCTGCGGCACTATTCATTCCTGCGACTGCGGCACTATTCATCCATGCGGCTGCGGTACTAGTCATGCGGCACTATTCATCCATGCGGCTGCGGCACTATTCATCCATGCGGCTGTGGCACTATTCATTCCTGCGGCTGTGGCACTATTCATCTATATGGCTGCGGCACTATTCATCCATACGGCTGCGGCACTATTCATGCGGCACTATTCATTCATGCGGCTGCGGTACTATTCATCCATACGGCTGCAGCACTATTCATCCATGCGGCTGCGGTACTATTCATGCGGCACTATTCATCGTCCCTGCCAAAATCAGCACAGATGAAAATAGAAATGGCCAAAAATGCTTTTGGCCATAACTACCTCAAAACAAGTCAAAATCTAACTTTTGAAAGGTCCATTTTGGGTAAAATTGAATCCTCTACAACATGGAACAATCAAAACTTGAAAATAATGAAGTTTAGTAGATCAAAACCCAAAAAAACCGAAAAGGCTATAAGCTTAGATCTACAAAAACTTATCCACCAAAATGAAAAATGCTAAGTTCTAAAGATGCTTAGAATCATGTAAGGAATAGTTTAGAACAAACAAAATAACATTTGTCCAACATTTGACAAGATGTACTTGCCTTAGGTTGGAGGAAGAAGATGAAGAGGAAGAAGATAAAGAGAATGAAAATAATAAAGGAGAGAGAGAGGAGTTGGATTTTATACAAACCTTCCCATCTCAAACCTACCTAAACCAAACCAAACCCTATACCAAGTTGAACCGAACCAAATTAAACCAAGTCAAAATCAAACCAAAGCAAGGCTAAGAAAGATAAGTCAAAATACAGGTCTCCTGACAAAGGCCAGAATTCCGTATACGTACACTGAAAATACGTATAACAGAAAATGAGAGTGACAGGCATGCCGTCGGCATACAATGGTACACTGGCGATATGTCGGTCAAGGAGAAAATCTATAAGTTGGGAAAAAATTTAAAGCATTCCGAAAATCAGGAAAATAAAAAACACAGTACAAAAATACGTATCCGTATATAAATACTGATACAGTGAGACGAGTCTCACATATTCTCCATCTTCCGGTAACGAAGAATGACTATTCCCCGTCATGTATAAAATGGAGAACGGTTGTTCTCCGTGAGAGGTGAACAGAGAATGATCTTTTTCTGTGACAAGTGAACGAAGGATGACCATTTCCTGTCATATTAGCACGGCGAATATCATTCGCCGTCATATTCGCACGGAGAATGTCAGAAAAAAGGTTTTATCACTTCTGAAATCAGATTTTCAGGAAAAAAACAAAATAGAATTTCTCTGGAGTTATTCAAGCTCAAATCAACACAAAAGAACCAGATTAAAGATCTCTCTAATCGTTTCTCAATTAAAAATCTTCATAACAAATTCAAATTCAGCAAAAATTTCATTATCTACGAAGATGATGAATGAATTTCTACATATATGAACTCTCACCTTATTTTAAGATCTACAGAAAGAGAAGAAGAAGATCTTCTCTCCACAATTGACCTAATCGTCGGAAAACTTTAAATCTCTCCACGAAGATGATGATGATGATGTTGATGATCAGCGATGATCGGAGTTCAACTGAAAAAAAAGCACAGTGAACTACGAATGATCTTTGCGATCACTGCTGAAGATGAGAGCAATGGAATTCACATCTCTCGTGAAGAAGAAGAAGACGAAAATCGCAATCCATATCTAAGTTTGTGAATTCAAATACATATATATGACCAAATTTGCACGAAGGAATAATTATGGTATTATCAAAATGGCAATTTTGTAAATACAGAACATGTAAAGGGAATCTTGGAATATTTAACGTGAAAATACATAATTTTAGATATTTCATAAAACCCACCCTACGGGTGGGTTTTTTATAAACACCCACCCCGAAAGTGAATATTTCAGCAATTTCCAGTATAATACAATATTATAGTAAAATAATTAGTTGGCAATATTTTCAACTATATTTTGATTTTTTTTATATAACCCAATTATTAGTCTTACTTTTTTGATGTCAATCAATAATATTGATCTTCCTTTCTTGATATGTACCTTTTTTTTCTTTTTCTTTTCTTTGACACTTGTATCACACAAAGTTTGCCTCTTAAGCAAGTGAACCACAATGCCAAGTATAGGAATGAGGTTATTTGGTGATTATCATTTTTCAAATTCATATTAACCAAATACATTAATTAATTGATTCATTGAACTTTGATTTGCTTGCGGTGAATTCTAATTTCTGGTGGCTTTCAATTCTCAAATTCTTGTTAAATTGTACCATTCATTTCATAATTCCTGATCTATATTAGCTTCCCCTTGTCAAGTCGGTCAAGCAATAATATGGGACGGGACTAGCTTGAAAGCAGTGCAAAAGCATGACATAAAACTTTAACTGCAAATAGAAACCAAGGCCTCGTTTGCTTGGCAAAATCATGGAGTTGGAAAAAAAAAATTATTCTTTTTCTACGTTCGGATGTCAAAGAAAAGTATAAGAAAAAGAAAATGATTCTCATAAACAAGAAAAATAAAGGAAAGCCCCATCCAACCAATAATTTACTTTCCATTATAGTAAATTTATTTTTTCTTCCAATTTTTTTGTCCTCTCCCAACACCCAAAAAAAAAGGATAAAAATTATAACTTTTCAAGGAAAGAGATAACAAGAACCAAAATGTTAGAAATAGTGTAATTTAAGTCCCATCGCTTCTGAATTGTTGTATTTATCACTTTATTTTGCCATATTAACCATGTTTGCAATAATCTCAGAAAAGAGTGCAATAAAAATAATAAGAATATAAAACAATTTGAGAATATTTTAATCCAAGGACTCTAAGTTAGCTAGGCTTCTCCTCATTTCTCGTGGACTTCGACTGGTTTTTTTGGACAGTCTATGTTCATTTTTCACTCGATGTTGTTTAAGAAATGCTACTAGACATTTTGTGGTTGATTCATAGTGTCCATGGACTTCTTTCATATTATTCCGATAAAGAAAATTTTAAAGATTCCCATCTATAAAAAGAACTAATAGCTTATATGATTCAAAGTCTATGAACATATTAATTTGTCGACTACTAATTAACTCTAGGGATGACCGTTATTCAATTTTAGACCGAAAACCAAATCGAATCAAACTTAGATTCGATCCGGTTTAAAAAAAAGGGTTTAGTATAAAAATGTTGTATTCGGTTTCAAGTTTTGGTCCAAAATAAAAAAGATCGAATAAAACTTATGTAATTATATACTTATCCTAAATTATATATATATATATATATATATATATATATATATATATATATATATATATATATATATATAATTTTATATTTTTTAAATAATAATTCTATATATCCGTTTTAAAGTCCAATTATAATAATTTATTCATTTATTTATTTATTTTAAGATATCCAGCGATACGTACGAAAATTTGTGCACGCTGCATTGCATGCATGTTGGGCCAATTGTCTCCGATTTTTACCAAATAAATAGAAGGAATAATACGCCCCCGTGGCTCGATCCACTGATCTTCCGCCACCCAGCCAGGATCTTATACCTCTCCTCGATAACCACAAGAGTCACTCGAGTTCGGTTAATTGTAATCATTTATATCTAGTCCAACGTTCGGTCCAACTTTGAAATACAACAAACGTATGTATAAAAATTATATATTTTTAGTATAATTTAATCACAATGCTAATTTTGGGTTCGGTCCACTAAATATAATAAAAAATAGTCAATAAGAGCAAATCGAACAAACCGAATCAATTATCTTCAATATCGACTGTGGCTAATTTCGGTTCGATTTCGATTTTGAATTTTTAGAACATCGGATTAAGCTCGAACTTGTAAAGTCTATACGTCATAGTAATTGCACGTATCAAAAAAATAAAAGAATTATAGAAATAAAATTGAAACACGTACCCAAAAGGTGGCACAATTCATTTGAGATTTTTAGACATTGACCAGTGGTGTACAAAATAATTGACGTTCTCAAAAACAAAACTAACTTCTGACATTTTGGGTGCCATAGTCCATAGATAGATAGGTACAAAAGGAAAGAGACACCTTGACCCAGCACAGCAGGAGGCATCTAACGTCACATTTGCTGCGACTCCAAATATCTTGTTTTGGATTTTTGCTGTGTTCTCTCTTCTATTTTTATTTTGGGTTATTTACACTAAGGTCTTGTTTGGTTCGCGGAATAGAAGAGAAAGGAAATCAATTCCTTGTTATTTTTTTTCCTTTGAGAAATTTTATTTTTCATTGATTTTACTTTCCGATGTTTGGAAATGCCAAAAAATTTGGAAAGGAAAGTGATTACTTAAATGTGGGAAAGTGATTCATTACTTGGATGGATGGAATCACTTTTCTCCCTAATTTTTCTTCCATTGGGAATCACTTTCCTTTCCTCCTCAATTCCTTTGGCACAAACATAGGAAAGTAATCAATTTTCTTTCCCAACCCGGAGATTCAGTGAACCAAACGAGGCCTAACTACCCCTATATTTTTTTTATTTATGACACGGAATACTCCTACTAGATTTATGAAATGCCCAAAAACTAAAAAAAGTTTTATGTAAAACCCACCGTTAAAAAAAAATTTCATCGCGTGCCCAGAATTAGAGAAACTTATCCAAAGCGGGTTCCAAATGACCCTTTTGTCCTTCCTTTTAATTTATTGGAAACACCCACAAAACTGCTCTTAAAAAAAACGTTTCAATACTCCATCTTCTTCCATACGCTGCTCACTTTCGAATCTAGGTTTTCTCCTCAAAAATCTTTAAAAACTCGTCGGAAAATTTCGGAAAGACCGGGACGAACGGCAAAAGTGCTAAAACGGAGGTCCAAACATCATTTTTTTGCGATTCTAAAATTTCGGAAGGCCGTCTAACTGTGAAGCTGTTACTTTCAGTCTCCTCGACGATACGCTCATTTTGCGACAAACGGGACCTCGTTTCGACCTCCCAGTCAAAAGTTATGGCCCTCCAAAGTTTCAGCTGACCATAAAATGCAGGAGAATGGCCATTCTCCGTTTAGAACACGAAAAATGTTAATTTTCGCATGAGGGTGGTCATACTCCGTATTAGTAACACGGAGAATGGCATTCTCCGTCTTAATTTACACGGAGAATAACCATTCTCCGTGTTAGTAACACGGAGAATGACATTCTCCGTCTTAATTTACACGGAGAATGGTCATTCCAGTGTTAAAACGCAGGAGAATGACCATTCTCCGTGTTAAATAAAACGGAGAATGTCATTCTCCGTGTTAAATAAAACGGAGAATGGCATTCTCCGTCCTAATTAAGACGGAGAATGGCCATTCTCCGTGCTAAATTAAACGGAGAATGACCATTCTCCGTCTTAATTTACACGGAGAATGCCATTCTCCGTGTAATTTATCACGGAGAATGGTCATACCAGTGTTAAAACGCAGGAGAATGACCATTCTCCGTGTTAGAAACACGGAGAATGCCATTCTCCGTGTTAAATAAAACGGAGAATGTCATTCTCCGTGTTAAATAAAACGGAGAATGGCATTCTCCGTCTTAATTAAGACGGAAAATGGTCATTCTCCGTCCTAATTAAGACGGAGAATGGTCATTCCAGTGTTAAAACGCAGGAGAATGGTCATTCTCCGTGTTAGAAACACGGAGAACGGCATTCTCCGTTTTAAATAAAACGGAGAATGGCATTCTCCGTGTTAGTTTACACGGAGAATGGTCATTTACAGTGTTAAAACGTTAATTTAGTTTTTTCATGAATAAAGAGTTTCGTTCTTCTTTCAAAACGATGATAATTCTTATGGAAAAGAAGAAGAAAGATCTTCTCTCCACAATTGACCTAATCGTCGAAAAACTTCAAATGTCTCCACGATGAAGATGATGATGATGGTGATGATGATGACGAGCGATGATCTGAATTCGACTGAAGAAAAACACACCGAACTACGAACGATTTTTGCGATCTCTGCTGAATATGAGAGCAATGAAATTCAGATTTCCCGTGAAGAAGAAGAAGACGAAAATCGCAATCCAGATCTAAGTTTTTTGAATTCAAATACATATAGATGACCAATTCGCGCGGAGGGGTAGTTTCGGTATTATAAAAATAGCATTTCCCAGCGGGTGGCATCTAAAAGAGAATCTTGGAATATTTAACGTGAAAATACTTAATTCTGGGTATTTCATAAAACTTATGCAGCGGGTGGACATTTCATAAAAGCTCACCCCGAAATTGGGTTTCTCAGCAATTTCCAGTTTAAACTATTTACACTGACCAACCCTATTTTTTTGGGGTTTATTACACCGGATACCCTACTTTAAGATAAAAACAAAAATTATAACACTAACTACTCATATTTTTATTTTATTTTTCTAAAGGGAGGGATAATCAGTGTAATTATTTGAAATCAGGGGTACCCCTTATTATAAACAAAAAACATAGTGTGTTTGTTTTTTTAGATGTCAGAAACTATGTGTCATCCGATCCCTTCCCCCATATATATATATATATATATATATATATATATATATATATATATATATATATATATATATATATATATATATATATGGAAATTACTGAGAAACTCAATTTCGGGGTGGGCTTTTATGAAATGCCCACCCGCTGGATAAGTTTTATGAAATACCCAGAATTAAGTATTTTCACGTTAAATATTCCAAGATTCCCTTTTAGATGCCACCCGCTAGAAACTGCTATTTTTATAATACCGAAACTACCCCTCCGCGCGAATTGGTCATCTATATGTATTTGAATTCAAAAAACTCAGATCTGGATTGCGATTTTCGTCTTCTTCTTCTTCACGGAAAATCTGAATTCCATTGCTCTCATATTCAGCAGAGATCGCAAAGATCGTTCGTAGTTCGGTGTGTTTTTCTTCAGTCGAACTCAGATCATCGCTCGTCATCATCATCACCATCATCATCATCTTCATCGTGGAGACATTTGAACTCAGATCTTCAATTGTGGAGAGAAGATCTTTCTTCTTCTTTTCCATAAGAATTATCATCGCTTTGAAAGAAGAACGAAACTCTTTATTCCTGAAAAAACTAAATTACACGTTTTAACACTGGAAATGACCATTCTCCGTCTTAATTAGGACGGAGAATGCCATTCTCCGTTTTATTTAAGACGGAGAATGCCATTCTCCGTTTCCGTCTTAATTAGGACCGAGAATGTCATTGAGAATGGCATTCTCCGTTTTATTTAAGACGGAGAATGGCATTCTCCGTCCTAATTAACACGGAGAATGGCATTCTCCGTGTTTCTAACACGGAGAATGGTCATTCTCCTGCGTTTTAACACTAGAATGACCATTCTCCGTGATAAATTACACGGAGAATGGCATTCTCCGTCCTAATTAAGACGGAGAATGGTCATTCTCCGTTTAATTTAGCACGGAGAATGGCCATTCTCCGTCTTAATTAGGACGGAGAATGCCATTCTCCGTTTTATTTAACACGGAGAATGACATTCTCCGTTTCATTTAACACGGAGAATGCCATTAGGACGGAGAATGCCATTCTCCGTTTTATTTAACACGGAGAATGACATTCTCCGTTTCATTTAACACGGAGAATGGCATTCTCCGTGTTTCTAATACGGAGAATGGTTATTCTCCTGCGTTTTAACACTGGAATGACCATTCTCCGGGTAAATTAAGACGGAGAATGTCATTCTCCGTCCTAATTAAGACGGAGAATGACCATTCTCCGTGTAAATTAAGACGGAGAATGCCATTCTCCTGCATTTTATGGTTAGCTGAAACTTTGGAGGGCCATAACTTTTGACTGGGAGGTCGAAACGAGGTCCCGTTTGTCGTAAAATGAGCGTATCGTCGAGGAGACTGAAAGTAACAGCTTCACAGTTAGACGGCCTTCCGAAATTTTAGATTCGCAAAAAAATGATGTTTGGACCTCCGTTTTAGCACTTTTGTCGTTCGTCCCGGTCTTTCCGAAATTTTTCGACGAGTTTTTGAAGATTTTTGAGGAGAAAACCTAGATTCAAAAGTGAACAGCGTATGGAAGAAGATGGAGTATTGAAACGTTTTTTAAGAGCAGTTTTGTGGGTGTTTCCAATAAATTAAAAGGAAGGGCAAAAGGGTCATTTGGAACCCTCTTTGGATAAGTTTCTCTAATTCTGGACACGCGATGAAAGTTTTTTTAGCGGTGGGTTTTACATAAAACTTTTTTAGTTTTTGGGCATTTCATAAATCTTCCCAATTATATATGCTTTATTAAAAAATGACATATTATAATCAACATATATCTCGGTTATCAGAGCTTGGTATAATAAGAAAATCACAAGACATTTGTCTTGTAAATAACATATTCTTGAATTTATGTTACGTACTCGGTGTCGCCGTGCTTTCGTTCGCATTGTATATGTTGCGATCATCTTTGACAGAGCATTTGATCATTTTTTAAAAAATCAAAATCAAAATCAAAGCTCATGACAGAAGGAACTTAGACTACTTCTTCATCAGAGGTACAACATAGAGATTGTAATTGTCAGCAGCATCCAGAGAAGAGTACAATAAGCAAATAAATAAATTCCCCAAATCAAGCTCGAGATCCAGATTTGCTGGAGGAGCAATATGAATATGCACAAGCGATGACGACGATGACGACGACGACTAGTTTGGAACGTTCCTATCATGGACCCAAATCGCGGTCCACGATAGCGATCCTGTCAACAATGATAGCAACAGATCAGGTCAAGCCATTTGATAATCAACATATCTTTATGGACTTTACCAACATATGTAAGCGAGCAGCAACCACAAATTTGAGCTATTTGCATCCCAAGAACATACACTAGCAAGCGCGGGCGAGCTAATTGCACCCCCATAAATTTCACCCTTTTAGATACTTTTTCAGACCCATTGCCGATACTAAGTAGCAATCCAAAAAATTTATCCATTTTTCATGATATTATGTATGGATCAGATATATCATGGCCAATTCCTCACAAGATTCTTCCACAATGGAGTCTGATAAGTGAGATTTCGAATAAGTGTTTACAGAATCTTCTGTCCGAAGAAATGATTCATCGAAGTAATGAGTCACCCGTTCCATCGATATGGGCACATCTGAGATCAAGAAATGCTCGGGAGTTTCTCTAACTACAAGAACCTCAAAATCCTATTACATCAAAAAGGTGAAGTTAAAAAACCATAGTGAAGACAGACATTGCAATGATACAGATATGACCCGAACCTCCAGCTTGATTGTCGGTATCAAATCTCAAAATGTACAATGTCTCAAGCTGGATTCTTGAAGAAAGGATGCTCAAGGGCTTCCTTCCCGAGCTGTAAGCCGCTCTGATGGTTCATATCTCAGAAGACCATACAGTAAGTCAGTTAAAGAAGACGTCGCAAACTCCACATGCTGAGAAACTAGATCCTGAAACGATAAGAACGGCATGGCAGTTTACTATACTAGACCAACATAACTGCAAACATACAAGCGATGGAGATGTACATGGAAAGAGCACGACTGTCAACAGTCTGATGATGATAAAGAAATGTATAGCAAGTTTAACAATTCTATGCACGAATCTGATGATGCAAGAATATACGTAGCTATAGTTTCACAGCTTGCAGGGAGAACATACCTTAAGCCTGGTGAGTGCAAACATACAAGCGATGGAGATGTACATGGAAAGAGCACGACTGTCAACAGTCTGATGATGATAAAGAAATGTATAGCAAGTTTAACAATTCTATGCACGAATCTGATGATGCAAGAATATGCGTAGCTATAGTTTCACAGCTTGCAGGGAGAACATACCTTAAGCCTGGTGAGTGCAAACATACAAGCGATGTTGATGTACTATGATCCTGATTCTCAAAAGCAGTACTACCAAAATCAATCAGCTTTCTGGCAATTGTCTTAGGCAAGCACCTGAACTGTGTCTCATCGTGTGAATTTCTCTGTACCCCAAACATCCATTCAACATCATAGCTGAGTGCATACACATGATGTCAAAAAAGAACTCATGATTTCCGAATTTGTAGGAGACCAAATACCTTGCAGCTTGGAAACTTTACATATTCAGGAGACACAAGAAGAATGTTTTCTGGCTTGAGATCAGTGTGAATAAAGTGTAAATCATGCATACCTACGGAAAGGGGAAAAAAAGGGAAAGAAATTGTCATGACTTCAATTTCACAATGGAAAAAAAAACCACCATCATTATCTGTAAGATTGGTTAGGAAAGATAAAAAAGAGAAAATAAAAAGAAATCAAGAATGATCAACACACATGCCACAGATTTCAAGAGCTGCCGTCCAAATTCCTGGACAAGATCCACTGGAAATGGGCTGTATTTATTTCTCTTTAAAAAATTATATAAGCTTGGCCCAAGCTTCTCACAGACCTGATAACACCACCAAAGTCCATTTAAAGAAAAGGTACAATATTTAGTTCTCTACTATCACAATCAAACCCTCTCATGCTATAACATAGAAAGCATAAACACCTAGCATCTTCATAGACAAAAATATACCAATACTTAACAGAAACTCCATCTGGTTTACAATAGTTCTACTCAAAATAGATATAAGGATATTGTAATCCCTGACACCATTAGTGAGTAACAAGTTAACACAAAAACCTTTACCATTCTATAATTGGAACTTTGACAGATAGAAAATATGACATAAACACACCATGTCATGTAAGCGAATGAATTGTTTAGTGTTGTTGTATTGGACTGACAAAGCCTTCAGTAATCACAAATAGACAAAACACAGTTTAAACATAATTTTGAACAAGAATGTTATCTATGCAAAAGTACAATGAGTTGTATATTCAAAAGCATATTAGCATGTGATTGAACAACATAAGCCTATATGTTGCATCATGCTGAAGGTTTTTAGGCCCTCATTTTTGGAAATAAAATATCTAAGAATCATATTCAAGGATCTAACGGCACAAAAACTGAAGAAAGAGAGAGCCAGAAACATAGCTATTGAAAAACAAATAAAGAACTAAAGCAACCACAAAAACTAAACAAAGCTTATACTTACAATGCATATGTGATTGCGATAGTCAAACCATCTCTTAATTTGGAGACAACTGCATATCAAGAAAAAAGAGCATTCGCCACATGAAAAGAGCAGCAAGATGATATTGTATAAATAACTTATGATTTCTGGGCACGTACTGCTTTGATCCATCCCTATCATTTTCAGCAAGTTGATTAAGTACATCAATTTCAATCTTTGCAGCAGTGTGATACTTGCGTATGCTACGAACTATCTTGATAGCCACATGCTCCCGTCTTTCACGATCCCACCATTCCACCACACGACCAAAAGTACCTGCAGAATCAAGCCCTTTCTAACAGTGATGTATAGGGTACTGGAATTGTAGTCAAAAGAAAAATGAAGTTTCATCACTGCACCTTCTCCAATTTTGTCGAGAATCTTATCTGCAAGAATGGAGGAAGAAAGATGTAAACCAGCCGACCATAGCATTAAGCCAATTTGTCTGCCAAAGATGAGTTTTCGCAAAACAAGCACGAGTCTAAGCATGTTATTAAAAATTGAAGTAGCTGAAAATTACTAATACAAAAGATGAATATTCTAAGGTATGATAAATTCAAACTCAATCCAGTCTCAAAAACCACATATCTTATGTTTGAGTTTCATTGTCTTAAATCAATTTAACACAAAAATACCAGCCTTCGGGTCCTTCCCTTGATTATTCATTTTCACACATCTGCATACTCTATTTACTATTTCTAGTATTGTTGCACAGCACAAACTACGCTAGAATGGTGATACAACTCAGCTGTAAGTACTAGTTGTTTGTACTTGCCACCTTTTGTACAACACATCTACCACAGTATTTCATTACTGAAACATCCATCCAAACCTTTGTAACCTAACTACCTCAATTTGTTATCTCAATTGTTGTCACCGCCATGAACTAATTATACAAATATTCACAATTTTTATAGGTTACGTACGTCTATCCCGTAATACTTCCTAGGTACAAAAAAAAACTTCACACGTCTGAATGCCAATAAGTTGCATTCAATGTTGGGGCTATTGCCTACCAAATCACTTATTAGAAAAAAAAACTTCTTAACAATATAAATTAGCATATTTATCAGCCATCGAAACTACTATAAGAACAGCCCTCTCCCTCGCTCTAGGCCAAGGCAGGCAAATCAAGTGTTTATGTTAATGACACCCTTCACTTAAAACATTTCATCAAAATGAACAAGGTACACACACAGAGCCGTGCTTTCTCGACGCGATAATTTGGTATAAAGGCATAAAGCCTGTTAATCAATTAATAACTTGATAGATATCAACATTCAAGCAGAAAGATACCAGCAGAACAACCATCCGTGTAAACCTCCAACCAATATAGTTTTGCAACTACCACAAATGATTCTCATTATTATGGATTCAAGAAGTAAATTATCTCAGTATAACTCTAGAGTACATTATTCTTCTAAGCCCCAAGAAGTATAATTGTTATTGTTAAGAATGGCAGAGAGACTAATGATAGTAGCAACCAACCTTCACGCATGCTATTTATCAAACTATACTTGAGACTGAGCTATTGGCAACCGCAGATTGCTGAAGCTGATAACGCCAAGACCATGCATGTAAGCAAGCATGGGCGTATGAGTTCTTAGTTATAGTCTTTGGACTAACCAATGTTGTGTTAGTCCCTGGGCGTGATATCAGAGGAAAACTCTTGTGAGATGATTGCAGCACTTCAAGGAAGGTGCAAGAACAGAAATCCTAGGAGGATTTTGTGAACGAAAAATCTAAGAAGATTTTCGTAATAGCGACAAACGAAAAATCTAAAAAATAAATCGTAATCGGAGAAAGCCTGCTGGGGTGTTTAGAACACCGGCGCTCAAAGCTAAATCCGCCCACACGGTCAGCTTCCAGGAACCAGCAAGTTCAAAAGAACTCTGGAACGCTCTACCAATCTGCTCACGGACGGACTCCTCGGAAGAAAAGAAGTGAACTCGCAAGTGGAGCCAATGCAGGAGCTCTATCTTCTCTCTCTGTGGAAAATTTCGTCCAGTCTTTTTTTCTGAGAGAGAAGAGAGACTCTATATATAAAAACTCTCTGTAACTGTCCAGATCCGGAACGTACGCGACGTATGAATGTCAGATCCGAAATTATCGGATCCGTTATTGTACGTTACGAAACGGTTCAGCCACTTCCTGCACGAAACAGCGCCACTGAGCGTCAACGTGCGCGAAAACCATATTGCGCGCACGTGTGAGCACGCCCAGCGTCCAGCGCTCATGCGCGCACAGGCAACTGCGCAAGACGAGCACAGTGCGCACCTGTGCCAATCGCGCCCGCGCGCACCTGGCAACACGCGCGCACCTGCGCCGATCGCGACTGCGCGCACTTGCGCAACACGCGCGCCAACCGCTCGCCAACCGCGCCATCTGGTCGCGCCATCAGGCCGCGCCATCTGGACGCGCAAACTGGCTCGCTAACGGATGCGCAAGAGGCTCGCGCAACGAGCGCAACTTAAGCGCACTATGCGCCTAGCGACGATGCTGACGTGCTAAGTGCAAAGTGCGCCAACAAAACGCCACATTACGTCTCATGAGCCCATGAGCCCGAATCCGAGTCCGAGTTGCTAAACCCCTTTCGAGCTTAGCCCCAATGGAATTAAATTGAGCTTGGCCAAAAAGCATGAATGCTTTTAATAGATGTCTTATCCTTACCTCCATGTAAAATCATCCACATGGTCCCCTCCTTAGGGTCACCACCTCATGTGCATCTCTCTACTCCTCAAGAGGGGTTATATTGAGATACCAATGAATTTTTCTACCCAATGTGGGACTAAACTTACATGGCTTGTTGAGAGCAAGCTCTCTAGAGTTCAAGTAAAGGAAAAACTCCAACAATCACCCACATATTTCAATATATGTATAGGGTTGAGCATTCCCCACAGTAACTGTCCATTCTGCATTAGGATAGATGTCGCTGACGACTTGAATCTTCCCGCATGGATTTGAGCAACAATATGATACAAGAATGGACTACGCCTTGAATTCTGCACTATAGCTGCAATTCTTTCCGCTCACAAAATGTAGCTACATGTGCTTCTGGCAGCACATTAAAGGTCATGTGCCAGCATGATTTTAGTATATAATTTTAGACGTCTACAAGTTTACCCTCAAGAGACGGCATAATATATCTGTCCATACAATATAGGTGAGTTCTTTATTAAAGAAACACGGCATGAAGCCTTGCGCTTCCCTTGCGGTGCTACGCCGCTATGACATGGCCTAAAGCCGAGGCATTACCCCTACTGGGAACCTCATCATAGTGTCATACTACTGTAGCATGAGTTTACAGCCTCTTTGTAGTGCCATACTACCCAGCATAAAGCCTTAGGCTCCCTTGCGGTGTTACGCCGCACCGACATGGCTTGCAAGGCCGAGGTTTTACCTCTATCCGGGTACCTCATCGTGGTGCCGTGCCACTGTAACATGAGGAACACCTCCCCTTTGTAGTGCTGACTACCCCTCTTTAATTTCATCATACAGCATTAGGCTACCTGCCTATTTGCGGTGCTACGCCGCTGTGACTTGGCTCGCAAAGCCAAGACATTACCCCTAACCGGGAACCCCATGGTGGAGTCACCCCACTGTAGCATGGAGTTACACTCCTTGTAGTGTTGCGCTACTGTGCTTCCTGTAAAGCACACCAGGCATTCACTCTGCCTGCGAACTCATTAAGGCGTTTAAACCATCCTCATCACAGGATCCGTTTTTCGCAGAAAACACATAGTAGACAACAGTGGTTATGGGTCTGTAATCCTTCCATGTTCTCAAGAACAAGTACCCACTGTTACCTGATAGTTTTTTCGTCAGTGGTCCTCCTTTGAACCGAAAGTTAGATGTCTAGTAGATTTCTCTTTGAACTAATAACATAAAACTTTATGGTAGGATTACAAAGACACACTATCAGAATGCCTTCAAGCCCATCTTCCCTGCGGTGTCTTCGACCAGCTGGCGCTTGAGGCCCTTCGTGAACGGATCCGCCAGGTTCTTCTGACTCCGAACATCGATCACTGCAATGACACCTCTTGATGAGATCGTTCAGTGTCCTGTGCTTTAACAGCACAGTTCTCTTCTTCCCATTGAAGAGATCATTTGATGCCACTGTCGCAGTCGCCTGGTTGTCGCAGTATATCGGAATTGTCGGTATTTGCGTCCCAACCATTGGAAGATCATACATGAGCTCCCGAAGCCATTCTGTTTCCTCTGTTGCGGTATCAAGTGCAAAGAACTCAGATTTCATGGATGACCGCGAGAGCATAGTCTGCTTCTTCGACTTCCACGATATAGCAACTCCATCCATTGTGAAAATGAATCCACCTGTGGACCTCTCGCTCTCCAATTCTAAGCAGCAGCTGGCATCACTGAAGCCTTCTACTACCTGCGGCTCTCCGCTGAAGTGCAGTGCATATGTCTGAGTCTTCTTGAGATATCTCATAACACGCTTCACAGCTTTCCAGTGCTCAACGCATGTATTGCTGGTGAATCGACTCAGCATTCCTACGGCGAAAGATATGTCAGGCATAGTAGCAGTAGTAGCGTACATCAAACTCCCGATGACGTTGTTGACCCAAACTGGATCGCAGTCAACCAAATCTTGATAATTAACAAATCGATATTTGACATGATTCAACTCGACACATAAATCGTCATCAAGCTACAAATCAGACAACTATCACATATCAAGTCAGACAATCATCATCGACGACTGCTCGACGAATACTGCTGGAACTTGTAATCGGAAGTCTGTATTTTTACACTTTTATTGAGTCTAGGCTATTGTACGTTGAGTCGCACTGAGTACCTCAACCATAGACTAGATAACCAAAAGCTCCACAAACAAAAAGTCAAACTGCCAAAGCCCTACAACTGCCCATGAGCATTCTGTCTCCAAGGAGGCAGAGTTCGGACCGAACTCTGCCCCCACACAGAGTTCGGGCCGAGCTCTGTCCCCTGATTTCCAGAAGCTAATTTTTAGGGATTGCTCATTGCAAGTTGTCAAACGGCCAAAATTTTGAATATTTCGGACAGAGTTCTGGCCGAAATCTGCCTCCTAGAACTAGTATATATAGGCACTCATTTCTCCCATTTCAAATCATCCAATCTTCTCTTCTCTTCTACTTCTATAGCCTATACATCCTAAAGAGCTATACTCTTCTCATCTACTAGCCACAAAACTTTTCAAGCCTACAAGGTGCTCGGTGTGACTCAATTAGAAGTTTGTGTGCAAGAGTCTTAAAGAAGTCACTTGGAAAATTCCAAGTTTCGCCTCAGCGATCTTTCAAGAAGTTGGCGTGCTCTTCTGAGTAAAGGCACGTGGTTGTAAAGCTATTTCACAAATAGTGGATTTCAATCCTGAGCTAAAGTTCTCAGGCTTGGACTAGTCCTCCACGAGGAAAACCAGGTTAAAAACTGATGTGTCTGCGTATGCTCTCTGATCTTTATTTACTTTCCGCACTTAATACTCTGATTAATCATTTGCTAGTTGGGATTGAATAGAGTTAAATTTTTAATTGTTCATTATTGACACAAGTACTCTATTCACCCCCCCTCTAGAGTTGCCTACACGTACTTCAATTGGTATCAGAGCCATGTTTTCTTGATACAGGATTTACATCCTAGAGTTGATCCATGGCAACCACACAACCTGTGAAACCCAGTTTTGTAGTGTGATTTATTATTAGTATTATTAATATTATTACTAATATTGTTATTATTATTAATTGTGGTTTTAAAAATTAATTTCAAAATTAAATGTGGCTTTTGATTGTTGACCTAACCCGTGCCCGGACCAATTCCCGAAACCCAGACCCGATTCTAACCCATTCATTTGAAACCTGATTTTTATATATAAAAAAATATATTTTTTTTTTGTGCTGGTCCAAGTTGGACCAGATCCCCTCTTTTCCCCTCACCCCACGTTCTCCCTCCCCCGCGTTCCCCTCTCCTCCTCACTTTCCTCTCCTGACTCCCATCTCTACCACACATTATTCTTACACAACAGAGAGCACATTCTTTCCCTCCCACTCCTTATAACCCCATCACTTCTCCCCATTACTAAGCAAGCCACCACCAACTCCTCTCTTAACCCAACTCTCCATTTCCTTCCAGAGAACAAAACCTCTCCACCACCACTTCACTCTCCATCAACCCCTACTCAAAACCCTCTCCCCGAGCCCTCGACTCCACGCCGACCCCGTCCGGCCTCTTCCAGCCGACGGCCCCGACCCCCTGCCGAGCTCCGGCCATTTCCCGGCCGCCCGCGCCCCGTGAGCGTCTCCCAGCGCGGCCCCGACCCCCGGCGCCCATCGCCGCCGCCGCGCCCTTCCAGCGCACCCCGCGGCCCGCCGGACCCCGACCCGGCCGCCCGCGCTGTTCTCGCCGACCGCCCCCGTGCCCGGCCAGCACCCTCTCCGGCGCACCCAGCCCGTCCAGAGCCTTGCTCGGCTGCGTGCCTAGCGTCGCCACCCCGAGCACGTGCCCCGCTGTTCTGGACAGCACTGTCCAGCGCTGTCCACGAGTTTCCGAGTTCGATTCCGCGGATTCGCGTGTCCCGAGTCCGAGGCAACCCTTCGAATTCCGTCGTTTTTGGTAATTTCTGGTTGATCATAGTAGTTCGTCCCTCCCATGTCTATGATGAGATTGGTCCACGAATTTCCTTCGGGAATTCGATTTTGGGTTACGTTTTGTTTCCAGGGTTTTCCGAGAGATTTTCGGGAAAGCTTCTGTTAGTTTGGTTTGTTTTTCCGAAACCTTCGGAAATGAATTCTGTGAATAATTTGGTTTTCGGATCTTTCCGATTTGTGCTGTGATGTTTTTGGGTTGGTTTCGGATTCCCGAATTCGTTTCGGGTCGTTCCAAATTAATATTGGGAATGATTGTGGTTAGTTTTATATATATATTCATGGGTTTCCCTGGTTTGGGATTTATACTGGATTTTATGGCACACTTTTCCAGTTTTTGGGTTGACCAAAAATAGAGGAAATGCTGCCGGATTTTCCATAAAATTTAATTATATTTTTAAAATAATTTTTAAAATGGTTTTCGGAAAATATTAATATTTTGGATTTTGGACGACGACCGTATTGGTCAATAGACCCTGGCTAAGTGCAAACGAAACCGGCTTCGCCCGGACGTTGAGGCATTAGCCTATATGACGATTGGACGAATATCTGAGACTCATTAATATTTAATTTATTTTTATTATTTAGTTTATTCATAATTAAATTGTATGAAGATTTTAGAACTAACAACCATTTCTTCTTATTTCAATTTATGTAAAATAAATTGTAATGGGCATAAGCCCAGCCTTTCTATTTTTCTCAGTGGCCTGTAATTTTGTAGCGTAGGTTTTCTGTCATTCTCTGGTCTTGCGAGTTTTTAGCGTACGCGTAAATCAAAAATAAATATTATTTTGAATAGAAAATTAATGAAGTTTTCTCACCTTAAAATTTATAAGTCTTAATATTTAACAACGATCATGTTTTTCTCATTAAATAAGAAATTTAGTTTTATATGTATAATTACGGAAACACAAAGTTTTAACCAAATAAATTGGTAACTACGAGTTTTTCCAAAATACAAAGTTAAATTGATCTTTCCCTCGTTATTAATTACAACGCACCGATAATCGTGTTTTTTTCGTGTTTACTAAATAAAGATTAAAATTTGACTAGGACAAACTTAGAGATTGCAACTAGCATAGTTAGCTTGGTAACTATGGAATCTGAGTCAACTTCTCGAATGTAGGATTTCGAGGACGAGTCTAAATCCCATCTCGAAGTCTTCATCCCTTCAAGTCCAGTCCATTTTGAGGCAAATACATTTTGTGTTAGTTTACAATTATTTAGTAATCGTTTTATTGCAAGTTTAAACCACGATGCAACACGGAACTCTCTCTGAGAGCACTGACTGTAACTACTGTAACTGTTTGGGGACTGGGGGAGTAGTGTAATGAGTATGACCACATCCAAAGTAACTTAGAACTGTATTAGCTTACCCCTCATACACACGGGGATAAGCCGTATCGTATCAATAGGATACAACTGTACAACCCAAGCCGGTCATATTCATTGCCTATTCACATCACAATACTGTAACTGCTGGAATTTATTCCAAATTGTTTAAAAGTGCATGATTCTATTATTATTTTAATTGTCAAATTAGCATAAATTGTACTTTGCTCCCTCCTGACTGGAGATACATTTTTAGGGGATATTGAGGATGCTGAGTTGTTAATCAACAGCTATTATGACCCGGTTCTGTACCCCGTGGTGTTGCCAGAGTCCCCTTTGGAGGACGCAGGAACTGAGGCCGATGAGCCGAATGCTTAGCTAGATTTTCTTTCCAGTTTTGTTGTTGTTTTTGAAAAATTTTGTTATTTGAATTCAGTTCATTTACTTCCAGTTGTATTAATTTCAATGCTTAATAAAGTTTTAAATTCCCGAATATTGAGTTGTGACAATTATAGAAGTTGTTGTGGTTACCTGCTAATGGAACAGCTTACTGCCGCCGTCTCAACAACGGTGGAGGCTGGGCATGATCCGGTTCGACCCAATTATTTGGAATCGGGTCGTGACACAACCCATCTCTACCAACTATGGTGAGGGTCAATCCACAAATAGGCCACCCCTATTTGATGGAACCAACTACACTTATTGGAAGACTAGAATGAGTTTTTATCTTAAGTCGCTAGACTTTGACCTGTGGACTGTAGTCACTGATGGCTACAAGAAACCTCACAGAATAACTGTCGAGGGGAGGCTTGTCGAGAAACCCCACGACAAGTATACTGATCAGGAGAAGAAACAGACAAGTCTAGAAGCTAGGGCTATTAATGCTCTCTTCTGTGCCATAGACAGGACTGAATTCAACAGGTCTTCACATGCACCACCTCGCACGAAGTATGGAAGCTTTTGGAGGTGACTCATGAAGGGACCACACAAGTCAAAGAATTAAAAGTCAGTCGCATGACACAGGAGTACGAGGCTTTCAAGATTAAGCCAAATGAGACGATCACTCAAATGTTCACCAGATTCCTCGACATCGTCAACCCGCTATCTTCCCTCGGAAAAGATTATTCCAACCATGAGAAGATACGCAAAGTGCTACGAGGATTGCCGAAGGTCTAGAACCCCAAAGTTACGGCGATCATCGAAGGCAATGATCTTACGGTCATGTCACTAGAAACTTTAATGGACAAGTTGATGACGCATGAGCTCGATCTAAAAGATTTCGAAGAAATAGCTCCAAAAGAGAAGGAGATTGCATTGAGAGCTCATCGCCGAATAACCAGCTCAGAAGACACTGATGACGATGACTCCGAAGGTGACGATCAAGCTCTCTTAGTTCGAAACTTCAAAAAGTTTCTACGCTTCAACAAAAAGAAAAGAAAACAAAAAGACGATGAGGAAGGACCCACCTGCTTCGGATGCAAGAAGACGGGACATGTCAAGAAAGATTGTCCCTTAGCAAAGAAAGGAAGCAGATATGAGAAGCCGTACAAGAAGCCAACTACAAGGAAGTATGCCAACACTAGCATCTGACACGAAAGCGAGGCTAGTGATTCAGACGAGGAAGAGGACTCTCCGCAAAACACGGCTAACGTCTATCTAATGGCGACTTCAAATAAGGTAAAAGATTCTTTTGATGATTTCTCATTTGATGAACTTGGTGATGCTTTTAGTGATCTACTTTAAGATCACAAAAAGGTACTCAATAAATATAAACATGCAAAGGATAAGATCAAGGACTATGAAACCGAGATCCATAGACTTTCATGTTTACTAGAAAATGTTAGAAACACTACACCCACGAAAAACACTGAAGAGGTATCCAAGCTTAAGTTAAGCTTACACGATGCCGAATCAATCATTGAGAAACAAACTCTTGATATCACGGCTTTAAACAAAGAACTTGCTGAAGAGAAAAACGAGTTCAAAATTGCTACAGGTAGAATACACGGTCTTACTGCTAAATGTGATGAGTTAAGTGCTGTCTCTAAGAAGTTAGAGATTAAATTGGGCAAGCAGGTTATTCAACCGCAAGTTCAGTCTCATAGTCACAACACTTACAAACACGTGTCAACTCAACACAAAAAGGCACGTCACCACAAGAACACTCATTCACATGCTACACAAAATCATGCTTTCATGTACACCTATTCACATGCAGCACGTAAAACACATACACGTAAACACCATCATCATCCTGCTGCACTCAATCATTATCATCATCATGTTGCTACACGTAGTCACTATAATCACTCTACTAGCTATCATCACCCTACTTATAGACATCACTATCAACATGCTCCTAGCATAAACATGCATGCTAGATGTACATATTGTAGCCTACATGGACACATTTCTCCACAATGTAGAATTAGAAGATTAGTTGATAAAAATATATATGCATGGGTACCAAAGTCTAACCTCTCAGGACCCACAAGAATCTGGGTACCAAAGGTCACATCTACTCGTGGTGTAGGTGGACCTTCCTTCTTCAACTAGAAGCAAGTGGATTCTCGATAGTGGGTGCTCACGACATATGACTGGAAATGCAAATCTATTCGCAACACTATCGATGAAAATGGAAGGATACGTTTCCTTCGACAATAACCTTAAAGGATATATCATAGATAACGATACAATTGGTTATCCTCTTTCTCCCGTCATTAACGATGTATGTTTAGTGACCGAGTTAAAGCATAACTTGCTCAGCATTAGTCATCTTGTTGATCATGGTTATGATATTAACTTCGAAAAAACTAAATGCTTTATCTATGATAGATCAACTGGAGACATCGCCTTTGAGGGAATAAGGGAAGATAACATTTACATTTTCTATATATCTAGTGATACTAACAGTACAGGAAGATGTTTTTACGCTCACAAAGACGAAAAGCTCCTATGGCATCAGCGTCTTGGTCATGCCAACATGGATACTATATCCAGACTATCCACCAAGAAGCTAGTCAGAGGACTGTCGGATATCACATTCAAGAAAGACACGGTATGTGTCGAATGTGAAAAGAATAAGGCTACCAAATCTTCCTTTAAATCCATAAACACTGTAAGTACTACCCGACCATTGCAATTACTTCATATAGACTTATTTGGTCCTAGTAGAGTAGCCAGTCTTGGCGGAAAACTCTACGCTTTTGTCATTGTAGATGATTTTTCAAGATTTACTTGAGTTTTCTTTCTTACAAACAAAAGTGATACAATTTATGTTTTCAAAGTATTTGCTAAAAAGGTCCAAAACGAAAAAGGCTACATGATTACTCGTATCCGAAGTGATTATGGTGGCAAATTCGAAAATTCTGATTTTAAAAAGTTTTGTGATTCAAATGGTTTTAGTCATGAATTTTCGTGTCCAAGAACTCCTCAACAAAATGGTGTTGTGGAGCGGAAGAATAAAACTCTTGGCAATATGGCTAGAGTTATGCTAAATCAATTCTCTCTTCCAAAATACTTTTGGGCAGAATCTGTCAGCACAGCGTGCCATGTTTTGAATAGGGCGTTGATTCGACCTATTTCGAAGAAGACACCCTATGAGCTTTGGTTTAGTAGGACTCCTAATGTTTCTTACTTTAGAGCGTTCCGTTGTCGCTGCTTTATCCTGAATACCAAAATCAACTTAGGCAAATTTGATGCCAAAGCTGACAAAGGTATTCTTTTTGGCTATGCGGCCAAGAGTAAGGGATATAGAGTGTTCAACAAACGCTCCATGATTGTTGAAGAGTCTACTAATGTAACATTTGATGAGGATAATAGTACAGCTGTCATTCCCGACGACGATGATGAACCATCAACTTCTACACCTATAAATGCAACGTCCGAAACCAGCTCTCCGAAGGAATTACCAAAGAAGTTTCACTTCACTCCCTCTCATCCAAAGGACTTGGTAATAGGTGAAATATCACAAGGGGTAACTACTCGATCTTATGTAAGAGACACTATAGCTAGCACTGCATTCATTTCTCAAATAGAACCTAAAAATGTTTTAGAAGCTTTTAATGATGAATTTTGGATTTCCGCGATGCAAGAAGAACTCAACCAATTTGAAAGAAGCCAAGTTTGGGAACTTGTTCCTAAACCAACTGGCCACTCAATAATTGGCACTAAATGGGTTTCTCGTAACAAAGTGAACGAGGACGGTTCAGTCACTCGCAACAAAGCTCGTCTCGTAGCCCAAGGATACAACCAAGAGGAGGGCATCGACTATGATGAAACGTATGCTCCTGTTGCCCGACATGAATCCATTCGAATGCTTTGCGCATTTACAAATTTTCAAAACTTTAAACTTTTTCAAATGGATGTGAAAAGTGATTTTCTAAACGGTTTCATCAAAGAAGTTTTTGTCAAACAACCACATGGTTTCGAAAATCACAAATTTTTCGACCACGTTTTTAAACTTAGGAAAGCTCTCTATGGCCTCAAACAAGCTCCTCGAGCTTGGTATGATCGTCTTAGTACTTTCTTACTTGATAAAGGTTTTTCAAAAGGGAAAGTCGACACTACACTGTTTATAAAATCTCTTGATGACACAATTCTTTTAGTACAAATATATGTTAATGATATTATTTTTGGGTCTACTAATGAGGGTCTATGCAAAGAATTTTCCAAGTGTATGCAGAACGAGTTCGAGATGAGCATGATGGGGGAGCTCAACTACTTCCTTGGACTGCAAATTAAACAACTCTCGTAAGGCGTCTTCATCAGTCAGTAAAAATATGTAAAGGACATGCTGAAAAAATTTGAGCTTGACAACATCAAACCGATCAGCACCCCTATGGCTACTACCACAAAGCTGGAACCTAATGAAAGCGGCAAACCGGTCGATCAACGTAAGTATCGAGGTATGATTGGTAGTTTATTATATTTAACTGCTAGTCGTCCCGATATTATGTTTAGTGTTTACTTATGTGCTAGATATCAAGCCAATCCTAAGAAATCACACATGACCGCAGTTAAGCGTATCTTTAGATACCTTAAAGGAACTATTACGGTAGACTTGTGGTATCCCAAAACCGCTTCCTTTGACTTAATCGGATATTTCGATGCTGATTTTGCGGGATGCAAAGTCGACCGTAAGAGTACCAGCGGCACGTGTCATTTGCTAAGAAAGGCGTTAGTCTCATGGTTTAGCAAGAAGCAGAACTCTGTCGCACTATCCACAACAGAAGCTACATACATCGCAGCTGGTCGTTGTTGTGCACATATTCTGTGGATGAAGCAAACCCTTGAAGAACTTATGTTTCAAGCACATACTTATTTTCTGTGATAACACTAGTGACATTAATCTGACCAAGAACCCAGTTTGTCACTCACGCACTAAACACATAGAGATTAGACATCACTTGCGTGATCATCAACAACAAGGCACGATTAATTTAGAATTCATAGACACTGAACATCAGCTAGCAGACTTCTTTACCAAACCACTGGCCGAAGAGCGCTTCAACTTTCTTTGTCGTAAGTTAGAAATTTTGGATGAAACAGTCATAAAATAAATTGGCCTGCATAAATAACGATTATGACATATCTTTATGGTGACTTTGCTATGGGTACAAGCCGAAAGGGTCCTTCTGACAACAAGGCGTAAAAGCCTAAGCGACACGGTGCACTAGTCTTCGGACTACTACTAGCTGGGGTCCGGCCCCTACAGCTACCCCATGGCAGTTTCATCGTAATGATCGCTGTCTTAATCAGCATTTATTACATGGCTTAATTACGTTTATGACTTATTTTATTCAAACTTTCAAATTCTATTCATTTTCCATCAAAACTTAGCCATTTTCATAATTTCCAGTGTTCTGTGCACATGGAGGCAGAGTTCGGGCCGAACTCTGTGTCCATGTTCACAGAACCTTCTTTGGTTCTCAGCCACCCATTGTTTTGATCCGACGGTCAGGATTTAACCCGACTTGCTGCCCCCAAACCTCTTAAACCCGAGAGCAAATCCTCTCTTCTCACTTTGTTCTTCTTCCACCTTCCTCCAAACATAATTTTCTCAAACCCTAACCCTAGAAACTCCACTTTTAGAGCTCTTTTTCTTCCCAAACTCAAGATCTAAAGCTTTTGGGAGGATCTCTTCCATCTTTTCTCCTTTGGGTAAGGTATAATTTCATATTCTTCTCTATTTCCTTTTCAAACTTTCAAATTCTCCATGGCTCCAAGACTCTTTGGTAGAGGCAAGATAAGGAGTGATGGTGCATCATCTTCCCATCCTCATCCTCCTCTTGCTCCTCCAATCCATCCTATTGTTAATCCACCACCACCACAAGACCCCAACATCTACAATGAACAAATTTTTATATCATTGGAGGCTTCCAATGAATGGTTTGCCGATTTTCGTTCACGAAGTGTGTATGCGGGTCATCCGATTAATTTCACTATCTTTTCGGCTTATGATTCATTGTTCCATGATCTGTGCTTAGATGAGTTAGTTACTACCTCATCTATAGTCTATTTGAATGCAATCCAAATGTTCTATTGTAACCTAACTTTCGACGACACACGGATCTACTCCCGTGTCGCCGGTATCGACATTTCTTTTGATGATTTTGAACTTGCGGAATATCTTGAGATCCCGGAACCCAATTCTTGGGAGAAACTTGTCGATGCCCGACAGTTTCAATTTCCTGATGGATCTTCACTTGAGAGCTTCAAGGATGACTTGTGTACACCTAACACTCGTCCTCGCAAGCTACGGGCTAAATATCTTAACCCGCATTTTTATGAACTTCATCGAATTATTTTCTCCACGATATTGTCCAAAGCGGGATCGACCGATGAAGTATCCTATCTTGAGATTTCTGCGCTTTACCATCTCCACTTCCATGTCCCATTCAACTTTCCGCGCACGATGATGGACTGGATGATTGGTGCACGAACGAGACCCCGATCATTGGTCTACGCCCAGTATTTGCCGATGATCTTTCGTGCGTTCCATATTCCACTTGATGAGTGTCAGTTCCTTCATGCCCCTGCCTATCTGTCTAAGGCACGGCGGCTTCTAGCAGCTGTTGAGTCCCCTGCTGAGTCTGAGCACTCCAAGTCTGATGCTCATGCTGATCATCCTGCTCTTGGCCAACCTGAGCCCGAGCCACCTGCTACCCTCGAGTCCATTCAGACTATGCTGAGAGATCGTTTTCGCTTGGAGGACGATCGCTGGAGTCAGATGGATTATCGCACTACCTTACATATGACGGCCATCAGAACCACCCTGCATGACATCCAGTACTCCCTGTCTACTCATCCTACAGTGTCTTACCCCATGGTACAGGACCCTTCTCGCGAAGGTTACCGTATCGACGACACTTGGGTCAGGAGGTATTTGGATCCGGATGCAGCGTTTGTTGATCCTCGTCGCTCTGCCAGCGGCCCATCTGATTCTACTGGACCTTCCCGTGCTCCATGACGGTCGTGGTCCCTTTTATGATGCTGCTGCTGATGCTTAGGATTTATTTTATTCGTGATGATTATTTTCGTAACTCATGTATGATTTCCATGTTTATGACCTGCATGGGCCACCACAAAAATCGGCGGTAGAACGTTGTATAGGTCGTCTATAACATACAACATCTAGACACAATATAAAGGTACTTGTCATCTCCGCACGGAGGTATATAATGTCACAACTCAATCACAAGACATCTAAAGAAGATAGCACGAAATATGAAAGATATGATAGAAGGAAAATAACAAGAATAGATGCAAGATCCCACACAAGTTTAGTGTTAAAAACATAACAGAAATCCCAAATAATATATATACTACAAGTCTGAAGTACTAGCTGGATCACAGTCCAGGCAGGCCTATCGAACTAGTCTAAGCAGACGGTGCGTCCTACTCTTTGCTTTGTACTACTTTATGCTTATGTAGCTTCTGTTTGGATTATTTGCTAGTTATCTCTTACTTTGGATTTGAGCCTTGGTTGTGTGATTGCATATTTTCTCCATGGTTATTTTTTTATGGGGGAGCTTATATTTCATTTTGTTAAATGTCAAAGGGGGAGAATATGTGATATTTGCTTAACCTTTTTGAATAAATACTTGTGCTATGTGTTATATTGTTTGGACTAGTACTTGTATCAGGACTTCTCTATTTACGGGGGAGTCGAAATGTCCATCTACGGGGGAGCTATATATGTGTCCAAGTATGAACGTTGCGACACGCAAATATCGCAATTTTGTCAATTATCAAAATGGGGGAGATTGTTGACCCAAACTGGATCGCAGTCAACCAAATCTTGATAATTAACAAATCGATATTTGACATGATCCAACTCGACACATAAATCGTCATCAAGCTACAAATCAGACAACTATCACATATCAAGTCAAACAATCATCATCGACGACTGCGACGAATACTGCTGGAACTTGTAATCGGAAGTCTGTATTTTTACACTTTTATTGAGTCTAGGCTATTGTACGTTGAATCGCACTGAGTACCTCAACCATAGACTAGATAACCAAAAGCTCCACAAACAAAAAGCCAAACTGCCAAAGCCCTACAACTGCCCATGAGCATTCTGTCTCCAAGGAGGCAGAGTTCGGGCCAAACTCTGCCCCCACACAGAGTTCGGGCCGAACTCTGTCCCCTGATTTCCAAGCTAATTTTTAGGGATTGTTCATTGCAAGTTGTCAAACGGTCAAAATTTTGAATATTTTGGACAGAGTTCTAGCCGAACTCTGCCTCCTAGAACTAGTATATATAGGCACCCATTTCTCCCATTTCAAATCATCCAATCTTCTCTTCTTCTACTTCTATAGCCTATACATCCTAAAGAGCTATACTCTTCTCATCTATTAGCCACAAAACTTCCCAAGCCTACAAGGTGCTCGGTGCGAGTCAATTAGAAGTTTGTGTGCAAGAGTCTTGAAGAAGTCACTTGGAAAATTCCAAGTTTCGTCTCAGCGATCTTTCAAGAAGTTGGCGTGCTCTTCTGAATAAAGGCACGTGGTTGTAAAGCTATTTCACAAATAGTGGATTTCAATCCTGAGCTAGAGTTCTCAGACCTGGACTAGTCCTCCACGAGGAAAACCATGTTAAAAACTGTTGTGTCTGCGTATGCTCTCTGATCTTCATTTACTTTCCGTACTTATACTTTGATTAATCATTTGCTAGTTGGGATTGAATAGAGTTAAAATTTTAATTGTTCATTATTGACACAAGTACTCTATTCACCCCCCCTCTAAAGTTGCCTACACGTACTTCAGATGCTAGCGTACTCCAATTGCCTGACGCTTTCCTTCGAGTTTGGCTCCAGCTTCTGGTCACTTCGGTACGGCGTATCAATTATAGGAAGATCATGATACCCGTATCGAGTGAGCATCATCTCAATGTAATGAGACTGTGACAGTGCCAATCCAGTGTCTGTCCGGATGATCTTGAGTCCCAAGATAACATCAGCATCCCCCAAGTCCTTCATACTGAACTTTGTCGAGAGGAACTCGTCTCCGTGACACAGCTTATATCCGTACCTAGGATTAGTATGTCGTCCACGTATAGACAAACCATGGCTCCTCTTCCATCAGCAAATTTCGTACAGACACACTTGTCTGTTTCGCTGACCCTGTAGCCATTTGACCTTATGACTTTGTCAAACTTTCCATGCCACATTTTGGGAGCTTGCTTTAAACCGCGAAGAGATTTCACCAACTTGCAGACTTTGTCTTCAAGACCTCTGACGACAAATCCTTCTGGTTGTTGCATATAAATCTCTTCGGTCAACTCGCCATTCAGAAATGTCGTTTTCACATCCATCTGATGTATCACCAGCTTGTGTATTGCTGCAAGAGCAATTAACAATCTGATGGTTGTCATCCGGGCTACTGGAGCATACGTGTCAAAGTAGTCAATACCCTACTTCTGAGAAAACCCCTTGACCACTAGCCTGGTCTTGAACTTGTCAATGGTTCAATCAGCTTTCTTCTTCTTCTTGAAGATCCACTTGCATCCGATGGGTTTTGCTCCTTCGGGTAAATCAACCAACACCCAAGTGTTATTGGAGGTGACTGAGTCAATTTCATTGTCTATCGCCTCCTTCCAGAAGACGACATCTCTGGTCTTCATCGTCTCATCATATGAAAGCGGATTTGCTTCCACATGATAGGTGACGAAGTCATCTCCAAAGTTCTTCGGCCTCCTTGCTCGCTTCGTTGACGGCTCAGCGAGTTCTGATTCAATTGTTGACTCCTTACCAACAACTTCATCTTGGACTACTGGCTCATTTGAGATCTCAGTCTCCTTTGCACCTTCATCGTTCTCCGGAATGTCTGTGAGAACAATGTTTTTGTGCCTTGCAAACTTGTCTTCAAAGTATTCAGCATCGCGAGATTCGATGATATGATTTGACTCAATATCAAGAAATCTCCGAACATCACTCTTCTCGACATACCCCAAGAAGATCGTCTTCGTAGTCCTTGTCCCTAGCTTCTGAATCTTCAGATCTGGGAGCTTCACATAAGCCAGACACCCCCACACTCGAATGACATTCAAGTTAGGTCTGACTTTGAACCAGAGTTCATGAGGAGTTATATCTGAAGTTGCATATGGCACTCTATTCAGAATAAAAGTGACCGTCAATGCAGCTTCTGTCACGCCCCGCTCCCGTAGGAGCGATCGTCCTCGCTAAGGCGTGATGCCGCACGGGCCTAGGTTGCGCCCGTGCAAGGCCATGTCCAGAAACGGCAGATTTGAGCTAGGCCGCAGAGTCGCACAGAGTGTCCCCATTTGCAGCGGAAAGTAAATGAACACAAATTGAAGCGAATTCAACTCTTTATTGATATTCAAGAAGTTTACAAGCGGCGCTAGGCCGATATTATAAATCGCTCAAGCTCTCTCTCTCTCTGAAACATAAAAGGCGTGCCAAGTGGCTTACAACATAGAATGATTCATGGCGATGTTCCGATACATTATGTCCTGTATATGGTGCTTCAGCTCCTTGCAACGCTCCAAGGCTCCAGAGATGGCTCCGCGCCTTAGCACGTTCGAGGGAAGCTCCGCACCCGACGACGTCTCCTGCATCCTACAAGCAGACTGTGGGGTTATCAGTACATTGTTATGCACTGGTGGGGAGGCTAGCTCGCCCACAATGCTATCATTACCAAACACGTTCTATTTACTTTCGTGCACCGTCTATCATTCATTGTCTTTCTAATCTTGCCTTAGGATCAATTTCATGGCATATATCATAGCCTATCTCGTGTTGCCAATTTCAAGTGTCGCATGGAAATACATACATGACTTACCCATACTTACCGTCCGGCCTTCCCTGTTCAATGTAAACCAAGTTAGTCAACAATTCATATATTTCAACTTAACATGATTCACGTAAACATTTAGTGCCAAGGGCGTGTTCCTGCCTTAGATTCTAACGCGTCGTAGGCGTGTTTTCAAATTCATTTGCACGAAGTACTCCTTATCATTTGGTGCGTTACATTTCAAGCCTATTCATAAGGCGCTTCATTCAGTTAACTTTAGACTACTTTGATTTCAATGCAAGGACTTGCACGTGGATTGCAACCAGCAAAGCCCACCTAAATCTATATGCACCGGTCGCTGGCATGTCAGCCATTTTGGACATTTTCCCCTGTGGCTTTCTCATCTATCAAGCGTGATGGCTGGTACACCTTGATAGACTATTGAATAACCGGCCCTACGTTTGGTTATGTGCCCAAGCCCGCACACATGTCCGCCCGTAGGCCATGATTCCGCCTAGGCCGGCCACGAAATCGTCGTTCGTTGCCCTTGGAATCCCTTTTCACTCGTGCACGAGTCCGTCCACGACCATTTCGTATTTTATTGTCATTTTAACTTAACGGCTGTCTCCGAGCCGTAGGCTAACCCTTAGCCACAATGCGTTATCGACTAGGTTGGCGTCCGTGCAGCACGGGTAGCGAGCCCCGTTGCACGTGCCCGTCACACCTGTCACTAACCATTCTTTCCTTTCTTATCTTTCATTCATTCTTTCTTTCACTTGCCCGTTTGTTCATTGATTCATTTCATTCACATTCATTCATTCATTCATTCATCGATTCATTCATTCACTTATCTATTTATACATTTTGCAACTCCCAGTGCGGGAGTCGCCTTGGCGACCCATCGGTCCCATAATCTTTCAATGTTGCTATACTCTACTCGGAACGACTATGTTGATAATCTTCCCGTTTCATTGTTGTAATCCATTCATTGTTTCATTGTTGAACGCATAGGGAACTCGAAATGTAAGCCCGTGCCTTAGTACGAGCGCGGGGTGCGGTGCGAGAGTTCTCACATTCTCCATGTTCTTTTCCATATTCTATACAAGCATACAAGATGGGATTATTCCCTTAGCTAGGTGCGTTGAGTCATTTATTAGCATGCGCGATGTCATCGCCTAGCGATTCTAGCAATAGTGTCCGTATTGTTATGTGTCTAGGCTAAGCAAAGACGGGTTCATCGGAGCCACCCACCTTAGCGATGTTCGCATCGGCCGAGCGATACTCCGAGCGCGCCTTTGAAAGTCTAAGTCTGGATTCATCTTGACGGCCAATGTAAGCCTTGCATCGATTCTTCATCAGGTCGATGCCAACTCTTCGGGTCGACGGCTCGTTTGAGTCGTTGCATTTGCCGTTTGAATCGGCGTTCCGCTAGGGCGGAGCGGGTCATTACAGCTTCTCCCCAGTAGCATTTCGGAAGGCCCGCAGTTAGCAGCATTGAGTTCATCATTTCTGTCAACGTTCGGTTCTTCCTCTCTGCTACTCCGTTAGATTAAGGAGAATACGGAGCAGTAGTCTCGTTGATGATTCCATGTTCTTTGCCGTTCAGCCTCGGCCCTGAACTCCTTGAACTTCTCGAACGCTTCGTCTTTAGATTTGAGCAAGTAGACGAATGCGTACTTAGAGAAATTATCGATGAAGGTTATAAAATACTTCATCTCGGCCTTTGTAGAGAATTGCTTGACGTCACAGATATCGGAGTGCACCAACTCCAGAAGATCTGTGCTTCGATTGACCCGATAAAAGGGTTTTCTAGTGATCTTCGTCTGAGCACATACTTCACACTTCTCTACCTTACCCCCACATTTGGAGATAAGTCCTAGACTAGACATTTTGTGTATTCTTTTACAATGAACATGTCCCAGCCTATTATGCCACAACTCAAGAGAATAATCAGAAAAAACAACTACATTTATTTCATTTGACTGGTTTACAAGCTGAATTTTAAACATCCCTTCGGTTTAAAAAGTCTTTCCGAAGTATGTTCCCTTTTTGGACATCACCATCTGACCAGCATTGATGTCCATCCTCAAACCTGCGTTGCTAAGCAGGCCCCCAGAGATCAGGTTCTTGGCAATTACCGGAACATGCTTTACACCTTGAAGCGTCAGAGTGTTCCCGGAAGTAAGTTTCAGCTCCACAGTCCCGATCCCCAGAACTTCAGCTTGGACCTGATTCGTCATGATAACTTTCTCAAAAGTTGGCTGATACGTGACGAACCATTCCTTGCCAGAACAGACATGACAAGTCGCACAGGTGTCTATCCACCAGTCAAAGTCAACCCCCACAGATGTGACATGAGTGATCATAACAACAATATTAGAAACCATGGAAACCTTACTAGGCTCACCTTGCTCTGATTGCTTGGGCTTGGATTTGCATTCACTCTTGTAGTGGCCCTTCTTGCCACAGTTGAAGCAAGTCACGTGGGACTTGGACTTCTGTTGCTTGAACGAAGGACCCTTCACTTTCAGATTAGTGGAGTCCTTCTTTTTGTGATGAGAAGCCGTCTGCTTCCCCTTGAACTCTCTTGTCTGCACCAAGTTGGCCTTAGCCAGTTGTTTGGACAGAGAGTACATCTTCTGTTGAGATCGCATCTCATCCTCAACGTGGATCTCTTGTAAGAGATCTTCCAAGCTAATTTCCAGCTTCTTCCGATGCATTCTTGCGTAGAAATTGCTCCATCCAGCAGGAAGTTTCGAGACAATCCCTCCAACGACAAACTTGTCGACGAGGGACATTTTTTCGTCATCCAGCTTCTGGCGTAACTTCAAGAATTCCTTCACCTGAGGCAGCATCGACTTCTCGTCTTCGAAGAGCCACTTGTGGTACTTCTCGACGATGAAGATTTTGGATATGTTCTCGTCGTCTTCATAAAGCTTTCCCAAAGACTTCCAGATTTCTTTGGCCTTTACCTTCTTGGAATATGACTCTGCCAAAAAATCTTCCATAGAATTGAGAATCAGCAGTTTGCATATGTTGTTTTCTCTCTTCCATTTGCTCTGCTTGACGTGTGCAACAGCAATAGCATCTACAGTACCACCTTCTAGAATCGTCGGTTCATCCTCAATCAACACATGGTCGACGTCCACGAGTTGAAGATTAAGGGTGATCTTCCTCTTCCATATCTGAAAGTGTTCTCCGTCGAATTTCTCCAACTTATTAAAGCTGGTATCGATGGGAGAGGCACGAGAGTTTTCTATCTTCTGGTCTAACTTTGAGATTGTTAGTCCCTGGGCGTGATATCAGAGGAAAACTCTTGTGAGATGATTGCAGCACTTCAAGGAAGGTGCAAGAACAGAAATCCTAGGAGGATTCTGTGAACGAAAAATCTAAGAAGATTTTCGTAATAGCGACAAACGAAAAATCTAAAAAGGTTTTCATAATCGGAGAAAGCCTGCTGGGGTGTTTAGAACACTGGCGCTCAAAGCTAGATCCGCCCATGCAAATCTGCTCAAAGATTTTCATAATCTAAAAAGAACTCTGGAACGCTCTGCCAATCTGCTCACAGACGGACTCCTCGGAAGAAAAGAAGTAAACTCTCAAGTGGCGCCAATGCAGGAGCTCTCTCTTCTCTCTCTATGGAAAATTTCGTCCAGTTTTTTTTTCTGAGAGAGAAGAGACTCTATATATAAGGCCTCTATGTAAGTGCCCAGATCCGGAACGTACGCGACGTTTGAATGTCAAATCCGAAACAATCGGATCCGTTATTGCACGTTACGAAACGGTTCAACCACGTCCTGCGCGAAACAGCATCACTGAGCGCCAACGTGTGCGAGCACCATATTGCGCGACTGCGCACATGTGCGCGCGCGCCCAGCGCCCAGCGCTAATGCGCGCGCCCAGCGCCCAGCGCTCATGCACGCACGCGCAACTGCACAAGACGAGCATAGTACGCACCTGTGCCAATCGCGCCTGCGCTCACTTGCGCAACACGCGCGCACCTGCGCCGATTGCGCCTGCGCGCACTTGTGCAACACGCACGCCAACAGCTCGCCAACTGGCGCGCCATCTGGTCACGCCACAGGCCGCATTACTGGTGCGCCATCTGGACGTGCAAGTGCACTATGCGCCTAGCGACGATGCTGACGTGCTAAGTGCAAAGTGCGCCAACAAAACGCCACATTACGCCTCATGAGCCCATGAGCCCGAATCCGAGTCCGAGTTGCTAAGCCCCTTTGGTGTCACGTCCCGATTCGTAGAGTTATTTATTCACGTATTTTATCAATTTGAAACGATCGTCCTCGTTTGGACGTGATGCCGTACAAGTCTGGTATTGCACTTGTACAAGGCAAAGATGGTACATAATTGATTATCTTCAAATAGTAACACATCGCAGCGGCAGAAGCAGATAAATTGAAGTTAATAAGGACAATCTTTCTTATCGAATAGAAACACATCATTTGATTTGTAACAGCGAAAATGAGAAGATAACTTGAAGTTGCACAGAGATATATAGAACTTTATTCTCTTTATTGATAATTAAAGAAGAGTACAAGACTTGTATTGAAGTACAATGCTTACAACACATCTCACTTTACATTGAAAGCCAACTGAACAATGCTATATAGCTTACATTTGATACTTGGACACATTGGATTACAACTCGATATACCGACTTGGCTTACAACTCACTGGTATCACTGATTACAATGTTCCATATATTATGCCCTTTATAAACAGAAGACATCATCTTGTACAAGGAGAGCTTCTGTATGCCCAACAAATCTTCGATGTCGCGGGACCAATCAAGGCAATCTTCGTGTCCAAACATTCCAAGCACGAGCACATGCCCACAAAACGTGGGTCAGCACATCATCTATGTACTGACGAGCATAATCCAACCCACTCGCCTAAACCAACATATAGTGATCGATTTTAGCAAACATTTAATAGAGTGATCTTTCTACTTGGGCCTAGCATCAGTTTACAGTTCTTGAGCAGAAACATTGAAGAATGTAAACATGTTATTTCATGGCATAACATTTCTTTGTGTAAGGCATCATCTAAGCAACATTGAGTTAACATGTTGAGCATATTATGGAAACACTTCCTGGAAGGCATCGTTTAGCATACTTGGTGTTATCATTCAACAGGTTATGACAATATTCAAAAAGGCAACATCTTATCCTCGTTGGTATTAACATGTTAAGCAATCAAGTTGAAGTTAACAAGTAAATAACCGTATCACATTTAAGTGACTTCTTACCGATAGCCGATTCCCTGGCACCTGCATAAAAATACAGGATAATATGATATACTTACTATGTCTGCACAAAACATTCGTTAGCATGCATCCTGACTATATGGTCGTTGGTGAAACTGCACCATAAAGGACTTTCCAACGGATATTACGACGCACCATTCCATGGTAGGTTGCAAGCCTAGCCGAATGTCCCGTAATACCTCGTGCTACCATAGCACGACCAATGTTTCCTCCCGGATCGAATCGGTCCCAGCGCCCCAGGTACCGTTTGAGGAAACTTACTCAGACTTGTACAAGTACGTCCATGACCATGCGAATGCGTGTCGACTCGATAAACACAAGTGCATGGTAAAACAATTGAAAGTAAGCAAAGCCAACAGTTCAACATCTCATCTCAATTCCGAGCCGTGTTCAACGACTAATCATTACCATCATTCTACTTGGTGATCTCCATGATCCCAAGCCTCATCATTCCTCATTCAGTGATTCATTGCACATTTCTCATAGCATTCCTCTCAACGAAGAACAACATTTCATTCATTTCAGAGGGACAGCCTTTCTTTCATTTCATTGGGACAATTATTATTCAGTACATTGCTTACACGAAAACAGGCAGCATCTCTTTTCTTTACAACAGTTATACAAAGAGTACATGATTCAAGAGTCTCATTCAGTTCATTGTGTTAATAACATAGACAGTTCTTTCCCATTTATCAATCACGCTGCATCTCATTATTCAAGTATTTCATTTGTTTCAGCAGCATTAAACATAAGGGACAATGTTATCAATTCATTCTCAGACATCAAGTCACATTAGCAGTTCAATGTTCATGTGTTGTACATTTCAATAATTCTCAGCATAAGTATCTCTATTATTCAGCAACTAAAACATGGAACATTTAGGGACAATTCATAGCATTTCAATACTTCATTTTATTAAGCATGAAGGAGTAAGGAGGAGGAAGGACAGTTCCACTCACTTGCATAAAAGGATCTTCCTGTTCCGATCACACATAATTCCACTAAGCGTAGCTCCACCAGCGAACCGCGTTCCAATACCCATTCCGCCTAGCCGGCTAAGAGAGACTACATCAGTCTCAATTCTCCTGATTTCCAACCCAAGTAACGGTCCAACATTCTGATCGAATCCAACAAGCCAACCAAATATCTCGCGCGGAACGGGACATTACATTTGGGACTTAGCCCCAACGGAATTAAATTGAGCTTGGCCAAAAAGTATGAATGTTTTTAATAGATGTCTTATCCTTACCTCTATGTAAAATCACCCACATGGTCCCCTCCGTAGGGTCACCACCCCATGTGCATCTCTCTACTCCTCAGGAGGGGTTATATTGAGATACCCATGAGTTTTTCTAGCCAGTGTGGGACTAAACTTACATGGCTTGTTGAGAGCAAGCTCTCTAGAGTTCAAGGAAAGGAAAAAATCCAACATGTTGCACTATGATGAACCAGCTATTCGTGAGTCGTGACTATTTTTGTCATCTCTACAAGAGTGAACGAGCTGAGATTGTTTCTGGATTGCATCAATTACTATCAAGTATCAATTAATGGTGGTTCCTTGTGGTAAGCTGACGACGAGTCTCTCCAAAGGTGAACTTGTTCCGCTTTTGCCAGTTATTTTCAGGGTGTAAGCTTCAATAACAGCTAACCAGTTGACCAGTCCATAACTTCCGCAAATTCAAAAGTTGGCTATAAACAGGAACATCTTGTATGTGCATTGGCTTACTAAGTAAGTCTTCCACTGGTTCAGTCGTGAGCAAATTTAGTAAATCGTTTAATCCAGGAAGTTCCAAACCGAAACATGTAGTCCTATTGAATTTCTTAAAGCAAACTCTAAAAGCATCACCACTAATTGGGAGCTAAAGTTGCACTAACTACCAAACCTCTTGACTCCCAAAGGTACAATAACAGGCATTTCTTTAGCTGCTATTACATAATTCTACAAGCCTTATGAAGTTTTAGTCCCCATTTCTTCCAGATTATATTTACACCTTGAATTAAAATGTAAAGTGCAGATTGCTAAAGGTCCTACCATATAGGAAGCACGATTACTCCAATTTGGTGCCATATTGTATCCTCTCCACGTCAGATACGTAACAGACACCAAAATACACAAGGAAAATTCAGACTAGTGCAGTGTATGTATTCAGTATCATCTAAATAATATTGCTTCGGTGCAAAAAGGTCCCACCTTTTTGGGAATATGTACCACTGTAATAATATAGGTCAAATATCAGCATGCATATATGAACCGAACATACACATACATACTATAGGATATTAGCAGCGTAAGTTCCATCAATTATCTACTAGCATTAATTAGCATGCTCACTTTCCATTAAACACACAACCCTAGTATAATCTATAATGCATGATTGACTCCAAATTCCAAAATGGTACTTATAGAAATCAACACAGTATCTAAAATCAATTAAGAATCTAAAAATATTGAAATTTCATATGGGGAAAAATTGATCCACAATTCCCTTCTACTCAGACATTCCATAAAATGAGAACAATCTTCCTCGACATAGGTGGAATTTAGAGTTAAATTTTGAATGTTTTGGTATGGAGTTAATTTTGGAATTTCATGTTTTGAAATTATCAAATTAAGGCACTCTATTCAAGATATGTGGCAAGGGGGTCATGGTATAATTATAAACATTTTTTATCGAAATATAGTATATATAGACATCAATAGACACGATACAACTTATCATTAAAGATGCCTAGTTTGAGAACTAATTTTACTAAAATGGAGTTAGGTTTATTTTGGAGTTTGGAGATTTGAAACCGGGGTCTGAAATTATGAAAGTAGAGTGCTGGAGTTTTGTTTAAGTTACGAGGCGTTTGAGAGTTTGGAGTTAGTATTGGAGTTTTATGAAATAGAAAGAAGGAATTGGAATTTAGAATAGTTTCAAAAAACTTGAGTCATATTGGAGTTTTACTAACTCCAATTTTTGGAGATAGGAATCGAGTTTTATCACTCGAAAAGCACTCTCAAACGCACCACAAATCCATCGAAGCCAATTTTCTTTTCCAAACCCCATTCCCAAACATTCCCTTTATTGTTTCTCAAATTTTCATAATCGGAACCAGAAATTTTTTAATGTTTCATTCTTAGTTTCATATAAACTAAAAGATTCTACAATTTAAATCCAATCCCCAAGGCCTAGATTATGCCATCAAGAACTATATTGCCAAGCCGCGCACTCAAAAGAGGAGATGTTGCACGAGAATGATGAGAACTTGTGGATTTTTCTATATACATACGAGAGAGGAGGAAATAGGCGAGAATGGTGTCATAGAAAAAGGACGGAAGAGTTTAGGGTTGAGAAAAATGGAGTGCAAGCAAAACTCCAAAACCTTTGGAGTTTGGTGAAGTCAAAATTATTCCAAACGCACTGGAGTTAAAGTAATTTAGAGTCTTGAGGCCTAAGTCCACCAAAATCCCAGTTTTCTTCCCTAAACTCTGTTCCCAGACTAACCATCGCTCTTTACTGGCACTAATATCTACAAATATCTGATCGAAAGCCTAAACAAAACTAGTTCTTCACTTCAAGAATTCAAATTTAAGAATTGATAGAAGCAAACAAAAAAAAGGAGAGATCTTTACATCGAGGAGTGAGATTCTCGCCGAGATTGAACACGTAATGGCCGTCCCTGTCGTCTTCCCTCGGCGGAGGCGACGCGACGCGCCGCGCCGAGCCGGAGCCGCCTTGTCCCTATCATCCTACAAAATCCACAAAAAAAAGGGAATCAATCTTTCCTCATAATCCAATACAAACGAAACACTGACCCTAGCTTCCTCCAGCTAAGAAACCCTAACCTCGAGGCGGGGCCTCTTTCTGATGCGCGAGTTCTCCATTCGATCGACGGATCCTCGGAATTCCCGCTCTTTTTTAGGGTTTTATTCGGATTTTTCTAATGGATTAGGCTTTGATAAAAGAAGAAAGGAATTATTACAGAAAAAGGAATTTAATTGGAATCTGTTGTAACTCATATGGCCCTTCATTTCATCTCCTTGTAACATATAAAAATCCTTTGGCCTTTCATTTCTTCATAACCCCCAACATCTCTCCCTATATAAAAAGAGGTTGGAATAGCTTGTAATATGCACTTGTGTGGTTGATAATATACGAGAAAGCTTCGTCTCCGTGTGTTTGAGTTACGACACGTTATCAGCACGTTGCTCGTGCAACACCGGAAACCCGACGTACCGATCGTTTTCTCACCTTCTTCGACCGTACGGTAAGAAAGGTAAAAAAAAAATTGAAAAATTTTTGATAGCAGAAATATATTGTTCTTGTTGTTATAATATTACTGTTGTTTTGGGCATCAAGAAAATGAGATATTTGCTCTCTTCCAATTGATTTACATTCATTAGTATGATCAAACCTTTTTTCATCTAGGTATTGCATGACATAACATGACAAATGCTATATTATTTTTTTACAGCATTATATGAAATGAGATTGAGAAGTGTTTGTCGAGTTTCTTTTGGATTGCATGTGAATTTTGAATTTTTGAATTTGGACATTTGAGTTGGTGAGCCCAATACATAATTCATTATACTGTTATCATTTCCTAGTTGTTTTAATCCAGCTTTTAACATTCTGTTAACAGTGCTAATTTGCCTTTATGTATAACTTTGCTATAATCTAGCCTTTAGCATAGTAGTTTTTTTTTTTTTTTTTTTAAACATATTTGTTAGTTAATTTCTGAGAAAATATATTTTTGATATCAAATTTTCATGTTGAAAAAAAAAAATTAGATGCTAACATTTTTTTTGGTAATGATGGATTTGGAGCCCCCCGGCGAGCGCCTCAGTGCCATCTGCGCCCCGACAAGCACCTCAGTAGCATTTTTTTCTTTATGTTACTCAGTGAATTATTGTAACAGATGGGTAGTAAAAACTGTATTTTTTTCTCGCTATTTTTTTGGTGTCGCTTCATTAGACGTCGGAAAAATAGTTGACATTTTTTGGTGCCGCTTGCTTAGGCACCAATTCTTGTGTGTTGTTGCTTGCTTATGTTGTACGTTTTTTTTGCGTAATTATGGAAAAAAACAAACTTGAAAATTTTGAAAAATGGTTTTGGCTACATAAACAAATTCTGGCACCGCCAAATTTGGGCCTTCCAAAATAAAATTTTTGGCTAATTTTTTTCAAAAGCAACGCTCATTTTGAGCACGCACTAAATTGTCACCTATTTTGCACTGTTTCGCAAATAGTGTGAATTTCTTGAAAAATCTTATTTATTCTTACATTTGAAAAAAAATTTACGAAGTCTCTCCGAATAGGCTCACCTATTTGGATATGATGTCAGAAAGAACTTGGGGCTTGGTTCTTAAGAGGTCTCTGGTGACCCTCCTCCCTCATTTTCCCGCCTAGTCATATTCACGTAGAGCTACCGAATGGGGTTGACCGAAAATTATTTTTTTCTCAAATTGTATTTATACTTATGCATTTTTGCAAGCAAATAATTTGCCTCTATATCGGCCCGTCGATCGTTATAAGAGGATTTTTTTAACAAAAATTGTTTTTTCAAAACCATTGTTTTATCTACAATTGTTTGTTGTTACTTATGCAAACCAAATCCATATAAACCTGTCGTTTTATATGATGACTGATCAAGATTTTTCTCCTGTTGTAGAAAAATGTCGATCAAGATTGATTTTTCCATCCTTGAAGCTTCTGGCAAGAACTACTTGGACTGGACGCAAGACATCCATAACCATCTAGATGCGCAGGGCCTCTTGGACGTCATCTATAACGAGGAAGAGCGTGAAGTGGAAGTCACTCGCTCAATGAACGCCAAAGCGATGATTATATTCAGCAGGCATTTATCTGACGCCATGAAGGCGGAGTTCATTGAAATTTTCTCGCCGAAGACACTATGGGACTCTCTGAAAGAGCGCTTCGACCACCAGAAGACCATATGGCTACCTGAAGCACGCCATGACTGGTTGAACCTGCGATTCCAAGACTTCAAAAGTGTAACTGATTACAACAATGAAGTCTGCAGGATTCGATCACTTCTCCAATACTGCGGTGAGATATTAACCGACAGTGATCTTTTGGAGAAAATATACACCACATTTCCTTCCACTGACAACTTGCGCCAGAAGCAATACCATCAGTCTAAGTTCACCAAGTTTCCCGAGCTCATCACCCAGCTTTTACTAGACGAGAAGAACAGTCTCATTTTAATGAGAAACAACAATTCTCGTCCTGCTGGAACAAAGGCAATTCCAATGCCTGATGCAAACGCTCTCCGTGGACCAAATCCACGGTAGAAACGAGACAAGGGCCAGTCGTCCCAACCAAGGAACAGAGGCGAGTTTAAGTCTCGCCACCCAAAGCGAGGTTCTAACAAGAACCAAGGACCTTTGACTCCTAGGCAGTCTCATGGTAAGAACCAACGGGCCAGTCGTCCCATAGCGAGAGTGGAAGGCCAAGCGCCTACTCTCTGCTACAAATGTGGTGCTTATGGTCATATACAACGGACTTGCAGGACGACCCCCCAAGAAGTTGATAATTATCACAAGGGGCGCCGGGCCGAAGCAAATCTGGTCAACGAGTGCGAAAATCTAAATCTTGAGATCCCCAATTTTATAGCAGAAATGGAAGAATGAATCTCCATTTTCTCTATATATTTGATTTAAGTCATAAAACTTTTGGTGGTTTGTATTTTCTGTTTTCTCGATAAATTAAAGTTCTATTTCGAGCACTTTCCTCAAACGTGTGACAAACTTTAATATTCTTTACTTATAGGCATGGACCACGGGGCAGTAGATTGTCTGGTTGATAGTGGAACGACTCACACTATCTTGAGAGATAAATTATACTTTATCTCCTATACGCCTAAAGTAACCTCAGTGACAACCATTTCGGGACCCTCAACCCTTGTTCAAGGTTTTGGCAAAGCCCGTTTTTCGTTGTCCAATGGTACTCCCGTTGAAGTATCAGAGGCCTTATATTCTCCAAGGTCCAGTCGTACCTTACTGAGTTTTAAGGATATTCGAGAAAACGAATTTCATGTTGAAACTGCTCGAGAACATGGCTTCGAGTATCTTTTCATTACCTCCACTCAGTACGGCCAAAAGCGTATCATGGAGAAGTTGAAAAGTCTTTCAAGTGGTTTGTATCTCACTACGATACAACACATCAAGAGTAATCTCATCATTCGTCGAGCGCCAGTTGATGAGAGGACTTTTATGCTATGGCAAGACCGGCTGGGTCATCCGGGTCAAAATACGATGCTTCACACTATGAATGCATCACATGGGCATCCTCTTGGAGGAAAGAATTTCGTTATAAATTCGAAAAGCCTATGCCAAGCTTGCTCGATTGGGAAGACGAATCTCAAGCCAGTCCATGTGAAACCTACGAGATTAGTTTCTCAATTCCTTGAGAGAATTTATGGAGATATTTGTGGACCAATCCAACCAACATGCGGACCATTTAAATACTTCATGATTTTGGTTGATGCATCGACTAGATGGTCACACGTAGTGTTGTTGTCCACCCGAAATGCAGCGTTTCCTAAACTCCTCGCCCAGATCATTAAGTTAAGGGCTCACCATCCGGATTATCCGATAAAGTCTATTAGACTTGATAATGCCGCGGAGTTTACATCGAAGACTTTCGATGACTATTGCATGACTTTGGGAATAAATCTTGAACATCCTGTTGTGTATGTTCATACCCAAAATGGCCTAGCAGAAGCTTTTATAAAGCGACTGCGAGTGATAGCACGGACCTTGGTTATGCGCACCAAACTCCCACTATCTACATGGGGCTATGCAATTTTGCACGCTGCAAATTTGGTCCGTCTGAGGCCCATGGCCACCCATCCACTTTCCACGTACCAGCTGGTTACTGGATGTGAGCCTGACATCTCACATTTACGCGTGTTTGGGTGCCTAGTCAATGTTCCAATTGAGCCGATAAGGCGTTCAAAATTTGGACCTCAGAAGCGAAGGGGAATATATGTTGGTTATAACTCCCCGTCCATCATTCGCTATTTAGAGCCCTTGACAGGCGATCTCTTTACCGTGAGTCACGCGGATTGTGACTTTGATGAGGCAATCTTCCCATCATTAGGGGGAGAAATGCACGTTAACGTTGATGAGGAATGACGTGAATTAGCATGGCATGTGCCCGCTGTTGCTCATCATGATCCCCCCTCTGCACATAGTGATAAGGAAGTGTAGAGGATTCTAGGTCTGCAAGATATTGCAAATCAAATGCCAGACGCATTTAGCGACCTAGCAAAAGTCACGAGATCAATTATACCTGCTGCAAATGTGCCTGCAAGGATAGACGTCCCTGAGAGACGCCATGTTCCTGTGAAACATGTTGCTCCGGTCGAACCCGTCGAGCAAAGGACGCTGCCATCGGCCGTCCAGTCCGCCGCTATTCCCAAGAAGAAGGAAAGACCGGTTGGTTCCAAAGATGTTCTGTCCCGGAAGCGGAGAAATCTTGTTAAAAGCGTTTTGCCACATGAGATCATTAAGGATCACGGCGATGTATTAGAAGAGCGCGTTCCAGATGAAACGCCTATTCCTAATCATGCCGATAACCTCAAAATATCCGTCGAGTATGCTAGCTTAGACGATATTTTGAAGCGAAATGAAACTGTCATCGATGATGTGTTCATATACTCAGTGGCCATTGACATTATGAACAATGATGACATGGAACCTCGTAGTGTTGCCGAGTGTCAACGACGAACGGACTGGTCACAATGGAAACAAGCAATCCAGGCTGAACTAGACTCCTTAGCGAAAAGAAACGTGTTTGGACCTGTTGCTCCAACACCACCCAATAAACCAGTTGGTCGCAAATGGGTTTTCCTAAGGAAGCGTAATGAAAGAAATGAGATTGTGCGATACAAGGCTCGCCTTGTGGCGCAAGGCTTCTCACAACGCCCTGGAATTGATTACGAGGAGACGTATTCTCCCGTAATGGACATTATAACGTTCCGCTACTTAATTAGTTTAGTAGTTTCCGAAAAACTGAATATGCAGCTCATGGATGTGGTCACAACCTATCTCTACGGGGATCTGGACACAGAGATATACATGAGAGTCCCTGAAGGACTAAAGATGCCTGAATCAAGTAGTTCCCGTCCACGAAACGCGTTCTCGATTAGACTGAGGCGTTCGCTATATGGATTGAAACAATCCGGACGAATGTGGTATAACCGCCTAAGCGAATACTTGATCGGTTTGGGATACATTAATAACGAACTTTGCCCATGCGTGTTCATAAAGAAATCCACTTCAGGATACGCAATCATCGCGGTCTATGTAGATGACATGAATCTCATAGGAACCGAAAAAGACTTGTCAGAAACTGCTGATATCCTGAAGAGGGAATTCGAGATGAAGGATCTTGGGAAGACACGGTTTTGCCTCGGCCTGCAGATCGAGCACCGTAAAGATGGAATTTTTGTCCATCAAGCGAACTACACCCAAAAGGTGTTGAGATGCTTTAGTCATTTTGACGTTAAGCCATCCGCTACTCCCATGATCATCCGCTCTCTAGACATTACTAAGGACCCATTTCGTCCAAAGGAGGACGACGAAGAGATATTGAGTCCTGAGTGCTCTTATCTGGGTGCAATAGACGCTTTATTGTACTTGGTCTAATGTACTAGACCGGACATCTCGTTTGCTGTTGTCACGACCTGCACCCTAGAGTAAGGGCACGAGACGTGGGTACGTCCAGCCTACGCCGCAGTGTCGGCGGTAGAACATTGTCCTAGGTCAACATACATCTAACAATATATCTCTAAACAGTTTATACTCCCCGAATGGGGATAACATAGCAGTAAATAAACTCAATCACAATTTAAGGAAGAAATAGCACGATATGAAATAGAACTCAAGGAAAATAGATGATAAAGTAGTCTAAGATAATCCCAGCAAATATCCAGAGGTACATGGTCTCAGATACTGAATGAAAGAATATATACAAAAAACTCAACAACTCTGAACAGAAAAATAAGTCTAGCTAAACATGTCTCAAGACTACATAAAATAAGATAAGCCTAACTAAACTAGTCTAGGCAATGGGGGTGATGTCCTCAGCTAGAGCTGGGTCCTCCTGAGGGTCCAGCTCGCAAGTGTCATCTAAGGCTGTCCCGTAGTAAGTATCCAGACAGGCCTCCTCCTCGTCCTCTGTAATATTTTCAACATGTCCAGTCAGGACAGGAACGAGCACAGTACATCTCAACAGATCATAGCAGGTTAGAAAGTATAATCATGCAGTAAAGTAAGATACAAGATCTGAAAGAAATACATTATGTAAACAGAGAGAGAACTGTAATAGAAATATCTACTATAAATAGAGAACTAACAGTGGCTAGTGATGTAGAGTACAGGATAGCACATGTGAACAGGACAGATTTGTACATGATCTACACTAAAGAGTTTCACATGATCTACACTACTATGGAATTATTCACATGACTACTAGCACTCCCTCGTTCCCCAATCAATACACAAGGATCTAAGCAGGTTATGTTATTATATATGATATCACATGAGGGCCCATGAAAGGGTGCACATAATAGTATACATGAGGGCTCTGTGAACATGAGAGTACATGATTCACAAGAGTGTACATGTATGGTGAAAGCACAGGAGTACATGATGAAAGTGAAACGCACATGACACAATGTACCCGATGCTCCCGAGGGGGATAACATCGTATGAAGAGATCCATATAGTACTAATCCGTGATAATGTCGTGACAGCATCAAGTAAAGTATTCTAAAGCAGGAATATAATTCTAACAAGTTATAAAATGATCAGAGAATGTACTCGCCTGATAACCTGAACAGCTGATAGGTATAGGAGTCCAACTGAAGCCACAGAGTCCTAGTTATAGCAACATAGGTTATAAAGAGTTCAATTTATATGGTAATTGAAATTATAATACAATAAAAATTATATGACTAAGTTTGTGTGCCTTGTTAGCTTATGGTTTAGTTTTGTGTGAATTGTCTAGCTCGACACAGCACCGCGCCAACACGCCGTCATTGGAATGGCATAAAAGACATTTTTCGTTACCTTAAGGGTACTACGGACTTGGGCTTGTTATATCCCTACGCAGTTTTGAGTGAGTCCAACGCTCTTGGCACTCAAAGCAATGTGACCCTTGTTGGCTATACGCCGATGCGGGATACTTATCTGATCCGCACAAGGGGCGTTCCCAATCTGGTTATGTCTTTACTATTGGGAACACGACGATTTCTTTTGGAGGTCTCGCAAACAGACCTTAGTGGCTACTTCAACGAACCACTCTGAGCTACTCGCGCTCTATGAGGCGACTAGAGAGTATGTATGGCTTCGAGCTATTATTGGCCATATTCGAAGTACATGTGATCTTCCATATGACCCAGATGAACCTGTTGTCATCTATGAGGACAATATCGCTGTTATTGATCAAGCGAAACATGGTTACATCAAAGGGGATGTTACCAAGCACATATCGCCCAAGTTGTTCTTTACACATGAACAACAAGCGCTTCAAAAGATTGAAGTGCAACACATTGGATCAGAGAATAACCGTGCAGACTTGTTCACCAAGTCACTACCAAAACACTCGTTCCAGAAACATGTCAAAGCGATTGGACTTAGGAAGCTTTCAGAGCTAGCCTAAGTGAAACATGTTTCCTGCACCCTGTTGTGTGCATGTGAGGGGGAGCGCCCCAACGAGCGCCTCCAAACGCCCTGTTGTGCGTATATCCCGCGCCCTGTCGAGTGCGAGTGAAAAGGGGAGCATCCTGATGTATGCTTGTGTACTCTTTTTCCCTTCGACCAAAGTTTTTCCACTGGGTTTTCTTTGGCAAGGTTTTTAACGAGACACAGTTCAAATCCCTTATTCACTAAGGATTATTATAATCAGGGGGAGTATCCAGTTGTATACTTCTAAACCATCGTGTACTCTTTTGTCCTTCGATCAGCGGTTTTTTCCACTGGGTTTTCCCTGACAAGGTTTTGACGAGGCACCTTTGCAATGGTTAGTTTACCCCCATCACACTGACTTGTGTGTACTCTTTTGTCCTTCGACCAAAGTTTTTTCCCACTGGATTTTCTTTGGCAAGGTTTTGACGAGGCACAAGTAGATGGTCAAACTTGAAGATGCAAGCTACAGACAGACGAAGAAACTCAGAGATATTTACAAGCAGAATTTCTGGAGAGCCAAGTGGGAGTGTTGTAACTCATATGACCCTTCATTTCATCTCCTTGTAACATACAAAAACCCTTTGGCCTTTCGTTTCTTCATAACCCCCAACCTCTCTCCCTATATAAAGAGAGGTTGAGATAGCTTGTAATATGCACTTGTGTGGTTGATAATATACGAGAAAGATTCGTCTCCGTGTGTTTGAGCTTTTGCCTTACGACAGAATTTTTGTTTTGGAGGAAGAAGAACGGTGCTCCGTTACGTTTCTACAAAACGGAGTGTCGCGGCCCTTCCGTACGTACACGACTCATGCAGTATAAATTAAATTATTTTGTGTGCGAACTCACCACGTTGTTGAAACATTACAACGATATTTTTTTTCCAACGATATTTCTGAACTAGGCAGACTACTTCTTGAACAAACATTTTTTTTCCAACTACTTGAAGGACGAACCTACAAGCAAAGTACAAATTTTTACATAAATTTGTGTTAATCGTCTCCTCGAATCTTTTTGATGAGCACTCCATTTGATAATTCTCTTACCTCCTTTAACCATGTAAATAAAATTTCTAACTTAGGATTATGGAAGACCTAAATTAGTCTAGCACACTCAAATCCGATTAAACGACCCAAACCGTGTTATTCAAACTCCCAAATTGAAAAGAAGAAAAAAAAATTGGATGGTTTACTGTCAAGTCTACTTGCATCACTAGAAAAAATCCAAAATATATTCTGGAACAAAACGATAAAAACCGTATACCATCCAGTGTACCGGTGTTGTTATTTTTGTTCTGTTCGAGTCCAGTTTAACGATCGATCATCTGTCATCTTTGTCGTAACTAGTTCGTTGACGTTCTATGCATGATTTTCTAAACTATTCATAAAATTCTCGAACTGAGACTGAAAAGCCAATAAACATCGTATTATTGCATCAATCTACTCGATTAGAGAGAACATTGTGTTTATCAAGTAAGGAAAACCCATGATTAAACATCTTGACAAGGACACTTCTTAATTAATTATTCTTCTAATTAAATAAAGCTCATGTGTTGCCTTCGACCAAGGAACATAGCTCATGGTTGTGTATGTCCCGCTCAGTTCAACATGATGAATCATTAGATCAACAGCGTTTGAACTTGGCTATGTAGTGACTTGTTCGGAGTCCTGCTTAGTCGAGACAAGTTCTCGTTCAGGTGGGTGGCTTCGATGAACTCGTCTCTACCTTACCTTCACACTTAATAAAAATGGATGTCACGTGCTTGTTTTATTACGCACTAAGTAAGTATGCTAATAAAAGAGATGAAAGCACATATACCTAAGGGAATAATCTCATTATATATCAGATTTTGTGCAGAACATGAAAATGTAAAACTTGATGCATGTATAGCACTTCACATCGTGTTTTCAAATTGGCACTCGCTATATTGATTTCACCTCTTGGGTAAAGTAGAAGTTTTTTATGCTGTCACATATATTATCGACTTGTTGTCATAGCATATACCTTCACATGGTTTTAATTATGCTTGTCATATAAAATATAACACTATTTAGGCTACTCCGTGGAACACAATTTGTTCAAATTAGGCAGGACGGCTATCAAATAGTCGTTTCTAAATTTAAGATAAAAAATATATAGAAACATGAAAAGTTCTCGGGACTGTGGATCGTCGCATTCCCTTATCTGGGAGCTGCATAGAGATGGAAAGTTGAGATGAGTAATGTCTTGAGTAGTATGGTAAGTTGAGTAGAGACTTGCATGGTCATTGGACAATTTGTGCATAAGGATTGAGTTCCTCGAATGATCGTCAGGCACTGAGATCAATTCGACCTAGGGGAAATGGGTATTGCGCGACCTTCAGTTGGGGTGCGACCGAATCTGAAGAGTGTGTCGCAATACAGACTGTGGGACCTTCGGTGGAGTTCGTGCCTTGCATACGAGTTGATCCCATATGCAATATAGTTTGCGGATGGCTTGTCATGCCAATGACCCTCATATAGGCTAAGTCGCGTGCGAGCGGCAATCCACGCGTAGGACGTTAGTTGAGTCAGGAAGTGGATGCACTGCACGATGCGCACTATTGAGCCTAACATTTGGCTTCTGTATAAACACACATTACGACAAGATATGTTAAAGTAGGTTAGATAGCATGGCACTAGATCGTTGATGTTAAAACTGTATTGATGTATTGAAACAGGGAAGGCCAAACAGTAAGTATAGGTAAGTTAATGCTGGTGCATAATTGTTATGTTATTTTGGACACAAATTATATGCCATGAAACTGCTCCTAAGACAAGATTAGAATGACCACCCAATATTGTGGCACTCACATAAATAACGTGTTGTTTGGGTGGACGAGAGGCCTTTCCACTAGTGCATTTAATGTACTGATACCCCCACCAGATTGTTTGCAGGGTACATGTAGTAACTCGTTCGGTGTGGAGCTCGCTTGAACGTCGCCAAGACGTGAAGTTTCTTGGCGATTCGAGGCGTGCGTCTGCGTTAAAATATTCGCTCGTATATGAGTATAATGTATGAACATCACTCACTGTATTCGTTCTCAAGTTGTAAGGCTTGGGACATGATGTATTGTAATGAGAGAGAGAGAGAGGGGGAGTGAGTTTGAGTTTGAGTGATTGCAACATCTGATTCAAACTTTTGTAATCTTTTATTCAATATCAATAAGGATACTCATTTTGTATAACATGTATCGATTAAACTTTTATGCCTGGAGACTTCTGTACGACAACTATGTTCAATCGATCGTTTTGGTGCTTGTCTTGTGCAAACACAACTTTGATTCACATGACATCATGCCAATCGAGAACGATTGGATTTACATAATCGGAACGTGACACTTCACAGATGATGTGTTATGATCAGTGTGTAGCATGCAACTACATTTTTGTATCTAGATCAAGAAGAAGTTAAAAAAAAAAAAAAAAAAAGTTGGATTTTTACAAACCTTTGCCCAAAAAAGAAAAAAAAAAACCAGGAGTTAGGAATCAAATAGATGTTGAATTACATTTCGATCCACGTATCAAGTCCTCGACGTCCTCTGCAAGAAGCCAGAAGGGTTGGCGAACTGCGCGGAGAAGGAGCGCGACAGGTTCTCCGGCTCCAGCGCCCGGAACGAGCCCCCGTCGTCGAAGTTCTGCTCGTACGTCTCGGGGTCGTAGCGCGGGCAGTCCCGCGCCGAGACCTTCGTCGGCGCGAACAGCCTCCACTTCCTGCTCGACCTCAGCAGCCTCTTCCACGCGCCGACCCACCCTCTCCTCCTCCTGTCCGCCGGCGGCGCCGCCCGGCCGCCGCCCGCGTCGTCCGTCCGCTGGTAAGGCGCGTCGACGAGCTCGTGTCGAGCGCCGGTAGTGGTGCGCCTGCGGCTGCGGCTGCTCCACCAGCTGCCGATGTCGCCGGAGCTTCGGCAGGAGCTCTGTCTCCTTATGTTAGCATCGCTCCTCCAATCCATTGTCTAGCTGTACTAATTGCGCTACTCTTCACAGCTTCTTCTTATATATATATATATATAGGCAAATTTTGAGGAGACTAAAAAAATTGGATAATATTTTTTTGACATTGTCTGTGTATATTCAAGACTGCCAATTTTTTTTACTAAAATGTCAAATTTTTGACAATTCTAATATTCAAGACTACAAAAATTTGTTTCGGAACTGTTAAAATTTTGTCTGTCCATATGCACAGGACTATTAGAATTTTGACAATGCCTAACTGTCAAAATTATGTTATCTCCTATTAATTTTTGTAGTTTTCTTAACATATATTCGTTTTCAAGCCCACCCCCTCCCCCTCCCTCTCTCTCTCTCTCTCTCTCTCTCTCTCTCTCTATATATATATATATATATATATATATATATATATATGCAAATGACATCTAACCTAGTGGTTAAGAGAGATGCATGCGGTCCAAGTGGTCGGGAGTTCGAGCCCCAGTGGAGGCGAGTTCGCCATAAGTACCCATTGCTTCAAAAATATATATATATATATATATATATATATATATATATATATATATATATATATATATATATATATATATATATATATGTGGACGCGGATCGAAAGTCCCGCGGAATGAGTCCCGCCAAAGTCCCTCCCCTACACCATCGGATCGGAGGGTCCGCGTGGGAACCGCGCGCGTGCCCGCTCGATCCAATGGTCAAGGACAACGGGACTCCACGAGCGGGCTCCCGAACCGGGTCTCACACACACACACACACACACACACACACACACACACACACACACACATATATATATATATATATTCTCACATAATTAAAAATTAGATAAATTATAATTAACTGTTTAACTATCTAATATTATCTAACTATAATCAAACACCTCTTAACTCATATGGTTAAGGTGGAAGATATTTTTCTTGAGTGGATGAGTTCAATCACATACGACAGCTAATTTAAATTATTTTAAAATATTTTTAAAAAAAAATAACAAATTTTTTTAATGTGACGTTACTAGTGTGTATGTATATATGATTGAGTTTTGCTATGCCTACAACCAAATGCTTACAATCCTCTTACAACCGTCAAGTGTCAGATTTCGATTAGAGGAGGGGTGTAAGTGGTTGGGTCGGATGGAGCCCAGGTAGCAAGGAAGGTGAGAGGGGATGTGGGATCCGATGGGATCCATGTATAAGAGATGAGGGAGAAAAGTTGTAAGTATGTGGTTGTAGACTTGCATTTTCCATATAGGAATATAGCATGAGTTTGAAACTGTGGGTGTGTGGCTTTTCTGAAACGTGAAGCATGGACTCATTCCATATAAAGAAAAAAATGCAGTAAATATGAGGAATGAGTCAAGGATGATGGTGATCAAGTAGTAGGTGTGTGTGTGGTGGTAGCTGCCATTTATGAATGCCGACAGCGGTGGTGGACCGTTTGAAGAAGCTTTTATACACTAATGTTCAAATTTTCTAGTGGCTCATGCGGTTATCGAGGAGAGGTATAAGATCTCGACTGGATGACGAGAAATCAAATCAGTGAATCAAATTACGGGAACGTATATTATTTCCATTTTTTTGTGGGAGTTGGAAGTACTGGACCCAACAGACATATAATACAGCGTGCACTAAGTCTCGTGCGTATCACCGAACATCTTAAGAAAAAAAAAAAAAAAACTAATGTTCAAATTTTCAATGGAAGGTTTTCTAGGTAATGTACTTAATATTCTTCGCAGCTGCGTAATGAAATTGGCGCGAGTCAAATTAAATGGCAGAGGAATATTGTGATTACAACTCTCTCTAAACAAAGATATTGACGTGACAGTGTGCACAACGCTTGGCCCACATGTCATTGAGATAGTGCCAAGCGATCCAAAGAAGCAAATTAGTAGTTTAGTAGTCTAACTTAAACAAATAAACACTTGGCTATGTTTGGTACACATAATGGAACACATTATCTTAACGCAATGTGAAACATGGTATCTTTGGGAATATCATTTTTTTTCTTTTTTTGTATACTTTTCATGTTTTGAGCTCATTTCCAATATAACTCATGTTCAATATGATTTCTACCTTAATATGAGAACACTACTTTAAAAAAATTAATCTCATGTCATGATAGATGACAAGATGTAGATTCAGAGTTTAAGGTTATTTTAAGGGAGTTTTTGACTTTCATCCCACTTGCTAATATGAATTTGTACTTACATCCCTCTTTTTAATTTTTTTAGACTTACATTCCACTTTTCGTCACGAAAAACATTCATTTTGTCACAAAAAGTATTTGTTTTGTCACGAAAAATACTTTTAGTGACGAAAAGTGGGATGTAAGTCTAAAAAAAATAAAAAGTGGGATGTAAGTACAAAGTCATATTAATAAGTGGGATGAAAGTCAAAAAATCCCTTATTTTAAAGAGGGTTTTTTTTTTTTCCGAGAAGATCTATCCACATTGGTTCGTACTCATAATTTTGTTCTTCGATAACTTGTTATTCTTATTGTAATGTATTTCCATTCAGTTATAAGTAGTTGTGATGGTTTGGATCGGTGGAAGACATTTGTATAGAGGAGTCGATCGGGTAAATCTTTTGTTTCTTAGTGGAGACTTCTTTGAGAACTCCGATCGTTCCGTGATTTTTTTTCACGAAAATATGGATTGTGTGTTCGCATTGAACTTTTAGGTCGGGAATATTAACATCTTATACAAATTGTAGTTTTCACTTCCCGTTTGGGTGCAAGCACATCATTACTCGCAATTGGCAATGTTAAATGCATCAGATTACAGCTTGGACAAGTAGAAAAAAAGAAGCAGCTTGGGCTTAATATACAAAAATTCTAGGTAAAAGTTAAAAAAATAAAACTTGGGCTTGAACCATTTGATCTATTGTGTGATTCAAATTAGACCTTCATCTGAAATTTAACATCATCAGTTTAGACTGCTATGACCTTGGCTTCTAATGCAAGCTCTCAAGAAACATAGTCATTTCTCTCTTCCCATGTTATAACATGTTGTTAATCCAGGTTTTCTGAATCAATGCAACTCTTGAAAAAAAAAAAAAAAAACTTTGTTTAGTTCCCGAATCAATGCCAAATGTCAGGAATTAAGATACACAAATTTGAAATAACCATAGAAATAATGATATAGCAATTCCTTGAAATCCAACTAAATCCAGTCCAACAAACTCAGTTTTGACAATAGGAAGAAGCAAGGAATTGCTGTACAAGTTAAACTATTCAGGTGAAAAGTCAAATTGCAGTAGTCTGAGAACATTGGTAAAACATACATGAGATCACCAAGTTGAAATTGTTTAAAAGAAAACATAAAAAAAATTTGGATAGCTCAAGTATTTTGGAGATTGGAAATAGTCAAATAGATGTTGAAGTATCAGTATCAGTCCAGATCGACAATCCCATAGTTAGAGAGAAGGATATTCACTTGCTGAACGAAATCGGTAACCTGTTGCATACTCTGTCAGCAACCAAACATCAAACCCGAACATTGCCCATCATCGTAAGAAAATTCCATTAGTGTTTCCTGATAAATTATCAGAGATGATGAAGAAGTTAAAAGAAGCCAATCTCAAAGCCAGCAATTGTGGAAAGCAGTAGAAATATCATAAATCAGAGAATTCCAAAGAACTTAAGATTCTTAACGTGAGAATCAAAGGGAAACTTTAGGTAACATACATTACCTAGACTCTTCAGCATTTAACTTGGCATAGTCCAAAGAAATTAAGATTAATCAAATGGAAACTTTAGGTAACATACATTACCTAGACTCTTGAGCATTTAACTTGGCATATTTACTGAAATATTATTGAGTATTGACTAGTAAACAAAGTGAATATCAGCAATTGAACATATAGCACATACCAATCATATCATATCATATGGAACTAGGATTAGTGAATACAAATATGAAATCATTTAGGAAAGTTCTTAAGTTATGGATCAATAGGAAATTATACAAAAAAAAGACTGTAAACAAAATTGTGTAAATAATTTCTCAGTTATATCTATAACCGACAAAACATACAAGAAACTATCCATATATAATCAAGAGACTGAAACTAGACAAGTGATGAGAAATACCTTCCATTGAAAATCTCAATCTTGGCGACGAAGCCGAAGGCAGGACCCTGGTCGGATTCCTTGGCCTTCTTCTCCCTGAAGTAGTCCTGCATCTCCTTTGCCATCCTCCTCTGGTACTCCAGAGCCACCACCCCCCGCCACCACTGGCTCCGTTGGCTTCGGAGGAGACATGGAAGGAAGGGGGGAGCGAGAAGGTGCTGAGGGTCTCCTCAGAGGTCCATCACCTTTGGAACTCGATAATGGTGGAGGGTGGTCTTAGAGAGAAGTTAGTAATAGTAGTAGCAGGAGGAGAGACTTTGGAAGCTCCCTATATTTCAATGAACTGAGATTGTAGCATGTCAATAACCATGGGAATCAAATAGACAAGCACAAGTGACAAATGTAAGCTCCACGCTATGGTAACAACCACAAGCCACAAAGAGAATGCTCTCTAGAGTTAGGACTCATAAGATTTAACATTCATCAATAATGAGATTTTCTTCCTGTACTGTGCTTTGTTCATAGCTTAGTCATTCGCCTCAAATGCCAAATCAGAAACAATCTCAGATTACATCCACACCACAAACATCAAGATGAATTCACTGACATCGTACAACCAAAGAAGAAAAAGAAAAGTATTGACATGGTAAATCGCTAATATATGGAAAATACAATGCGTAGAAAATATTTAAATCAAAAGTTACAAAAGAAAAAAAAGCAAGATATAAAGGATGTCGTGGTGGCCAGATTGACAAAATTGTAATCCTGAGAACAGAAGTGTAAGAATGACAACCCCGAGAAGCAACAAAGACTAGAAGGACAGGAAATGAGCATCTCTATCTCCACAACGCAAGAGTTGGGTGAATGTTCAAGGAAACAAGATGTACTTGCCCGTGCATTGCACCTATATATATGCTGATCCATTGGTAAGAGAGAGACTACTGAATCACACACTGACATCTTCTAGCTCCCTCGTTTTCGAATTCATCGTCTGATGCTCCTCTTTCACTGTAAGAATTATTTTCTGACATCAGAAAGCTACTATAAAATCTCATGCATGGTTTAACAGTTCAGCCTTGCTATATAGATATAAAAGAAATATCTGCGATACAGTTCATAATATTAGATAATCAAAAGACCCTGGTTTTATTTCTATAACTTAGCTAACAAATCATCTTGTCATCTTCAATCTTTCATGTGCAGAACCATAGAGGGTGAACCAACTTCAAGATAGAATGTTCAGAAGCCACTTTTGAAATTCAACAATCATTTGTTTCTCTGATGTTTATGCTCCATAAGCTCTCAATATAAATCCAAAAAAGTAGTCATGCCCTTCGAGTTTGTAAAACACAATGCCTCACTCAAGCGATATACTCTTCCTCTCGCACGGTTTCGCTAACTTCGGTTAAGCAAGTATAAGGTTAAAAGGTAGTATATTTGAATATAGAGCTACACTCCAAGGGCAGGATTGATACAACTTATCTCAGATATTTTTACTATTCTTTTTTTTGGAAAAAAAAAAAAAAAAACAGCATATAAAAGTGTGTGGCAAAAAAATAAAACTCAACAACCAACTTTTCGAACTTGATGATGTTTTTCATGAACTGCTTTTGAAAGGAGGGGGTTGCTTTTGAAAGATTCTATGGTTTATCAAAGTTCTTTTACAGAACATTTTTTGTAATATTTTCTGATGTCAGTTTTTTATTCATACATATTAGTATATATGCACGTGCGTTGCACGTATTTATTATTAATAGATTATAATTAGGAAGATTAAAAGACACTTAGAGTGGATGATGTTGATGAGTTGGTTTAACTTAGTCTCTACTGTTTTTAATTATATAGGTTATGGGTTCAACCCTTCGAATTACGTTGTAACAACTTAGAAGACTTAGCAAGTAGCATGAACCCTTTGATTTCCGTAATACATTGATTCCTCTAGAATGTATCTTTTAAATGGTTGTCGGTGGAATTTATTACATCTAATTTTTTTAATTAGTATTTATATTGAAGGGTTTTTTGGAAAGAAAATTTTCACGGTGAAGCCTACTTTTCACATCGTATAGTAGAATAGATCAAGTTTGGTCATTTTTTGATAATTTGAGCACTTGAAGCTTTCTTTACCAAACATCTTATTGTTTTTTTAATGCAGCTTTGGAGCTTATATCAGCATATTATATTATCAACTTTTGATAAGCTACAACAACACACTACACCTAAGTACCAAACACACCCTAAGTAATTTAGCAACATTCTAAAGTATCTTTTCCCCAAGGAGAACCCTTCTTAAATGCTTAACGATATACTCATAATCAGAATGAATTTTACAGGCTATGATAACGTGACAATATTATTGTAAAATCCAATTCTATTATTCGAAAGTTTTAACAGAATTAGTAACATGAATGCCCATTGTACTAAGAAATAGCACAAGTGACGCATATATAAAAGTGACCCTTAACTTGGAGAAACTCCCATGATAAAAGTAATGATGGTAGACACTGTTGACATAGATTAGGTTGTACTGTTAAACTTGTAAGTTGCTTCTAGAATAGAAATCCTGTCCATAAGTAGTGGGCATAATGGATTACCTGTTAAAATGCATACTCCCTACCTAGAAAATGTTTACTATATACATACTCATATTTGAAGGGGTGGGTGGGTGGGTTGGGGGGGGGGGGGGGGGGGGAGGGGGGGGGGGCGAAGGATAGAACCAAGAAGATCCCAGCCGAAAACTAAATTGTCGATATCTGTACTGCACATGGGTTTGCAATTAGCAATTACCAACTAACAAATAACACAAGATTCAAAGAATGAAAGTAGCAAATAATAGTGTAATATAGATCAAAAGAATTCAAGCCCGTACAACCAAAAGATAAAGACTGTATATGTTAATGCATGCCCTTTCTACATATTCTAAGCAACAGAAAGCATGCCAATAGCGTAACTATGAAAAGTAATGCACCTAAAATTGTCAAAATTAATTGTTAAAGAGTATATTACCTTGCTTCGAATTCTCTAATCTCCGCAAGCTCCCCTCCGCATGCATCCGGCCAGTGAATCTTCCTCCTATCAATACAACTTATGTTGCTTTGCACCTCTTCGAAAGAGTCATCTGAACCATCACCAATCCCAACTATAGCAGAGCAATTCGTGGACGACCTTTTAAGGCTACTCTTGAGAAATAACTTCCTATCACTCTCATCTAGAGAGTCACTGACCCTATCTTTATCGGACGAATTCGACGAGTCCTGAGAAGTTTCAGGCTTGTGAGTGGTGCCCGTTTTAGGAGAAGAAGAACTGCCTGGTTCTGCTGATTTGCATCCGAAGCAGATGAAGGAAGTGCATTGGCAGGAGGATCGCTTCTTCCTTGAAGCTGGGGGAGTATCGGTGTTGGTTCCCCGATCCACCAGCCGATAATGATTCCACGGCGTGACTCTCGTGGGTCTTTCTTCAGGCTTCTGGCCAAGGAGCAGAAGAGCAAGGCCCTTACTATACCCTGTCGCGGAAGAAGAGAAGAATCCCCCTCCTTCCACAGCAAACAACATGACTACTTCTCAAACGTACACCTCATAAAGAAAATCTTTTTCTAGCTTAACTGAACAATGGCTGTTTATTCTTTCTTCCAACAGCCTCAGCTCTCTCTCTCTCTATCAACAAAAACAGCACAAAATGGACTAAATTTAGCGCTTAATACGAATTGATGATATAAAACCAATTTATTCTAAATAATATAGATAGACATGATATAATGGTTCCAGGCTCTACAATAGTAGTATACTTAACACTACACAATTGGTTATTCATTCTCTTGTAGACTGGGAACACATAAGCTCCTAAAATCAGTTGCTCTGTCCGTGCAATATCGACACAGACACTCCAAAATACACTAGGACATGCCAAAATATATGTTGTCTCCATGTCGCCATGTCCTTGCAACATAGCTTATAAAGCAATTGGAGGATTGATATCCCATAATGCCAATCTCTTGTAATACCCCGTAATGCCAATGCAAATAGGAGGAATGCGTGAGATATTGACAATCTCTACAGGCCTCATACTGATATGTCAACACGTTATGCATTCTTCCATTCTTATTTGGCATTACGGAAGATTGGAGATATTGGCATTGAACAATGAGCATTCCAATTTAGAAACTGGGGGAAAAAACTAGGTCCAAATTAAAGTTTTTATAAAAAAATATTTTTTAGAACAATTTTGAACAATGAGCACTCCAATTTAAAAAACTGAGAAGAAAGAAAAACTAGGTCAAATCAAAGTAAAATTGTAAGTTTTTTTTAGGGTTTTCAAACTTTCGATGAAATTGCATATATTATGATAATAAAAAAAAATAACTTTAGCAAAAGAGATCTTACAAAAAAATAAGAAAATAATAATAATACTAATAATCACCAATTTCCATATCTGAGCAGGATTCACTGATCAATAAATAAAAGTCCAAATTCAAGTAAAATGTTATCTTTTTTTAGGGTTTAGGTGAAGTCGCAGATAATAAAGTACAAACTCGACAACTTTTTCCAGCACGGACACGTACTTTACACTGGTGGCGTGTCCGTGTCCAAGTGTCCATTTTGCTTGAGAGATCATACAAAAATAACCCAAATTTTACTTTAAAAATCCGAAATAGCAAAAAAAAAAATGTCGCTTTCGGTGAACAGTGAGCAAAACCCTCGCTAGGGTTTCTACGATCACTAACAAATTTAGGAGGAGATGATAAATGCAAAAAATGAGGGACCTTCGACGAAAAAAAAAAAATCCGGACCAGGAAGGACCGATCCGCGAAAGATCCAGCAGAGGGCGAGCGGGTCGGCGGTGGTATCGGAGCTCCGGCGGGTCCGAGATCTCCAACGTCGGGATCCGGTAACAAAACGGATCCGGGTCGGCTTTAAAGCGCGCGATGGATCGGCGAGGAAATCAGCCCGGGGTGAGGGGAGGGGGTTGGAGAATATCGAGATGGTCCAGGTCAACTGGTGGGCGCATCGCCGTCCATCTGCGCTTCAAGATTCGTGCCGGCGCCTGATGATGGCACAGTCCAGTCCAGCTGTACTTTTTTTTTTTTCTTTTTCTTCTTCTTCTTCTTCTTCTTCTTCTAACTAATGGTGGTCGTGATGAGTGGTACATGGCTGGGTCCACAAGTCTTGAATTGGGAAAGGGAGTGGAGATCTTCCCTGGCTCATGATGGGACTCATGGGGGTGGAACTCAATGGGTCTAATCCATTAATTTGTAAGTATAATTAAACTCAACTCCTTCAAGGAGAGAGATAACATATTTGACTAGACGGACACTATTGAACCACGAGTGAGATGTGGATACATAAAAAAATGATGACAGTAGATCTAAATCATAACGTAGTGTGCATAAAGTTACGTACGTTACGCTGACAATCGAACCCAAACTAAACAATTTCAATTATATATATGTTAAATTATAATAATAACAATTACTTAATTTAATTTATAAATTATATTTTTATTATATATACATGAAATACACTCCTCTTTCATATAATTGGAATAATTAGGTCAAATATATCCATGGTCGGCCCACAGTTAGAGGGGGGGGGGGGGGGGGAGCTAGTTTTTTTGCCCCTTATTACAAGTTGATCCGGGAGGGTTACATGTGTCCCCGATGTTTTGGGATCATGTTGAGCATGGAGTTTATAAGCAGCGCACGCGCGGTGGAAGGAGGCCGACCATGGATATATATGTTAAATAATAACAATTACTTGATTTAATTTATAAATTAGAATTTTATTATATATACATGAAATACACTCCTCCTTTCATATAATTTGAATAATTAGGTCAAATATATCCATGGTCGACCCGCAGTGGAAAGGAGGGGGGGGGGTGTCACGACCCGTTACCCAAATTGTTGGGCCGGGCCGAGCCATGTCCAGCCTACGCTTAAGATAAAGCGCAGTAAGCTGTTCTAGACAGTCAGATAATAATGATAAATGTGCTAATAATTAAGATAGTTTAAGAATGATCACAACACAGCTTCTATATAGATGAAAAACCACTAAGTTTGATAATAATACAAACCAAAATGTAAGACTGGAGACAAGGTCAAGTTTAAAGGTACAAAACAGCGACTGTGATAATAACCAAACACTAAGTCAAACTAAGCAGCTAAGCAGGATTCCCTGCTGGAATATCCTCAACTGGAGCTCCATAGTACGGGTCACAAAGCATTTCTTCCTCGGTCAAAATACCTACAACGTTATCCTGTCAGGACGGGAGCAAGTACAACCTCTACTACTAAAGTACTGAATGTATAATGCAAGAGATGTACAACAGGAACATGGTATGATAAGACTGAAAAATAGACATACTGGAATCATGGTAAATCATATAAAGCGGAAAATCATGGTATATCTTGATTATCATTTTAAGACACTCTTGTCAATTGTGGCATGTGTACATTATGTATTAAAACTGGGGCCTGTATGAGATCGGTCAATAAGTGCTATGCTAGTTTACTGCAATGTACGTATGTACATTCCACAAGTCCAGAAACTACATTGTTAGTTTACTACAATGTACGTAAGTACATTCCACAAGTCCAGAAACTACATTCTTAGTTTACTGCAATGTACGTAAGTACATTCCACAAGTCCAGAAACTACACAATTAGCATACTGCAATATAAGTGAGTACATTCCACGAGTCCAGTAACTATACTATCAACTCTCTCATAACCCAGTAATCATCATGTAAAAGATACGGGAAATGGTGTAAAGCATGGTGGGAACTGTCAATAGTATGAAACATGTTATGATTTGACTTGCTACTCCAAGGATCAGCATTCACATGGGTTGATTAACATTCTTTTATCACATAACAGTGTTTTAACATTTAACAAAAGACTTGCAACTGGATTAATGGTAATTTACAAGGTTGTCACATGTACTTAACATTAAAAGACAGTAAATGAGTTTGTAGATGTACTTGCCTGGAGCAAAGCAATGCAATGACAATAAAGCTAAGATGTAGAGTGTCCTGGCACTGAAAACATATATATACTCAGACTCTAAGTTACAAGACAATATAAATACACTAGTGATGTGAGAAGGCCAAATTGGACATTGGCTAGGTGAACTTAGCCTAGGGGTTCAAAGTGAAATGATTTGGCATCTAAACTAACACATGTGTCTCCCATATTAAGGTTGGTTAGCATTCCAAATACCAGAAATACATAAAAATCATAAGTCATGACTTAGCCATAATTATTGGTAAAATAAACATTCTGTGCACTGTGTTCTAACAATTTTTGAAAACACTAGAAATCTCCGATAAATGCAAAATAATATACTGACAGAAACCTTGTTAATTATAGAAATTTATTATAATTTTTTTGGGATTTATTACCCAACAGAAATATTTTATAAAAATCAGTTTTCATAAATATATAGAAAATGAGTTTTTGTTTCATATGCTAAACTAGTGTCAAAACAGTAATTTAATTACTACAAAAATTATACTAAATTAGCAAACTTAACAAAGTATCTAAAAACTATTTTTCCATAATTTTAGCAATACTCTAAGTATTTTTAGAAAATCATAAAACAGCTATGCACAATAATTAATTATCTGCGTATTTTATCCATGTATATAATTTGAACCAAAGTTCAAATACAGGACCCAAGGCCATGAATCAAGTCCAATATGACTTGTACAGGTCTTGAATGTGTGAAAACACATTTGAGCCCAATTACCCATGCTAGGCTTGGACATCAAAATGGTTGCAGTAATTTAAATACAATAAAAATACTAGTTGGTAATAGTGCAAAATATTTATTATTATTTTAATAAGGTAAATTTATACAAAAGAATATTTATATACCTATCCCAAAAGTGCATATATATATACACAAGAAAATACTTAATTTATAAAGTATATATATATGTATATAATAATATATATACATATACAAGAAAATATATATATACATATACATATGTGTACATATATATATATAAATACTAACATATATACATATAATTTACTAACCATAAAATATATACATATATACATACATACTGTTAAAACAGTATATATATATACATATATACTAATATACATATATATATATATATATATATATATAAATATATATATATATATAAAAACAGTAAAAGAAAAAGAAAAGAAAAAGAAAAAGAAAAGAAAAGGGAAATGAAACAGCAACTAAGGGGGGGGGATTCGAACTCGGGTCAGCCGAGCGCGCGGGGGGGGGGGGGGGGGGGGGGGTTTAGGCGGGGATGGGCTGGCCAGGGGGTCAGCCCATCAGTTGTGTTAGGGAAAGGGGTTTAGTTTTATTTAATAGGTTTTAGTTGATTAAATAATAAAAAAAAATATAAAAACACAGTCCTGTGTCCTGACAGTTAGGGACACAGGAGTCTGTGTCTAAGGCTTGGCACGACACGCACGAGTCCTAGCTCGCGTGTCCAAGTACGGGGCTGGGGTCGTCGTGTCCTGGCGAACATCATACACGAAAACGAGACACAACAGGACACGGGGGGAGTAGATGACACGTACGTGTCCAGGTCGGGGCTGCTGTCGGGGTGGCGACTGGGCGGAGGAGCGGTCGGGGCGGTGGCGCTCGGGTGGCGCTGCGTCCAGCACGTCAGGGCGAACCGATTGGTGGTGGTGGTTCACGGCGAGGTCGTCGGGATGGGGAGAACGGGGTTCGTCGGAGCTAGGGTTCCGGCGAGGGTGATTGGGGAAGAAGAGGGTCAGGACGAGGTCGTGGTGGTCGGGGGAAGTGGTAGCTAGGTCGGGGGAGACGAGGGGAGTTTAAATAGGGTCTTAGGTCGGTCGGGGGGCAGCCGGATTCGGCGGGGGCAGCGTAGGTCGGTCGTCGGGGCAGCGTCGAGTCAGGGGAGAGAGAGTGTGACGGGGGGGGTTTGGTAAATTACACTAGGGCCCCTAGAAACTTAGGATTTACAAATAGGTCCAAATCAGTAGTAAATGCAAATAATAATTTGCATAAAAGAATTAAAACAAATTCTAAATTGCAGACTGCTATAATAACAATTCAGTTAATTGCATATTGATATTAAAACAATTCTAAAAATTGCAAAATGATATTAAAACATTTAAATAAATTACAAATTGATATTTTTGTATTTAAAACTCATTTAAAATCATTTAAAAATACAGGAAAAATTCCTAATAATTATTATAAAATATTTTAATACTAAAATAATCATTAATGGCCAATTTAATACTGATTAATAAAAATTTTGAAAAACTGGGGCTGACAGGGGGAGTGTCATATTCGGAGCTAGTTTTTGTTGCCCCTTGACCCTTATTGCAAGTCGATCCTGGAGGGTTACATATGTCCCCAATCTTTATTGGGATCATATTGAGCATGGGGGTTAATCTAAGCAAGCAGGTTTGTTCTATTTAGAGCTAGTTTTTATTGTCCTTTGACCCTTATTGTAAGTCGATCCTGGAGGGTCACATGTGTCCCCCGATCTTTATTGGGATCATGTTAAATATGGGGTTGCTCTAAGCATCAGGGGTTGTCCAAGTTCGAAGTCTTGTCTGACTTACCTCTGGACCAACCCTGAATCTATCACGAATAATCATGTGTAACATTCATGTGGCTAGTACAAAAATATTAAATTTATATCAACTTTTCAGAGCCATAATTTTAATGTGTTTATGCTGAAGACATCTATATGTTATCCATGTTAATGAGTAGCGTTGGAATGTCGAGATTGATGTTGTTATCGAGTTTAGTAGGTTTTCATATTCTATCATTATTTATTATATATGATTATACTTATTTCTTTGGGTAAAATTCAACTCTGTCATCTATAGATGACATATTTTTGTTTATTTAAAAAATTGGTAAAAAAATCATAATGTTTCATCGTAATTATTCTATATCCAAATGAAAAGCCATTTATAACTAGAAAACTTGTTTATTGATTAAATTAATTTTTTTTTTTTGTTTGTACAATTTTCTTGGTAGATATAGATGCAATTAAAAAAAGTATATTTGTTTACGAGTTATTCAATTGATATTATTATGTTTTTGTTATCTTCTAAGTTCGTTATGCTGGAGGCCGTCCGAGCATAGGTCTCGGGTTCGAATACTCCTCCGGACGGCTGAGTAGCTTTGGGCCGCGGCTCGACTTGGAGAAAGGACATCTAAAAAAAAAATTCCTTGTGCTCAATGAACATGTATTGTATTTGTCACTCCCTGATTCCGGTATACGTATTTTAGCACGTATACTGCTTATTTGTAATTACGTATATTTATACGATATTTATTTTGTTGTATTTCTTCATGTATATCCTAAATTATTTGACAAAATAATATTTCGTAATTTATTTTCTGTGATTTTAGTTTACAGTTTTGGCTCTAATTGGGTGACATGTTCTCGGTTCACTTGAACCCGTTGGGTCATCATGAACCAACTTGGTTTAGATTTTATATAAAACTCATCTCCTTCTCTCTCTCCTCTCATTATTCCTCTCATTTATTTCCTCCACCAACCAAGGCAAGTGCCAACTTGCTCAAGAGATGGATTTATATTTTGTTAATAATTTCTTACAAAATTATTTGTCAAAATATGTTCTTCTCCTCAATCTATACTAGTTTAGAACTTGAAAATTTCTATTTTGAAGCTTTGATTTTTGTAGATCTAAGTTTTCTCCATTTTCGGATTTACATGGTTTTGATCTATTTTCGTTAGGATTTTGTGGGTTTTGATGCTTCCATGTGGAAGAGAATTCAATTTCACTCAAGTTAGAACTTTGAAAATCTAGATTTGGTTTTGATTTGGTCAAGTTAAGGAAATTGAAAGTTTTTGGTGTTCTTGAGGAGGCTCTCGGCCTGGAAGAGAAGACCCTTCAGCCTGCGCTCTTTAGCGCAAGTTGAACTGCGCAGCTCGTCTTTGACGAATTGCGCAACCCTTCGGCCAGCGCATTGCGCTGAGCTGAACTGCGCTGGCGCTCCTTAGCTCCAGCGCCATCTGATCCTGCGCAGTTTAATCCCTGCGCAATCTAACCCAGCGCGCTTGACTTCAGCGCAATCCATTCCCTGCGCAACCTGACCTTGCGCGATCTGATCCTGCGCAGTCTAACCCTGCGCAGTCTGATCCATGCGCAACCCGACTCTGGCGCAATCCATCTCCTGCGCCATCTAACCGCTGCGCAGTCTAATGCCTGCGCAACTTAACTCTGCGCGTTTGACCCCTGCGCAGTCTAACCCTGCGCGTTTTGACTTCTGCGTATTTGACCATGCGCATTCTGACCTGGGCTCTTATATATTATATTTTCTTGTATATATATAGGTGAATGTTTGTGTATGCTATATATCCTTACGCCTTTTGTCCCGAGCATGACATGAGCACTAATGTGACCCCGGAGAACAAAGTGTTCCTTCCTGATATATGTACCTGAATGTCCCAGTTCTTGTTCATGCTCGACAAATGACTCGTAACTCCACGTGGCATATTTGCATTGATGCATTACACTAAGGAGGGTAGAACATGTTGACATACTAATTGACATGGATCCTCTTTGGGGTACTCGTACCAAAGTACGACTTTAGGAGGATAATCATGCAGGCCACAGCATGTGAGTCCAAGATTTCACCTAGGGTTAAACTAGGCAACTAAATATACTAGATGCATGGGGAGGGCAGAATCCCGAGATCGTGTTACACCAGCCGTCTTGAGATATGGTCTTGACGCGCCGGCTGGTCTCCACGGATACTGTGTCATCTGCAACGAGTGGATGACTGTATCCGATTAATTCCTGCTATATATATATTATATGTTTTGGCAAGGTGGCCTTGCGAGGGACCTGAGCTCAATCATACCTGTCTACGCGGACCCCTGGGTTGGCTAGCCTTGCTGGAAAGATACGATCTGAGGACTCTGATAATTTAATACGAGGATAACCTCGCCATACTAGAAACTCGTAGACTTGACTGGCCGTGAAAATGACTTGCTTGTATTTTTCTTTTACTTTCCGCGAGTAACTGAGGAAAGCGGACTGTTATGGCGCGTGATCCAACCCATGTTCTTGTTTGATTGTTGGGTTGGTTATCGTACTATGACAGGCTGCGGACCGAAGTTACGAACGGAAGCCTTAATTGATTGTGATGTGTTACTCCTGTGAATGACTAAGGAACATGGCCCACCGCGGTACGTGATCCAACCCATATTCTTGTTTGATTGTTGGGTTGGTTATCGTGCTGCGATGGTCTGTCGACCGAAGTCACGACCATGAGATCTTCTTACTTATATCTGTAAACTTATGTGAAGGTCATAGAGTGCGACGCGTCCCGGCTCCATGTGGCACCTTTTGTCCTTGTTTGGTTGTAAGGGTGCCAGATGGGTCCGACGATGTAGCGCTACCCTATAGCCGCAGCATAAGCTTTATCCTTATCATTATAACTGGGTTTTATCTTAACTCTTGTGCCCCTTTGGCGGTACTTGCTATTCGGGGCTGACCCCGCTGGTTTTGTTTGGCCAGATCTCGTAGCAGAGCCAGAGGACGCGATCCTTCTTCCTGACATCCATGGTGCATACTAGGAGCATGGCTGGTCGGGGACTCGAGTGGGTTTCTTCTCCACCACTCCTGCTTATACTTTTGCGGCGTTTAGCCACCGGCACCTGTTAGCCGGATTACTCGATATTTTGTGTCAGTACATAATTGTAATTAAACAGACTGCAGCTGTGTATAGTTTTGTACTCCTGATTTTTTTGAGATAGCTAAATTATAAAGCTAGTCTCTCATGATCATTTTGATGAAGCGTCGGGGACGCCTTACTGCTTTATCTTTAATGTTCATTTATTTGCTGATGTGATTTGATTGATTGAGACATAGAACTCTGTGGTACCATAGGAGACTCGATTGTAGCATGTACCCCCTAGTCTCTCGACAGCCACGATCGCCGTATGACGTTACGTACCTCATATGGAGTAGCTGGCCTAGTCCGTCTCCGTATTTCGGTACTGGGGCGTGACAAGGTTTTAGTGGTGGCCCATGCAGGTCTGTTTTTCAGACTTGTAGGGTATTGCGATTTATTAGGAGTCTCAATCAAAACTTGTTCCCCTTGAAATTCTGTTTCGAATTCTCTGTCCTTGCCTTGATCTCTAACCTGACTTGCATCCTCGAAATCTTCCTCGTCCGGACTTGATAATCTTATATTCTTCTCTACAGGGGTGCTTCATTCTCAGTAGCGGGTGAGGCCCATGAGGAAGAGCAGCAAGAGCATGGCTCGACTGGGCAGCAACAGGGGAGAGAACCTTCTCCAGTACAGGCACGAACAGAAATGGAACCAGAGGCAGTGCAGCCGCAGGTTATTGAAACTCCTGCAGCACCAGTGGCGACGGCAGTACCAGACGTCGTAGCACTCCTGGAGATCATCCGGGGGTTTCTTGTCACTAACCAACAGCAACAGACTCGGCAGCAGGAGCAGAACGTGTTGCTGAACCAAGGGATTCAGTTAGCTCTTGAGAGGAGTGCCGGGGTTGACTCGGGAGCCTCAGGAAGGTTCCGTCGCTTGAACCCGAGGTATTTCGATGGCACGGAGGATGCCATCACTGCGGATGCATGGATTCAAGACATCGAAGCCATTCTTGTGGCAGCCAAGGTTCCAGACGATGAGAAGGTTGATCAGGTCAAACTGGTACTTCAGGATCTTGTCCGCGACTGGTGGGCATCAGAAGAAGTTGGTACAAGACGCCCTGTTCGTTGGACCACCTTCAGTGACAGATTCAAGGCCAAGTATTTTGGCGTAGTAGCTCGATATGAGCTCCAGCAGAAGTTCATCAATCTCAAGCAAGCAGGCAAGACCGTAGATGGGTATGCAGCAGAGTTCTGCAGATTGTGCCGTTTCGCACCATCAATGGTGGCAACGGAGCCAGAGAAAGCTATGAGGTTCCAGCAGGGACTTCATTTGGAATTATTGCAGCTTGTGAAAGGACACGACTACCAGACGTTTGACGCTGTCTTGACAGCAGCTCGGAGACACGAACTCACCCAGCAGAGGTTGGCATCGAGAACAGGAGGTCAGAAGAGATCTCATTCCCAGGTTGGAGGAGGAGCCATGCAGCGAACATCGGCACCAGCACCCGGTGTTCGTATTCATGATACATGAGCGCCGCAGAGGACGGCCGCGTCAACTATCACAGCGCCAGTTCGGTAGCAGCAGTCGAGGAATCAGCAGCAGCGTTAGAGGGCGCCCCAGGGTTGTACCTTCTGTGGTAAGGGAGGACACACTAGGGATGTGTGTCGGTCAGCGAATGGCTTGTGCTTGAGGTGTGGTAGTCCAAACCACCGTATTTCGACTTGTCCTATGATGCAGAGGCCAGGAGGGCCAGCTCAGCAGTTTCCAGCGTTGCCAGCTCCAGGGGCAACCCCGAGTGGAGGGCCAGTATTAGCAGTAAGGCCCCTAGCCCAGCGTCTACCAACGCAGGCTCAGATGTTCCGCCAGGCACAGGAAGCCGAAGGCCCTCGGAGGCAGCAACAGCATGGTCGAGGAAGGCCGCAACAAGGGGCTCCGCGGGGCCAGGCTCTCACATTAACCTTGGGAGAGGCTCTAGCGTCCAGTGACGTGGTGGCAGGTAAAATTCTCGTCACCTCATTTCCTGCTGTAGCATTATTTGATTCAGGCGCTACTCATTCATTCATCTCTGCACAATATGCTACACGAATTGGACTAGTGTTTGAGGCATTGCCGGAGAGGATGGATATACTCACCGGCAATGGGCTCGTAGAAGTGAGCAGAGTGCGCTTTTCATGTCCGGTAGAGGTGTGTGGGCATTTATTGCCCGCATCATTGATTGAATTCCCTATGGGGAATTTTGATGTTGTTCTTGGCATGGACTGGTTGAGAGACAGTCATGCGACCATTGATTGTAGAGGAGGTAGGGTTATATTCAGCATTCCTGGGATGGAGCAGTTCATCTTTACTCGAACCTTGAAGAATCAGGCCGGAGGCGTCATCGCAGCAGCAGTGTCAGAGTCAAGACAGATCCCGAGAGTGGTCAAAGATTTTCTTGATGTATTCCCTGATGAGCTTCCAGGGATGCCCCCAGTCAGAGAGGTAGAATTTAGCATTGAGTTGAACCCTGGAACGAGGCCTATTGCAGACAGAGTTTACAGAATGTCGCCGTCAGAACAGGATAAGTTGTATCAACATGAAGAAGAGTTGAAGTCTAAGGGATTCATCCGAGACAGTAAATCGCCCTGGGCCGCGCCAGTGATTCTAGTTCCCAAGAAGGATGGGTCGACGAGGATGTGCATCGACTACCGCAAGCTGAATGCAGTAACAGTGAAGAATAAGTATCCACTACCAAGGATTGATGACCTGTTTGACCAGTTGAGCAAGGCCAGCGTCTTTTCCAAGATCGATCTTCGGTCGGGATACTATCAAGTAAGAGTCCGGGAGCAAGACATACCGAAGACAGCATTCAGATCTAGATACGGGCATTATGAGTTTTTAGTAATGCCCTTTGGACTAACCAATGCCCCTGCAGTATTTATGGATTTGATGAACCGCATCTTTCTTCCATATTTGGATAAATTTGTGGTAGTGTTCATAGATGACATTCTTGTCTATTCCAGCAGTGAAGAGGAGCATGAGAAACATCTTAGGACTGTCTTGCAGACATTGAGGGAGCATCAACTGTATGCGAAGCTCGACAAGTGTGAATTCTGGTTAGATCACATTTCGTTCCTGGGGCATGTAATTTCTGGGGCAGGAGTGTCAGTGGATCCGAAGAAGATTGAGGCCGTAGAGCATTGGCCAGTCCCGAGAACGGTTGCAGAAGTGCGAAGTTTCTTAGGACTAGCTGGTTACTACAGACGGTTCGTGGCGGACTTTGCCAAGATCTCTGCGCCCTTAACGCGTTTGACGCACAAGGACGTAGAGTTTGTTTGGTCAGCTAGCTGTCAGGCATCATTTGAAGAATTGAAGAAGAGATTGATCTCAGCCCCGATCTTGACGCTTCCAGTGGGAGCGGGAGGCTTTACAGTATATTGTGACGCATCTGGGAAGGGTCTTGGATGTGTATTGATGCAGCACGGAAAAGTGATAGCATATGCGTCTCGGCAGCTTCGAGACCATGAGAAGAATTACCCGACTCATGATTTAGAGTTAGCAGCTGTGGTGTTTTCACTCAAGTTGTGGAGGCATTATTTATACGGAGATCGGGTAGAGATCTATACTGATCATAAGAGTTTGAAATATGTATTCACGCAGCGAGATTTGAACATGAGGCAAAGAAGATGGTTAGAACTACTGAAGGATTTTGACTTAGATCTTCAGTATCATCCAGGCAAGGCGAATATAGTGGCAGATGTACTGAGTAGGAGAGACAGTGCCTTTATCTTGACCTCGCAGAAGCATATTTTAGAAGATCTTCAGAGTATAGGAATCGAAGTAGTTTTGCCGAGGGATATGGGAATAATGACCAGTATTCAGATTCAGTCTACCTTGGTAGAGAGGATTAGGGCAGCACAAGCAGGAGATCCACAGATTCAGAAGTTGCGGTCGGAGTGTGAATCAGGCCGTAGGAAGGAGTTAGTGATTCACGAAGATGGTACGCTCAGGTTTGGAAACAGACTCTGTGTACCGAGTGGAGACCTTCGGCAAGAAGTTATGTCCGAAGCTCATAGTTCTATTTACTCCATTCATCCTGGAGGGACGAAGATGTATCGAGATATTAGGCAGTTCTTTTGGTGGAATGGCATGAAAAGAGAGATAGCGAGATTTGTATCCAAGTGTCTGGTATGTCAGCAGGTGAAAGCCGAGCAGCAGAGACCAGCAGGATTGCTCCAGCCGCTTCCTATCCTAGAATGGAAATGGGAGCACATCACGATGGATTTTGTGACCGGTTTACCTAGATCCCCGACTGGTAAGAATGCAGTCTGGGTAATAGTAGATCGACTCACGAAGGTCGCTCATTTCCTTCCCTTCCGAGTTGGACAAACTACGGAGCAGTTAGCAGAAATGTACATGAAACAGATAGTAAGGCAGCACGGTGTTCCAGTTAGTATAGTATCAGATCGGGATACGCGGTTTACTTCCCATTTTTGGCGGAGCTTGCACCAAGGTTTGGGAACCAAGTTAAGATTCAGTACTGCTTATCATCCACAAACTGACGGGCAATCAGAAAGAACCATTCAGACGTTAGAAGATATGCTACGGGCGTGCACCCTGGATTTTGGCGGATCTTGGGAGGATCACCTTCATCTAGTGGAGTTCTCCTATAATAACAGCTATCAGGCTAGCATTCAGATGGCCCCGTTCGAAGCATTGTACGGAAGGAAGTGCAGGTCCCCTTTGGCATGGGACGACGTCGGAGAACGAAAGTTGTTGGGGCCAGAGATGATCACGCAGACTGTGGAGATAGTTAAGTTGGTCAGAGAGCGCCTTCGAGTTGCACAGGACCGACACCGTCATTGGGCAGATCAGCATCGTAGGCCTCTAGAGTTCAGAGTTGGCGACCAAGTGTTTCTGCGGATTTTGCCTACTCGGGGTATCATCAGATTTGGAACCCGAGGAAAGCTTAGTCCAAGATACGTTGGTCCTTTCAAGATTCTCGCTCGGGTAGGCGATGTGGCTTATCGACTTGCCCTTCCGCCTTCGTTAACTGGCATACATGATGTGTTTCATGTGTCCCAGTTACGTGGGTACGTCCCGGATCCGAGTCATGTCCTCGATCATTCAGAGTTAGTCGTTGGTACCGACTTAACTTACGAGGAACAACCCGTATCTATTTTAGACCGGCGAGAGAAGGTACTCAAGAATCGGACGATCAGCCTTGTCCGTATTGCTTGGAACTATCACTCTCCGGAAGAATCAACTTGGGAGCGCGAGGACGAGATCCGATCTCGGTGTCCGCATTTGTTTGGTTTGTGAGGTATATCTTTATGCCATAATGACACGATCCCACATTCACTGCACCTGCTTGTATTGTACTTTTGTGATGTAGATAATAACTGCTTGTTAGCTAACTTGCATGAGATTGTGCCTTGCTTGTCCTGATCTTTCAATCCTGTCTTAGCTGGAAATTTCGAGGACGGAATTTTTCTAAGAAGGGTAGAGATGTCACTCCCTGATTCCGGTATACGTATTTTAGCACGTATACTGCTTATTTGTAATTACGTATATTTATACGATATTTATTTTGTTGTATTTCTTCATGTATATCCTAAATTATTTGACAAAATAATATTTCGTAATTTATTTTCTGTGATTTTAGTTTACAGTTTTGGCTCTAATTGGGTGACATGTTCTCGGTTCACTTGAACCCGTTGGGTCATCATGAACCAACTTGGTTTAGATTTTATATAAAACTCATCTCCTTCTCTCTCTCCTCTCTTTATTCCTCTCATTTATTTCCTCCACCAACCAAGGCAAGTGCCAACTTGCTCAAGAGATGGATTTATATTTTGTTAATAATTTCTTACAAAATTATTTGTCAAAATATGTTCTTCTCCTCAATCTATACTAGTTTAGAACTTGAAAATTTCCATTTTGAAGCTTTGATTTTTGTAGATCTAAGTTTTCTCCATTTTCGGATTTACATGGTTTTGATCTATTTTCGTTAGGATTTTGTGGGTTTTGATGCTTCCATGTGGAAGAGAATTCAATTTCACTCAAGTTAGAACTTTGAAAATCTAGATTTGGTTTTGACTTGGTCAAGTTAAGGAAATTGGAAGTTTTTGGTGTTCTTGAGGAGGCTCTCGGCCTGGAAGAGAAGACCCTTCAGCCTGCGCTCTTTAGCGCAAGTTGAACTGCGCAGCTCGTCTTTGACGAATTGCGCAACCCTTCGGCCAGCGCATTGCGCTGAGCTGAACTGCGCTGGCGCTCCTTAGCTCCAGCGCCATCCGATCCTGCGCAGTTTAATCCCTGCGCAATCTAACCCAGCGCGCTTGACTTCAGCGCAATCCATTCCCTGCGCAACCTGACCTTGCGCGATCTGATCCTGCGCAGTCTAACCCTGCGCAGTCTGATCCATGCGCAACCCGACTCTGGCGCAATCCATCTCCTGCGCCATCTAACCGCTGCGCAGTCTAATGCCTGCGCAACCTAACTCTGCGCGTTTGACCCCTGCGCAGTCTAACCCTGCGCGTTTTGACTTCTGCGCATTTGACCATGCGCATTCTGACCTGGGCTCTTATATATTATATTTTCTTGTATATATATAGGTGAATGTTTGTGTATGCTATATATCCTTACGCCTTTTGTCCCGAGCATGACATGAGCACTAATGTGACCCCGGAGAACAAAGTGTTCCTTCCTGATACATGTACCTGAATGTCCCAGTTCTTGTTCATGCTCGACAAATGACTCGTAACTCCACGTGGCGTATTTGCATTGATGCATTACACTAAGGAGGGTAGAACATGTTGACATACTAATTGACATGGATCCTCTTTGGGGTACTCGTACCAAAGTACGACTTTAGGAGGATAATCATGCAGGCCACAGCATGTGAGTCCAAGATTTCACCTAGGGTTAAACTAGGCAACTAAATATACTAGATGCATGGGGAGGGCAGAATCCCGAGATCGTGTTACACCAGCCGCCTTGAGATATGGTCTTGACGCGCCGGCTGGTCTCCACGGATACTGTGTCATCTGCAACGAGTGGATGACTGTATCCGATTAATTCCTGCTATATATATATTATATGTTTTGGCAAGGTGGCCTTGCGAGGGACCTGAGCTCAATCATACCTGTCTACGCGGACCCCTGGGTTGGCTAGCCTTGCTGGAAAGATACGATCTGAGGACTCTGATAATTTAATGCGAGGATAACCTCGCCATACTAGAAACTCGTAGACTTGACTGGCCGTGAAAATGACTTGCTTGTATTTTTCTTTTACTTTCCGCGAGTAACTGAGGAAAGCGGACTGTTATGCCGCGTGATCCAACCCATGTTCTTGTTTGATTGTTGGGTTGGTTATCGTACTATGACAGGCTGCGGACCGAAGTTACGAACGGAAGCCTTAATTGATTGTGATGTGTTACTCCTGTGAATGACTAAGGAACATGGCCCACCGCGGTACGTGATCCAACCCATGTTCTTGTTTGATTATTGGGTTGGTTATCGTGCTGCGATGGTCTGTCGACCGAAGTCACGACCAGGAGATCTTCTTACTTATATCTGTAAACTTATGTGAAGGTCATAGAGTGCGACGCGTCCCGGCTCCATGTGGCACCTTTTGTCCTTGTTTGGTTGTAAGGGTGCCAGATGGGTCCGACGATGTAGCGCTACCCTATAGCCGCAGCATAAGCTTTATCCTTATCATTATAACTGGGTTTTATCTTAACTCTTGTGCCCCTTTGGCGGTACTTGCTATTCGGGGCTGACCCCGCTGGTTTTGTTTGGCCAGATCTCGTAGCAGAGCCAGAGGACGCGATCCTTCTTCCTGACATCCATGGTGCATACTAGGAGCATGGCTGGTCGGGGACTCGAGTGGATTTCTTCTCCACCACTCCTGCTTATACTTTTGCGGCGTTTAGCCACCGGCACCTGTTAGCCGGATTACTCGATATTTTGTGTCAGTACATAATTGTAATTAAACAGACTGCAGCTGTGTATAGTTTTGTACTCCTGATTTTTTTGAGATAGCTAAATTATAAAGCTAGTCTCTCATGATCATTTTGATGAAGCGTCGGGGACGCCTTACTGCTTTATCTTTAATGTTCATTTATTTGCTGATGTGATTTGATTGATTGAGACATAGAACTCTGTGGTACCATAGGAGACTCGATTGTAGCATGTACCCCCTAGTCTCTCGACAGCCACGATCGCCGTATGACGTTACGTACCTCATATGGAGTAGCTGGCCTAGTCCGTCTCCGTATTTCGGTACTGGGGCGTGACAGTATTCAAAAAAATTATGTCTTTGTATTCGAGGGCCAATCTCAGACGAATTCAAGAATTTTTTACACATATATGTTACCTTTTGAAGGCCTACACCTCGGCTCGTAGGTACTCGCACAATGTTTAAACAACTATGCTTTACAGATTGAAGGGGGACCGCGTGCATCAAACCGCGCTGACATGACGGCCCCCCCATTGGTCGAGCGTGGGCTTTGATGCTAGCAGGGGGGAGGTGGAGGTGGAGGGGGAGGGGGGGAGGGACACGTCAGCCTCGGTCTAGCTTTCGTTTATCCCCCTCGGTTCCTTAGGTATTTTTGATGTTTAAAATTATAGTTCTTATAGAGTGGTATGTCACTAATGGGATTTAAAATTGGGCCTGAATCTAGTACTTGGTGTGGACTGTCCAAGGGATATGGACTCAGATCCAGAACAGGTCCGGGCCCAAAACTGCTGTTGTTCCAATTACTGGAAATTGCTGAGAAACCCAATTTCGGGGTGGGCTTTTATGAAATGCCCACCCGCTGGATAAGTTTTATGAAATACCCAGAATTAAGTATTTTCACGTTAAATATTCCAAGATTCCCTTTTAGATGCCACCCGCTAGAAACTGCTATTTTTATAATACCGAAACTACCCCTCCGCGCGAATTGGTCATCTATATGTATTTGAATTCAAAAAACTCAGATCTGGATTGCGATTTTCGTCTTCTTCTTCTTCACGGGAAATCTGAATTCCATTGCTCTCATATTCAGCAGAGATCGCGAAGATCTTTCGTAGTTCGGTGTGTTTTTCTTCAGTCGAACTCAGATCATCGCTCGTCATCATCATCACCATCATCATCATCTTCATCGTGGAGACATTTGAACTCAGATCTTCAATTGTGGAGAGAAGATCTTTCTTCTTCTTTTCCATAAGAATTATCATCGCTTTGAAAGAAGAACGAAACTCTTTATTCCTGAAAAAACTAAATTACACGTTTTAACACTGAAAATGACCATTCTCCGTCTTAATTAGGACGGAGAATGGCATTCTTCGTCTTAATTAGGACGGAGAATGCCATTCTCTGTCCTAATTAACACGGAGAATAACATTCTCCGTTTCCGTCTTAATTAGGACCGAGAATGTCATTCTCCGTCTTAATTAGGACGGAGAATGGCATTCTCCGTTTTATTTAAGACGGAGAATGGCATTCTCCGTCCTAATTAACACGGAGAATGGCATTCTCCGTGTTTCTAACACGGAGAATGGTCATTCTCCTGCGTTTTAACACTAGAATGACCATTCTCCGTGATAAATTACACGGAGAATGGCATTCTCCGTCCTAATTAAGACGGAGAATGGTCATTCTCCGTTTAATTTAGCACGGAGAATGGCCATTCTCCGTCTTAATTAGGACGGAGAATGCCATTCTCCGTCTTAATTAGGACGGAGAATGCCATTCTCCGTTTTATTTAACACGGAGAATGACATTCTCCGTTTCATTTAACACGGAGAATGACATTCTCCGTGTTTCTAACACGGAGAATGGTCATTCTCCTGCGTTTTAACACTGGAATGACCATTCTCCGTGTAAATTAAGACGGAGAATGTCATTCTCCGTCCTAATTAAGACGGAGAATGGTCATTCTCCGTGTAAATTAAGACGGAGAATGCCATTCTCCTGCATTTTATGGTTAGCTGAAACTTTGGAGGGCCATAACTTTTGACTGGGAGGTCGAAACGAGGTCCCATTTGTCGCAAAATGAGCGTATCGTCGAGGAGACTGAAAGTAACAGGTTCTCCGTTAGACGGCCTTCCGAAATTTTAGATTCGCAAAAAAATGATGTTTGGACCTCCGTTTTAGCACTTTTGTCGTTCGTCCCGGTCTTTCCGAAATTTTTCGACGAGTTTTTGAAGATTTTTGAGGAGAAATCTAGATTCGAAAGTGAGCAGCGTATAGAAGAAGATGGAGTATTGAAACGTTTTTTTAAGAGCAGTTTTGTGGGTGTTTCCAATAAATTAAAAGGAAGGGCAAAAGGGTCATTTGGAACCCGCTTTGGATAAGTTTCTCTAATTCTGGGCACGCGATGAAAGTTTTTTTAGCGGTGAATTTTACATAAAACTTTTTTAGTTTTTGGGCATTTCATAAATCTTCCCTTCCAATTAAGTTACGTCTTCCTTTCTTCCCGGCGTTTATTTATGCAGCCAAACCGATACAGAATATAAAAAATAAATAAAAATTGAATCACTCTCTTCTTTTCTTCTCTCTGCTTCTTCATCATCTTCGCCTAGGGTTAGGGTTTCGAACGATCGATCGATGGGGAGGAAGAAGGAAAGCTGAGGCGATCCGGCTCGACGGGGTCGACCGGACCATGTGCTCCTCCTTCTGCAGCGCCGCCAACTCCCTCTCGCAGCTCTACACCCACGCCACGCACCACCAAAAGATCTCCTTCCAGGCCGGCGAGCGCCACGCTCTGGTCCGTCTCCCCCTAAATTTCCCTAATTTTTAAAATTTTGTTCAACAATTTAGCACGAACCAGTTGATGTCATCGAAACTTTAATTTGATTGATCGATAGCTCAATTCGGATGATTCGCTATAATGTCCCTAACCTTTTTCAGAGGATTATTAATGGTTGTTCCTTTGACTTTAGATTGTGCGTAAGCAGTCTTTATTTATAGGACGAGTGCTACTAAAGTTGGGCTTTATTTGAGATGAGGGGTGTATGCTATTAAAGTTGCCTTCCCTCGTGTTAGGTTGCAAGGACACGAACACTGACATGACACGGATACAGACACAGTGATACGTGAAACATTGCCTATTTTGGCGTATCAATGTATTTTGGAGTGTCCGTGCTTATGCAAATCTATACAGTTTTTTTGGTCCTTTCTTTTGCTTTTGTATAACTTTTGGGTCCGACTATTGACACCCCATGTATTTCTAAGGACACCCCATGTAACTTAAGTGAAAAAATAAATTAATGTGTAAAGACGTAAATATCCCCCTTCTATTATAGCACATCCCATCAGCCTCATTCATATGCTTCATTATATTTTGGTCTTCTTAGTACACCCCACTTTCTCTCCCCAACCCAAAAACCCTCCACTTTCTCTCCCCAAGCAAAAAACCCTAAATTCTTCTTACTTTGAAGGAAGTTAAAGGAAGTTGAAGAAATCATAATGGAGGGACAAAATGCACATGAATCTTCCAAGGTACGTTCCTCTTTTGTTGAATTTTTTCGTTTGTAATCGTGTGATTCGGTTTTTTTTGAATTTTTTTTTTCAGAATTCGTGATCTGTTCGACCTGTACAAGTCGAACAGATCAACAGATGCTCGACCTGTAAGAGCCGAACATATAATGTTTGCACGACCTGCTCTGGTCGAACAGTATGGGTTTGTTCGACTCTATCAGCGTCTTCTTCCTCTTCTTCATCTGTGTGCCGCTCTTCGTCTGCGTGGCCTTCTTCTTCGTCTAATTGGCCGGTCGTTTGAGTCGGAGCAACGACCGTAGCTTCTTCAAGACGTGCACGTTCTTGTTCTTCGGCACGACGTCTCCTAGCAGAAGCATGAGTGGCTTCCCTCCGCCTAGTGTTTCCTGCAAATTTAATCAACACCCATAAATTAAGGAGAAAAAAATATGTTTTGCCTTCAAAATGTACTGTTCGACCAATACTTGTCGGAAAAACCCATACTGTTCGACCAGAGCAGGTCGAACAAAAGTAAACTGTTCGACCGATGTTGGTCGAACAGTTGTTGTATGTCCGACCGACCAGGGTCGAACAGGGCTGCAAATTCCAAAAAAAATTTCGAACGATTGTTTCGTTTTTGTCACAATCGATCGGTTTCGAAACATATACAGAGATCCTAAACGAAGATAGATACTAATTTCGAACAAGATTACTCATCTACAGGTCGATTTGCGGAAATTTACCTTCCGATTGAACTTGTTTTCCTCTATCCATTGCGAAGCCGAACAAGGGAGAACTCTTCGACGAAGGGGAGGCGACCGGGCAGCGACTGGAGGGACCGAAGTTGGCTTCGGAGTGAGGAGAGTGGAGTGTTAGGGTTTTGTGAGGGAGGAGAGTGGAATGTTAGGGTTTTGTGAGGGAGGAGAGTGGAATGTTAGGGTTTTGTGAGGGAGGAGAGTGGAGTGGAGTGTTAGAATTTTAGTGGGGTGTACTTAGAAAGCTTTGAGATGGGGGTGTAGAATAGGTAAGGGTATTTTTGTCAAATATTGGGGTGTACTTAGTATTTTTATAAGCTTAATCAACTACATGTGGGGTGTACTTAGAAATTGGGGTGTCCTTAGAAATACATGGGATGTCAATAGTCGGAGCCATAACTTTTTTCAGAATGATTTGATTTTCACTGAGCTAAGCTGAGCTGAGCTGGTTGGAGTTCAAATTGGGTTCTCTATTTTATTATTGCCCACATCAATTTCGTTTCCTGTGAGTTAGAAACGATTAGGGTTTGGATTTAACGGTTCAAGAACGGACATGACAAGTTCAATGGAAAAGTGATTAGTTATGTCGTGGCAAACTAAACTTTAGTATTGGTGCTTTCAGTGATTACAATGAAGGTCCTTTATTTGGAAAATGCTACTGATCTTTCTTAGAAGTTAGATCAAAAGTCTTTTGGAAGATGTAAAGAACATGTTTTTTGTAAAATTCTGTTTTATCCAGCTTCGAGAAGTTGTGAATCTTCCAGCAGTAAACAAACTTGTGACTTTTAACTGCAATGTCAGACCTGTTCGCTTAGTACAAGGGTAGGGTCACATTTTAGTAATTACTTAGTATGGGACTAAAAGAAACTGTAAAAACCACTATGATCAATACACGACAACAAAATAGCAAACCTGGATAGTATATATGACATTATCTTACATGAAAAAAAAGTAAAGTTAATACGGTAGTGGATCCTAGTGGGACGGGACGTCGTTTGGACGATCTATTTGTTTCAACATAACTACACTTTTCTTAATCAATTGTTTTAATTACAATTTGAGAGAGCGATTTTTGCAAGAGAACCCTACTAGATTCCTGTTCACATGTAGGATCGACTTACCTTAGTGGATCTAATTGATGCAAACAATCATCTTTGTCATTCTTATTGTTGAAAATAAGACTCGAAGGGAAGCCAAAAGGGGGAAAATATTTTGTAAAATTGCTCCCAGTGCTTTGATAGTTTCACAGGGGCACATGGAGAATGAGAAATAAGATGCGTCTCCTTGCCATGTCAGGAAGTCTACAAGAACCATGTTTGTAAAATTGCCTTTTTTTTCCTCATGTTCTTCCTCACTGTATTATCCCCCGTCCTCCTCTACTATACCTCTATTTCAAACTCCAACCAGCCAACGTCTGCTTCCGACCACCACAAGCTGTAGGCGGACAAAGTTTGCACTTCCGCATCAACCTGACCTTGACCAGATCTGCGGCGACACAAGCTCTTTATGCTCCGTAATTCTGACCATCGTAGCTTCTCAACGGCCTCCTCTACTACCAGGCGTCTCAGGAGTCTGGTCCGGGAAATTGGAATTTGATTGCCACGAGGATCTGACCAGGTGACTTCGGGTAACAACTTCACCACCGCTCACAGCAAGCAGCGAGCTACTATCTCCTCCACCTTCAATCCCACCTCACCATCACCCCTCCTCAGTGTCACACCTCGACGATTTCAGATTTGCTTTTGGTCATCCTCTAGCTACCCAACTCATCCCTATGGCGATCATCCCTATTGTTGGTAGTGTCGGCAGTATGAGACTGCCATCTCCACCACCACAACTCGGCACCGACTCTCTGACATCCGACTTTCGATCTTGCCAACGTTGGATCATAGTTTGCAGTATCGGTTGACACCGATCTGATACGGCCGACCGATACCAATACGGTTTGGCATGTTTCGATCCGATACAGATTGATACCCGGATCCTAACCAATACCGACATTGGGGCCTCTTTTATAGTCAATTCGGCAAAGCAAATTGAACGGAAAAAATAATCAACAATGATGTAAAAGCATAGTAAAGTTGTAAAAACATGTAAAAGAAGAAACTAATGTATTACATGTAAACCATTAGGCAAGGGTGACTACTATTTCATTCAATTTCAAAACTACTAAGAAACAACATAGAAAATACTTAAAATTATATAAAATATTTCTTCAAAAATGTTAATAATTTATTAACAAATATTTGCTTTCCGATACAAAATAAATCCGATACTCCGATCCGAAACCGTCGATACTGCCGATACCGTCGATCTCGACACTCATAGGAATGGTCCGACATCGATACTGCAAACCTTGCGTTGAATCACTCATGTTTACTCGAACACCCATCAAGCTACGTGATCAACGTCTAAGTTATTTTTTATATTTTCTTCCTGCCAAATTTCTTGACGTACTAGGAAAGAAAGGAAAGTAGAAGAAAAATAGAGAGAAAATACAAGAAAAATAAATTTGGGGAAATTCCACCTAACCCCTAGAAAGGGGATTATGACCTCCAAACGAGACCGCCTATTTATCTTCTGATCCTCTCTCCTCAAGTGGGTTGCAACTCCTGCACTCTTATCGACAACTCTATTTCGTCAACAACTCAGACTCTCTCGTCAACAATACAGGCTCTCTTTCGCTCGTCAACTTGCACTCTCGCATTCCCAAATGACTATAACTAAGTCTCTCGTCAGCAACTCACTCTCTCGTCGACAAATTAAACTCTTAAGTAACTTTTTTACTAGCAACTCAGACTTACTCGTTTGCAACTCAGACTCTCTCATCCGCTCAAATTTTCTCGTTGGCAACTCTCACATGTCCGGATGGTCGTAACTCGGACCCTTGCTTGTCCCAGATGTCTGCAACCCTCTCTCTCTCTCTCTCTCTCTCTCTCTCTCTCTCTTCTAGAGCTTCTCTTCAAGTTGGACTTGACTGTCAATTAAGCTCCAATTTGTTGGGGGTGTAGAAGAATATGTGTAATCTTCTTTTTCTAGATAGTTCTTGTGATGTCACATATGCTAGCTATTTATTAGTTGTCTATTTTTTTTAGAACTTTTGTATTTCCTATATATCTTGAGCCCTAATGAAATCATCCCAACTAATCGCAGTGTTAACCCATTTCCGTATGATTTTGGAAGTGTCAAGGTTTGAGTTTAGAGACTTTGCATCTATTAGTTGTTGGAGCTGCTTTATTATTGAAGAATTTAGAAGTGTGTTTGAGAGACTAAACTTGGATTGAATGTGCGTGGCAGCGTGGGGGAACTTTGTTTTCTTTAGGTTGCATGTAGGATATCTGCGTTATACTAATCTATAGTGCCTTGTGCGAAATCCAACATCTCAAGGCAATCTAGTACATAGTATCCCTTGCGTAAGCGTGTAACATGCTTACTCTTTATTTGGTTGAACAAGCTGGGTGACGAGCAGCAGCTGAGCTCCTTACGGTTAAGTTTTGGTAGGTTTCTTTGAGCTATGCTGGTGCTCTTTGATAGAGTACTAGAGCTGTTTTTCCAGTTCCTTGAGGTCTTGTTCGTTCCTAAAGACTAGGGACGCGTTTCCAGTGGCATTGTGCAAACCAATGGGCATCGAAGGGGCCATGAAGATATGCATCTTCTGTCAGAAACGAAATCAGTATTATCTAGCTAAGAAATTAGTAAATCAACTTTTGGTATCTTGTCACGCCCCAGAACCAGAATACTGGAGAGCGGGGGACATAAACAGCCAGCTACGTACATTGAAGTATAATCTACCTCGATATACGGTCACGGCTGTCTAGATGCATGAGGGTTTATCTACAAGCCAACAGTCTCTTATGGTCATGAACAAGCCTATTGTCTCAATCTCAACAAGCAAGTAATTGTTACAAGATATAAGATCATCAAACATACAAAGTAAGACGTCCCAAACATTACATATTCAGATGGTCATGAAGCTAGTCATACAAAATACGAAGACTAGCAAGAGTTTAACTCATACATGATCAACCCTAGGATTTGTCAATCATGTATCAGCCCGTAGGCAGACATAAATTAAAGTTTCAACACGAGCTAACACTTGCTCGGCGGCTAAACGTCTCAAAGAATAATTTACAATAAAGTGGGAGAGCAAAATAAGAAACCCACTCGTTGTCAGGATTACGTCTGGTGTTCACCATCTGGCTGGAAGGCAGGGAGATCCTCGGGTGCTACTCCGAAATCTGGCCATACAAAACCAGCTGAGTCAGACCCCAGAAAGAGTAAGTGCCACAAGAGAGGCTTCACTTAAGAACTAAAACCAGCATATTAGCACATAAGGACATAAATGAAATAACAAAAGACATGAGTAGGAAAAACATGGTGATAAACGATAAGATAACTAAAGGACTATTCCGGTAACCAAGTTACAACCTGTAACTCAAATAAGGACCGGGGTTGTAACCCTTCACCTGAACATAACTTAGTCTCTAACCAATTATCGATAAAGTAAAGCATATACAAGCATGTCCTGAGATAGTCGTATACTGGATCTAGGCAAGACTAGACAAGACTCCATCCATCAATCACGGTCAAGCAATAAGTACGGCTTGATACTTTAACTAACTAGGGTTATCACAAGCCTAGTTACTAACAAGATGCATCGAGATGTTCCAACAGCCACAAGTCCTGCAGTCTTAATCCAGGTTATCCGGTCACAAGTTGAGAGAGTTGGATTAGGTGACTTAGAGGTGCAACACATGACAGTGTGCTGGAAATGTGCCATACTCGACGGCATACTACAAGTCCAATTAAAGCGCCCAGAAAACAGGACTGCCTGTAGCTGGAAAATCTTTTTATGAACTACTTGATCAATCTAGTTATTGTCCTAGTCAGATTCTGTATGAATCCCCAACCGTGGAAATCAGGAATCCATGTCCTAGGCATGATGCAAGACGAAACATGTATCTTGTACAGGCACAACCAAGAGAATCAACCACGGTGTCAAGGCAAGAGTTACTTAGCAAGTCCAGGTAGCTGTCGCAACAGCGTTCAAGATTATCATGTCATGTCAGGTCACTTATCATGTCAAGAGTGCGTCACGACGGACCACTATCAAGAATTATCATGTCCAGTTGCTTGTCAAGAGTGCACCACGACGGGTCACTATCAAGAGTTATCATGTCGTGTTCATGTCAAGATCAATACTGGCAAGTCATGCTATGCTCAACAAGTATCGAGTCAGGTCGTCACAAGATAGGTCAAGTACAAGTCACATGCAAGTTCACAGGCATATACAACTAGAACTAGGAGAACATGCATGGGGGCAAGGGGCATGGGGTATCATGGCAACAAGTGGCGGTGGTCAAGTGGCGCCAGGGAAATGACAGGTCGCTCCAAGGGGGACAGGGGGCGCCTAAGTTAGGTTGTGCCAGGCTGGGGTGCGCCAGGTCAGGTTGCGCCTGACTGGGGTGTGCCAGGTCAGGTTGCGCCTGACTGCGGTGCGTGTAGTGCCCCGTCCCGCAAAGTCAATCGGAGGAATCGAAACGCCGACGGCGTTGGGAACTTAGCCTTGCAACGGCTGCTCGAAGGCTCGCTCGTCCGAGGCGACTCCTCGCGCAGGTGGGGGAGTTTCGGTGAACTTGCTTCATCTTAGCCTTCACTTAATAACTCGCTTGTTTTCAACTTGCACAAGTAGGCTAATCTAAAAGCTACGAACGCACATAGCTAAGGGAGTAATCCCGAACCGTCGAAATGTCCTAGAACATGGAAAATGGTCCCACGGTCAACATAGAAGTCGGCTCAGCGTGCTTTCAAATGACACTGGGTCCTTCGATCCCGTGGCTTGGGAGAAGGACGTTGGCTTAAGTTGTTAAGTTGCCCCGACACTTGAAATAGCCTAAGTCTTAGGCGTCGCCTGCGTAAATGCTTGCTAAAGCAGGCACGGTCCCGTTGTGCAAGGCTTGGCATAGCCTTCGCATGTCCCGTTGGTCCCGTCGATTCGTCCCGACACTCGAATTTGCCTAAGTCATAGGCGTCGCTCCCATGAATGCTTAACAAAGCATGCACGGTCTTGTCCCGCAAGGCTTGGCATAGCCTTCGCACGTCCCGCAAGTTAAGTCGTCTTGCACGGCTGTTGGCTTAAGTCTAGGCACCCAGCAGTTGGTTATTCAAGTCTACCCCGTGCCTAGCATGTTCCCTAGACGCGTAGCTCGGCGTAGCCTTTGCTCGTCGAGTTGTTGTCCGAATAAGTTAGACAAGAGTTGTGCTGGGCTATCGAAGCCATTTCTAGCACTGTCCCGCTCTAGCTGCGGTTGTCAAGTCGCGTAGCCCCTTGAGAATAAGGCTCGTCGTGCAAAGTGTATGACTTGAATGTTAGCGTCGCCTAGAGAACCAGGCCTGTCTAAGGCACGAGTTACGGTCGGTTTAGTAAAAAGCTTGCCACGAACAAAGGAAGTCCACGCGACTTATTGTCGTCGAGATCGGTCCCGCAACTTGGGAGTCTCGCCAAGTCTTGATATGTCCCGCACACGAGATCGGTCCCGCGGCTTGGGAGTCTCGCTAAGTCTTGAAATGTCCCGCACACGAGATCGGTCCCTCGTACTTGGGAGTCTCGATAAGTCTTGATAGAAAGAAGGAATGCATGGTCATGTTAGCAAAGGACTGGATAGACTGGATAGATTGAGTAAGCATGGTCATGGACAACTTGTCGACAAGGTGTAGTCTTCTCGAATGATTACCGGGGTGCCGGGATCATTCGGCCCGGGGGAAGCGAGTGTGGCTCAACCTGCATGCCGGATAACCGCATGGGAGTATCGGCGCTTCCGGGGCTAGCTACCCTTAGAAGGGCGGACCGATACCCCCGCCGAGCCAGTCCAAGATAGCTTGAAATTGCTAGTGACCGCTCATGTAGATGTGTCGGCAGATAGCGGCACACCGCGTGTATGCCTTTGGATTGAGTCTAGAACTTGAATGCTTGTCTAGTTGGAAACACAAGGTCTGGGCCTAGGACTGGGCTGCAGCATAGGCACCGTGCTTGGCACGATAGATTGGCGTCGGGATGTTCATGAAAGTGATACTATGGTCCACAAGTCTTGTCTAAGTTAGCAAATGGGTCTAACAGGTAGGCCGCAAGGCGGTAGCACGATAAGTCTTGATAACTTGCGAGGCGCGGCCTCATCTTGAAGCACAGACAAGTCTAAGCAAAGTCTAGAGGCACGGCCTACACGAGTCATCCCATTGCCGTCCTTGGCACTTGAAACATTGGCACGAGAATTGGTCTAGTGGCGCTAAAGTTTAGGTAAAGGTCTTGGCACGGCCGAGTTCGCGTAAGTTGCTCCTCGGCGTAGCACCGTCTCGAATATGTCTAAGTTGCAAATAGAATGTGGCACGACCCTGCCGTCCCGAGTTGAAGTTTGGTCAAGTACCTAGGCGATGATGCACTGCCTCGATCGTAATACACGTTGGCATTATAAAACGACCCTGTCGTGGCACAACCTTGTCGTTACATCGCCAAGTATAGACCGAGACGTCTTGTTTAAAATGCATCCTAAGGCAAGAATAGAAAGACAATTAAAAGGGTTTAAGCTGCACAAAGTAAATGAAACGTGTCGGTTATGTATGGGTGGGCGAGAAGCTCACTCCACCAGTACAGTGGTACTGACACCCACACAATGTTTCATGTGCAGGCACAGGTAGAAGCTCATGGCGTGGAGCTCGCTTGGATGCGTCGAGGCACGGAGTTCCTTGGCAAGTCGAAGCGTGCGGCCGCGTGATCTGAAGACTTATACATGGCATAATGTATGGACATCGCTTTCCGAAGCTTCCGCTGGCTCAAGCATATAATCGAGAGATGAGAGAGAGCAGAATGAATTGTAATCGAGAGAAAAGTGAGCACGAGAGACTTGTAATTTGGCCTTGTGCCCACAAATGTAATTTTGTATTCAATATCAATAAAAGAGCTTCTTTTGAAATACTTGTGTTCATGTGTTCTTCTTTAAATTCCGCTGCAATGTATTCAATGTTTCTGCTTGGGACTTCTGTGCGACAACCCCGTCGCCGCCGATGTAATCGGCCGTTATGGAATTGCCTTGCACGAGCGCAATCTAGGCTCGTGCGGCATCACGCCTTAGCGAGGACGATCGCTCCTACGGGAGCGGGGCGTGACATAATGGTATCAGAGCACGGCTTTACGTCCTTGGTCTTCACATCGAAATTCTCAGTTTTGAAAGCTCGTCATTGGAAAAAGAAGTGCGCGCTCTCTCTCGAATGTCCCTCGGCATGTCCATACAATAAGTCTAAATAGTTTCAAAAGCTCGTACAAGCATTCAACCAAACGCATCGGTAGGCTATCGCCGAATGCATCTGTAGGCCTTTGTGCCGAACGATGTTAAACTCGACTCCATAGAGAACACATGCTAAGTTAACATGTCGCGTGCGTGCCTAACTAGTCATGCGTTGACCCTAGCAATTGAGCGTGCAAACTCGAAATATAGTCCGCACGGGATAGCCATGCGCACGGCCTTTTGGCTAAGTTGCGTCGCGTGTCGCGCACCTTGACCTTTGGTGCAAACGAATTGCGAGTGATATCAAGTATCGCTCGGTCAGGATCGAAGCTACACTTAGAGTGTCTATCGATAGGAAAGCTATCGAGTTAACGCTTAGGCGTACACGGAAGACCGACTTGGATTTTGAGGAAATAGTGCGAACAACTTAGCGCGTCGATACGACGTGAGCGATTACGCTAGGGATTCGTCGATTCGTCGAACGAATCCGAAGGATGTCTTAGCGAACGACGCGAACGTGATTGTGGACGAGATCGTATGGCTCGAATCCGAGTGGTGTATGGATTTTCTTGGAAATCATTCGAGCAAGATTGAGGATTACGAGTAACGGCGAGTATGTCGGCGAGGCGATGCGATCGCGCAAAGCCTTAGAACGCGTCACGCTTAGTTGATCGTGACTTCGAATGTCCCGAACGAGCATCTCGTTCGGACAACTTGCGAATAGGCAACGCGTGTTGGAAAAAAATGATTCGGAACGATGAATGAAAATGAATGGTCTTGATCGAGGAAACTTAGAGGATCGTGCGTACGATATCGGATTGATGCAAATGAAATGTGACTTGAGTTCGAACAACGATCTTGAAACGAGCTTGAGGAATAGCGACTGAACTTGATCTTGAATATCGATGAATGGTGGTGTATCCAGTTCGGACAATAGCATCAGTCGCACGACTCGAAATTAGTTGTAAAGGAAGATCGTCAGGTTACGCATATCGTCGATGGTATTGAGGCGTATCAGAGATCGATATGCGATAACTCGGGGGTACTCTGACTCGGCGAATGACGATCGTGCAAATGTCATTGTTCCGATGGATGCTATACTCGGTATATCGAAACGTGCCGAAGAAAGGATAAAACTTGGCTCGAGGATTTTCTGGTTGAACAAATGACGGGTAAACTATCGAATTGAAATCTTGACTTGGATGAAATGGAAATGTTTGGATTTGCTTCGTCGATAACCACAACTTCGACATTCTTGTCTTATGCGAGCGCAACTCCAGCCTCGCACATGCGTCGCGCCGATTTGAGACGATTACTCCGCGTGAGCGCTGGTATGGTGATTCATACAGCGGGAGTGATTGAACTTGGATAGCGTGGCAATCTGATTGCTTCGACTTGTGGTTTGACGCGAAGGTAGACTCGAGAATGAATCAGCGTGTTTGACGGTTGAATTGAGGATTGAGTAGGTCCAATCCGCGTGTCGAGAATGAGTTAGTCTAAAACTCAAACAAGAGTTACGCCCCGATGAGGATGATTATTCCGCGGGTGCGTTGCATGGTGATTCATGAACCGCCGTGGATAATCGGACCGCGTGAGATTGGGGCGCAACGTATTGTCGAGCTAGATGACCTCGTGATCGAATGCACGAATTGGTTAGAGTTGGTGATTTGGATAAAATCGAATATGTGCAACGTATGCATTGATGCCAATAGGTGATCGTGCTCGATGTTTAGAAATCTGAGTGACGCGAGCTTGGGTAGAAGACCCCGTATGATCGACTTTGGTTTGACCCTAGGATTGGGGTCAGTGTTGGCATTATTGTTGGGGAACTATGATTCCAATCCTGACATTGACTTAGCCTCGAAAAGAAATGGCCTAGCGGTTAGGCGAGACGCCCTGTTTCATGAGTTATCAATCGAAGGATTGATCTTGAGGATTGGCATGGATGGATAGCATGAATCACGAACATAGGAAACCCTGCTCACGAGATTCGGCTGACATGCATATATTTCAGGGACGCCTGGGTATGTGCACGATGCGACTCGAGTGAGAATGGCAAATTCCCTATCATGCGGCTTGGCTGAATGCATGTATTTTGGGGACGCTTGGAATGCGTGCACGATCCAGCCAAGTGATACAATGAGTTCAAGCAAGACTTGAAAAATGGGAGTGTGTTGAGATCTTGAAATCATGTTAACGGAAAGATTGATAGTTGTGAGAGCGTGGCTCGGAATTGAGGAAACGCGTAGGCGAAGTGCGTACGATTAAGTCTTGGCCATAGAAATGATAGGATGGCTTGCCACCAGGAAAGTCTCGAGGACGAGACTTGTTCTGAGTGGTGTATGTTGTAGTGCCCCGTCCCGCAAAGTCAATCGGATGAATCGAAACGCCGACGGCGTTGGGAACTTAGCCTTGCAACGGCTGCTCGAAGGCTCGCTCGTCCGAGGCGACTCCTCGCGCAGGTGGGGGAGTTTCGGTGAACTTGCTTCATCTTAGCCTTCACTTAATAACTCGCTTGTTTTCAACTTGCACAAGTAGGCTAATCTAAAAGCTACGAACGCACATAGCTAAGGGAGTAATCCCGAACCGTCGAAATGTCCTAGAACATGGAAAATGGTCCCACGGTCAACATAGAAGTCGGCTCAGCGTGCTTTCAAATGACACTCGGTCCTTCGATCCCGTGGCTTGGGAGAAGGACGTTGGCTTAAGTTGTTAAGTTGCCCCGACACTTGAAATAGCCTAAGTCTTAGGCGTCGCCTGCGTAAATGCTTGCTAAAGCAGGCACGGTCCCGTTGTGCAAGGCTTGGCATAGCCTTCGCATGTCCCGTTGGTCCCGTCGATTCGTCCCGACACTTGAATTTGCCTAAGTCATAGGCGTCGCCCCCATGAATGCTTAACAAAGCATGCACGGTCTTGTCCCGCAAGGCTTGGCATAGCCTTCGCACGTCCCGCAAGTTAAGTCGTCTTGCACGGCTGTTGGCTTAAGTCTAGGCACCCAGCAGTTGGTTATTCAAGTCTACCCCGTGCCTAGCACGTTCCCTAGACGCGTAGCTCGACGTAGCCTTTGCTCGTCGAGTCGTTGTCCGAATAAGTTAGACAAGAGTTGTGCTGGGCTATCGAAGCCATTTCTAGCACTGTCCCGCTCTAGCTGCGGTTGTCAAGTCGCGTAGCCCCTTGAGAATAAGGCTCGTCGTGCAAAATGTATGACTTGAATGTTAGCGTCGCCTAGAGAACCAGGCCTGTCTAAGGCACGAGTTACGGTCGGTTTAGTGAAAAGCTTGCCACGAACAAAGGAAGTCTACGCGACTTATTGTCGTCGAGATCGGTCCCGCAACTTGGGAGTCTCGCCAAGTCTTGATATGTCCCGCACACGAGATCGGTCCCGCGGCTTGGGAGTCTCGCTAAGTCTTGAAATGTCCCGCACACGAGATCGGTCCCTCGTACTTGGGAGTCTCGATAAGTCTTGATAGAAAGAAGGAATGCATGGTCATGTTAGCAAAGGACTGGATAGACTGGATAGATCGAGTAAGCATGGTCATGGACAACTTGTCGACAAAGGTGTAGTCTTCTCGAATGATTACCGGGGCGCCGGGATCATTCGGCCCGGGGGAAGCGAGTGTGGCTCAACCTGCATGCCGGATAACCGCATGGGAGTATCGGCGCTTCCGGGGCTAGCTACCCTTAGAAGGGCGGACCGATACCCCCGCCGAGCCAGTCCAAGATAGCTTGAAATTGCTAGTGACCGCTCATGTAGATGTGTCGGCAGATAGCGGCACACCGCGTGTATGCCTTTGGATTGAGTCTAGAACTTGAATGCTTGTCTAGTTGGAAACACAAGGTCTGGGCCTAGGACTGGGCTGCAGCATAGGCACCGTGCTTGGCACGATAGATTGGCGTCGGGATGTTCATGAAAGTGATACTATGGTCCACAAGTCTTGTCTAAGTTAGCAAATGGGTCTAACAGGTAGGCCGCAAGGCGGTAGCACGATAAGTCTTGATAACTTGCGAGGCGCGGCCTCATCTTGAAGCACAGACAAGTCTAAGCAAAGTCTAGAGGCACGGCCTACACGAGTCATCCCATTGCCGTCCTTGGCACTTGAAACGTTGGCACGAGAATTGGTCTAGTGGCGCTAAAGTTTAGGTAAAGGTCTTGGCACGGCCGAGTTCGCGTAAGTTGCTCCTCGGCGTAGCACCGTCTCGAATATGTCTAAGTTGCAAATAGAATGTGGCACGACCCTGCCGTCCCGAGTTGAAGTTTGGTCAAGTACCTAGGCGATGATGCACTGCCTCGATCGTAATACACGTTGGCATTATAAAACGACCCTGTCGTGGCACAACCTTGTCGTTACATCGCCAAGTATAGACCGAGACGTCTTGTTTAAAATGCATCCTAAGGCAAGAATAGAAAGACAATTAAAAGGGTTTAAGCTGCACAAAGTAAATGAAACGTGTCGGTTATGTATGGGTGGGCGAGAAGCTCACTCCACCAGTACAGTGGTACTGACACCCACACAGTGTTTCATGTGCAGGCACAGGTAGAAGCTCATGGCGTGGAGCTCGCTTGGATGCGTCGAGGCACGGAGTTCCTTGGCAAGTCGAAGCGTGCGGCCGCGTGATCTGAAGACTTATACAGGGCATAATGTATGGACATCGCCTTCCGAAGCTTCCGCTGGCTCAAGCATGTAATCGAGAGATGAGAGAGAGCAGAGTGAATTGTAATCGAGAGAAAAGTGAGCACGAGAGACTTGTAATTTGGCCTTGTGCCCACAAATGTAATTTTGTATTCAATATCAATAAAAGAGCTTCTTTTGAAATACTTGTGTTCATGTGTTCTTCTTTAAATTCCGCTGCAATGTATTCAATGTTTCTGCTTGGGACTTCTGTGCGACAACCCCGTCGCCGCCGATGTAATCGGCCGTTATGGAATTGCCTTGCACGAGCGCAATCTAGGCTCGTGCGGCATCACGCCTTAGCGAGGACGATCGCTCCTACGGGAGCGGGGCGTGACAGTGCGCCAGGTCAGGTTGCGCCAAGTCAGGTTGCGCCAGTGCCAAAGGGCGCCTGGGCTGGGTTGCGCCGCGCTAAAGAGCACGCGCTGGATCAGGTTGCGCCAAGCACTGTTCTTCTTCTCCAAACAGCAAAGAAGAACCCATGGAACCTGAAAACTTCAAAATGTCATAACTTGCTCAAAACAAGTCCGAATTGGGACTTCCAAGGGTCTAAACTGCATAGAACGAGATTTCTTACAGCCTGGGACAACTGGTTTTAGGAAATACCAAGCTTTAATAGATCAAAACCAAGAAAAACAAGAAAAGATCAAAACTTAGATCTACAAAAATCTATCCATCAAAACCGAAAATGCCAAGTTCTAAAGAGGCTTAGCATCAAGTGGAGAAGAGAATGGAAAAAATAAAATGGGTGATCCATCATGAAGCAAGTTGCACTTGCCTAGGCTTGGTAGGTGGGAGGAGTAAATGAAGAAGATGAAGAAGTAAATGAAAGTTATGGAGGAGACAGAAGGAGTTGGTTTATATAGCAACCCCTCTCATCTCAACCCAAAATAAACCAAACCAAGCCAAGCCAAGTCAAGTTATGCTGAACCAAGTTGAACAAATCAAGTCAAGATTAAACCAAGACTAAGCTAAGCAAGATAAGTCAAAATACGGGTCACCTGACAATTGTCATAAATCCGTATACGTATCCTGAAAAAATACGTATAACGGAAAACATGAGTGACAACTCTACCCACCTTAAAAGAATTCCGTCCTCGGAATTCAATCAAGAGGCTAGAGGTGTCAGGGCAAGCTATACTAATACTGGCAATCTACGACTAGCAGTCAACCAAGCAATCATTCATGCAAGCAAGGAAGTAAAAGCATAAGGCATAAGGAAGACATTATACTTTATGAATCAAACAGGTGGGGGTATCGCGACCGGATATCATCCTCACGTTTCCAGGTTGACTCACCCAAGAAGTGATGGCCCCAAGCAACACGGACTAAACTAATAGTCTTGTTCTTGAGTACCTTCTCTATTCGGTCCAATATGGATATGGGCCTTTCCTCATACGAAAGGTTGGTACCAACAACCAATTCAGAATGATCAAGGATATGGCTCGGATCCGAGATGTACCGTCGCAATTGGGATACATGGAATACGTCATGTACCTCACGTAACGACGGCGGAAAAGCGAGACGATAGGACACATCACCTACTCGCTCGAGAATGTCAAACGACCCTATATACCTAGGACTAAGCTTTCCCCGTACGTCGAATCGACTGACGCCACGGGTATGCGAGATCCTAAGGAATACGTGGTCGCCGATAGAAAACTCAAGAGGGCGCCGATGAGAATCGGCCCAATGGCGCTGACGATCTTGTGCAACTCGAAGATGATCTCTAACTTGTCTGACCACCTTGATAGTCCGAGTAACCATTTCTGGACCAAGCATCTGCCTCTCGCCTACAACGTCCCAGGCTAAAGGTGATCTGCACTTTCTGCCATACAGTGCCTCAAACGGTGCCATCTGGATACTGGCCTGGAAACTGTTATTATAGGAGAACTCCACGAGATGCAGGTGATCTTCCTACGAACCACCGAAGTCCAGCGTACAAGATCGCAACATATCTTCAAGAGTATGAATCGTGCGTTCTGACTGACCATCTGTCTGCGGATGATAAGCTGAACTGAACTTGAGACGTGTCCCCAAGCTCTCTTGAAGACTCCGTCAAAAGTGCGATGTGAATCTTGAATCTGTCTGATATGATACTAACTGGCACTCCATGCAATCTGACAATCTGCCTGAGGTACATCTTTGCAAGCTGATCCGTCGACTGGCCAATTCTGAAAGGGATAAAATGAGCTACCTTGGTGAGTCTGTCAACTATAACCCAGATAGCATCTCTTCTAGCTGGGGATTTAGGTAACCCAGTTACAAAATCCATGGTAATGTGCTCCTATTTCCATTCTGGGATCGATAAAGGTTGAAGAAGTCCAGCTGGTCTCTGATGTTCTGTCTTAACTTGTTGGCAACTAAACATCGGGAGACAAATCGGGCTATCTCTCTCTTCATGCCATTCCACCAGAAATGTTGACGGATGTCTCGGTACATCTTCGTGCCACCGGGATGAATTGAATACTGCGAACTGTGAGCCTCTGCCATGATCTCCTGTCTGATATCACCACTGGGTACACAAAGATGCCTTCCATGTCGGAGAGTACCGTCTTCATGAATACATAACTCTGTTCTCCTTCCTGCTTCACATTCCGTCCTAAGCCACTGAAGCTTAGAATCTGTTGATTGAGCTATCTTGATCCTCTCAACTATACTGGACTGAACTTGCATACTGGCCAATGTTGTAAAAATCGCTAGGCGGAGTCGGTGCGGCGGAGGGCCGACTAGCGCCTAGGCGCCGCCGATTTTTTTTTTTTTTTTACGTATGTATATATATATATGTGTGCAAGGGGGGAGAGGAGAGACAACAGAAGCAGCAGCAGAAGGGGGTCCTCCCCTCTCCCCTCCGCTCCTCCTCCTCCCCTCTCCTCTCCTCTCCTCCTCCTCCCCTCCCCTCCCCTCCCCTCTCCTCCTCCCCTCCCACCACCTCCCCTCTCCTCCTCCTCTCCTCCGCTCCCCTCTCCTCCTCCCCTCCCACCACCACCACCAACAGCAGCAGCAGCCACCACCACCACCACCACTACCACCACCACCAGCAGAAGCAGCCGCCGGCGACGGCGACGGCGGCGGCGGCTGCAGGTTAGTATGTATTTTTGTTTCATTTTTTTTTTTTTGAATTTTTAAAAAAAATTGGCCGCCTAAGGGCCGCCTAGGGGCCGCCTAGGGCCGCCTAGACCGAAACCGCCTAGGACCGCCGCCTAGGGGATTTTTCGGTGCGGCGGGCGGCCGCCTAGCGCCTAGGCGGCCGTCTAGGCCGATTTTTAGAACACTGATACTGGCCATCAATGCCACACTAGTAGGAAGAACTACTTCTATACCCATCTTCTGAAGATCTGCTAACAACTCTGGCTGTGCTGTTAGAAAATAAACTCCGGCTCTTCTGCTCAATGCATCTGCAACTACGTTGGCCTTCCCAGGATGATACTGCAGGTTGATGTCATAATCCACCAGTAACTCTAGCCATCTTCTCTGACGCATGTTAAGATCCTTCCGGGTAAACACATACTTAAGACTTTTGTGGTCGGTGAAAATCTTTACCCGATCTCCATACAAATAATGTCTCCATAGCTTAAGTGCGAAAACCACCGCTGCTAATTCCAAGTCATGGGTTGGGTAATTCCTCTCATGATCACGAAACTGACGTGACGCATAAGCTACTACCTTACCATGCTGCATCAAGACACATCTCAATCCTCTGCCAGAAGCATTACAATAAACTGAAAATCCTGCAGTCCCATCTGGAAGCGTGAGAATGGGAGCCGTCATCAACCTTTGCATGAACTTCTCGAATGAACTCTGACACTCTACTGTCCAAGCAAACTGCACATCCTTGCGGGTCAACTGCGTCAATGGTACCGAAATCCGAGCAAAGTTTGACACAAATCGTCGGTAATAGCCGGCCAATCCTAGGAAACTGCGAACTTCTGCGACGGTGCTGAGAACTGGCCATGTCTCTATGGCGACTATCTTCTGGGGGTCCACTTCCACTCCACCTCGGGTGATGATGTGATCTAAGTACGAAATACGATCAAGCCAAAATTTGCACTTACTGAACTTCACGTACAACTGGTGCTCTCTGAGAATCTGTAGGACTATTCGGAGATGCTGCTCATGCTCTGCTTCATTCTTACTATAGACTAAGATGTCGTCTATGAACACTATCACGAACTGATCCAAATAGGGCATGAATATGCGATTCATGAGATCCATGAATACTGCTGGCGCATTGGTCGCTCCGAATGGTATAACGAGAAACTCCCAATGTCCATATCTAGATCTGAATGTTGTCTTCGGAATGTCTTGCTCTCTGACTCTGATCTGATGGTACCCCGACCACAAGTCAATCTTCGAGAATACTGCTGTCCCACTGAGTTGATCGAACAAGTCATCTATCCTTGGTAGAGGATATCTGTTCTTGATTGTTACAGAATTCAAGGTACGATAATCAATACATAATCTTGACGCACCATCCTTCTTTTTCACAAGAAGCATCGGGGCTCCCCAAGGTGATCCACTAGCACGAATGAATCCCTTGGTTCTGAGTTCTTCAATCATCTTGTACAGGATCTCCAACTCTGATGGTGCCATTCTGTAGACTCTCTCTGACACTGGTGCAGTCACAAGAATCAAGTCGATAGTGAACTTTATCTCTCTCTCCGGTGGCATACCTGAAAGTTCTTCGGGAAACACATCATGAAACTCTTCTACTACTCTGGGAAATTGAACTGCTTCTGCTACTGCCATCCGCAATACTGGTGGAGAAGGTTCTACTTCGCCTCTGGAAAATGAAAACTCTGGTTCGCCTGGAATACCAAAAATAATCCTGCCAATATGACAGTCTATTTTTTGCGTATTGATCCTTCAACCAATGCATTCCTAGGACCACATCATAGTCGGCCATCGGAAATTCAATCAATATAGCGGAAAACTCTCTACTGCTAACTACGATTCGATACGAGGAATAGACTCTATCTACCCCCACAAGACCGTTACCAGTAAGTATATTGAGCCTTACTGATAATGACTCGGGCTCCAGTCCTACCCGTGTTGCGAATCGTGCAGACATAAATGAATGCGATGCACCCGAATCAAATAACACTGATGCTGGAAAAGAGTTGACGAGAATGGTACCTGCCACCACCTTACCTGATGCCAATTCTTCTGCCACGGTCAGAGTCATCGCTTGACCATGCCCTCTCGGTGCTGGTCCCCTCTGCTGGTGACCTCTCTGCCTGTTCTGAATCTGAGCTTGGGCATACTGCTGAGCCTGAGGCGGCAATGGCCTTGGAGGCTGGTACTGCTGCTGCACTGGTGCTGGACCCCTAACCGATGGACTGGTTAGGTTTGATGACGACGAACTGGCTCTATTCGGACAGGACCCTTTCTTGTGATACGGTGCCCCACAAGCCAAGCACAATCTCTGTGCTCTGCGACACTCTGATACTACATGTCCTGGCTTCCCACAATGAGTGCAGCCCATTGCGGAAGCTGCTTCTTTTGCTGAGGATACGCCGGCGTCGAGTGTGGAACCGACGAAACTGTGGTCGCCCTCCGAGGAGCTCCAATAGTCAAAGTCCTAGCTGCCGGGGCTGGTGCTGAAGACTGGGACATCTGCCCATGAGACATCTTCCGTCCTCCGCTTCTATCTACAATCCTCTGCGAAGTATACTCATGCCTCTTCGCTGTTCGCAAGACGACATCAAACGTCTGGTGCTCAAACTGCTCCACTGATATGATAATCTCTAGGTGGAGCCCCTGCTGGAATCGTTGAGCTCGATCCAATTCGGTTGCCACCAAGGTAGGAGCAAACCGACTGAGTCTAGAAAACTCGGCCGCATATCCATCGACCGTCCTGTCCATCTGCTTAATATTGATGAATCTCGTCTGCAGATCATACCGAGCTACTGCATCGAAGTACTTGGTCTGGAACTTGTTGCTGAATACCGCCTATGAGACAGGCGTCGGTAATCCAACTGCTAGCATCGCCCACCAGCTGCGGGCTAAGTCTAATAACTGCAGGCGCACAACGACCACCTTCTCATCCTCAGGAATCCTAGCTGCTTCCAGGATAACCTCTGTGTCCTGAGGCCATGCATCAGCAGCAATAGCATCTTCAGTGCCGTCAAAGAAAGGAGGGTTCAGACGCTTGAAGCTGTTGGCCGCGTTGTTCCCTTGGTAACCAACTCTGCCCATGGCATCTTGTACTGTCTGGTGCAGGGCATTGCCCCGATGATCTCGAGATGCAAGCAATTCTCTGATGAGACCCACCAGGGTTCAATTATCAGGCTCTGCAGGCTGGACTGGCTGAACTGGGGGCTCTGGATCCCCGGAATGCATGACTCGGAAGGCCGCTCCAGAGTGCTGGGCTTGGTCTCCAGGTTGCTGCTGGTCCACTGGAGGTGCTCCGCCTTGCTGATCGGTAGAACCAGGAACAATGCCGCTGAAGAAACGACATGGAGAACAATAAGGAAGGACCATGATAGATCGAGGATATAAACATGTGATCAGGTCAAGATTTCGGAAAGATTAGAAGACACGAGTAGAGATCAAGGGCGAGTGCTGATTGAGACATCTATTCAGTGAAACCCTCACACATCTTGATTTACAAGACCTGCATGGGCCACCACTTAAACCGTGTCACGCCCCAGAACCAGAATACTGGAGAGCGGAGGACAGACACAACCAGCTACGTACATTGAAGTATAATCTACCTCGATATACGGTCACGGCTGTCTAGATGCATGAGGGTTTATCTACAAGCCAACAGTCTCTTATGATCATGAACAAGCCTAGTGTCTCAATCTCAACAAGCAAGTAATTGTTACAAGATGTAAGATCATCAGACATACAAAGTAAGGCGTCCCAAACATTACATATTCAGATGATCATGAAGCTGGTCATACAAAATACGAAGACTAGCAAGATTTTAAGTCATACATGATCAACCCTAGGATTTGTCAATCATGTATCAGCCCGTAGACAGACGTAAATTAAAGTTTCAACACGAGCTAACACTTGCTCGGCGGCTAAACGTCTCAAAGAATAATTTACAATAAAGTGAGAGAGCAAAATAAGAAACTCACTCGTTGCCAGGATTGCGTCTGGTGTTCACCATCTGGCTGGAAGGCAGGGAGATCCTCGGGTGCTACTCCGAAATTTGGCCATACAAAACCAGCTGGGTCAGACCCCAGGAAGAGCAAGTGCCACAAGGGAGGCTTCACTTAAAAACTAAAACCAGCATATTAGCACATAAGGACATAAATGAAATAACAAAAGACATGAGTAGGGAAAACATGGTGATAAACGATAAAATAACTAAAGGACTATTCCGGTAACCAAGTTACAACCCGTAAACCAAACAAGGACCGGAGTTGTAACTCTTCACCTGAACAGAACTTAGTCTCTAACCAATTATCGATAAAGTAAAGCATACACAAGCATGTCCTGAGATAGCCATGTACTGGATCTAGGCAAGACTAGACAAGACTCCATCCATCAATCACGGCCAAGCAATGAGTACGGCTTGATACTTTAACTAACTAGGGTTATCACAAGCCTAGTTACTAACAAGATGCATCGAGATGTTCCAACAGCCACAAGCCCTGCAGTCTTAATCCAGGTTATCCGGTCACAAGTTGAGGGAGTTGGATTAGGTGACTTAGAGGTGCAACACATGACAGTGTGCTGGAAATGTGCCATACTCGACGGCAGGCTACAAGTCCAATTAAAGCGCCCAGATAACAGGACTGCCTGTAGCTGGAAAATCTCTTTATGAACTACTTGATCAATCTAGTTATTGTCCTAGTCAGATTCTGTATGAATCCCTAACCGTGGAAATCAGGAATCCATGTCCTAGACATGATGCAAGACGAGACATGTAGCTTGTACAGGCACAACCAAGAGAATCAATCACAGTGTCAAGGCAAGAGTTACTTAGCAAGTCCAGGTAGGTGTCACAACAGCGTTCAAGATTATCATGTCATGTCAGGTCACTTATCATGTCAAGAGTGCGTCACGACGGACCACTATCAAGAATTATCATGTCAAGTTGCTTGTCAAGAGTGCACCACGACGGGTCACTATCAAGAGTTATCATGTCGTGTTCATGTTAAGATCAATACTGGCAAGTCATGCTATGCTCAACAAGTATCGAGTCGGGTCGTCACAAGATAGGTCAAGTACAAGTCACATGCAAGATCACAGGTATATACAACTAGAACTAGGAGAACATGCATGGGGGCAAAGGGAATGGGATATCATGGCAACAAGTGGCGCTGGTCAAGTGGCGTCAGGGAAATGACAGGTGGCGCCAAGGGGGACATGGGACGCCTAAGTTAGGTTGCGCCAGGCTGGGGTGCGCCAGGTCAGGTTGCGCCTGACTGGGTTGCGCCAGGTCAGGTTGCGCCAGTGCCAAAGGGCGCCTGGGCTGGGTTGCGCCGCGCTAAAGAGCACGCGCTGGATCAGGTTGCGCCAAGCACTGTTCTTCTTCTCCAAACAGCAAAGAAGAACCCATGGAATCCGAAAACTTCAAAATGCCATAACTTGCTCAAAATAAGTCCGAAGTGGGACTTCCAAGGGTCTAAACTGCATAGAACGAGATTTCCTACAGCCTGGGACGACTGGTTTTAGAAAATACCAAGCTTTAATAGATCAAAACCAAGAAAAAAAAATATCAAAACTTAGATCTACAAAAAATCATCCATCAAAACCGAAAATGTCAAGTTCTAAAGAGACTTAGCATCAAGTGGAGAAGAGAATGGAAAAAATAAAATGGGTGATCCATCATGAAGCAAGTTGCACTTGCCTAGGCTTGGTAGGTGGGAGGAGTAAATGAAGAAGATGAAGAAGTAAATAAAAGTTATGCAGGAGAGAGAAGGAGTTGGTTTATATAGCAACCCCTCTCATCTCAACCCAAAATAAATCAAACCAAGACAAGCCAAGTCAAGTCATGTTGAACCAATCAAGTCAAGATTAAACCAAGGCTAAGCTAAGCAAGATAAGTCAAAATACGGGCCACCTGACAATTGTCAGAAATCCGTATACGTATCCTGAAAAAATACGTATAACGGGAAACATGAGTGACATATCTAAAGCTAGATTGTTGGGTGCACATGCAACATGACTAAGTTACTTGCCAACATAACACACTCAATATCTACTGGCAGTTTGAGTAGGCATTTAGCATGTAATGTCTCAGTATCTGTGTTACAACAGTCAGATAGAGAAAGATTATCTGCTAAGCAGAATAGTTTTTACAACTCCCCACCCCCTTCTCCAGTAATAGTAGTTGTTTTGGTGTGACAAGCTACAAACAGTTTTCCCCAAATCTGTATATGTAGGGTAACTAGGGTTGAACTCCTGACACTTTTATTTTCCCTTTAAGGAGTAGGCAGTTCACTTGAGAAAGCCACTCCAGTTTATCTCCTCTTTCTGATAAACTGGTGTTGCGAACTTTCTGCTTAACTAGTCGTTCCACAAACTGTTTTAGTCATCTTCACGCCTGGCTCCTTCACACCATTCTATTTTATCTACTTTAATATCAACCCGATAGACGTCAATATGTTAGGACTTGGTGTTTTAAAAAGTTGAATTTCAGCAGTGAATCATAATTTCTCGACTTTCTAACAATGGAAAAAGATCTTGATTTAATTCAAGATCTTTTTCCGAGCTCAAGATAAATTGAAATATGTGTTCTCTTTATGTCGAAACCTGTATATATCCTTATCCTTACCCTTCTCCTTCTCCAACTATTCTTACTTACAACAAACTGGAACCTTCTGCTACATTCCGATGTCTGGAAAATATGAAACTAATTTCTTACTGTCAAGTATGATATAGCAATGCACAGTATTTGAATTTAACTATTATGATTATTAACAACAATAATATCAAATCATATTATATACTATTTATCCTGATCGAGTTAATGACTGGCTAACCTATTGTTTAAGCTTCTCTCATTTATAAGATCAAGCTTAGGTCTTAGTATTAGGCTCTGGTAGTTTAGTTATTAGTTAGGCTCCATATAAACCAAACTATGGATCAAGCATGAGCGTGTCATAGTTGGCCATTGCACCACTTTGATTATGCCTAGCCTCATAAGTCACCTTATTGTCAATAATATATCAGGTCATTCTTGTTTTTAAGCGTGTGATTATGACTGAGATCTTCTTTAAATTTGGGTTTCTTACAAGTTCAAATGTAAAACTTAGATTCCCCAGCTAGTTTCAATAGTCAAATTAGGGCCATTCTACTCGAAATATTTGGTCAATCATGTCGACAAATGGTCATTAAATTGTGTTGGCTACCACGAACATTTGGTCAACCACTATGCCCAGAAGCGAAAAAAAGGTTCTTCAAGCTACCACAAATGTGAGAGTCATGTCTGTGCTTTGGCTATGTGACATTCTGAGCCCAAGTTTCTTGGTGGATGCTTTAATCAGTAGCCAATGATACAATATTCACAAGCTTTGATGAACTTGGAGTTTAGCGACTTACAAAGATATGATCCTGGAGAGAGATTGATAATTGATATGCGGCATGCCCAGAATGGTAATAAATAATACATAGGGATGTGATGGTTTATTTGGAGAGGATTGCACTTTTGGTCAATCTTTCTATTTAATTCACCTCAAGATGACAAATATGAAGTCATATGATGTGAAACTGCTTTCGTTGGAGATTCTGTACAGAGATGGATGGAGCTTAAAGGGAAATGGGGAGATAGATAGAACATTTATTGTACTAGTACAGACATTGAAGTTTGTTAGAACATTTATTGTACTAGTACAGACATTGAAGTTTGGGTTTATTTTCGAGAGAGTAGACTTAAGGGTGATCAAGAATCAAAGGGTATTAGCAAGAGGAATTTTAGGAGAAGCTCCTCACAGTTTTATACGAGATGTTATTAAAGGTTGTTGTTCTAACTACTGCTGGTAATAAAAAGTATTTAGATTACTTCCACCCATTTTGTGTTTGCACTCTTTAAGCTTTCCGTCAAACTCATAACTAAACATTCTAGTTTTTACGGAGAACTGATGACAAACAGAACAATGTCATACTAAGTCAGAAATTGGATATTGTGAGAGGCATTCCTCTTCTCCTATGTTGGTTTATGGAATTTGTATTAGACTCTTGGCACCTCTGTTCCACCAAATATGTTAATTTATTTGATAACTTGTTTGAGTCAATCAAATATGTTTGACATATGATATAGACAGACTCGATAATCAGGAACCCTTGGTTTATAATGCGCAAGTTATAACCATCTATTAATTCCACACACCCACTCTCTCTCCCTCACACACACACACACACACACACACACAAATCAACACTTCGGGCTCACTGTGCTTTTCCTGATTTAAATGTGGATGACACACACACACACACACACACACACACACACACACACAAATCAACACTTCGGGCTCACTGGACCTTTTGTGAATGTAATACTGCTCTCATATCAGTAGTACTATTACTTTTGCTGGTACCATCTCTAATGATTTTGTATTCTGCTTAAACGAACTCGTACTGGTTGTGACTTTGTTCAGGAAAAGGTCTACCAGTGGATCTTGAGACAACATGAGGAAGGCTCAAGGGTGACTACAACTGATATCATAAGCCGTATTCAGGTTTTGTTACGTTGACTTGTAGTATAATGTGATTTTTGATCTGTACATGTTTTTCTTTCTGTTCATCTTTGTCTTCTACTATGAACTAGGAAGTATAATACGAAGCATTTTTCTGAGGATCTCGTCACGAACTCGAACATTTGGATCTCTATGTTATTTTTGGTTTGGTGCATCTTTTTGTCTTTATTTAATTTTTCATATGTACATGTTATTGTTTTGTTGACAGTTCATCTCCACTAGGATGTATACAGGGGAGCATTTTCCTGGAGGATCTCTTTCCAACAAGAACATTTGCTTTTCTTTTTTACTTGGCTAATTTTCACTTAAATACCCTGGACTATCACATATTTTTCACTTTAATATCATGTATTCCTTTAGTATGTTTTTTGTTCATGAACTTTTCAAAATTTCTCAAGTTGCGCCCTCTGTTATCCTTCCCACTTAACCCCTTAGCAAAAATATTTTCTTTTCTTAATAAAGAAACCACGTCTTTAAATCCTTTTTGTTTGATAAAAAAAGCACTTAATCCTAAATCTAACTCTAACCCTAATTTCTCTACCCCCAATTCACTAGCCATCGTGCCCCCTTCTCGCCGCTGACACTGAAATCCTGCTCCTCCTGTCGGAAACTGCAGCTCCCCCCTAACTTTCTGTTGGATGGCATATGCTGCAAACCATGGCTTTATAGCGGCGGAGGGTCAAGCGAGCAGCAGCAGGTGCGGGTAGAGGGGCTGGGACTGGCATTTGCAAGTGACAGCGAAGTGGGGTGTAGCGGTGGAAAGGGGATGCGGGGGCGGCCGCCAAAATGGAGAAAAGGGGTTCCAGGGCTAGGGTTAAGTTGAGATAGGGGATGAAGTTAATAATAACAACAGTAGTAGTATGTATGTATTTTTCATTATTATTTTTAATTAAAATTTTACTTTGATTGTTATCATGAAAGGAGAAGTGACAAGGAATTATTGTGTTTTGGCGCTGACTGTTAGGCGCAACTTGATAAAAAGCAATAGTTGAGAATATTTAAGAAAGTTCAGGGTATTTATGTAATAAAAAAATAGTACAAGGTATTAAAGTGAAAAAAATAACTATAGTTCATGGTATTTAAGTGAAAATTAGCCTCTCTTCTTCACTTTGCTTTGATCGTCTTTTATTCGAAATTTAACTTTTCATCTCTTACCAATTGTCATCTACATGTTACTATTTTGTTTTGATATCTATATTCACGTCAATTCTTAAGCTTCTCCCCCCTTCTTTCATTTCTGCTGCTACTGACAGCCATGGAAGGCTTAGACAAAGGATCCTGGTGTTGAAGAAGTTTAACTCTCCCCTTTTTGTCATAGTTACTCTGATTAAAAAAAAGAAAAAAAGGAAAGAAAACTCTCCCTTTTTGTCAAATACAAAGCTTAGACATGGGAAAAAATCTTTTTCTCCAAACTTAGATAATATAGGTAGTGAAACAACATCCAATGTCTTCCGTTTATTTTAGAAGAAAAAGGATACCACATTTATAATGGATAGTAAAATTTATGTTGGCCGTGCTTTTGTGCAGAAGTGGTCAGATTGCTGATACAGCAAGCTTCTAAATGATTGCTGACGACTTATTCAGCTCATTCGGATATCCTATTACTCGTAGCAGATTTGTATCTGAAATAATAACAGTTGGAAAGATGGGAGTACAATTGACATGATTCCCTTTCTCTGCAACATAATTAGATTTTATTCCTGACAGTGCTGCTCTCTGGGCTAAAAAAAAGATGAATATCATGTACATACCCATTGGAACTCTATTATTTGCTTTAATGTTGTGTTGTGAAAGTCCTACAGCTATAGGAGGATTGGCATCGAACGTTTGCAGTCATGCTACAGTTTCATGAGGACCTTTCTCTTAACATTTTTTACACATTTTAATTTGCATCTCATTATTTTCATTCTACTATTCAAATAAGATTAGGAAGGTTAACATGCCCTTGCTTTTTGTCAGAACACATCATGTCTCTTATTATACTGTCATCATATCTACACTTACGGTTTTGAATGAGAAATTTGAATTATTTTTTGGAATATGTATGATTGTAAAGCAGGTGAATAATTAAGAACGTGCCCGAACAGGTTTCTGCTGGTAGTATTTTTGTAGGGTGGACTCTTATGTAACTAATTTTTTGGTCTTGCAGAATGAGATTGATTATGGAGGAGAAGATGCAGCAACGTCCCCAAGGTTGCACCATCCACAACAATGTGTCCCGACCGCAATGCACTTCCCAAACTCTGGAAATGGTGTCAGGAACCATGATGACAGCTCTGGGTCAAATCCTCCTGGTTCGAATGATTCGTCCATGGACATGCACTCGGATAGCCCTACTCATGAATCTTATTGACGACGTCACTGTTACTACAGCCATGGTTCCGAAACCTTCCTTGCCAGATTCAGTTGAACTTGACACAGAGATATCTCCAAAGCGAGATCCGTATCTAGTATCCTGACTCAACAGTGAAAGGTATTTGTTCTACATGCAAATTATGTGTGTTGTTTTATTCCTTTTTGCAAATTTTGGATTTTCTTTTTGTTTAGATGTATGGAGTGAATGAACTCGAGTTCCAGAACCTTGCTGATTATATTAGATTTGGGTGGGAATTGTATGGATACTTGATCTGATTGAAATTGATCATCAGTAAGGAAAATATCTTCAGTTGCTTGCACAATTGCTTCATTCTTGTTTTAAATTGCGCAAGTGTGATTTCATCTTCAACTTTGTTTCGTCTGTTGTGTATTGAAGTCTCTCTGGTTGAATGCTCTTAAACCATTAGAGGTTTGTACCAAATATCAGCGCCATCTAGCTCTATTATAATGCACTATCGAGTCTTTGGGGTTCGTCGAAAGCCTGAAATATACTGCAGTCTGGGATGATGACACTGTAGGCTTTGTAACTCGAGAAAAGGCTTGGTATTAAAGAGTGAGGTCCACTATGATGATATGATGCAGCTCCTCAGAGTGCTGCTGTTGCATATGTGCTTACTCTTTCTTGCTTTCCTTTGGTGTCTGGGTTTTTTTTGAATGCTTTGTGGCTTTGTTTTCCTGTTGTTTTGCCACCAGATGATTCACAAGGAAATGAGCTTTCAGTGTTCAAAGTGGTCCTTCCTGTGTGGCCAAGAGGGGTGTACTATAGAATTGGTTTCCTCACATGCTCTCCTGGGGACCTTCAGGAGACAATGATGGGTAATCTTTTTCTTACCTCCAGTAGAAATTTATGTTCACCTCTCTATCTTTAGTGATGCAATTAACCATAATTTTGGGTTCTAGTAGAAGAACAATGGTTTTCTTTTGTTTCTGGATGAATAATGAGTACCAACTTATTTGGGTAATGCTAGACATGGTTGTTTGTCCCAGAGGTCTAGGTTTTGGACTCGTGTCTTATCCATATAAGCTTCAAGTTGGGTATATATCAGCACAAGGTTCGGTATTTCACTGCAATCTATACAAAAAAATATAGTATAGAATGACTAGTTTTAGGGGTGAGCATTCAGTTAATTCGGTTTAAACCTAACCGAATAATCCAAAATCGAATTGGACCGAAACCATATAAGCAAAATCGAAACCGAACCGAATTGGCCCAAAACCGAATCAAATCGAACCGAATTAAATCGGTTCGATTTTTGGTTTATTCAAAAAAAAAAATTTAATAACTAAATATACCTAGACATATTTAGTATATACCTATATATATATATAGTATATACATATATATATATATATATTAATACTTATATATATATATATAGTATACACACACACACACACACACACACACACACACACATATATATATATATATATATATATATATATATATATATATATATATATATATGGGAGCGGATCGGGAGCCCCGCCGAAGTCCCGCCCTCCCTTAGCCGTTGGATCGCGCGGGCGGGGGCGGGCCCCGCACGATCTCCGCGGGCGGGTATCCCGATCCGTTTCCTATATATATATATATATATATATATATATATATATATATATATAATGAGATATTTTAGCAAATGTCCCCATTTGAAATGTTAAAACTAACATATACCCCCACTATTTTTTTTTAATTAGCAAATACCCCCACTTCCATGTAAACAGCAAAAAAAAAGAAAGAAAAAAAGTGGGGGTACATCTTAAATTTTTGCTGTTCCGTACCTTCAAATGGGGGTATTTGCTAGATAAAAACAATAGTGGGGGTATATGCTAGTTTTAACATTTCAAATGGGGGCATCTGTATATATATATATACTAGTCATAACCCGTGCCCATAGGGCATGGTTCATTTAAGGTATTCCCCCTCAAAATCTTGGACCCCCAATTTTAAACGAACAATAATAATTTTGAGGCCCCCATCAAAATATTAAATTCCAACCACGGCTGGATGTGAATTTTCTTTGGATTTCCCATAAAATCCCACTCTCAATAATGCTTATCCACAACCATTATGAGGCCCCCATCAAAATATTAAATTCCAACCATCAAAATATTAAATCCCCATCTTGGATTCCCCATAAAACCCCACTCTCAATAATGCTCTTCCCCATAAAACCCCACTCCCAATAATGCTCTTCCCCATAAAACCCCACAACCGTTGATTCACCAAGATTAAATCTCAACCACTCTTTATCTTGGCACAGTCAGCCGTAGGATTCAAAAACCTTTGTGTTTTGTATAAGAGATAGTTTTTTTATTCGGTTTTCGATTTTGGACCGAAACCAAAATCCAAAATCGAAACCGAAACCGAATAATTTTTTTTAGTATTTTCAAAACCGAAACCGAACCGAACCTCTTATTTGGTTCGGTTCGATTCGATTTTCGGTCCAAAACCTAATAAAGCTCGCCCCTAACTAGTTTGGAATGGTTACAAATAACAACCCTAATTGAGAGGAGCGATTTTTTTTTTTTTTTTTTTTTGATAATGTTTGAGAGGAGGGTACATCATGAAAGAGAAGAGTTGCACAGCAATTTGTTTCGGTTCGATTTTCGGTCCAAAACCTAATAAAGCTCGCCCTAACTAGTTTGGAATGGTTACAAATAACAGCCCTAATTGAGAGGAGCGATTTTTTTGTGTGTGATAATGTTTGAGAGGAGGGTACATCATGAAAGAGAAGACTTGCACAGCAATTTGTCTTTTTTCTCTCGCTGCATTGTCACAATTTTTTGTACTTCTTTGCTTCTCTCTCTTTATTTATTTTTAGTACCTTTATTTTGCAGTTAATAAAAACAAAAACAGCATCAAGCATGACAACACATAGGTAGGTGGTGTTATATTTTGCCACACGTCACTGTTGAAGAATATGGAAATATCTACTGAAATCTCGACATATATCATCAAGCCAAATAGTGAACCTTCCACTGCTACAGAACAACAGCTGTGGAGGAAAGAAAAATCTAAGAGCTGTCTAAATCCTAACAATTGAAGTGTTTACGCAACAAATACAAAGAAAAAGTCAGATTTGGTTTGCGGAAGTTTGGAAAAGAAAATTTATTCCTTTTCTGTGTTTGGATGTCAAAGAAAAACAAAATTAAACTTTCTCCACCCATTCGCTTTTTTTTCCAAACACCAAAAAAAAAAAAAAATGTTGAATTGCAATCTGTGGCCTGAATACAAGTATTTATACTACTATATGATGAGAAAAGTATGTCTCACCATAAAAAAAATTCTTCCAAAAATGTCCTCATCTATACTTACTAATTAAAATTGTTCATTAAATTTAACATGAGTAGTTGTGTAATTATCTATGGAAGAAGAAATAAATTAATAAGATTATTACTTGCTCTTCCAAGTATTAACGTGCATATATACTACTAGTATTTGATTAAAATAAAATCTATTTTTTTAAATTTTAATCCATTCGTAACTGTAGGTAAAGATTACGCGTGGCCTGAATATAAATATATTTAAATAAAATAAAATTTAAATAAATTATTTTAATCCATCCGTAACTGGCCAGTAAAGAAAAGTCAAAATAAACTTCCAAAACATTGATCCTTTATATTGGTGACTATCTTAATCCAATAATTTCCGAATGATCCTCTCTTTCTAAGAAAAAAAATAAAATAATTCAGTAAGCAGGATTTACCATGAGTCTTAATTCTCATCTACTTCATGAGTGGATCCTCAAATTTCTAAACCACTTAAAAAAAAAAAACAAAAAAAAACAAGGCTCATAATGAGTCCGACCCCGTGCGACTCCAATCACCTCCACCACCACTTGGCTCTTGGTAAAACTTTGATACAGCCTCTGTATAACAGGTGAGTCCCTCCTCTTTCTTCGTAAATCATGTAAACAAATATATATAGAGGGGTTCACCCGTCATACAGAAGTTGTATCAAAACTTTAATACAGTTTTCTGTATCAAAGTTTAACTCCTTGGCTCTCATAGGCTAATACTTCACCTCCAATAATTGAACACACTCTCTCTCTCTCTCTCTCTCTCTCTCTCTACACCCCGCACGTGCGACCCACTCGACGTGGGTCCCCTCCCAACTTTGAGAGGGGGTGATCCAATCAATCAAATGGTGGCATGATTCATGAAATCGACGTCCTAAGTACAGAACTTTCGGAATTCCAGTTGGGTTTCCATTTTCTGTCCTCGAATATCAACCGTCCGATCGCGATCGTGCACGGTTGGGAGTCGAAACGGGGTTGTTGGCGGTGGTTCCGGTCCGTTCTGGTTCGGACATGCACACGTGTTGACAACAAAGATGTTCCTCACCAAACTTGAGAGGCTTTGGTTTATTTATTTATTTATTTATTTTTACTTTTTTTTTGGGGCACTTTTTGGAAACACTCTCATTTGCCAATCAAAACGAGGATGAATGGGTTGATGCTGATGTGTGCTTTATGTGCTTGTGTTCATGGATTCAATCATTCAATTGCCGAGTAAATTTGTATAATATTTTTGAATTTTTAAGATAGATTATCAAAATTATTATCAATTTATTACACTCATAAAAATATTTTTTTAATAAATTAAGGATAATTTTAGTAATTTATTTTAAAAATCTGTGAACATTGTAAATTCTTTTTTTTGGCAATTACACTTCCCTTAAAATTAATAATTATTTATTTTCATAAACTAGTTTATTTCGGAACAATTTTTAAGAATAGACGGTTGTTTTCAAAAACTATTTTTTTCATTATTGTTTTGCTGGACTGAAATAAGTTCCCTGATATTCTAAATAGAATTCATGAATCAAACATGCCCTTTCTCTTAAATATGAGGTCTAGGGACGTAAATGAGTTGTACTATTTTCTAACCATCTCGGCTAAGAGCATCTCCAACCCTATTGTCTTGTTTTGTGAATCCTATGTGGCATGAGACATAAGACAATGTCTTTCCTATGTGGCAAGATGACATTCACACAAGACAATGAGATAAAAATATGTTCTCCAGTGCAAAAGTTTGAGAAGACAATAAAATTATTATTTTTTCAACTTCCAAGACAACTTTTTCACTTTTCTTTTTTATATATATATTTTTGTTCATAATTGATGATGTGGACATAAAATCATTGTGAAGTGCATTGTCTAGATCTAGACAACCAACTTCACATTCTCCTTGCCATGTCATTGCCATATCAACTTCACAATTTATTTCACATTTGCATTGGAGAAGTACTTTTGAAAAAAAAAAATGCTTATCATTGCTATGTGGCAACCATTTTTTCCAAACTCACAATAGAGTTGGAGATGCTCTAACTCTTTGGAAGCTTACAAGCAAATAGTTTGAAACTAAAAAAATATGTTGATTAATAACTGAGCTTAATTGAAAATTAATTAAAAAAATATGATCTTTTAGTAAATGAGTTCGAGTTCGAGATTAAAGATATTTGGTTCTTAGAAGTCTAAGAGCAACTCCAAGCGTATACCTTGGAGATTACCTAAACTAAAAGCCTCGTTTGGTTGGCGGAATCATGAGGTTAGAAAAAAAAGTCATTTTGAAAGAAAAAATGATTCCCATAGGAAAAACAAAAGAAAAAAAATGGTTCCTCCATCCAACCAAGGATTCACTTTTCCACTATAGAAGATTATATTTTTCTTCTAATTTGTTGGTCATCTCCGAGCACCGAAAAGAAAAATGGATAAAAATTACAAATTTTCAAAAAAAGTAAAGAACAAAAAATTGATTTACTTTCCTTTCCGCGAACCAAACGAGATCTAAAGGGTACATAAGGCTTTAGGCGGTCATGTTATACTTAAGTGACCCCTTTACCAATTATTTAGTTATTAATACTCTAAATTAATATTTATTTTTAATTAATTAATATATTAGTTTGTATTATATAATCTTATGGGGTAACTTAGGTAAATTTCTTGGAAATGTCCTAATATATACACAAAGTTTGGTCAACGGACGTTTATTTATTACTCTCGGATAAATTTAGGATGAAAAATTTATTATCTTATTTTCTTTAGACTATAAGATTTATTTTTGAAAATTTTAATTGTCAGGACAACATCCCCACATCCCCTACCAAAAAAATTGGATATATAAATTTCCATAGGGAACGAATATAATATAGCTCAAATTCGGGTTGCTCGATCGTGTCCTGGTTAAAGCCATTATTGATTTTTTTTTATTTTTTTATTTTTTTTGTTTTCATTTTTTCAAGAATTTTTTTTATATATTTTTTCTCAATTGTTTCTTTTTTTTATTTGTTTTTAAAGTTTTTTTTTTCATATATATATATATATATATATATATATATATATATATATATATATATATATATATATATATAAAGTTTTTTTCCTCTCTTTTTTCCTTTCGATTCTTTCTTCTTCTTTTCTTTTTTTTTTTCTAAAATTTTCATTTCTATTTTTTTTCATTTTTTTCATTATATTCTAAGAAGTTGTTGTGTTTTTTGTTTCTTGGTCTCCCTTTTTTTTTGGTTTGATGCATATTTGGATGGTATTTGTACATATGAATATAGTTGAATATAGTTCATTAAACCCTAGCTAGAAAGTCATATTATGATAACATGGCTATTGGTCATGTCGGCATATGTGTGGCCCACATGTCGGTTCAGGAGAGGACTATGGAATTTTATAGAGACGTTGTTTAAAAATTGCCCACTAGTGTCTAAACTTGGATGTTGATACGATGTGAAGTGTTCCTTTGGATTGATCCATTAGCTGTGAATGCGTGTGGAATTTTATAAGCTTTCTAATGTTTCATAACAACTGTCTTTCACACACACACACATATATGCATCGGATCGGGATGCTCGCATGGAATCCGCACGAGCATTCGTTCGATCCAACGATCGAAAACGACGAAACTCCCATTAGGCTCCCAATCTAATATATATATATATATATATATATATATATATATATATGGTTAATTAGTTGTACTTCCTATGGTTTGTACGGTTTGTACGTATTGGTAATTGTTTTCGTTGTTTCAAAAATAAAGAATATTCCCCCTGGCTGCTTAATTTTTCACTCATTTTCTTCTATGCACCGGGGGGTACAACTAATTAACTTTATAAACCAGGAGGGTGTTCTTTATTTTTAAAACAACAGGAACAATTACCAAAATACGTACAAGCCATAGGAGGGTACAACTAATTAACCCATATATATATATATATACATATATATATATATATATATATATATATATATATATATATATATCCGAATAAGTCCAGTCCGGTCCGGTTCCAATATTTTTGTCCCATCCCATCAACTAACGGGTCAGGTCCGGTTTAGAGAAAACAAAGTTGATTCACTCTCTAATGTTTCTTAGTATTTTTTAAAAAAAATCAATGTATAAAAAAAGTTTTTTCTAAGGGCACCACACTTTTTACTTGGGGACAGCCCAAAAATGTTCAAAAAAATTACAAGTTTGTCACCCATTTTTTTTACTTGGGGGCAGTCCAATTTTCTCCAGCAAGTGGGACTGCCAACTTAGTAGCAGTCCTAGGACTGCCAACTTGTTGGCAGTCCTCACATTATGTTAGGACTGCCAACTTACTGGCAGTCCTATGACTGCCAACTTACTGGCAGTCCTATGACTGCCAGCATGTTGGCAGTCCTAACATAATGTGAGGACTGCCAACAAGTTGACAGTCCTCGGAGAAGAAGAAGAAGAAGAAACAGCAGCAGCATATGGAGGCGTCGGCTGCTCGGCGACGGGGGTTCAGGTGGTGCTGGAGGCGGAGGGGAACGTGGTGGTGGCGGATCTCGAGAGCTGTCGACGGAGGGGAACGTGGTGGCGGAGGGGAACGTGGTGCTCGGCGACGGAGGTTCGAGAGCTGCTCGACGACGGGGGTTCAGGTGGTGCCGGAGCGCGGAGGGGGACGTGGTGGTGGCGGATCTCGAACGGGAGAGGATTGTCAGCACCGCGGAGCTCCGGCAAGAGACGGCGGCGGCGGCGGCCAAGAAGGAGGAGGAGGAGGAGGAGGAGGAGGAGGAGGGATGAGAGAGAAAAAAAACCTAATGTTTGGCTGCCCCCAAGTAAATTATGGATGCCCCTCCAGTAAAATCTCCACCTGCTTGAGCTGCCCCCAAACAATTTTTACGGTGCCCTTAGAAAAAGAAATCTATAAAAAAACACATTATAAAAAAACACATTATAAATGTATTTCGACCGCCCAAAACTATTTATACGGCTACCCTCCACTTTCACTCTTTCCTTTACTAACGGTCCAGATTAATCTTACCTGTAGTTACCATAAACTCCTCCAACATCAACCGCACTAAATGCCAAACCCGCCCAGGTCATTTCCGTACTTTCCGACCAGATCCAGATAGAGCACATGCCGAACCACATCCCACGGTGACGCAGCCAGCCTCTAGATTCAGCACAAGTGTACAACGGTGCCATCCCTGTCCCCAACCAATTTACGAAACTAGCCTCCTGCCTCACCAGGGGCACTATCGCCATTCTGCGTCCACGACTGCTCCAACGTCTCGCGTCCCGATCCACGGTCCACGCGTCCAATCCCCCACCGTGCGATTACCGGATCCGAAACAGAAACCCGAAACCGAGGGTACAACTGTCATTTCGTGAAGGAGGGAATTTAGTTATATAATAAAAATAATTCTGAAAAGTCCGATAAATAGCTCCTCCCCAAGCTCACTCCCAAACTTTTCGACTTCCCTCTGCAATGTTATAGCCACTCCCATTTTTTCCCCACTTCCAAATGGAACTCCACTTCATCCTCTTCGTTTTCTTGCTAAAAGTCGGGAGCTCTTTATCATCCGACGACGACCTCCGCTTCCTCCTCTCCTTCAGGAACTCGCTCCCGGAGCCGGGCGTCCTCCCCTCCTGGAACCCGACTCGCGGCACGTGCTCCTTCGCCGGCGTCACGTGCAGTAACTCCCGCGTAACCGCCGTTACTATCACTGACGTCGCCGTCAACGCCGACTTCGCCTCCGTCTCCTCCTTCCTCCTCCCGCTAGCGAGTCTCGTCGCCCTCTCGATCCGCTCCGGTAACGTCACCGGCAGCCTTACGCTCACCGGCCTCCGATGCGGCGCGGCGCTCGCCGACCTCGACCTCTCCGGCAACCGCATCGTCGGCGACGTCTCCGACGTCGCGCTGCTCGCCGCCGCGTGCTCGCTGCGCTCGCTGAACCTGTCGGCGAACTCCATCTCGTCGAGCTCGCGTCCGCCTGCCGCCGCCGGCGGTTGGTCCAACCTGTCGTCGCTCGACCTCTCGCGCAACCAGCTCACCAGCGGCGGCGACCTCCCGTGGCTCCTCTCCCGCGGGCTCCGGTACCTCGACCTCTCCGGCAACCGGATCTCCGGCGCCGTTCCCTCCGTCAACGTCAGTTCTCTCCGTCACCTCGACCTCTCCGCGAACGATTTCCACGGCGAGATCGGCGCCGGCACGCTGGTCGGATGCCACGGCCTCGAGTTCTTGAACCTCTCGTCGAACCACTTCCTCGGCGGCCTCCCCTCCGACATCGCCTCCTGCTCCTCCCTCGCCACGCTCAGCCTCGCCAGCAACAACTTCTCCGGCGACCTCGACCTCGACGCGCTGGGCTCCGCGCCGGCGCTCCGGCTCGTCGAGCTCTCGTACAACAACTTCACCGGGAAATTGCCGGGCTCGCTGTCGACGAAGCTGCCGATGCTCGAGCTGCTCGACCTCAGCTCGAACGCGCTGTCGGGATCGGTCCCGGAGGACCTCTGCGGAAGCCCCGGCTTCGGGCTGAAGGAGCTCTACTTGCAGAACAATCTCCTCGCCGGTCCGGTCCCCGCGTCGATCAGCAACTGCTCGAACCTGGTCTCGCTCGACCTGAGCTTCAATTTCCTCACCGGAGCCCTCCCGCGGTCGCTCGGATCGCTCTCGAAGCTCCGGGACCTGATAATGTGGCAGAACCTCCTCGAGGGCGGGATCCCGGACGAGCTGCGGCGCGTAAGGGGCCTCGAAAACTTAATTCTCGACAACAACGGGCTCACCGGTGGCATCCCCGACGGGCTGCGCGACTGCGCCCAGCTCAACTGGGTGTCGCTGTCGAGCAACCATCTGAGCGGCCCGATCCCCCGGTGGATCGGCGAGCTCGGCAACCTCGCCATACTCAAGCTCGGCAACAACTCGTTCTCCGGCCCGATCCCGACGGAGCTCGGGGACTGCAGGAGCCTGATCTGGCTCGACCTGAACAGCAACCAGCTGACGGGGAGCGTCCCGGCGAGCATAGCGAAGCAGTCCGGGAACATCGCGGTCGGGCTGGTCACGGGGAAGCGGTTCGTCTACTTGAAGAACGACGGGAGCAGCCAGTGCCACGGGTCCGGGAACCTCCTAGAGTTCGCGGGGATCCGGCCGGAGGGGCTCAACCGGCTGCCGAGCCGCCGGACGTGCAATTTCACTAGGGTTTACATGGGGAGCACGCAGTACACTTTCGACAACAATGGCTCCATGATCTTCCTCGACCTCTCCTACAACCGGCTCGAGGGGTCGATCCCGAAGGAGATGGGCAGAATGTACTACCTCATGATCCTCAACCTCGGACACAATTCGCTCTCGGGGCCTATCCCTCCCGAACTCGGGAGCCTGCGGTACGTCGCCGTGCTCGACCTCTCGCACAATGCTCTCGACGGCCCGATCCCGGGCTCGTTCTCCGGCCTCTCGATGCTCTCCGAGATCGACCTCTCGAACAATCGGCTCACCGGGACGATCCCGGAGCTGGGCTCGCTGGCGACGTTCCCTCGGAATCGCTACGAGAACAACTCGGGGCTCTGCGGGTTCCCTCTCCCTGCTTGCGACGAGAAGCACGGCGGTGCCGATGCGGGCGGCGGCCATCGGAAGCGCCGTAGAGGCTCCCTCTTCGGGAGCGTCGCGATGGGGTTGCTCTTTGCTCTGTTCTGCATCTTCGGGCTGGTTATTGTTGCGGCGGAGAGCCGGAAGAGGCGGGAGAGGAGGAGGAGGATGAAGGACGACGACGACGATGGCCGGGATATCTACATTGACAGCAATTCCCACTCCGGTGTCGTCGCCACCAACTGGAAGCTGACGGGGACCAAGGAGGCCCTGAGCATCAACCTCGCCACGTTCGAGAAGCCCCTCCAGAAGCTCACCTTCCAGGACCTGCTCGACGCCACCGGCGGCTTCCACAGCGACAGCCTGATCGGCTCCGGCGGCTTCGGCGACGTCTACAAGGCCCAGCTCAAGGACGGCAGCGTGGTCGCCATCAAGAAGCTGATCCACGTCAGCGGGCAGGGCGACCGGGAGTTCACGGCGGAGATGGAGACGATCGGGAGGGTCAAGCACCGCAACCTGGTGCCGCTGCTGGGCTACTGCCGGGTCGGGGAGGAGCGGCTCCTGGTGTACGAGTACATGAAGCACGGCAGCCTCGACGATGTCCTGCACAACTGGAAGAAGAAGCCCGGGGTGAGGCTGGGGTGGGCGGCGAGGCGGAGGATCGCGGTCGGGGCGGCGCGGGGCCTGGCGTTCCTCCACCACAGCTGCATCCCGCACATAATCCACCGGGACATGAAGTCGAGCAACGTCCTCGTCGACGAGAACCTGGAGGCCAGGGTGTCGGACTTCGGGATGGCGAGGATGATGAGCGCGATGGACACGCACCTGAGCGTGTCCACGCTAGCGGGCACCCCCGGGTACGTGCCGCCGGAGTACTACCAGAGCTTCCGGTGCACCACCAAGGGGGACGTGTACAGCTACGGCGTCGTCCTCCTGGAGCTGCTCACCGGGAAGCGGCCGACCGACGCGGCGGACTTCGGGGACAACAACCTGGTCGGGTGGGTGAAGCAGCACACGAAGCTGAGGGTCAGCGACGTGTTCGACCCGGAGCTCGTGAGGGAGGACCCGGCGCTTGAGCTGGAGCTGCTCGAGCACCTCAAGATCGCCTGCGCCTGCCTCGACGACAGGCCGCTGCGGCGGCCGACGATGGTGAAGGTGATGGCGATGTTCAAGGAGATACAGAGTGCAGGGTCCACCGTAGGGTACTCCGCGGTCTCGGCCAACGCCGCAGCATCGACGGACGGCGACGGCGGCTACGGGGTGGCGGATATGAGCCTCAAGGAGGGGAAGGAAGACAAGGATTGAGGATTGCTACTATTTTTTTTGTATACTTTGTTACAGAGTTAATTCTCATGTAATGTACATAGGAAGTGAAATTCTAAGGAAAACTCATTCTACGAGTGAAAAATTGTCATGGTTACTTACAATATCATACATCTTTTACTCTGAAAACAAAATTACATGACCAATTCGTTCTTATTAGTGTTGGTGTTTGTATGGAGTTCCTAATCTATATGGAGAACATTTCGGGGTACGACGAGCGTGTTCGAAAAGTCGAAGGCGACGAAGGTAGTGCGTGCCAGACCGCTACGCTACGGTATATCTGTTTAATACAGTTTTGTTCCATAAATATTCCGACTCAAAGGTTATACTTTTTTGTATACCGTCGGTATACCACCACCGGTATATATATTGAAGGCAACGGTCCAACTGTTTTCGGAATTTGGATGTTTTGTACAAGTGTTTTCTAACCCTAATCCATAACTACACGATCCAAAGGAAAGCTTTTTCAAGTTTTTAATTTTCTAATAGAAAGGGAGATTCTTTCGAAATTTGATTCGAAGATAGATCACTTTCATGAATTCTGGATTGTTTCTTTCTCGTCGTTTAGTTTTCACTTATTTTTGTTAAAATATTACGTATCTGATCGATATATACCGTCGTATACCGCCACCAGTATACTAAAGGCAACGGTTCAGATGTTTTCGAAATTTGGGCATTTTATGTGTTTCCTAACCTTACTCCATAATTACATGACCAAAAGGAGAGTTTTTTCAAGTTTGCAATTTTCTAGTAGAAAGAGAGATTCTTTCAAAATTTGATTCAAAAGTAGACCACTTCGATGAATTCTTGATTGTTTCTTTCTCGTCGTTTAGTCTTCACTAATCTTTGTTAAAATATTACGGTAATATTTATGATATTTTTTTTGAGATGTTCTTTTTTCTGACCAAATGTCAAGGAAGAATTGAAACCTACACCTTCTGCACCGGAGCGTTGCTACCATTAGACCACAACTCACAGACATATGTATAAATCTTGAAAAAAAGAAGAAGTTTATAATATGTACAACATAATGGACTAGTTCTCTATGATAGTGGAGTTACTCAAAACTTTCCCCACTCCTCATGGAGGTCTGCTGATCTGTCAAATATTGAATGAATGCTTGCATCTATGATTCTTTGCTCATGATGTTTCCAAACCCAGTGCTACTTAATATCGAGACTACTTGAGAGCAATTTCTTCCGTCTAATAAACAAACACCCAGAAGACTTTGTGCGCCCCGTGCTCGTGACAGCTCCCTCCTGCAAACTCTTCATCCTTTTCCTTCTCTCTCGGTCAAAAGGTTCTCTCTCCATTACTTTGTGCGTAGTTTTTAAGAACTAATTAATTAAGCACCCATGCAAAGAAAGAAAGAAAGAAGATTCCAGTAAAACCCAATAAGCAATCACTGATCGATCATGTGCAGGGGTGTGCATAGAATAATCGTAGCTATGCATGCACATAACAACATATTTGTAGTCCCATTGATCTGCTCACCACTTGCATTGTTTACTTCTCTCTTGCATTGATGATCTTTGGGGTAGTGTTTGACGAGTAAAACTTTAATACCGAAGAGGGTATTAAAGTTTTGATATCCCCTGTGTATAACAAGTGGGGTCCCTTCAATATTTATATAATATATACATTTTACGAAGAGAGAGAGAGGCCCACATGTCATACGTAGAGGGTATCAAAACTTTTAAAAAAAATAAAACTACCCTCCATTCTATCCCAACCTAACCCCCCCTCTAGCCCCTACCGGCCACCTTCGTCCCCTCCAGCCATGCCCCCCCCCCTTCTCTCCGGCCATCCCGCCCTCACCCCCTGCCCCGCCCCACCCCACCCCCGCTCCCTCCATCCCGGCTACACCCCACCCTCTCTCTCCGGACGCGTGCGTAGCCGGTGGCTATGGTAGCGACGGCGACACCAAGGAGAGAGGGGGTGCTACAGCCGGGGGTGGGGACAGGGCCGGCCTTGGGGTAAGCCGGACAAGCCTTGGGGGCTTGGGCAACCCTCCTATGCTAAGACAACCCTCCATGTTCAGCATGATCCCAACAAAGGTCAAGGTCACGGATAACCACCATGATCAACTGACAAGAAAGGTCAAGGGGCAACCAAAATTAGCTCCAGGATAGGGCAATCCAACCCTCCGGGCTGGCCCTGGGTGGGGGAGCGAGGTGTTGGAGTGGGTGGGGTTCCCAACCTATGTGGAGAAGACCCCGGAGTGCGACGAGCGCCGTTCGTGTGTCGAAGAAGCTCGGGGAGGAAGCGGGGTTGCTGATGGAGCTACAGGGAGCTGCTGGAAGCAGGGGGGCCGAGTTCGGGCCGAACTCTGCCCCAGGCAGAGTTCTGGCCGAACTCTGCCTCACCATTCCAGAATTGGGTCGGCCAGTGCTGGTTGTCCGACACAGAGTTCTGGCCGAACTCTGTGTCGTCGGGGGCTGAAGCGAATTTTAGGGTGACTTTTCACCACTGGATCTAATCCAACGGTCCAGGTTGGTTGCGGGATTGGGGAGTTAAGTTGGGATTTCCAAACCCTAATTCATAATGCAACGTAACACAACTTGGAGAGAGGAAGGAGGCAAGAGTGCCATTGCAACTTCGGAGAAGAAGACGGAGGATTGAAGGTCGCTATTCGAAGGAGATCGTGTTCGGGTAATCTCTACTCGTCGTTCTCGCTCTTCGTAGCCTTGTAATCATTGTTCTTATTTCTAAGTGTTGTGGGGATCCGATTTGGATCGGGAGGAGTTTGTAGAGGGTGTAATTCTTCTATTCCATTAGTGGAGGCTTCTCAGGGTTGGACTCCGATCGTCTCGTGGTTTTTCCCGCAAGGATTTTCCACGTCAAAAATTCTCTGTGTCTGCGTGGATTGTTTTGTGTGATTGTTTTTGGGTTCGTACGTTTGTATTGCTCGGTCCTCTCGCAGGTACTCTCCGGTTTGGGGAAAGGTTTTCGCGTTTCTTTCCCAACATAGTGGTATCAAAGCCAGGTTCTGGAATTCAGAAGGGTGTCAGGAGTTGACAGAAATCAGAGAGGAGAGATGGACGCGAAGCCGGTGCGCATGGTGAACCTGAACGGCACAAACTATCACTATTGGCGGAGCAAGATAAAAGATTTGCTGTTTGTCAAGAAGCTGCATCTACCCGTGTTTGCATCCGAGAAGCCCAGTGATAAATTCGGGGAGGACTGGACATTCGAGCACATACAAGAGTGTGGGTACATACGGCAGTTTGTGGACGAGAACGTGTACAACCACGTTGCCAATATTGAGCACGCGAAGATGTTGTGGGATAAGCTGGAATCCTTGTATGCGAAGAAGACCGGGGTAAACAAATTGTTCCTGATCCGAACGATGATGGGTCTGCGGTACAAGGATGGGACGTCTATTTCGGATCACTTGAGTGAGTTCCAGGGCGTGGTTGACCAGCTATCTTTTATGGGAGTCAAGTTCGACGACGAAGTTCAGGGACTATGGCTGCTGTGTACATTGCCAGACTCGTGGGAGACCGTACGAGTATCTATGATCGCTTCTGCTCCAGAGGGCGTGGTCAGTCTGGAGTTTGCCAAGAGCGGGATGCTGAATGAAGAGATACGGAGACGATCTCAGGGCACTTCATCCACATCCCACCACTCAGAGGCACTTGTTTCAGAGAGCCGCGGAAGGGGCAAAAGCAGGGGTCCAGGTGGTGGCAGAGACAAGAGCATGGGAAAGTCCAAGGGTCGGTACGAGGACTCAGAGTGTTACCATTGTGGTAAGAAGGGCCATATCAAGCAAAACTGTTTCGCTTGGAAGAGAGAGAAGAAGGGCGACAAGGGAAAGCAAGAAGAGAACACTACAGCGGCGGCCTCGATGCATGGAGGCGATGTGATCGTCGTAGGTGATGAGGTCATTACTAACCTCGCCTGCGATGACAATTCTTGGCTGGTGGACTCAGGGGCTTCAGCACATGTATCTCACAACAGGGCACTATTTGCCACTTACACGACAGGCGACTGTGGCGTGTTGAAGATGGACAACGGAGATGTGTTGAAGGCGGTTGCCGTTGGAGATGTGCATTTGAGAACGAAGACGGGTGCGGTTCTTGTTCTCAAAGATGTTCGTCATATCCCTGATATCCGTTTCAACCTGGTGTCGGTTGGAAGGTTGGATGACGAGGGATTCTTCAGTCTCTTCGGGAAGAGTCAGTGGAAGCTTTCCAGAGGTTTGATGGTGATTGCCAGAGGAAGCAAGAAGTCCGGTCTCTACTATATGGAGGGGAGCGCACAGGGGGCACAGGAGGTGAACGCAGTCAGTGATGCGTCTACCGAGTTGTGGCACAGGCGGCTCGACCATATCAGCGAGAAGGGGATGAACTACTTGGTGAACAGGAAGGTGATTCCGAGGCTCAAGTCTACAAAGTTGGAGAAGTGCACGCACTGTTTAGCTGGAAAGCAAAATAGGGTGTCTTTCCAAAGTCACCCAAGTTCGAGGAAGCCGGCGTTGCTCGAGTTGATTCACTCGGATGTCTGCGGTCCTATGAAGGTAAAATCTCTTGGTGGTGTTTCTTACTTTGTAACATTTATTGATGACTGTTCCAGGAAGGTTTGGGTCTATGCCTTAAAGACCAAGGATCAGGTGCTGCCTACTTTCAAGGAGTTTCAGGCCTCTGTTGAAAGGGAGACGGGCAAGAAGTTGTTGTGTGTTCGGTCCGACAATGGCGGCGAATACATCGGTCCCTTTGATGCGTATTGCAGAGAGCAAGGGATACGACACCAGAAGACTCCGCCCAAGACACCTCAGCTCAATGGTGTAGCGGAGCGCATGAACAGGACACTGATGGAGAGGGTGCGGTGTTTGCTGTCAGAAGCAAACTTGCCGGACAGTTATTGGGGCGAGGCTCTTCTCACAGCTGCTTATGTTATTAATTTGTCTCCTAGTGCTCCTTTGCAGGGTGATGTGCCTGACAAAGTATGGTACGATAAAGAGCCGTCATACAATCACCTGCGGGCGTTTGGTTGTAAAGCCTTCGTGCATGTACCGAAGGACGAGAGGACCAAACTTGAGCCAAAGACGAGGCGATGCGTCTTTGTCGGCTACGATCGGGATGAGTTTGGCTATAGACTCTACGACCCAGTGGAAGGAAAGATCTACAGAAGCAGGGACGTGGTGTTCGTCGAGGATCAGACCATGACCAACACTCAGGATTCCGAGACGCCTTATGAGGCTGAGGAATTGCCTGAGTTAGAGTCATTTTGCTTCGAGCAGTTTCCAGAGGACATCGCAGAGGATCCAGTTATTGGGGAGCCAGTACATGGAGTTGCTCCCATCCTTGATCATCAGCCTGCTGATGGTGGTCAGGGTGTCCCTCAGGAGGATGAGCATGCCGGAGAGGCAGTTCCTGAAGGGGAGGAGGCTGTCGGTATACAGCCAGCACCAGTGGCTCCACTGAGAAGGAGCGACAGGGATCGTCGACCATCTACGAGATACTCACCGGATGAGTATGTGCTATTGACTGACGGGGGAGAGCTCGAAAGTTTTGCAGAGGCTATGGAAGACGAACACAGGCAGGAGTGGATGGAGGCTATGCAGGAGGAGATGAGTTCCTTGCACACCAATTCCACTTATGATCTGGTGCGGTTGCCAAAGGGCAAGAAGGCTTTGAAGAATCGATGGGTATTCAGAGTGAAGCAGACGGATGATGCTACTCGCCCTCGATACAAAGCGAGGCTGATAGTCAAAGGCTACGGTCAGCGGAAAGGCGTGGATTATGATGAGATCTTTTCGCCTGTCGTCAAGCATTCGTTTATTCGGGTGGTGCTAGCATTAGCAGCCAGTCTCGACTTGGAGGTCGAGCAGATGGATGTGAAGACGACATTCCTCCACGGTGATCTTGAGGAGGAGTTGTACATGGAGCAGCCGGAGGGATTCTGTGAGAAGGGCAAGTCATATTTGGTCTGCCGGTTGAGGAAGAGCTTGTATGGTCTGAAGCAGGCTCCGAGGCAGTGGTACAGGAAGTTCGAGTCGTTTATGGGGGAGCATGGTTATGCACGGACGACGTCGGACCACTGTGTATTTGTGAGATATTTTGCCGATAATGATTTCATCATTTTATTGCTCTATGTTGATGATATGCTATTAGTGGGTCGGAATGCCACTAGGATAGCGGAGCTGAAGCGCCAACTGGGCGCGGCCTTCTCTATGAAGGATTTAGGCGCAGCGAAGACTATTCTTGGGATGGAGATCAGCCGAGAGAAAGAGAGTCCAAGCTGCTACACTTGTCCCAAACGAAGTACATTCACCGGGTACTTCAGCGTTTCGGTATGGACGGGTCGAAGAAAGTGAGTTCCCCTCTTGCGGCTCACTTTAAGCTCACTGAGGAGCAGTGTCCATCTACCGAGGACGAAAAGGAAGATATGGAGCGGGTTCCATATGCCTCAGCTGTGGGAAGCCTTATGTATGCCATGGTGTGTACGAGGCCAGATATTGCTCATGCAGTTGGTACGGTTAGCAGGTATCTTTCAAATCCTGGAAGGGTACATTGGAGTGCGGTCAAGTGGATTCTACGATATCTTTAGGGCACTGCTGGTTGGAGACTTTTCTTTGGTGGTGACGAGCCGAAGCTGGTTGGGTATACCGACGCTGATATGGCTGGAGATGTAGACACGAGGCGATCGACTTCGGGCTACGTGATGATGTTTGCGGGAGGAGCGGTGTTGTGGCAGTCGCGGTTGCAGAAGTGTGTTGCCTTGTCGACGACAGAGGCGGAATACATTGCGGCGACGGAGGCTTGCAAGGAGTTGCTGTGGATAAAGAAGCTACTGCAGGAAATGGGACTGAAGCAAGAGCAGTATACTTTGCTTTGCGACAGTCAGAGTGCTATTCACCTTGTGAAGAATCAAACGTTTCATAGCCGGTCCAAACACATCGAGACTCGGTATCATTGGATACGGGATGTGGTTGAGAAGAAGGACGCGGAGCTTGAGAAGGTTCATACAGATGACAACGGAGCTGATATGTTCACGAAGATTCTACCAAGGGGGAAGTTTGAGTACTGCAGGCAGGTCGTCGGGATGACGACATCCTCCCCATAGTTGTGAAGGGGAAGATTTGTTGGAGTGGGTGGGGTTTCCAACCTATGTGGAGAAGACCCCGGAGTGCGACGAGCGCCGTTCGTGTGTCGAAGAAGCTCGAGGAGGAAGCGGGGTTGCTGATGGAGCTACAGGGAGCTGCTGGAAGCAGGGGGGCCGAGTTCGGGCCGAACTCTGCCCCAGGCAGAGTTCTGGACGAACTCTGCCTCCCCATTCCAGAATTGGGTCGGCCAGTGCTGGTTGCCCGACACAGAGTTCTGGCCGAACTCTGTGTCGTCGGGGGCTGAAGCGGATTTTAGGGTGACTTTTCACCACTGGATCTAATCCAACGGTCCAGGTTGGTTGCGGGATTGGGGAGTTAAGTTGGGATTTCCAAACCCTAATTCATAATGCAACGTAACACAACTTGGAGAGAGGAAGGAGGCAAGAGTGCCATTGCAACTTCGGAGAAGAAGACGGAGGATTGAAGGTCGCTATTCGAAGGAGATCGTGTTCGGGTAATCTCTACTCGTCGTTCTCGCTCTTCGTAGCCTTGTAATCATTGTTCTTATTTCTGAGTGTTGTGGGGATCCGATTTGGATCGGGAGGAGTTTGTAGAGGGTGTAATTCTTCTATTCCATTAGTGGAGGCTTCTCAGGGTTGGACTCCGATCGTCCCGTGGTTTTTTCCGCAAGGGTTTTTCACGTCAAAAATTCTCTGTGTCTGCGTGGATTGTTTTGTGTGATTGTTTTTGGGTTCGTGCGTTTGTATTGCTCGGTCCTCTCGCAGGTACTCTCCGATTTAGGGAAAGGTTTTCGCGTTTCTTTTCCAACACGAGGGCGGGGCAACGGGAGGGGGGATGGTATTTTGGTCCATTTTTTTTTCCAGGATATCAAATTGAACCTTTGCCCACATCTTAATCTAACCAAGGGGTTACAACCGGCCACGTAATCGGACTCCATTGGAGAGGAGAGGAGTGAGCTGGAGCAGGGTGGGACCATGTTAGCAGAGAAATAGTAGGTTATAATAAAGTTGTAAATGTTTGGTTGTAAACTTAGAATTATTGTAATCTTAATCCTTCTTAAAAGCATCATCGGGAGTTCAGTGACATTAGATTAAGGTAATATCACTACCTGAATACACGAAATTAGCAACGTCAAAAAACGTCGCTATTAATTAAAAAAAAAGTTACTAAAATAAATTGGCGACGAAATTAGGGACATAAAGAGTGAGTCGAGTAGCTGCTAGTCGCATAACACAAATATGTCGTTGTTCGACGCATACCAATGTATCACTATATGTTGCTGAATCAATGACGTCTAGTAGACTAGCACTGCCATGTCTTACGTCGCTCAATCAACGACACCGAGGACGTCGCTATTTGTCGTCATATCACCACAGACCGTAGCAGTCAGTGTCCGTGTCCTGTATTTGTGCCGTATCTTAGTGTCCAATTAACCCATAGCAGTGGTGGTGTGCTAAGTGCTAACAATTTTTTTTTCCAAATAGAATATAGATTTTTTTTTTCTATTTTATCCACAACCCATAGTCAGTGTCCATACAACTCATAGTCATGACTCCCAAAAGAATTTAGGATTTAGGATAAGGTTTACCGACGAGTGAGGAAATGATGGGTTAGCTTGAGGCACTAGGATTGAGCTGTTAGCTAGAGGCTCCTCTGGTCATGCACCGCTGAGAACATCGGAGATGAGGGTTGTCCTGAGAACACTTGAGGAGGAGTGGAGGTGGATGGGTCTGTTGATTGAGGGTAGGAGTGGGGAGGGGGATGGGTGGGGTGGGGTGGGGTGGGGTGCGAGGGGGGGGGGGGGGTGTGTGGTTGTGAATTTTTTTTTCCTAGTGGCGGCGGGCGATAAAAAAAATTAGAAATAGAAGAGAAAAAAAAGGATCTGGAACTGATAATGTAGAAAACTTGGTGATGTCTACAAGACGTCCCTAAATGTTGTCGATTCAGCGACGTTCAACGATGAATATATCAAGACGTTACTGGTATTGTGACAATCTGCGATGAAGAGTGACTTCAAATATCATATTACCTTAATATCGTCAGAACATCGTCGCTCTTTTGTCACAACTAGCGACTCCTGAAATAAGAGTCGCTAGAAATGTCGCCAATAATGATGTTTGGAGTCGATAGTTACGTCACTAATATAACTTATTTTGGTAGTGTTGGAATATGATTTACCGATAAGTAAAGAATAGGATGGACAAGTTTGGGGTACTAGGGCCGAGCCGTCCAATAGGGCTATCGGGCTCCTTTGGTCATCGCAAAGATAGCTAGAGAGGAAAAAAAATTGAGGAGGTGAGAGAAGCCAAGGGCCGTGGTTGCGCTTGAGAACTCCGGAGGAAGGATGGGGAGGAGTGACAGAGCGAAAGGGAATGTGAACCCGTATGACTGGAGGAGCGGATAGATCGGAGTTTTTTTTGGGGGGGGGGAGATTTTTCAATGAAGGACGATTATAATTTTAGATAAAGTAATATATTTGGAATCGTTCTAGAGTTGTTAATATTGATAAATAGCAACATCTACAAGGCGTTGCTACACGTCATCGCTTTTGCGACGTTCCGTAACAAATAAATAAATATGTCAATGACATTGCAACGTTCGACGACAAACACCGACTCCAAAGTTCAGATTACCTCAATGTCGTCGTAAGAAACATCGCCTTGCGCTACCAGCGACTCCCAAAGTAGGAGTTGCTAAAATTGTTGCAAATTGCGAGGTTGTAAGTTGGAGTCAGGACTAGTAACGTCGCTAGTCAAGCTTATTTTGGTAGTGTATGGTCGTGAAACCTATTTTGATGTGTCGGATACAACACAGATCAAGATTTTTGAAGAGTTGTACTTCCTAGCTCATTATGTCCTTCTTCCATACATTAGCAGTATTGACTATTGGGAGAGTCTAACTTTTTTTTTTTTTTTTCTTTATCAAGGGATTTTGTTATATGTAGGTTGTTGCCACATGAGAGATTCAAGTAGATGGTCCTAAGTCTAATTTGCATGGAAATTGTAGGGGGGGGGGGGGGGGGGGGGGGTGGGGGGCGGCATGTGCTGGATATAGGCACCCCCCAAGACTTTGGAGTTAGGATGGGTGGGATCTGAAGTTCCCCTTTTGATTTTGGTGCATGAATTTGGTAATCAGCAGTTGTTTAGGTCTATCATGACTTAGAAAGATTCTATGATGAGATTTTTGTCAGCAATATTGGATGTCTACTAAGTACTCACTTGTTCAGATAGGTGCCCCCTAGGCCCTAGCTAGTTGGTAGGTAGGGTTTTGATTTGATCATCTTTGCTGAATATACAGTTTATACTTTAAGCATGTAAAAATTTAGATGAGACTCAAATACATCTAAAATTAGAGGTGCAACATATCATTAGTAGTGTAAAAATATTTTCAGAGCTCATATATAGAAGCTATTTTTTGGGGGACATGCAAACCAAAAGGCAATTGACAATGTCACTATAATTTTCACTAAATTAAAATGTAATTTCATGCAATAAAAGATATCTTATGTTATCTTTTCGGCTATAACGAGCGCTCACAAAATATTATTCTCTTTTTTATTTTTCCACATTATGAAATTCTTATATTAGTGAGTGGTAATAAAAAGTGAAGGGTATTCCAAAGGTGGGTGGTTTTTATTTTTTGTTATCACGAAACGAGTAAAAGTATTGAGGATCGTAAAGTCAAATTTCGAACTCCATCTACATGGGATGAGACAAAGGTAAAATAACGTATCCTTGTAAGATTAAATGATAGAGTAAAAGTGTGCATGTCAAAAATGTAGGTATGTATCGTCTAAACTACATGACATGATATTCCTCATTCGTGCTCGTAGCTATAAATTGACTAGAAATTCGATATCAACATAAGGAGTTGACATATATATATATATGTTGTCGACCTATTCTTCCATTCTGATAAGAGAAGGCATAGACGACAATGAGTAGAGGTGACGATAATATGCAATTAAGAAATATATCGAGCAAATGCAAATGTTGCAATAGGAGATGTTTGTTGGTGAGACAAAGAACAATTAAGAAGTTGCAGATCATAATTTTCGAATTTGATGCATTAGCATAATCATGAACTCTGTGGATATATATATATTGTGTCAATACTTACAAATAAAGGGAAGACAGTGCCAAGGACTTGGCTGACGCACACACACTGTGTGTGTCATGGTCCTGCATTTTGCAATGAATAATGGTGGGACACGCAGATGCAGGGAAAGGGACTATGCAATTATTCACACAGATACAGTGTCTGCATTTATAAGAAACTTTTCCTTTTTTCCTTTCATAATATTATCATGGTATAGAAGATGCTGAGTATAGACGATACGTACATATCTGGTCTTCTGAAAATAAGGCCACCTACATGTAACTGCATGTCTATATACAACTCCTTGATGGTTCATTATGACCAACCGGTTGTTGGGAAAGAAGCGCGGAAACCTTTTCCCAAACCGGAGAGTACCTGCGAGAGGACCGAGCAAACAACGCACGAACCCAAAAACAAGCACACAAAAACAACCACGCAGACACAGAGAATTTTTGACGTGGAAACCCTTGCGGGAAAAACCACGGGACGATCGGAGTCCAACCCTGAGAAGCCTCCACTAATGGAATAGAAGAATTACACCCTCTACAAACTCCTCCCGATCCAAATCGGATCCCCACAACACTCAGAGACAAGAACAATGATTACAAGGCTACGAAGAGCGAGAACGACGAGTAGAGATTACCCGAACACGATCTCCTTCGAACAGCGACCTTCAATCCTCCGTCTTCTTCTCCGAAGTTGCAATGGCACTCTTGCCTCCTTCTCTCTCAAACTTGTGTTGTCCAATGCGATAATACGATAATGAATTAGGGTTGAGAAAACTCAATATATCTCCCTAATCCCGCAACCAACCTGGACCGTTGGATTAGATCCAATGATGAAAACTCATCCTGAAATCCGCTTCAGCCCCCCGACACACAGAGTTCGACCAGAACTCTGTGTGGGGCAACCAGCACTGGATGGCCAAACCCTGGAACGGCCAGACCGAGTTCGGCCAGAACTCGGCCTGGGACCGAGTTCGGCCCGAACTCGGCAGACTTGGTCCAGAACCCCCTTTGGGGCAGCAGCAGCAGTAACAACTACTCCCGAGCTTCTCCGACATCGGACGGCGCTCGTCGCACTCCGGGATCTTCTCCACATAGGTTGGGAACCCCACCCACTCCAACAAATCTCCCCCTTCACAACTATGGGGAGGACGTCGTCATCCCGACGACCTGCCTGCAGTACTCAAACTTTCCCCTTGGTAGAATCTTCGTGAACATATCAGCTCCGTTGTCATCTGTATGCACCTTCTCAAGCTCCGCGTCCTTCTTCTCAACCACATCCCGTATCCAATGATACCGAGTCTCGATGTGCTTGGACCGGATATGAAACGTCTGATTCTTCACAAGATGGATAGCACTCTGACTGTCGCAAAGCAAAGTATACTGCTCTTGCTTCAGTCTCATTTCCTGCAACAGCTTCTTCATCCACAACAGCTCCTTGCAAGCCTCCGTCGCCGCAATGTATTCCGCCTCCGTCGTCGACAAGGCAACACACTTCTGCAACCGCGACTGCCACGACACTGCTCCTCCCGCAAACATCATCACGTAGCCTGAAGTCGATCGCCTCGTGTCTACATCTCCAGCCATATCAGCGTCGGTATACCCAACCAGCTTCGGCTCGTCACCACCAAAGGAAAGTCTCCAACCAGCAGTGCCCTGAAGATATCGTAGAATCCACTTGACCGCACTCCAGTGTACCCTTCCAGGATTCGAAAGATACCTGCTAACCGTACCAACTGCATGAGCAATATCTGGCCTCGTACACACCATAGCATACATAAGGCTTCCCACAGCTGAGGCATATGGAACCCGCTCCATATCTTCCTTTTCGTCCTCGGTAGATGGACACTGCTCCTCAGTGAACTTAAAGTGAGCCGCGAGGGGGGAACTCACTTTCTTCGACCCGTCCATCCCGAAACGCTGAAGTACCCGGTGAATGTACTTCTTTTGGGACAAGTGTAGCAGCTTGGACTCTCTCTCTCGGCTGATCTCCATCCCAAGAATAGTCTTCGCTGCGCCCAAATCCTTCATAGAGAAGGCCGCGCCCAGTTGGCGCTTCAACTCCGCTATCCTAGTGGCATTCCGACCCACTAATAGCATATCATCAACATAGAGCAATAAGATGATAAAATCATCATCGGCAAAATACCTCACAAATGCACAATGGTCCGACGTCGTCCGTGCATAACCATGCTCCCCCATAAACGACTCGAACTTTCTGTACCACTGCCTCGGAGCCTGCTTCAGACCATACAAGCTCTTTCTCAACCGGCAGACCAAATGTGACTTGCCTTCTCACAGAATCCCTCCGGCTGCTCCATGTACAACTCCTCCTCAAGATCACCGTGGAGGAACGCCGTCTTCACGTCCATCTGCTCGACCTCCAAGTCGAAACTGGCTGCTAATGCTAGCACCACCCGAATAGACGAATGCTTGACGACAGGCAAAAAGATTTCATCATAATCCACGCCTTTCCGCTGACCGTAGCCCTTGACTACCAGCCTCGCTTTGTATCGAGGGCGAGTAGCATCATCCGTCTGCTTCACTCTGAACACCCATCGATTCTTCAAAGCCTTCTTGCCCTTTGGCAACCGCACCAGATCATAAGTAGAATTTGTGTGCAAGGAACTCATCTCCTCCTGCATAGCCACCATCCACTCCTGCCTGTGTTCGTCTTCCATAGCCTCTGCGAAACTTTCGGGCTCTCCCCCGTCAGTCAGTAGCACATACTCATCCGGCGAGTATCTCGTAGATGGTCGACGATCCCTGTTGCTCCTTCTCAGTGGAGCCACTGGTGCTGGCTGTATACCGACAGCCTCCTCCCCTTCAGGAACTACCTCTCCGGCATGCTCATCCTTCTGAGGGACACCCTGACCACCATCAGCAGGCTGATGATCAAGGTTGGGAGCAACTCCATGTACCGGCTCTCCCATAACTGGATCCTCTGCGATGTCCTCTGGAAACTGCTCGAAGCGAAATGACTGTAACTCAGGCAATTCCTCAGCCTCAGAAGGCGTCTCGGAATCCTGAGTGTTGGTCATGGTCTGATCCTCGACGAACACCACGTCCCTGCTTTTGTAGAGCTTTCCTTCCACTGGGTCGTAGAGTCTATAGCCAAACTCATCCCGACCGTAGCCGACAAAGACGCATCGCCTCGTCTTCGGCTCAAGTTTGGTCCTCTCGTCCTTCGGTACATGCACGAAGGCTTTACAACCAAACGCCCGCAGGTGACTGTATGACGGCTCCTTGCCGTACCATACTTTGTCAGGCACATCACCCTGCAAAGGAGCACTAGGAGACAAATTAATAATATAAGCAGCTGTGAGAAGAGCCTCACCCCAATAACTGCCCGGCAAGTTTGCTTCTGACAGCAAACACCGCACCCTCTCCATCAGTGTCCTGTTCATGCGCTCCGCTACACCATTGAGCTGAGGTGTCTTTGGCGGAGTCTTCTGGTGTCGTATCCCTTGCTCTCTGCAATACGCATCAAAGGGACCGATGTATTCGCCGCCATTGTCGGACCGAACACACAACAACTTCTTGCCCGTCTCCCTTTCAACGGAGGCCTGAAACTCCTTGAAAGTAGGCAGCACCTGATCCTTGGTCTTTAAGGCATAGACCCAAACTTTCCTGGAACAGTCATCAATGAAAGTCACAAAGTAAGAAGCACCACCAAGAGATTTTACCTTCATAGGACCGCAGACATCCGAGTGAATCAACTCGAGCAACGCCGGCTTCCTCGAACTTGGGTGACTCTGGAAAGATACCCTACTTTGCTTCCCAGCCAAACAGTGCGTGCACTTCTCCAACTTTGTAGACTTGAGCCCCGGAATCACTTTCCTGTTCACCAAGTAGCTCATCCCCTTCTCGCTGATATGGCCGAGCCGCCTGTGCCACAACTCGGTAGATGCGTCACTGACTGCGTTCACCTCCTGTGCCCCCTCTGCGCTCCCCTCCATATAGTAGAGACCGGACTTCTTGCTTCCTCTGGCAATCACCATCGAACCTCTGGAAAGCTTCCACTGACTATTCCCGAAGAGACTGAAGAATCCCTCGTCATCCAACCTTCCAACCGACACCAGGTTGAAACGGATATCAGGGACATGACGAACATCCTTGAGAACAAGAACCGCACCCGTCTTCATTCTCAAATGCACATCTCCAACGGCAACCGCCTTCGACACATCTCCGTTGCCCATCTTCAACACGCCACAGTCGCCTGTCGTGTAAGTGGCAAACAGTGCCCTATTGTGAGATACATGTGCTGAAGCCCCTGAGTCCACCAGCCAAGAATTGTCATCGCAGGCGAGGTTAGTAATGACCTCATCACCTACGACGATCACATCGCCTCCATGCACCGAGGGCCGCCGCTGTAGTGTTCTCTTCTTGCTTCCCCTTGTCGCCCTTCTTCTCCTTCTTCCAAGCGAAACAATTCCGCTTGATATGGCCCTTCTTACCGCAATGATAACACTCTGAGTCTTCGTACCGACCCTTGGACTTCTCCCTGCTCTTGTCTCTGCCACCACCTGGACCCCTGCTTTTGCCCCTTCCGCGGCTCTCTGAAACAAGTGCCTCTGAGTGGTGGGATGTGGATGAAATGCCCTGAGAACGTCTCCGCATCTCTTCATTCAACACCCCGCTCTTGGCAAACTCCAGACTGACCACGCCCTCTAGAGCAGAAGCGATCATAGATACTCGTACGGTCTCCCACGAGTCTGGCAAGGTACACAGCAGCCACAGTCCCTGAACTTCATCGTCGAACTTGACTCCCATAGAAGATAGCTGGTCAACCACGCCCTGGAAATCACTCAAGTGATCCGTAATAGACGCCCCATCCTTGTACCGCAGACCCATCATCGTTCGGATCAGGAACAACTTGTTTACCCCGGTCTTCTTCGCATACAAGGATTCCAGCTTATCCCACAACGTCTTCGCGTGCTCAATATTGGCAACGTGGTTGTACACGTTCTCATCAACAAACTGCCGTATGTACCCACACACCTGTATGTGCTAATCCAGTCCTCCTCGATTTATCACTGGGCCTCTCGGTTGCAAACACAGGTAGATGCAGCTTCTTGACAAATAGCAAATCCTTCATCTTGCTCCGCCAATAATGATAGTTTGTGCCATTAAGGTTCACCATGCGCACCGGCTTCGCGTCCATCTCTCTCTCTGGTTCTCTGTCAACTCCTGACACCCTTTGAACCCAAAGCGCTGATACCACTCTGTTGGTATCAGCCAGAACAAAACCTATGCTCTGATACCACTCTGTTGGGAAAGAAGCGCGGAAACCTTTCCCCAAACCGGAGAGTACCTGCGAGAGGACCGAGCAAACAACGCACGAACCCAAAAACAAGCACACAAAAAAACACGCAGACACAGAGAATTTTTGACGTGGAAACCCTTGCGGGAAAAACCACGGGACGATCGGAGTCCAACCTGAGAAGCCTCCACTAATGGAATAGAAGAATTACACCCTCTACAAACTCTCCCGATCCAAATCGGATCCCCACAACACTCAGAGACAAGAACAATGATACAAGGCTACGAAGAGCGAGAACGACGAGTAGAGATTACCCGAACACGATCTCCTTCGAACAGCGACCTTCAATCCTCCTTCTTCTTCTCCGAAGTTGCAATGGCACTCTTGTCTCCTCTCTCAAATTGTGTTGTCCAATACGATAATACGATAATGAATTAGGGTTGAGAAAACTCAATATATCTCCCTAATCCCGCAACCAACCTGGACCGTTGGATTAGATCCAATGATGAAAACTCATCTGAAATCCGCTTCAGCCCCCCGACACACAGAGTTCGGCCAGAACTCTGTGTGGGGCAACCAGCACTGGATGGCCAAACCCTGGAACGGCCAGACCGAGTTCGGCCAGAACTCGGCCTGGGACCGAGTTCGGCCCGAACTCGGCAGACTTGGTCCAGAACCCCCTTTGGGGCAGCAGCAGCAGTAACCAACTACTCCCGAGCTCCGAATCGGACGGCGCTCGTTTGCACTCCGGGATCTTCTCCACATAGGTTGGGAACCCACCCACTCCAACACGGTGCCCTCTCGTAATGTGTGGCTTGATGACGTTGATCTTCTGACCATCGGAACGTATGCCTCACCCTACTACCTCTAAACTACGTGTCTCCACATACACACACACATATATATACTAGCCTAGTGGTTAGAGAGATGCATGCGGCCGAGTGGTCAGGAGCTCGAATTCCAGTGAGGGATTCCAGAAACAATTTACCAGTTTCCAAAATATATATTAATAATATATAAATATAAGATATATATATATATATATTATATATATATATATATATATATTGAAAGAAGGTAACTGTGGCGAACGCTTCCACCGGAAATCGATCTCCTGACCTCTCGGGCCACATGCATCTTTCCTAGTGGTTAAGAGAGATGCATGCGGCCCAAGTGGTATATATATATGATATATATATATATATATTATATATATATATAATATAGGAGCGGATCAAAAGTCCCCCTTAGAAAATTTCCTAAAAATCCTCCTCCTCTAATTCGTAATATTAATGTTAATGTAATGTAATATTAATGTTAATATTATGTTAAGTGTTATATTAATTTTTTTTATATTATGTTAATGTTAATGTTAATATTAATTTAATGTTAAGTTTAATGTATTTTAGTATTTATTTAAGTTAATATTAAACATTAATATAACATTAAATTACGGATTAGAGTGAGGGGGGTTTTAGAGGGTTTTCTAAGGGGGACTTTTGATCCGTTCCACATATATATATATATTAT